>JANXHW010000006.1:67834973-69034973 GCA_026170595.1 Plestiodon gilberti rubricaudatus
ACCACGTACCACCAGAAGTAAGTGCTGATGTCATCAGCATTTACTTCTGGGTTTTCGCCGCACCGGAGCCCTGTAAAGGTAAGCTAAGGGGCAAGGGCAGGAGGGCCTTTTCTGAGCCTGGAAACCCGTGCGCTCGAGCACAGCCACGGCACACACTTAGGGAAGCACTGCCCTAAGGGGAAAACCTGAATACTTTTCCAATTATGGAATTATTTGCCAGGGGAATTAAAAACTACCCCTCCCTCATGGCTTTTCAGTGAGGGCTCAAAAATCTTATTTATTGTTTTATATGTTGTGAACTTTTTATTCTTTATCTTTGTACGCCACCTTGGGCATTTGCTTTGGCATGGGATAAGGTGGGGTATAATTTTTTAAAATAAACAAATAAATTACTTTCATCTGTATGGGGGTCCAATATGGGAAGTGACCCGAAGAGAAAAGTGCTTGGGAAGAGGGTCTGCAGGGATATAAGCTATGAGAAGATGGTTTAGCTCCCTCACCCACACACCTCTCTTGCTTTTAAAAATGTGATCTCTATCTCCCTCTTTCTACATGTTTCAATGTTTGAACACAATGCCCTGCCACTAGTGCTAAATAGCTTCATATGTTCAAGTAATCAAATGGAACCAGCAATTATTATTGCGATAGCTAAAGCACAATGTACAAATTCCTGCAACATTTGCCTGGCCTACATTTGCTAGAGAAGTAAACTACTTTGTTTAAAAGTGGTACAGTATATAAAATATTATTATTATTAATACAGGAGGAGGAGGCAGCAGCAGGACCAATAGTGCAACCCTACTACGCATGTCTAATCAGCTCCACTGAGTAACTTAATGTAACTTACTCCCAGGTAAGTGTGCATAGGATTGCAGCCTAAAGAGAATATTACGGGAAACGGTACGAAACTTCTACGTTTGTCAGTGGTCCCAAAAGGGTGTTGGAAGACTTATTCCAACTATTTGACACGGGAGTTGATTTCATAACAGCTAAAACTCAACCTATTTATCTATCGTCTGTGCTGCTGTCAAAGAATGCGAGTTTTAGGGAGCAGTTCCTGCCTTGAGGCCTAAAAAGAGTGGCTTAGACTAGTATTCTGCAGAACTGCGCACCTCCAGCACGATACATGGAGCAGTACTGACTAGTTCCAGAGGGATTCATGTCTGCTGGAAAACAGGTTATGATGATGCATAGGCTCTTGAGGGAGGAGAAAAAAGGTTAAGTAGCCAGATTCTCCCAGTGTCAAAGAGGACAATCTCCAAAGCAAAAGAAACATCTGAGGGACACAGAGGTTTTTCATTTTCTTGCTATCTGAGCTTTTAAAAGATTTCTCATCCAATTTAGTGATGGCATTGTGCTTCAGGTCTATGAACCCCTTCTCTTTTTTCTGTTTCATTTGTTCCAGACATGTGCTAAGAAGCTAACAAAAATACAGATATGTGGAATGCGGGGTGGGGTTGTTGTTGTTGTTTTGTCACAAATATTTTCTAGGCTTCTTCTCAGCAATTCATATTTGCAACTTGGAGACACAAACACCTTCCAAAATTCTCGTTCCTAAGCAATGAAATGTCTGAATGGTACACAGTGAGGGGAGTTACTGAATTCTTAGGGAATATTCTGAATTGGGCAAATAAAAAATTGCATCCAGACTTCTTCTCTTTCCTTACAACTGATGTTGGACATTACTCCCCACATGCCAGGTAGTCAGCTTGCTCATCCATACATTTTCAAGCACTTCCGGAAATGCCCGAAAAATCGCTGTTTTTCAGCGATTCGAAGATCAGGGAGGCCCACAGAGGGTCATGCAGGCCTCCCCAAAGTCCCCTCAAAGCCCCAGTAAGGGCAAAAACAGCGGTTTCGGGCACTTTTTGGGCCGCTGTCCCCGCCCCTTAAGGGGACAGGGGACAGCTTTTGTTCTCAATGGTGGGTCGCGACCCACCACTTTGAGAACCACTGCCTCAGATGGCAGTGGAATTGTTAGCAGGGTCCTGCCAGATTCAGTACATGCTACTGAAGTATGCTATAGTATGCACCAGTGTGCCTTTTCCCTCATCCTTGGTGCCAACTAATTTGCAGAATAGGGATAACAATACTGGCCTACGTTACACTTCTATCATAAGCATTGCTGAACACTTGGAACGCATTACAAAAATGCTGTGCATTTTTAAAAAAACAAATGTCCCATTGAAATGTACCATATAAATGCTAAGTATTGTTACTTGTTTATGTACATACTGAATAACCTACCAGTACTTGCCACAGTAAATTGTATTGGTGTTGATAAATGCTGTGGGATTTAGTTTTGGAAACACTCCTAACACTGTTAATTGTAGCATTAACAGCAGAGCAAAAAGATATGTGGGTTTCTTGAATTGAGTTGAGAGCCATTAATGTAAATCAAGGATTGTGAGACAATTAGTGCCATTAGCCCTATAAACAAACACATGTTTAAAGATATGCACAGGGAAAGATCCAATTAAAATGATAGAACTACAGATGGAAGAAAAATTAAGAATGTGTATTAATGATTGGCATGATTGTTGGGGGGGATGTTACTAAGAAATTATATTAAATGCATGAATAGCATAAAACAATTTTAATAAATGAGCAGTTCTGTTTCTTGAACTACATTTTTATTATGTAGAAAAGTTAATTTATACATCTGAATCAAGAAAAGAAATCTTTAGTATTGGCTTTCTTAGCGTTTCTTCCCCTTGAGAACATTCTCTTGATCTTTTGATACAACAGTTAGATAAAACTCTCCTACAGAGCAGCATACCAGTCAACAGAGAATCACTGGCAAATATCAATACCTAATCTGTCATTTTTGAAGAAATAGTCCTATTGCATTGGGTTCCAGCCAGCTATTTGAAAAAAAGCCTGAAGCTATAGGTCATTTACCTCTACCCATACGATCCGTAAAACATAACATGGAAGAGCCTTAACTTTTTTTTATTCATTCTAGTTGTGATTAGAAGTCAACACCACCCTAATGGAAAGGGGTTCACATTATAATCATTTAACCAACATGCAGTAGCGCACCAAGGGTGGGGCAGGGGCCAGTCTGCCCCAGGTACACGCCATAAGGGGGTGATGGCATGCCTGTCCCTTCAAATGCCAGCATTTGAATGTCGAATAGACCTTGTCTCCCCCCTGGGGATCTCACGACAAAGACCACATTATCCCATGGGAGCAGTCCGCCCCAGGTACCAGTGGTGCTAGGATGTTGCTCACTCTCAGTGAAATGCACTCATTTGGGGCTCATTCACACAACCACTTTGTGGACTTTTTTCAATGTGCAGCTGAAAACTGCTGGAGTAAAATGGTCATCTGACTGCTCTACCATGAAGTCCAATCCTGGTGTAGCATGCCACTGTGGGGCTCCCAAACCCGGCTTGGAGGGTGATTCCTCCCTTGTAGTATTCATGGTAGCACCCTGCCAGGTTTCATCCATCCATCCTCTCCATACGTCTGGAAAGGAGCCTTCCCGTTACCTCAGTTTGGCTTTGAGAGGGATGGGGGCTATACAGCACCCTCTTCCTATTCCCAGGACAGCCTCTTCAGGCTACCATCTCCTTCAATGGCTGAGGAGCCAAAGCCTGCCTTACATCCTGCTGCTATTGCCTCATCAATGGCACTGACTGAACCCTTTTATACTGGAGCATGGTGGTCCAACACGTGGGCCGTGGGCCGCATGCGGCCCCCAGGGGCTTCTCCTGTGGCCCCCAGAGGCTTCTTCCTCCCCCCTCCCTCCCCCCAGGAAAGGTACTCAGTGCCGACCTCTGCTGAGGCAGACAGCCCAATTCGCTCTCTTCCTTCCCCCCCCCTCCCCTTTTTAGTGCATTGTAGTGGTGGTTGCTGCTGCAGAGGATCTGCTCCTGCAGATCCAGGTTGGTGCCAGGTTTAAAAATGTTTTCTCCTGAACAGATGTTTGCAAGAAAGGGGGGGGGGGAGAACAGGGGATTTTGCTTTTCTGTGACCAAAGGGCTTTGCTTGCTGCTGGGAGGGGAGTGGAGGATCAAAGCGTGCAGGGCGGCTCTTTAAAAAGCCCGCGAAGCTAAGCAGAGACTGACAGCAAGCACCCCTCGCAGAGCTCACCTTGCAAAGTGATCTCCCTCCTTTCTAGCCTTGTGTGCATGCATGCGTGCGTGCGTGCGTGCTTGCCCTTTCTAAGCATTCATAAGCACTGGTCTCTGGGAGGGTTTCTGGGCGGGAGAAATGGGGAAAAGAGATGGGCCACCGCAAAGGATCGGCATTTCTGCTTGGGCTGTGGTAGGAGCAGGAGCTGCCTGTGATCTCTGCAGAAATCACAGGCCCACAATGTTTTCCCCCCCTTCAATTAGTACTCTAATCTTAAAAAAAAATCCAGTGTGGGTCTTACAGCTCTGCATATGCAGTGGTCATTATTATTATTAATTATTAATTATTAATTATTCATTGTGCAGCCCCCGGGTTCCGTGTCAAAGTCCACATGCGGCCCTTGAGGTACGAAAGGTTGGACCGCCCTGTACTGGAGCCTGCCTTATGGACATGTGCAGCCCCTCCCCCTTTCCAGCCCAAAACCAGCCTCCCTAGTGTCCCTGTTGCCCCAACAACCAGCAAGCCTACCTTGGGAGAGGCATAAGTAGTCCCAGGACACGACTGTGGCTTTCCCACTGGCTGCAGTGCTAGCTGTGGGGTTAGTGACTGGTTGGTAGCAGTGTACTACTCGATTGCCTAGGTCAGTGCTACTCAAAGTGGTGGTCCGTGGACTGAAGCCATTGGCTGCCAATCCGCAGTGAATTTCCAGAAAAGAAACAATAGTGTAATTTAAACATTGCTTGCTCCATATCCATATATTGTTTCATACTTGCTGTCAGTGAGCTTATTTATAGCCTTCCCCTCTTCTAGAACCAAACCTGTTCAAGAACCAGAAAGTTCTTGAAATTCCTTGCTTTCTCACTTGTATTTGTAATGGTACTGGCACCCTGGGGGGAAAAATGCCAGTATGCCACATCAGATAGTTTTAGAAGCACTGGTCTAGGTGATTCCAGCACCGCCATGGCCATACACGGTAATGTTAAAGTAATGCTTTACCAGTTAAAGCATACCTGCTTTCATATTCTTTTGTACTGTACTGTATAAATAATCCCTCATCTTTAGTTTGTAGTGATATAGTCCATACTACCACCTTGGCCCTTTACCACCTCATTCTGCCCTTATTCCACAAAATATGTGCACCAGGCCTCAGTATCTGCTTAAATGCTTTTCTATAGCCCTGAGCAGAGAACATGAAATCCATAGTCACAATGTGGAGGGGGGAGTGTGCAACTGTCATACATGATCTGTTCCTTGTATAGTACAGTACTCCCCCCATATCCGCTGGGGATATGTTCCAGGCCCCTCTGTGGATACTTGAAACCGTGGATAAGAGCGAACCCCCCTTCCATGGTTTCCTGAGGGGGCCCCGCCCTGCCTCCCCTGCGGGCAGGCATGCTTGCCCCCCCCAGCTCTTTTTCTTTCAGCAAGCTTTGTTTCTTCCTTAAAACAGAGAAGCAGCCTCAATTGCAGGCAAGTAGAATGAGACTAAGTCCTATAGAGGCTCTGCAAGGTTTCTGTTAACCTTGCAGAGCCTCTCTAGGACTTAGTCTCGTTCTACTTGCCTGCAATAAGCAGCCAAAGGCTGCTTCTCCTGTTTGTTTAAGGAAGAAACAGAGCTTACTGGGAAAAAGTAAATGCCTGGGGGGGTCCCCACAATCCGTGGATAACTGAAAACGTGGATAGCGAATCCGTGGATATGGGGGCCCACCTGTACTGACAGTGTGGAGAGAACCTATGTGAATACAGTTTTTATGCATGTAGACTCAGTGCATATAACCTGATCTACTGTACATGTGATGGTCAGGATTACGGGCAATAGGTGTAACCCCACTCCGCCCCACCCATGTATTGAATATCCACAGATTTCATGCATCAGCATAATGTACCCAATACTGTGGTAAACCAGGATGAAATAGAAAACTGCATTTATACTCAAGAATAAGTCCTATTGCATTCAATGACACAGTGCAATCCTAACAAAGTTCCGTGCTGGGATGCAACAGTGCCAGGGCAGGCTTCACTGTATCTAGCATGGAGCTGGAGACTGCTGGAGGCCTCCTCGAGGTAAGGGGATGTTCGAACCCTTACCCCGTGAGTAATGGGTAAGTACTGTAGCCTCTATGGGGCTACTCGGATATGTGCCAGCTAAATGGCTGGCGCAAATCCAGGCAACTCCATGCTGGGCTTTCGGGCCTGGAAAGGGGGATAGGATTTGGCGGAGGCCTCCACCACCAAGCCTGCTCCCCCCGGGCCTGACCCACCCTCCTCCCCATCCTGAAACGCCCCTCCCCTGTTCCACCCTCCCCTGCCCCTCTGCAGCCTGGCAGGAGCCTACCTGTCCTTAGGCTTAAGCCGGTTTAGGATTGAGCTTCCCCTCTCAAATAAGTGTACCCAGGATTGAAGCCTTAACATATGTTAGTAATACAAACATATTTACTCCATCTTGTGCCAAAAAATGATCATGCATATGTGACTTCTTTAGCAGGGATTTTTATTTTCATCAGTTTGATGTTCAGTCAAGTTTATTTAAATGTTTTAAAAGGTGTTTTTTTTCTTTAAGACTTGCTAAAGCTACAGGTCACTACTATAAGATAAGAAGCTCAACAATGTCCCTTCCATGTACTGTACATAGGAATACTAGCCTGGGCTGGTATTTAGCTTATCAGGAGAGAATCTAGGAACCACAAAAAAGCACTTGAATGTAAATGCATTGCCTGAAGATAAACATCTGCACCACAGAAAGGCTGCAACATGGCCAACAATTTAAAGGTCATATCACACAAGCATTGTACTTTTTTTTCTCCTCCAACTAGAGCTAAAATAATGATGAATGTTTGAAAAACAACAACAACGTGCCTTTAAAATATAGTTTGACCTCCTAATTGGCTTCAATTACCACGTTATGTTGAACATAAAATTAAAAGCCAGGCAGAATAAAAATAAAAAACTGTTCTGAAGACCAATTAGTGAAAAGTGCATTTGCAGAGTACTATCAGTTGTTGTAATGAGAGGGAAACTATTTACATAGGAAAGCAAATGAGATTTGTTTTAAAAATGCTTCTGTCAATGGAAAAGGCCCAGAGTGAAATACATTCTTCAGCTGGAATCTAGGACAAAGACCAAAGAATTACATAGATTAAATTAACTCAATAAAAAGAATTCTTCCACAGCAAATGTTTATATTGCAAAATATTACTACAACATTCCTGCATCTTCTTACAATAATGATTTTGGAGGGGGGTACTATGCTGGAGAATATAAAACACAGAATGCGTTTCTCTAGAGATACTCATTTTCAAAAGTACAAAGATGTTCATAAATATTAAAAGAAGTGTTTAGACACGATACTGCTAGCAGTTATTTTTGCTACACTCAGAATCTCATACAGCATGACCCTGTCCATAAGCATCTTACTAACTTGTACTGGTAAGGTAAAGGTAAAGGTGACCCCTGACAATTAAGTCCAGTCATGTCCGACTCTAGGGTGTGGTGCTCATCCCCATTTCAAAGCCGAAGAGCCAGCATTGTCCAAAGACGCCTCCGTGGTCATGTGGCCGGCATGACTCTCCTTGCCACAGCGTGTAGCATGCAGCTGGAACACGGAGCGCTGTTTTACCTTCCCGCAAGCGGTACCTATTTATCTACTCGCATTAACATGCTTTGAAACTGCTAGGTTGGCAGGAGCTGGCCAAGCAACGAGAGCTCACCCCGTCGCGGATTCGAACTGCCAACCTTTCGATCGACGGCTCATGGTTCAGCGGTTTAACCCACTGCGCCACCCGCTGGCCTTGTAATGGTACCCAGGTAATAAAGGCACAAACCAGAATTTTCCAAACTTTATCACAGTGAGGCTCAGCTCAGGGCTAGACCAACCATTAGGCAAAGTGATGAAGCTGCCCCAGCCAGCTAATTAGGCATGACATTGCCCATTATTTAATTTATTACTAAAGGTTTACTACTTTGCAAGGGACATTTGGACATTCCACCTCAGGGGCCAAAATGTGTAGAGCTGGTCCTGCTGGCAATCAAACTAAGAAACAAGCTTTCTCAGTAATAACCAAGAGGACTAGCCAACAGAATTCTCAGACCTGCAGAAAAATGGAAAAGAGCAAACATGAAAGCAGATGTTCTCTGCCAAAGGTACATACATGTATTAAGAATCTTGTATAAAAGAAGGAATTTGTCCCAGTTCCCACAGAAATTACGCTGGTTGGAACATGTTTATGCCCTTGGACTTTTGGCCCGGTTCAACACTTGACTGGGGATGGGGATATGTAGGGAACTCATGTTTTCCCTAACAACTCTGTGCTTCTGTAGAGAGGCTCACCGTGCACTTTGAAAACTCTGGAGGATGTAGGCCAACAGTATTGACTCAGGTCAATCAGACAAATCCTTGTAAACACAGGGCCAATTCACTTACAGTGCAATCCTGTCTAGCTCTGTGCCCTGAGATGCAGCAGGGCTGGTGTAGCCTTTGCTGCAACCAGAACGCAGAGCAGGCAGCTGGGAGGTCACCTCAGGGGAAGGGAATGTTTGTCCCCTTCCCCCGGTTTAAGCCCCAGCCGCCCAAATGGGGTCTCCTCTGATGTGCGCCAGTTATTTTGCTAGCGCAAATCCAGGAGGCCTGTGTAATGGTGGCCAGGCCCGGGACGGGGGATAGGAATCAGCAGACGAGGCCTCCTCTGATCCCTCCACCTACCTGGGCTCAGTCGACCAATCCCACCTTCCCAGAACGCCCCGTTCCGCCCTCTCCACACCCCTCGGTTGCCCGGCGGGGAACTTGCCTTCCCCGGCGGGCACAGCTCCCAATCCGGCCTGGAGAGAGCAGCGACGGCACCACTTACTCCCAGGGTGCTGCAAACATGCTTTACAGCACGTTTGCGACACCCTAGACCAGAGGAACATGTGCTCCACCGGTCCACTATGTAGACAGGATTGGGCTGCCCATCACCCAAGCAAAAATCACATAGGCATGTGTAGAGAATGGAAACGTGCGTACAGTGGGCCCTCTTCATCTGTGGGCTAGCCATCCGCAGATTTAACTCAACATGGATGGCTAACTCCAGAAGTAGGAGTCCCACTGGGGGTGGGGAGCGTCATCACAGTACCTTATTTTTCAGCTGCGCCAGGTCCGCCACCCACTTCTCAACTCCCATGCGCCTTCTAACTCATCCAAACACCTGTAAACAGGTTTTTTAAAAAAAAATGCGATCAAAAGAAACTTCTGGTCACGACGCAAAACCAGAAGTCGCTTTTGATCACTTTTACTGTTTGCAGCCATTTGGACAAGTCAGAAGACGCGCGGGAGTCAAGAAGCGGGCGGCAGGCCTGGCACAGCTGAAAAATAAGGTACTGTAGCACCACCCACCGCCCCCACTGTAGATTTGCTTTTATGCGGATTTGGGTTTCCACACGAGTTCCAGGAACGGAACCCCGCAGACAATGGTTGACAATGTGATGTACTCATGTGACAGATTCCTATAATGCTTCTGCCTCCAAAGAAAGGGTGCAAGAATAGGAGTGTTCTGACATTTTGTGTAGGTAAGTGTACATGTATATAGCCAATGCATTCATTACATTATACACAACGGGACAAAAGTGTCCACACCTACACTTCACAATACATACAAGATTCTTGCTTTGTTTAGTAAAAACAGTAGGTACATATATTAGACTGCAGAAGCCCCCATGTTCAATTCTCTGACCTCTCCAGATAGGGACAGGAAAGACCCATGTCAGAAACCCTGGAGAGCCACTGCCAGTCATAGACAATACTGACCTAGATGGACCAATTGTCTGACTTGGGAGAAAGCATCTTTATATGTTTTCTCTTTTTTTCTCTTTTTTTTAATTTGACAAAACTAATTTTATCAACCAGAGAGCACAGGATTTGATCCAAAAGGGATTACAATATAAATCCAGAATGGTCGGAGGATATGGAACCGGGGGAATAAAGCAGTGGGCTGTAGGGTTGCCAGACCAGTCAACCTGAGAAAGGCAATTATAGTGGGGGGGCAGGGGGGGAAGGCTGCTGCTGCTGCTCCCAGCTACTCCTTCGCTTATCCAGGCATCCACCGCTGCTCTAACATCACATACGTAATCCCTGCTACCTGCCATTGTGACGTGACCAAGGTAAGCGGGGAATCTCTGTTCCTACATTCAGATGGTGAAGGAAGCTGCAATAGACACCACGCCAACAGGTGGCTGCTGAGTGAACAGGTGTGCCTGCTGACATCAGCGGCCCAGGGGTACCTGTCTTCTCAGCAACTGTGCCGATTGCAGCTCCCTCGGCCTCCAGAAGATAAGAGTGAAGATTCCCCTGACTCCTTGATCTTCCTACAGTGGCAGGCAGTGATTTGGCGGATGTCGGGATGCCGTTCCAACAGGGGGTGAACACAAGACTGGGGAGGGCAATGTTGGGAGGAGCAGTAGCAGCAGCCGCCTTTTCTCCTGCAGCAACAGGAATATTAAAGGCAATTGCTGTTCTCAGGACTGACTAGTCTGGCAACCCTTGGCAGAGTTAAGACGTACCATCTCAGCTACTAATTTGCAGGTGTACTCCCACCTGTAAAATGGGGGCATAACAATGACCTCACATCAGTATCACGAGGATAACTGGCACAAGTTGTAAAGAACTTTTCCCCCACCGCATTGGATCAGATTCGAATAAGAACGTGGGTTTTCTGAGCAAAAGATGTTTCTATATTAGAGTTGCTAGGTCTAGTCCCTGAGAGGGCTTCTCTGCATCTTTCAGAGTTACAGAGGAGGGAAAGGTCCAGGTGCTGCTTCTCCAATCACTCCAGGGCTTTGATGCTAAAAGCTATCGCTATGGGCAGGCTTACCAGATCGCCGACCGGGACGTTCCTTTTTGCCCTTAAGGGTGGCGGGGGGGAGGGGCGATGGAGCCGGAGCGCGCTCCGGCTCCTATAGCCCCTCCCCCCCGCCGCCCTTAAGGGCAAAAAGGAACGTCCCGGTCGGTGATCTGGTAAGCCTGGCTATGGGGATTGTCCTTTCTGAGCCAAACTTAATGGCACAGGCCTTGACCTGGCAACCCTATTCTGTATTCGTGCCTGTGATATTTTATTACGCTAAATGGCATGAAAAATCTAAAATAAACACTGCATGTATATAGAGGAAACGCAAGTCTGTTATGAATTACAAGATTCTTCTAATGTAGCCCTACTGTGTTAAGTCACTGTTAAGTCACAGAAATCTTATCACCCCAAGCACCTATTATTGTATAACAATACGGAACTATATATAGCAATATCGACCTCAAACTATAGCAATATTCTGCTACAAATTTAGTTAGTAATATACAACGCTAAAAGGCAAAGGACACCCACCTATCCCTAGGCAATTTATCAATCTCATCTATTAAGCTTCTGGGGAGAATGCAGAACTACTGCAAAAGCACATACATTTGAGATGAAAATAAAAACTCTCATAAACCAACAGAATGCCACAAAATATATGAAGTATTGTTTGTTTCTTTAAAATATGTACCTATATGACACCTATCTGCAGCAGACACACATGCAAATAAGCACACACACACACACACACACACACACACACACACACACACACACACACAAGTTACAAGCTGTTGCTTATTTAATGGGGCTCTTTTTACCTAATTCATGTCATCCTTTGCTTTTACCAGCTTGTAATCTCTTCGGTTCTATTATGTTTGCAAAAGCCAGCAAACGTAGAAATGTACAGCTAGACTTGGGCCCTGAGGCCCGAGGATCAAGATGGCAGGCTGGCTTTGGTTTCCCTGGGGACAACAGAGCCAGAAGGGTGATTGGACACAGTGACCTGTCTGCATGAGATGAGACAAAAACAGGAGGGCTGTAATACTGATGAACTAACCTGTCACTCACAAACTCAGGTCTTGGGGGAAGATGGAGGGGGAGGGGGAGAAGTTGCAGCCAAGATTGTGACTGAGAAAAGTGGAAAGATCACCCAATAATTAAAATAATTAGGTGACACAGTTAGGAAGAGTAAGGTGGAGAAAGAGCCAGGGGAAAGCTCTATTTAATCTATATAAAAAGGACAAAAACAATGGAAAAACGATAAGGAGATAACAGGTATTGTGGTCGACAATGTTAGCAAGGCTGCTGCATCAGTCAAGGATCAGGCTTTGATTCCAAACACTCTGGTTATGAATCAAAATCACAATGAGCAATGAGCTTCTAAATCTTGACATGCCTGGCATGGAGGTTGTTCTTCAGAGTACTTGGCTGCTTAATTGCTTGCTTGGGGGAGAGGAAAAATCCAGAGGGAAGTTACACAAGCAATTTTGCACCTCCCATTCAGTTTGCCCTGCTGCTAGATACTGTAGTTTGCATTGTAGCCGTCTGCGTTAAACACTGCCACTTACCATGGGACCCAGTTTTGAAAACTGTGCTTGTGGACAGCTAAATATCAAGATGAAAAAGATCAGGCTTTTAATTAAATGAACAAGCAGCCCGAGCTGATGATCCTTTGAAAATGATCCCTTCCACTTGTAGCATTCCTGTATCGTACTCAGATCTGCGCTGGAGTTGCAAGCAACCGTTTAGTGTTTCTGATCTCTGTTTGTACAGTCATTTTAAGTGCACTTTTGACAGTCCTCATCACGCCTGTCTCACACTTCGTAATGTGGCAGTTATATAATTCAAATGGGTGTAGAAAGCAGCAACTTAGTTCTTGTGTGTGCCCAGAAATATTGATCATTCATGTTCCACTTTAATGACAGTACAGACATATATAAAAAGTTTCACAGTCACACCAGCAAGAGTGCAAATGTTTAGAATGAACTTTTTTTTTTCCTGTCATGGAAATGTCCCATCTACGAAAGAGGCATTAAATGTGGATGGATACAAACTATGCAAAGATTTTACTGATTTTCAGTAGTTAAACACGTGTCTGTTTAATTTGGAGACATCTTACACAATGTGGGCAATGTCATTCAACATTCATTCACTCCTGACATTAGCTGAGTAATTACAGTTCCCTGGAAATTAATGTCACTGTTTTCATCCATCTGCCTGAAACAGGACAGTTGCTTTTTATGTCTTTAAATACTAGTAATATGTTCCTAACAAACACCTAAGGGAGAACAAAATCTAGGTATTAAAATCAGATAGCAGATAACTTCATTTTACTGTTCATCTTTCATTAGCATATAATTATTTTCTTAGAAAATAATTGCATGTGAAGCAATGAAAGTGCTACAAAGACACTCTTGCACCTATATAATGTCTTGTGCATTATGTACACATACACTTGTGCAGTGGGTTCAACAATAAAAGAAAATGGTTTGAACAGGCAGATCACTGACATGTTAATTTGTATGATAAGTGATAAGATGAGTTATAGTTCTCAGACGTGCTTTACACCTGCCTAAACATCTCATTCTGTTCTTTTAAGGACTTGGTTTCAATAACCTAATACAGCTATTTTTCAGAGAGTCATTCTGCTAACTTTGTATTCATTAAAGCAAAAAAGATGTTACAATATCTAGTGCTTTCTCTTCTCTTATTCCCCTATCGATGTTGCCTTCATCAAGAAAAGAACACTGCAGGTAAAACACCTACCGATACTTTAAACTTTTTCATGTGTTAAGAGAAAAGTTGTATGAAAGAAGACCTCACTAATGTCACCAGCGTTCAAACCTTTCCCCTCACACTTTTTAATAAAATGTACATATGTAAATATGTACCCAACAATGATGTAGTTATGTAGTTATGTTAATTTTATAAAATGTACATAGTCTCTATTGAACAATTTTTCAAAAAAGAGTACATTAAAACATTAATATTTCCAGAGATTTTCATAGTATTAGTATTTTATACTAATATAGCCTTAGTATTTTATAACTAGGCACCTACTAACCAAAACTGTCACTCTCTTGTTTGGGAATGGTTTCGATAATATATATTTATGATTTTTTAAAAAAGATATACAGCAATGCAAGACTGCGGTAAACATGATACTACGCATCTGACATTTTCCATCTCAAATGTATTATTGAGGATGCCGATATTAATAAACCATGTGCTCTGTGAGACTTCTACGTTTCACTGTAACAAGTTTTCAAAAAATCCTAAAAGATCCCTATTTTCTTCCAGCTTTATATCACTATTTATTTAGGAGACACAAATACAGTCAGATCACTTTGAGCAGCATGCATCTTAGTCCTACTGAAACATATGAAATACAAACTTTTAAGAATTCATCAATGTTTTTTTTTCCTCTGACACACAAGTCCGTAGCTAATGAGTAGGTGTTGAGTTCTTAAAATTTTGTTGGCAACCCTCCCGCCCCTCTCCCTTTTGCTGCTGCTCCTATTCCAAACTGTCCTCTTCCCTCTGCAGCAGGTCTCTCTCATCACTTTAGGGTATCATTTGGAGCCAAATGAAAAGACAATGATTCTTTTTTATCATCTGATAAGGCAACACCATGCATAAAACACTCATGCACAGAGACGACGCAGACTTCTCGGAAAACAACAAAACCAAACGAAACATCAAGAGGAGGAGGACTCACACTGACCCATTTGGAAGACAAAGACGGCAACACGGAAAAGCTCTAAAAAGCAGTTTGCGAGGCCTCTGAGAGATGTCCTTTTGGCATTTCATCACAGCAGCCCCAGACCAGTTTCACCTCCCTGGATACAGCGAAGGGAGAACTAAACAGAGCTGTTTATTAGAGCTGTTGTGCTGGATTGCATTAGGAAACACAAGCAGACCACCTGGACCTTTCAGATTGTGGCAGTGTGTTTAATTTGCAAGCTGCCCCTCTGCAGCAGCAGCAGCAGCAGCAAGGGCTCCTACATTTACTAAGCTCAGTCACACTATCTGGGTTAGGAGGAAAGCAAAATCCTCATGCTACTACATCACATAAGGAAACAGTCAAGCCACAAAGAATACAGAAAACAGAAACCACAACTCCCCATGTAAACATTACAGGCACTTTTTTTACACTTCACTTATTCTACTTGCATGTATTTGAGCCCAAAACATAAAGAGAGATTTGTACAGTACATAGATTTAGCTTAGGCTAAAAATTCTAAACTGATTACATTTTAAAAAAAGAATGTTTTTAACCAGTTATCCCCCTTGCTAGATTAATGTGGCCTTTGTTGCCTCTCCCCCCCCTCCCCACCTTCTCCTCCATACTTGCTGGTAGCTGAAGCTACAGACAGAAAGATGGTACTGTAAATATGAATTATGTGAATCATATGGTTAGACTCTTGTGGGGGGGGGCAGAAATAAAAGGAGAGTTGAGAAATGGCTGACTCCATACCTGACCAATTACAGCTTGCATGGTCCCCGTGTCCTGCTGAGCTGAAAGATCGCAATCCATCATATGTAGTCTTTGAAAAAGAGAATGGGGGTTTCTGGCATGCATCTGTCAATCAACTTCTGCACTCCCAACCATCACCAAAAGCAAAGGGGGGGGGGAAGAGAAAAAAGTCAAGCTGCTCCACCAAATAGGATGAAACAGTCATGTGACCCTCAGCACTCTCTCGCACACATACATATACTTTCAAATAAGGTATGAATTTTCTGCAGATATGAAATGACATTGACAAATACCCGATACCAAATAAATAAAGTGAGACAAACAGCTATTCATCCAAGAGCAAACGCTTGCTCTAATCGGCAGCTTCAAGATTTAATAACCCTAACAAGTTTGTGGCTTTATTTTTAAAAACCTAAACTTTCAAATAAAGGGCTCCGATTTTATTTACACATGCTGCGATCAGAGAGGTAACCCTTTGCTTTCTCTTGTTGCCTCTATCTTTTTTTCTGCATTCCAGAGATTCTCCCTCTCTCCCCCCTTTTTTTTTTTGCATCACCTTCCTTTAATCTCCTCATTCTCTTCTGATAAGTTTGTTTACCAAAAGACCAATGCGCTATTATGGGTATGCGCATGTAATTATAAAACCATTAAGAAAGATGATTACAGTAGTTAAGAATTAGCTGGGGGGGGGAGTTTTAAAACTGTTTAAAACAAGTTTAACATGTGCATCTTTCAGTGACAAACATTTCCTGTCTGAGCCGAGATGAGCACTCCAAATATAAAATATTCAAACTATGTAAATCCTGCTTGCAGCATGCTTTCCATTTTGAAGGTTTGTGGAGTTTTGGTTCATTCGCTGCTCCACTGAACTGATATAAACTGTTGTTACTTATGATGGCAAACATTACCATTTCGCCCACCACCACCCCTTAATGGATGCAGTTTGTTTCATATTCTGTCCCCCTTCCAAGTTAAGATTTCCACAAATATCGAAGACTGTTTTTTCTTGTCAAAACGTATCACACATCTGTCTCCAAAACCTAAGTGTCACAATGAACAACATTTCAAAGTATTGATTGCTGATAAATTATTGCCTGTGGTTGCTGACGGGTGACATTAATGTAACCCAGTAGCATTTTAAGTACATGAGGATGAATACAATCATCTGGCAATACAGCTGTTCAGCTAATGAACTGTACATCAGTTAATACATCAGGCAGCAGATCAGGGTAGCTAATTGACACAAGTGTCTTTTTTTTCTCTTCAATATCAACACAGTCAGTATAGAAAAACCAGTAAAAGGCATGGGAAATACCTCATGAATCTGGACAACGCAAGGAATGAGAGATTAGTTTACAAGAGCAACGACATAAGTAAAACAGAGGAAGGTGTAAATGACATCAAAATGAAGGAACAGGAGATAATGATCACAGGCAACTGTAGGGACTACCTCAGTGCATTCAGTAAGGCTTTTGATTTATTTATTTATTTATTTACTTACTTACTTACAGTATTTTTACCCCACCTTTCTCCCCAAAGGGACCCAAGGCGGCTTACAACAAAAAGAAAATGTGTTTCTTAAACAGCTCCACCCCAAGCCAAGTGGAAAAGTGCTTTTGAAAATGATTACCATAAGAAAGGGACAACATAACGAAGTAGCTTTACTGCTTTTGCATAACACAGTTCTTGTCCGGGCAGTTATTCCCAGACATACACTCAACTGGACAGATGTAATGTGGGAATGGGTGATCGTAGATTTTGCGCCTGTTCAGATGATACTCACCTGGAACATCAACATATGGTAAGATTGGGAACAGATGTGATGTTCACATGCCTCAGTCAATGCCTATTTGCATGGCTGCTCCTTTAGGAATCTGTATGGAATGTGGCCATCTATCTTGGCTATCTCAAGAGTCAAAATGAAGAGAGAAAATAAACAGTGGCCAGAGGGGAGGGAAGCAGCAATGAAGAAAATAGGCAGGAAAGGAGTAGAGGAAAGCGTAACTGGGACAATATCGGTTGATGAGCAAAAGCAACGGTAGAGGAAACCGGACATGTGAGAAGGGACAAAAGAGCAGCAGAATACAAGGAGGCCAAGGGAAGGGGTGTTGAAGGAAGAAGGGAATTGAAGAAAGGACAACTGAATGTATTCATCCAGTCTTCTACACTGTGTCTTATTGGTCCGTTTCTATACACATTCACCCCCATATCAGCATTTCTCAAAGTCCTACAGGATTGCACCATCCCCCAATCCCAAAAACACTTTAAAACGTACCTGGTTGTCTTGCCTGCTCCCCGAAGGATCCGGGAGGGCTGCGCCCGCCTTCACAGGCCTTCCCAAGGCATTAAACAGCGGTGATCATATTCCAAAGCCCACTTCCTGTTTTCGTGGGCTTTGGAACACAATCGCTGCTGTTTAGAGGCTTGGGGAGGCCTGCGGAGGCGGAAGCAGCCCCCCTGGACCCTTCGGGGAGCTGGTAGGACAACCAGGTTCATTTTAAAAAGCGTTTTTGGGTTGGGGCGGGCACAATCCTGGAGTGCTGCCACCACCATTTTTGCTGGCCAAGGGGATATCAGTGACTTCCGGAAAAAGTGGTGGATCGCGACCCACCACTTTGAGAACCCCTGTTCCATATCATTAGTTCGGTATCTCATTAGTATGTATGTATCCACAGTATAATCTTTTTTTCTCCACCCTTTCCCTACAGCAACTCCTCTGGGCCAAGAAATGTTGCATTTCAGGCATCCCACAGAGGCCACACTCCATAGGGTAAACAAGATACTACAAAGTTATTTTATTTTTTATGGGTAACCATTTGTTTATCACAACTCTAGTAAGATACTTTTGATGTTGTTGGGGTCCCACCCGCCTCATCCCGCAGTTTGACAGCGGGGGGGGGGGAAATGAATGACATTTTTCCTTTATAGAGGAACACAAAGAGACAGGGGAACTAAAGTTGATGCTGATTAGGGAGGTTTATTATGAAGGGATCTCACAAATGAGGAAATGGGACAGGGGGCTGTCCACTGTAAGTTCGCATTCAGTAATGAGCTCAGCATCTACTCCTTCAGGTTGCTTATACCAATTCACGTGTGGGGCCAGGGACCAACCCCTAAATACCCCTTTCCCCACAGCCCTATGCCCCTGCAGGCAGATATCCCAAGGGCAGCTGGTACAGGGTCAGCAACTTGACAAAAGGGAGAACCTTGCACAAGGACCTGAGGTTTGTCTTGTCCCTCTCCTGTCCCCCGTCTCAATCCCCTCCAGTCTCATCCACCTGGCTTCTCCCATGTCCCAGTATCGTTCTTTTCTTGGTCGCCCCAGCACGCTCTTCTTCCCCCGTTCCCTGGCTATGCGTTTGTCCTCCTTGCACCCTCCATTTCTCTTTAGTTATCTCCCTTTGTTTTCCATGTGCCTCTTCTCCACCTGTTCACCCTCCATCCTCCTCCTTTTGCCTTCCCCCTCCTTTTGCCTTTACGTCATCCTTTTATGTCTCCTGCCCGGCTGGCCTCACCTCAATCAGCTGAACTTGCTCCAGCTGTGCTGCCCATGAGAGCTTGCAGGCACTCGCCACCTGGTGGCGACATCACTACTGTGCCAGCTACCCGGAAGCTCCATCCTGCGACTCCTTGCTACAGCACTCCGGCGGGCCACAGATATGTACCCCACTTCCTACATTATGGCAGCAACATGGGGGCTGCTGAAAAATGCTTCCATATAGTAACTCTATGTTGTAGCAATAATATTTGAAAAGTGGCTCACTACATGGGTTGTCTCTGTTGTATCTAACACCTGCTAACTAGGTAAAGAGGCACCTTTTAAACTGGAAGATCTCTTATATTTAGCAATGGAAAAGCAACTACCCCTATACACTCCAGTGCAATGTCTCTGCTAATGGCTATTTGCTGGTGTTTCTTCTACTTCTTTTTAGAGTGTGAACCCTTTTGGGACAGAGGATCATTTATTTATTTTATCTATAGTCTGTAAATCACTTTATTGAAAAGTGGTATATAAATATTTGTTGTAGTAGTAGTTAGTTCGTAGTATTGTGTGGAAATTCTACATGCCATTTCAATGCTGGCATGAAGACACCCCATGAGATAGGACTGATTCACTTTATCCATTCACATATCAATGCCATTTTCAACAATGCATTCAAAGCAATATACAATACAAAATAAAACAGGTGAAACACTCACGTTTTAACTGTGGGTGGAACCAGTCACTATGTGGAAGTGTTTCTTGGTGGCTGTTCCCATGATTGCCTTGGTGGACCTGTGGGATAAGCCATGAGGTGGTGAGTTGTAACACATCATGCATACAAACATTATCACCTCAGTTATCATCTGAATCCACCCTGAATATCATCCAGAACCTCTGTTAGGCTTACTGAAGTTTGCTTTCATTGTCACAGTGTACAGGGGCAACTTAATAAGTAAGATTATGCCATAACTTTACATAGGTAGCACACTAGGTCAGATGTGTGGGGAATGATCCACTGCCACACTTACAGCCCTATCCTCCCCCCACACTGGTGTAGCCGCACAAAAAATGAGCATGCTGTATCCAGCAGGAGGGTGAATCAGAAGGCTTCAGAAGGAAAAGGGGATTTAAATCCCCTTACCCCCTCTATAAGCCTCTTGCTCTGCAATGGGTCTCCTTGGACCTGTGCCAGCTCTTTAGCTGGTGCAAGTCCGAGAGAAAGGGTGTTGGGAGGCTTGAAAAAGAGGGGATAGGATCTGGCGCACGCCATTGCTGCCGGATCCACCCTCTTGCACAGCCTCCCCACTCCCATTCCTTCCCCCTCCCCGCCCAGTTTTGCCCCCTTCCCATCCCACCTTATCTGCTCCAGAGGGTCCAGGGAGGTCTGCCATCAGACAGGGAGCACTGCCACTTCTTACTGTGCACTCTGTCGGCAGTCATCTTATGACAGCAGAAGTCTGCACATAACAGCCCAATCCTGGATAGGAATGAGCGGTCCATATAGTAATAAATAGGTTTTATCTGTATCATTCTAATTTATTTTAGGGCTTTTAAAAAAAAATCTTGATTTTTCCAGGTTTAGATCATATTTTTGTATACTATGCTGCCTTCTCAATAAGATAAAAAAGGTAAAGGTGAGCCCTAACAATTAAGTCCAGTCGTGTCCGACTCTAGGGTGTGGTGCTCATCCCCATTTCAAAGCCGAAGAGCCAGCATTGTCCGAAGACGCCTCCGTGGTCATGTGGCCGGCATGACTCTCCTTGCCACAGCGCGTAGCATGCAGCTGGAACACGGAGCGCTGTTTACCTTCCCGCAAGCGGTACCTATTTATCTACTCGCATTAACATGCTTTGGAACTGCTAGGTTGGCAGGAGCTGGCCAAGCAACGAGAGCTCAACCCGTCGCGGATTCGAACTGCCAACCTTTCGATCGACAGTTCATGGTTCAGCGGTTTAACCCACTGCACCACCCACTGACCTTCTCAATAAGATAGGAAGTGATAAAAATATAATACATTTCAGCTATCAAAACTTAGTTGTGGAAATGTGCTTGATCTTATTTTTCATTTAACTTTGACAGCTGGATATAGTTACCTAAATGCAGAGGTGATAAAACATATGAGGGTATTTAACCTTTTAAAAAAAGAGAGATTTTAAAGCAATGTATGTTTTTTCCTCTTCAATGTCTCTTAAGAGCTTTTGAAAGGGAAGCAGTCAGCCTTTGAACAAACTGATCCAGAGTTGTCTAGTTTCCCTGAAACCTCTTTGAGCCACTACTGAAATGCTCACTTATAACGTCTTACAGAACCAGCCTATGTACTCCTTGGTGAATCTCAAAACAGATGTGCTCTTGCTTCTTACAGCAACAGTACACTAGGGGGACTATTTTTCCTCTTTCGGCCGAGACGGAAGCACAACGATGTCAGAACAAGCTGTGCTAGTCTCAGGATGTCAGCCCTTTCCTTGGTGGTGCTAGTAGGTTAAATGCATATTTATTTATTTCTGAAGATGAAGATGCTTTGCACTAAACTTGAAACGGGTCTCTCTGTGCCATGTCCTACCCAATTGCCTTCTGATGTTCAGATTCAATTTTTTAGAGCTAGCTGAGAAAAACTTTACCCCAGAGACCAAAATATTTACACTTTATGATGTGGTATATGAGAAGCCAGTTCCTCAGTTTGCAATATATGAACCTTTTGACTTCTTTAATTCATTCTCAGGTTTTCCTTCCCTCCCCCTCTCCCCCCCCCCCCCGGTTTTCACCCACTTTCTATCTCATGCTAACTAAAAGAAACACCTTTTGAGTGTGGGTCTCAGATTTAACAGGGTGAGAGCAATTGTCCCTCTTCACCCCAGCATAGCATCTTTTCCAGTGATTGTTTGCTGGTGTCTCGTTTGTGTCTTTTTTAAGACTGGAAGCCTATTTGGGACAGGGAACCATCTTTTCATTTATTTTGCTTTGTAAACTCTTTTGTTGAAAAACAATTATTATTAATTATTATTGGTACCTTTTTCCTGGAAGGCTTCCAAGTCTTTACAGCTGCATAGTTGAAACCCAACACATCAAACATTTCCTGACATAAACCAGCAAGCTTCATCTACTAAATTTCATATAGGCAGTAAGGAGGACACAGTACAGTAGCTCTGTCAAAAAAAAAGTTAGTAGCATACATATTTTGTTCTCACTCCAACATATGTTTTCAAATACTATTATGAAACATGGTAAGACAATCTACAGCAGGAACATGATGTGGAGAAATATGTTTATTGTATCTAATTATATTGTGCCTTTCCAAAAGCTTTGAGGCAGGTTATAAAATTTAAATCAAAATCAACTTGCAATCATCTAAAATGATTAAAGAACAGCAAAAAAAAAACCCACACCCAAAACACCTGGTTCAGCAGTAATAAATAACAGAAATGACAATAACAGATATTTACAAATCAAGCAAACACAAAAGAATCCAAGCAGCTCAGATAACATCAGAAATGTCTCCCATTTCTTCAATATGTAGACTCCTTTGATGTCTTACTCATGATTGGTACAATTGTAGAAAACATTATTCAGAGGATTAACACCACATACTACACAACAGCAAATGTGAGATTTATTTTGTTAATCTTAGTTCCATGTATTTTCTCTCACATATCCAGGGTTCCCAATGGCTGTCAATACAAACTACCTGAGCAATAACAATAGTAATCATCAACACAAACAGCTAACGTACAGTCACCTCCTGTATCTGCAGGGGATACGTTCTTACTGCTACCGCAGTGACCCGAAACCATGGATAGTGGCGAACCTTAAGCTTACTGTGGTGCCGCAAGGTATTCTGAGGCACTACCCAAAAGGTACAAGGCATTCTGGGATGCTACTTGACACAATAAGTGGGTTGGTGGGCTGCAAACAGAGGCGTCATGAGCATGACACTAACAGGAAGCAAACAGTGAGAGGAAGCAGACAGCGAGAATGCTAAGAGGAGGCAGACAGCAAGAACGCTAACAGGAAGCAGGTCAGAAGCGGGTTGGAGGGCTGCAAAGATTGATGAGTCATGAGCGCAACAGGGGTATTTGAGAACCGCGGATAACTGAAACCACAGAAATAGAGTCTGCGGATACGGGGAGGGGAACTGTAAATGATATAGGAAGTTTGCTTCAAGCATCCAAACAGTATGGCTTAGTCATATAGGAACATCCCACTCAATCTTCCTATCCCACATGATTTGATGAATCAAACAGTACTGGTGCAGTGTGGAATTCGGCTATTGGGAAGAGACAAACATTTGGCTCAGGTGAAATGTGTATTGGCCCAATGCATTTTATTAAGACACATTCCCAACAAATTCATATAAAGAAGGGCATCCTATTGAGATGCCTCAAAGTATCAGGTGAGTTTGAAAACAAATATTGAGCCTGTCTCTGGAATTATTTATAAATCAAGTAACCATCTTTCCTTTCTCATCTGTTCACATGGGGAAGTCACATAGTTATCTAAAAGAGTCCAGCTGGGCACAGAGAGAGATGCTGTATTTGACAATGCTGCAAAATATTCCCTTTTACTAGGTTTTTCAAGAACTTAGAACTGAAAAACTACATATTGCAGTAATGCTTCCAGAAGTAGAGCAGCTTATTCCCCAATTGTTTGCTTTTTTAAATGCAAAAATGTATATGGTGCAGCCATGCATTCTTATATTGTATAACAGGACTGCACAACTAACATATATTAACATGTATAAACAATGTAAGCTACATTGTTACATTGCTACATTGAGTTCATGGGACAGAGAGGTATATACATTTAAACCATTTCTGTCCACGGGTGTATATACACAACAGGAGTTAAATGTGTACACCTGTGGGCTCGGAGGAAATGGGTTAAAAAACCCAAACATGACTCAGAGACCACACACAGCATACTACCAGGGGTAGCAACAGAGGTTGGCCAGGTTGGATATAGGCTGAGGGGCCCATGCCCATCAAAGGGCACACCTGGTCGGGCTAACCCCAAATCTTCAGCACTCATGGCAGTAGTTGTGCCCAATGCACCATCAGGGGGTGGGCAAGCGATGTCACGGGGGCTAAGTTCAGGGCTTTTCCCCTGGGCCCCCAACAATCTGATGCCAGCATCAAACACGACCGGTAATCTCACCACCACAGCTTCAATAAACTTCCCATTTTCACTGCTGCCTAATCCAAGACTGAAAAATCAGGGGAATTTATTTTTTGTATTTATATTCTCCCCCCCCCAATGGTCAAAACTAGCTAGTTTGTCAAGCACTTGACAAGTCACAATACATGGCTGGCAGGCTGCAACTCTGGGTGTAAACAGCTGCTGTGATCAGGTACTTCCATATCAATATTCATGATTCATTGTGTCTATTATTATTTGTATTTATGTTTTTAGGGCTGGGTCATTTTGTTTTACTAAATGTTGTATAAGACCTATTAGGACTGCTGCATATTTTACAAAATTCCTACCTACCTCTGAATACCAGATGCTGGAGTTAAACAACAGGGAAATTCATTGCCTTTATACCTTGCTGCCAAGCACCCAAAGGCATCTGGCTGAAGCTGCTGGAAACAGAATGGGAAGCTGCATGCAATCGCCACTTCCCAGTGTGCATCTATTCCATGAAGCACAACCACGATTTGCTCATGGGTTTCATGTCATTTCCTACAACTAGAATGCTTTATTTTTAAGATGAACTTGTACAGGTCTGAGGAGACCAATTACGGAGTGGGAGGCTTATGGAGGGCAAATCCTCTTTCCCTTTTGAAGCCTCCCACTCCGTCCCCTTGCTGGATACTGCGCATACCTTTTTGGTGTAGCTGTACCAGTTTTTGGGGGGGAGGATAGGATTGGGTCAGTATTGATGTCAGCTGCCTTGAACATCAACAACTGTGGAGGAAAAGCAAGGTTAAACATTCACACACACACACACACACACACACACACACACACACACACACGGGTACAAGCCCTATTTGCCGGGCATTGGCTGCCACCTAAATGGTGACATTAAGTTTGAGACCAGAAGTGCCACTCTGGCTACATCGCGACTGGGACCATTAGAGTAAACTATCCTTTTCAGAAACAGCTAAATAAAATTAAGGGAAATACTCTTAATTTATCTGGATGCAGTCAAAGCAAAGTTAATAGGATGCAGATAATCAGGACAGCTGCTTCAGTGAGACAAAACGCAGAGAACCAATTTAATCCTATTACACAGAATGTGTGATCTGCCACTTTCACAGGGCAATTGCACTTATGCAAGCGGCTTTGTTGGGATATCTTTAGCATTTAATTACTCTGTCAATTACAATTAGTGGTATTAATTTGGCAGTGAAAAGCTACAAATTGCTTGTAGCTTTCAGTTTCCTACCCATTTGCCTTGATTGGTCGTGAATGAAGAAAGTTCTCCCGACATGCTTATAGTGGTGGAAATGGTATAAACTGAAAAGATCCATTTTCCCCTCTTCAAGGGAGGAGGGCAGATTTTGATCTCATTGCAACATTGCCCCCAAATGCCATTTTCTTTTCCCCACAGGAATACATCACAGCGACTCACTTATGTGAGATAAAGCAAAGGGGAACACTTGGGGGACCACTGGGGTGGGGCAAAATCATGCTCCTTAACCCTGATGACCCCATCCACGAGAATCAAGTCTCCTCCTATATGCATAGCCCTGCCTTATCACCTGCATACCACCATCATGAGTTCCATTCTTGGTCACACCAAGAATATGACGGAACATTGGGAGTGAACTTTTATACATAAATGCAGTGAGCATTCCTAAAGGTACAAGGTGTTGCTGGGAATATGTGACCCATCGCTGTCTGCTTTTTTGTGTCTTTTGACTGGACCAGGAGACCAAGCACTGACCTGTTTCATCCCAATGATCATTGCAACACAAGACAGTATGTCAGCAGCCACAGGTCGCTCAATCACACCCCTGACTATACGGCTCAGAATCTGTAGCAATGGTAAGTTTTCATTCTGCCTTGGCAACTATGGCTGCCTAGAAAGCAGGAAAGTTCAAAGATGACTCGATCTAGGTTTTTAAAATGTTTGTTTGGTTTTTCTGATTCAATTGGGTTTGTCAGAGGCTCCCTCTGACAATATCTGGGAAACCAAAATCAGGGGAGGCGACACTTCAAAACGATACGTGGAAATAGAAAACATATAGCTGCATGCAGGATGCCAAAATATATTTTGACACATCTTCAGGGGAAATAAGATCTTATTCCACTATCCTACTGTAAGAGTTTAGCAAGAAGTCTTCAACAGATGTGTTGGGACCCAGAAGTGGATTGTGACTCAAGCTCATGTGGGTTGCAGCTGTGTTGCTGCCTCCATTTTGTTTTGAGGTTTTGCACAGTCTCTAAACAGTAGCCACAGGTAGAGGGTCTACATGAGATAAATCCCCATCAAAGACTTTGTCTTTGAAAAGGTTGATTTGGTCAAGTCCCCGTTACCTGCACTTGGAGAGAGAAAGAAGCTTTAAAAACTGAAGGCCACTGCTCTAAGTGAAATGTTACAACAAGACAATGCAACAAGCCAGTATACCAAGTTTTTCTTGGCCCTGAAAAGAACATGGTGGTCTCACCATGTACAACAACCACCTATTTGCTACTTTTGAGCACCACTCCGAGGCTTCACTTCCCATTTTTCATTTTTTTTAAACCACTTCTGATGCTGCCCACTTTTTTAGTCTAAGGTATGAGAAGCACCAATTTGGATTTAAGCATGTTTTCATAATTTGGAAAACTCTGTGCATTTGAACCATTTAAATACTTCACAAATTGTTGTTTGTATTGTTTTTTATTACACTTTTTATTGCCACGTTTTAAATTTTTAATCTATTTCTATTGCCACTTTTTTTCGGCAACAAACTATACTTTAACATGATTTCTGGACCCCCATGCCTGCTTGAAATAGGAAAGTAGACAGCTAAGTATGTAAGTGTTATCGTTTCCAAAATCCACTTATCCTCATTTTACTGTTGTTATACAGTTTTTGCTACTATTTTCTCCTTCAGTGAAATTGATACAGTGTATCATAGGACTTTCTATTTGATTACCAAATCTCATTCTCAGAGAGTCAGGTCACAAACCTCCAAAGGGCAGATATGTGTGAGTTTTTCAATCAAATCTGACAGAAATTAATTTGAGGCTAACATTTTCCTCTGAGATGTTTTCTGTGTCTGCTTGCGAACAAAACACTAGCCCTTTTTGCTGGCACCTCTTAAAGAGGCTCCTGAATTTAAGAGAATAGATTTTCCCTTGTTGCATAGCAGTAGCATTCGTTTCCTTCCATTTTCTTTTTCAGCTTTTTGTTCTTTTTTGGTGCTTTAATTAGTTTATAAGCTTATATTGGTTTTATCTTTGTACAGGGCCTAGTTTGTAGGAGCTTGGTAAATAGTAATTATTATGTTAATATTAAGAAATCATATTTCTTGCATAGCATAACATTTTCAGTACTTTATTCTATTAAAGAAAAAAAATAACACTATAGGTTAAAGCTCACACAACCCCAGATGAAGGTATTTATCATATTCCTCCCTTTATATCTTAGGCTGTTTCTATTGATGCTAAGACTTAATGGATAAGTATCAAACAACATTAATCATAATCATTACCATAATCCTATGCATGTCTACTCAGAAGTAATGACCCAATCCTCTCTAACTTACCGCTTGCAGAGCGCACACTCTGCAGGTGGAGGGTGCCGTAAACGCGCCATAAAGTGCGATTCCAGCACTCTTGGAGTAAGAACCGCTGGCATGGAGGTCGGCAGGCCTCACGCCACTGCACCGATGATCTGCAGCCACCAGAGCAAGGTAAGGGTTGCACTGGTGGGTGCAGGGGGGGAAGGAGGGCCAGGTGGCAAGGGAGGGCAGTCGTTGGCCGAGCCAGTGCAGAAGGGGGCGGGGATGTCGGCAGCAATATCCCCGTTCCTGGGCTCGGCGGCCCTTTCCCCGTGCACCCCAAATGTACATCAGCTCGATACTCAGCGTACATTCAAGGAGGCCCATTGGGGCTGGGCAGCCCTACAACGGGGGAAGGGGACAAACATCCCCTTCTCCCAAGGAGTCCCCGAGCTGCACCAGAGCTGCCCAACAACAGTTGAGGATCCTGCAGCCAGCCCTATGGACCAGTCGCAGCTCCCTATGGAGGATCGGGCTGTTAGTCCCATTGTGTTCATTGGGGCCGATTCCAAGGAAAGTGTTTCTAGGATTGCAGCCTTAGTCATGACTAACTTGACTCAATGGCCTACCTCCCCCTGCCTTGTCCTACCTCCCCCCGCCAACTCATCTGGGTTGGTGGGCCGGTCCCAAGCCGTTGCTGCACATGAGGCCACTGTGGCTTCCCCACCAGCACTCAGCTTCGCATGCTGCAGGAAGCCCTTTTGCAACGGCCATAAGGCCGTCGCCGCTGATGAAAATAGTTATTCCAAATAAGCACTGTAGTATACAGAGCAGGACAAGAAAAAGCTGCTCTGAATCAGCCTCCTTCTTTCCCAAAGGAAGCTGTGAAGGTGCAGCATCCAAAAAAGCTGTTGCTGAGACTTGGGTGAGCCTCAGCAACAGATTGCTAAGCCGCTCATCTCATCTGCATCTGAGGAAAGGGGAAAATTCAGAAGTCCCAGAAAGTCACAGCACATTAAGCCTGAGACACACCAGGCGCGTCTGGCGTTGGCCGCTTTCTTGCCGTGTAACATCCTGCCTGCTGCCCATCAGAAAGGACGTTCTCTGAAATGCCTCGCCTGGCCGATACCAAGGTTTTCCAGCGTTTGTCACGTCGCATTCTCATTCAGCCAATCGGAGCCCTTGTTTTCAACCTGGGGGCGGGACGTGGAGCAAACGCGGTAGCCAATCAGAATAGAGTCTGAAGAGACTCGATTCTGATTGGCCAACAAGAGAAGGGGGTGGGACAGAATGTCTTTGCTTTCTCCGTGCGGCTTTAGCTAGTGGACCTGGGGTAACCCTGGCTGCACGTCGGCCACTCAGGCAATGCGAAGGGCGCGCCGGATATGACACGGGCCTGGTGTGTCTTGGATTTAAGGCCCCAGCAGCAGCTTTTTCAGAGACTGCAGAGCTTTCTTTGGGAAGGAGGGAAGCTGATCCAGAGTGGCTTCTGCAAGTGGCTTAAGTTTCTGGATACTGACCTTAGCTGTAGGAGGTCAACTGGATACCATTATAACTATTTTCAAAGACAAAAATGCAAACATCTTGTCCATGCTACAAAGAAAGAGATAACAGATTCAAAAAGATCCCATTGAGCTGATAAGTTGCAATACTTTTCTTTCCAACAATTAAACTGTTTCATTCCAAAGCAAACTCTGAGGCTAACTGCTAATTTACCATGCCTAAAATGACAAATACTAGATAACTTACACATCAGTCCAGCCTGGCAGAACGGCTGAAAAATGTGATAACCTATCAATGTTTTCATCTACAGTTTAAATGTTTGTAATGGATATCCTAAAATAAAGAATGCTTGCCAAAAACAAACAGGAGATAGTACAAAAAATAAGAGTAAGCCTATCTGCATTAACCCATTTCTGTGTTATGGAAACTCTTTTTAACTTTGTCAAAAAAAATAGTATATAAACATAAATTTAAGTAAATAAATAAAACATGATGGTTCTGCTATGTTGTCTAACCATTGCTCAGCATGCTGCATTTTGAGCATTGGCTTGTGCAAAGTGTAGCACAGAGGGTGCAAGATCAGCATTTTGAACAATGTCATTCTCAATGGATAGGACAGCAAGTGATGTGAAACTCTCATCCGCCATGGTAGATCCTAAGTAGTTATTGATGAGCTTCAGCTTTGAGAAGCTACGTTCACCACTGGCAACTGAAAGTATAAGGAGAATTTGTAGTGCTACCCAGACACTTGGAAAGACATCATTCATTTTGGTATCGCGCATGTATTGCAGGGCATCTTGTGGCAAGCCTTTTCCAGGCGATAGAATGCAATGGAGAAGGCCCAGCTCTACCTAAAGATCTGCACTATCAACATCAGAGTGGTCACCATCAGTGAGAGCTCTGTGTAGATCCATACAGCAGATGGGAAGGATGTACAAGAACCTCATATTTTCCTGTGAGACTCAAGCTGCTTAAATCACTCTTCAGTCGAAAAACAGAGTCTATATAGGAGTGAAGAACTCCCATTTGAAGATTTCTTCTGGACAACTGCATTCCTGAGGAGCACGAGTCTGACTCTCATATGCCTCTTCCTATGGCTCTTACATGAGGGTTTGTTGAAAGTAGCATGAACACTGCCGTGATAACTGTCCCACATAACTGCTTTCCTTGTATGATGTGATACATTCTACATATTTCTTCACGAGGGAGGCAGCAGTTTGGCAAGTCACCAAGAAGAGTGGAACCGGGTCAAAAAAGAAATAGAGGGGTGGTGAAGGTGAAGGAGGAGGAGGAGGAGGAGGAGGAGGAGAAGCTAAGCCAGGAAGGCTCCATTAGGAGTCCAGAATTGAAGCAGGAAAGCACTAAAGAAAAACAGCCAATGACAGGCAATTTGTTCTGGACTTTTCCCCCACAGACACTGCTGGAAAAGACTGACTGCTATAGGGCCTATTACGCTGTTAGGCAAAGCTTGGGGGCTGGGGGAGCAATAGCCTTAGACCCCACACATGAAGAGTGGCCCATGAGCATTTGAAATTATCAGCTCAGCATATTATATGCATATCTAGCTTTTTTTTCTCTTCAGCTGAGAAAAAGATTACATTAGGACGTAGTGAAAAGAAAACATATGCTGGAGAAAGGGGAGAAAGGGGCATAAAATTAACATTCTGCTTCCAAGATTCTGAGTGTCTAAAAGGTCCTGTTGCTAAGTTTTACAATCTTGCACAAGTCACACAACTTGGGGGGGGGGGCACCAAAGGCATTCTTTACCCAGGATGCTATTTATCCAATGGTCAGCCCTGGTTCTGAATTTACAGTATCCTCCAAACAGACCCAAGGACTTTTATTTTCAATGTGAGTAGCATAATGCTGGAAAGCTAACTGTATGAAGGGTGAAGAGGAGATTTGCAACAGAAAAAGAGAGAGAAGGAAAAGAAAAAAGCAGAAAAGAATCAGGAAGCTTGAAAATACTACAGTAATTATAGTTTGATCCAGGCAGGGCATGTTTACTCAGAAGTAAACAAACATGCCCATGCAGTCCAGTGGGACTCAATCTCAGGAAGATGTGGAAAAGAAGCTGGGTAGATTGGTTTGTGTGAGAGAAAGATTCCTGCAACGTAATCCAGTGCATGTTCACATGTAAACTCCATGGAGTCCAACAGAACTTACTTCAAAGGAGATGTTAATTCCATTCCCCATCAAAACCAGCCAGCTGCACACTTAGCATGCTCAGTGGCCCCCAGGAGCAAGGCTGGCCCATTCGTGAGGCCAACTGAAGCTGTCGCCTCAGGCAGCAGACTGGCTACGGGCATCCGTCTCCAACAACCCACTGCTGCTGCTTCTCCTCCCACTCCCTGGACTGGAAAAAGGTCCAGGAGGAATAGAACAGACGATGCAATGTGAAAGAGAGGCTGGTATGTCACTAACAGCGCAATCAGACTTAACTTTTGTGCCGGTTTAACCAGCGGCGCAGTGAGAATTGGAGGCCCCAGAACAGAAAAGGGATTCAAATCCCCTCCAAAAGAGGAATTCAAGGGGGATTTGAATCCCTTTTCCGTTCTGAGGCCTCCCGTTCTCACCAGCACAAAAATTTAAGTCGGATTGCACTGTAAGTAAAAGGGGGGCAGCATTTGGCACACCACCTCAGGCAACAGGAGGCCCTGGGCCGGACCTGAAGTGGTAGCTGGAACAAAATCAAGAGCAGAAGGGGGAGAAGAAATTGACTGTTGGAGTCTAGCAGGTGAAGATGAACAACTTAGAGTTGGGGAAATCTGAGACCACTCATATCTATTTACTTACAAATATATATCCCTTGAGCATGGAGAAGCAGGTAAGCTCCCTGACACAGAGTGCCAGTCTTTAAACCAGCATCATTTTTCCCAAAAGCAGACAGCAGGATGCTATTGCAGCTCTGCCAGACTGCTTCTTCCAGCAAGTTACAAAACTCAAGATTTTGTCTCCTTGGCCAACTACTTTCCAACTCCCAAAATGCTCTTCCTCCTGCCTCACATATATATTGGCTGCACACTGGTTTCAGCCCCCACCCCACCCCATTTACACTCATGCAAGCACGTACTTAACATCTAATACTCATTCACCACCAAAATCCATTGAGCTCGTTTATGCAAAAATCCTCTAATTATCACTGCTCACTCAGGAAACATATTTAATTAGCCAAACAAAAGACCAAACAGAAGGTAATCTCCTTACTTTATGGCCACAACATCACTTAATAAGCACAAAAGAAATCAGGAAGTGCCAGTATGCATGTGCCAGAAAGTGCAACATTTCTAGGATTCAATAATTTGAGGAAAAGGAATATATGATTATATGGAAATTTCCAAAGTCACAGACCAGCAACTGCATGAATTTTCCAGCAGTACTGAATGGACACACAGCTGTCAGAGTTTGAAGGGGGAGGTGGAAATCCAAAACCATACTGGTAATTCTACATTTAAAAAAAACCTGATCCAAATGACAGTACAGTAATTCAAAAATAATGTACATGATTGTGAAAGGTATGCACTTTTATTGACTCTGCATCCATCTTTAAGAGATTAATGAAACAAGCTAACGAAAAAAATAAAGAAAGCTATTTAATGAGATTGAATGAAAAAAAAATCCACTAGTCAGCATGGTTAAATACTTTCCATTTAGAATGTCATGATCTGGCTCCTCTTGTGTGTGGATTCAGTTTCATTGGCTTGTTCTAATTTAGTTTTTGCAGGATTTCTTTTAAGAGAATGGGCAGCCCTTCCTGGAAGACGGAGTAATTATTTTTGTTAAGCAAAGCATGGTAGAGTTGAAATTTAAATATTTATTTCCACCACAAAGTATCTTGGCAGTCTCACTTTTCGACATCTTGTATTTGTAACAGTTTAATGATTCTGAATTACTTTAAAGTTTTTGAACTCTAACATTATCAGCAGTGGCACCAGTGCTGTGGGGTGGAAAGGAGATGCTTCGTGTGGAGGAGAAAAAGAATATACACAAGATGCCTAAAAAGACAAGTTGTAAACTTCTCCAAAATATGTGTATGACCACTTCAAAAAAAAGCACCAACCACTTCTGTTGACAATAGTCCTTACTTAGAAACGAGAGCATCCAGGCGCTGAGTGACTGCTGTTTCATGGCTTGTCCGTGGCTATGGTTTTGCTGCACAGTTCTTATAAGACCTTTGCTTATTTTAAAGGGAGCCAGACTTGTTTGCTGTTTGAAGCCCCCACCTGCTGCGTTTTAAAATCTGACAAAATGGTTTCTTGGGTGCTTTCGCAAAAGTGGAGAGGTCAAAGCTGGTACCATGTCATTGCCACCTTTTTCCAGAGGCTCTGCTCCTGCGCCTTTAAGAGCACCAGTGAAGCAGATGGTGCATTTTTCATGTTTCGCAGTGCTAGGAATAGGATCAGCTGCTTAATTTCTGTACGTTAAAATGCTGTTGAGAACCAATGTAGCATAGTGGTAAATCTTGCAATGCTCTGCTTAATGATGAGGACGCTCCATTAAATGCAGTGAGACTAACTTGCATAGGATCACACTGAAAGAGACTGAGCTGTAAAGCAGGAAAGCCCCGATTAAAAATCTCACTTCTGCCACGAACAAACAAGGAGATCTTAAAAATCTCACTTCTGCCACGAACAAACAAGGAGATCTTAAGCAAGACATTTAGCCTCAGCTCCCCACTTCCCCACCACCACCTGCAAACTGGAGATAACTCTGACTTGCCTTCAAGTCAGAGTTGCAGGAAGGATTACCAAGATAATATATGGGAAGCATTCTGAACATCCTACAGTTCTTTAGAAACAGTAAATATCCTTATTGTTAGAGGCACAGGAGAGCTAGTAAAAAAAAAAAGTGGACACCCTGGTATTGACATCAAAAATAAAAATGAGCCCAAGTGTTTCTCATCTCATTTGGATAGTGGCTATAGTAGGTCATGGCAGCTTCTATGCCTTAAAAGGCTCACAGAACTGAAAAAATCAGAAGTGTCATCAGGGCTAGCCTGAGACCTCCTGGCATCTGGGGTGGTGTGCCAAATGCCACCCCTTTACCTGGCAAAGCATGAGCATTGCCGTTGCCGCTCCGCCAGTTCCTCCTCAAAAGGAAGAGGAACTGTGAAGGAGAGAAGGAGAGTGGTGGGCCCGAGCAACTCTGATGCTCAAATCCACCACTCTTCCTCTTCTGTTCCATACCCTTCTTTCTTTCCAAAGAGGTGGAAAAGTGGCAGAGGCATCCCCTGCCAATCTGCCACCTGAGATGACTGCCTCAGTCAGCATCACAGATGGTCTGGCCCAGAGAGTAATCTACTCCAGGGGTTCTCAACCAGTGGTACTCGTACCACCAGTGATACTTCGGCCGACTGCTGGTGGTACTCCAAATGCCCATCCGTCAGAACCCCACTCCAACACGGCACTTTCAGCACTGCATTTTCACTGCCTTTGGCCAAGCCTCTCGGGAACGCTAAGAAGGGCCCCTCCCACCCACCCAAAGCCTCCTACCTGCATTTTCTGGCCTCTGAAAACCCGAAAACCCAGGAGTAACTGGCAATGATGTCATCACCAGTCACTTCCGGTGGTACGCAGCAGGAGAGTGGCGCTGGAGGTGGTACTCAGCTGGCAAGGGGTTGAGAACCCCTGATCTACTCTAAAGCCATGTATAGAACTATCACTATGCATGCCTCCACAGGTCTTCCTATTGTGCTATCCCAAACACAATAGCTAGGTCCACTTATACATGTCCATCACCTGACTTCTCATAACTTGATCATGTACAGCTGAATGTGTGAACTGACTGCAGTCTGTCATTCCTGGGAAATTATCCGTTGCTTTAAGATTTAAAAAATGTATATTTATTATGATTTTAGGACATTTTGACCTAAACAATATACTACTGAATAGCTTCATGGAAAAAAAATAAGTTAGTGGGGGATAAAACAGGGATAAAGTGAAGGGAAACTGAGTGGTGGGGAAGAGAAAAGGGAATCAGGGAGGTTGAAATAATGGAATTGCTATGACATACACTGTCCTGCTTACTGACTTGGCCATAAATGCTGACGAATAGGAATCTGAGGCAAGTTTGGAATGGAAGACATATGTATTTGCCAGGGCAGAGGCTGAGACCACTGTTCTGTTTGGGCAGTATACATCAAAAGCGAGGGGGGGGGGGAAGGCAACTTTGATTCAAGTATAGTCAGTGAAAGATTTTGAAGCAAGCTGTGCAGAAGCAGTCTTACAGCGCAATCCAACTTAACTTTTGTGCCGGTTTAACTAGCGGCCCAGCGAGAACGGGAAGCCCCAGAATGGAAAAGGGATTCAAATCCCCTTTGAATTCCTCTTTTGGAGGGGATTTGAATCCCTTTTCCGTTCTGGGGCCTCCCGTTCTCGCTGCGCCGCTGGTTAAACCGGCACAAAAGTTAAGTTGGATTGCGCTGTTAGGAAGCTGCTAGGGTAAGGTGTTGCTTTCAGGGGACTGATCGCTCTTTAAAAAAATAGTCCTACTTCTCCAGGTATCTGACTGCTGTCATTCCCTACGTACCGGTATTTCTAAATAAAAAGATATTGCAAAAATGCCATCAGTATTTTTTTTATCAATAAGAAACTGAACTTGTAACAGCTGCCCTGAAAGGTCCTAGTGCTCACGGAAGTAGGGAGCAGGGCACACATGATTTTAAATAACTTTGCCAACGCCCATGCACACAGCTGGCACCCTACCCCACACCCTAAGCCGGCTCCCCAGGCAGGAAATAGGGTAGGTGGGGTTCTCTGCAATGAGTGTTCTGAGACGACAAGTGCTGACAAAGTGCTAACAAAGTGTCTTGCCATGACAATTGTGAGGGCAGCCGGCTGTTTGTGCAACGTGTTCCCTTGTGCATAGTGTCCTTTCCCCAAAATTCCCATCATTATTACACGTGTGCAATCAAGGTGTGCACAGTATGAGACCAAGAGAGATACGGCCCCATGCCGCACACCTTGTGATCTGAGCCTATGGTCCTGGCCCTGGCAGAGGCTTACATACTGGGGTTGGTGTGCTGTGATTGGCTGCCAAATGTAGTCTGTATCCTATGCTCTGTCATAGGGGAGTGGATGGGGCAGGGAGGTGACAGGAGTTGCACATTTCTGCTGTTTTTCCCCTTCCCCATTGTTCCCTATGGTGTTCCTCCTACCTAAGCCAGCTCTATCGTTGGCGTAATGTTTTTCCAGCATCAGGAGCAAACCCATCGTCTGAAGGGGGGGGTGTTAGGATCTGGCGTACGTCTACTCCGCCTTATCACTCCTACATCATGCCCTCATCGCCTCCCCATTTTGGCCTCTCAGCCGGCAGAGTTGTACCAGTGTCCAAGCTATGTCCAAGTTACACCGGCATGGTGCTTTTGCGATATTGTGCTAGCGTCCATGGCACGTCCACCAGTGGGGGGACTTCTACGCCAGCAAGGCTGTCATTGCACTGGTATATGTGGAGTATATGTGCACTGGTATATGTGAATCCTCAGGATTCACACCAGTGAATCCTGAGGATGGGATTGGGGGCCCAATCCTATCCAACTTTCCAGCGCCGATGCAGCTGTGCCAACAGGGTGTGCAGATCAGATTCAGAACCTTTATTGGCATAATTAAGACATATATAACATACAACATAAACATATAACAAGTACATAACAAATAGGGGTGAAGAGTCCTAAATCTAGCATACACTACCCATTTGACTTGCACTATGCCTCTTTACAATCTGCTTTAAGTAGGTTGCAACTTTTTCTGTTAATACCGCATCTACAAACAGGGTGTGCACTGCATCCTGTGGTGCGAGGGCAGTCACGGAGGCCTCCTCAAGGTAAGGGAACATTTGTTCCCTTACTTCGGGGCTGCATTGGTGCTGGAAAGTTAGATAGGATTGAGCCCTGGGCCTTTAATTAATTACACATATTATTGGTTGCGCCCTTAATTTGAATGTACTGGAGATTGTAGCATTTCATAGCTTGAAGGAATCATTTGTGATTCTGGCATAGCATAGAAAATATTTTAGTATTGCTGTAAATTGTGAAGAGATCATTCAGCTCCTTTTCCATGTCTAGAAAAGAATAGGCTGGAATGTGCCTATGATTTAAGTCAATCTGGGCAATCATTTGGAATGTGATACTTCAGAAAAATGGCTGCTTATTGTCCTTAACTGCTTAAATTTGGATAAAAGCCAAGGAAACCATTTCTACTCACAAAACACATACACTTTCATGCTTTAAAAGCAAATAAAATGATACAGCACTCCAAGGACCACGTGCACACCAGAATCTGAAACAACTGCAGTAGCTTCCTGCAGACCTATATTAATGCTTCAGGGAGAAAACCTGCAGGTGAGTGATCCCTCATTGCTAGTTTTCATTCTCCAATGTCTGCCTCTTTCGGTTTTCTCATATAGTTCTATCAGCTGGAGACTCCCTGCACTTGAACTTGACCTTGGTATGTTGTGTGGCTCAGAAGTAAGTTTCTCAAAGAACATGCAGGTGTTCGCTCTAGAGCCCGTGTCCTACATAAAAATGACCCCATGTCCTGCAGGTGACAAGACCCAATAAACCAGTTTCGCAATGACAAACCGCGTTCTGGGCAGGTGCAAGCTTCTAACTTTCTTTGCGCCTGAAAACACTCCCTTTGGGCATCCTGCATTTGGCCAAATGCTGCCTGTTCTGCAAATAGTCCTCAATGGCTGGACAATATGAGCAGGAGGGACTATATAAAATTTATAAACATAGGAATGCCTTACAAAGATAAATATAAAGTGCCATCACAGCTGGGAATATGGTCTCAACTGGAAGGAAATCCAGTTTAAACATCATGTCAAGGATGTCGCCCACTACGCAAGTTGAAGTCAAAATATGTTGGGAGAGTTCCATCCTTGTCATGACAGCCATGAGGTCCTGAGCTACCCCAGACAAAGTGGTCTTCGCATGGATATTGAAGTTCCCAGACCAATAAGAGTGGGGTCCTCAACACTAAATTGAAGACTACCTCTGTCAGTTCAGACATGGAAACTGTTAGGCAATGGGGTAGTTGGTACTCTAGTAGAATCCCCAATAGTCCCCAATGTCAAAGTTCCCACCAGTTCAGCCACGACAACCGATAAAACATTTTTTCTTAAATTCCCTTGCAGATTGCTGAAAAAGTTACATAGAGAAAGACAAACCAATTCAGAAGATATATACAATATAAAAACAGGCTACAAAGACAACAAATATTAACTCTCGTAAAATTCTGATTCAACACTCACCTAATCAAGGCTAGAAGACAGCAAGGAGAAGTATAGCTCACACCAAGGACTTCCTTCTCCAAATAGAAGAGAATACCTCAACCAAACTCTCCACACCCCTCCCAGCCAAAAAGGAAACAGCTGTCCTCATTTCAGAATCAGGCTACTCTAGGCCAAAAGCTTAATGCCTTCTTCTGTGCCTCATACCCAGTTCCTTTTGTGTTGTGTTGCTTTGCTAGTCAAGCACACAAAATCAGATTCATAAACATACAACTAACAAACAGAGCAACTGAAAGGATTCCTTTAGTCTGCATGTTGGCTTCTTTCTGCAGGATGTACTGTATACAGGTAGGTAATGTGTTCCATCTGGGTGGAGAAAGTTACAGGCTACCCCCTTCCTCTGCCAAAGCATGCAAGAAAAATCTATGCATTTTTTACCTCCAAACCACAGATAAATTTGTGATGCTATATAATTACTGCAATACACTTTTTTTAAATGCTTATGTTCTGAGATGATGAGTATGAAGCATTGAGGAGAGGCTGTAGGTCAGGTAACCTGTTGGGCATGCAGAAGGTCCTAAATTCAATCCTTGGCATCTCCATATAGGGCTGGGGAAAATGTCCATCTAAAACCCCAGAGAGCCACTACCTGGAGAGTCAGCATAGACAACATTGACCTAGATGGACCAATGGTCTAACTCCGTATAAAGTAGTTTGCTATGTTCAAAGCACTTGGGGCAAAATGCCATTGTTGCCATCTCAGTTCAGACTTGTTGTGTTGCTGTCTGCTGTTTTTCCATTCTTGCACATGCACAGAAAGGAATCAAACCACCATAGAAAGGAATTAAACCACCATATCAGTGGGTGGAGGTCATATTGATAGTGGGATATCAGCAGACTCATTCACCGTTCTGAGAAGAAAGCAGGATGATATGGGAGTGATGGAAGCAAGCGAGACAAAAGAGGGCAGAGAGGATGGGGGACATCAGGACCACTCTCCTGAGAAAATTGGATGATGTATTCTGTAGAGAAGCACAGAAACTATGCAACAGAGGATGAAGAGGAGTAAGAGAAACCAAAGAATGTGTGTAGATTCATGTTTGAGAGGTAAGTGTCATTGTCTGCACAGGCTGACGCCTTAACATGACCCGTGCAGCTAGTGTACAAACTGACCTCGATAAACATTTTCTTCTTAAAGTTTAAGGGGAAAGAGAGGCAAGTGCAACTCTTGTGTCGGCCAAGAAACACAATAAGATTCTATCTAGAGTTACATGCTATTGGCTTTTGCATGAGTGGACAGTCTCTATGCAGAACATAAGAACATGAAAACATAAGAAGAGCCCTGCTGCATCAGGCGAAAGGCCCATCTAGTCCAGCTTCCTGTATCTCGCAGTGGCCCCACCAGATGCCTCAGGGAGCACACGGGACAACAAGATACCTGTATCCTGTTGCCACTCCCTTGCACCTGGCATACAGAGAAAACCTACTTCTAAAGCCAGGAGGCTGCTTATGGCTTGTAACCCGTGAAACAGCGAGTGGGAGTCAATGGGCAATTTTCACAATGGCGAGAGGTGAAAAGCGGTGTGCCCCAAGGATCGGTGCTTTTCAACTTATTCATAAATGACCTGGAGTTGGAGATAAGCAGCGAGGTGGCCAAGTTTCCGGGTGGTGAAGACCAGCAGGGATTGTGAAGAGCTCCAGAAAGATCTATCCAAACTGGGAGAATGGGCAGCAAAATGGCAGATGCGCTTCAATGTAAGTAAGTGCAAAGTGATGCACATTGGGGCAAGAAACCAAAACTTCACATACACACTAATGGGTTCTGAGCTGTCTGTGACGGATCAGGAAAGAAATCTTGGGGTGCTGGTGGACAAGTCGATGAAAGTGTCGACCCAGTGTGCGATGGCCATGAAGAAGGCCAATTCCATGCTCAGGATCATTAAAAAAGGGATTGCGAATAAAATACCCAATATCATTATAAAAAGGTAAAGGTATCCCCTGACAATTAAGTCCAGTCGTGTCCGACTCTAGGGTGTGGTGCTCATCTCCATTTCAAAGCCGAAGAGCCAGCGTTGTCCAAAGACGCCTCCGTGGTCATGTGGCCGGCATGACTCTCCTTGCCGCAGCGCGTAGCATGCAGCTGGAACACGGAGCGCTGTTTACCTTCCCACAAGCGGTACCTATTTATCTACTCGCATTGACATGCTTTGGAACTGCTAGGTTGGCAGGAGCTGGCCAAGCAACGAGCGCTCACCCTGTCACGGGAATCGAACTGCCGACCTTTCGATCAAAAGCTTATGGTTCAGCGGTTTAACCCTTGTACTAATTGATGGTAAGGCCACATCTGGAGTATTGTGTCCAGTTCTGGTCACCACACCTCAAAAAGGATATAGTTGAATTGGAAAAGGTGCAGAAAAGAGCGACCAAAATGATTTGTGGGCTAGAGCACCTCCCTTATGAGGAAAGGCTACAGCGTTTGGGGCTTTTCAGTCTAGAAAAAAGGCATCTGAGGGGGGACATGATTGAGACATATAAAATTATGCATGGGGTGGAGAGAGGGAAGTTCTTCTCCCTCTCACACAACACCAGAACCAGGGGACATGCACTGAAATTGAGTGGAGGGAGAGTTAGAACGGACAAAAGAAAATATTTCTTCACCCAGCGTGTAATTCATCTGTGGAACTCCTTGCCACAGGACGTGGTGATGGCACCTGGCCTAGATGCCTTTAAAAGGGGTTTGGCCAGATTCATGGAGAAAAAGACCATCACAGGTTACAAGCCATAAGCAACCTCCTGGTTTTAGAAGTAGGTTTTCTCTGTGCCAGGTGCAGGGGAGTGGCAGCAGGAAACAGGTTATCTTGTTGGCTGTGTGCTCCCTGAGGCATCTGGTGGGGCCACTGTGTGATACCGGAAGCTGGACTAGATGGGCCTTTGGCCTGATCCAGCGGGGCTCTTCTTATGTTCTTATGAAGAGTGCTCCCAATACTAATGTATGTGATTGCACTGTACTGTTGCAGAATACACTATACAGCCCTAAATATCACAAAGCCTGGAAAATATTTTTGGGCCTTCAAGATCAAAAGAATGGGGGGGGGGGGAAGCAGGGAATGAGTGGAAGCACACTGATTATTAACAAGTTGAACTGAAACTTCACTTGTTTCAACAGTGCAAAAGTTGCCCATATTTTTCCCCCTCTCTCAACTATCAAGATAGGTGACAGACATTCCAAAGCAAGTGATCATGATTTGCCATTTATTAGGTAGACTTCGTTTTAGCTTGGTAATCAAGTACAAGAGATATTTTGTGGTATGAGATTTTTTTTTCCCACAGCATCAGCGATTTCAAATAGTGTTCATCATTTTGTATTGGCTAGAGCACAATAAATAATAAAACATCAAAGACTCTATTTTGATGTACAGTTTCCAGCTGGTTAGAAGGGAGGCAGACAAGGCAGAATGACCAACAGGGGAGATGAAATGGAGTGCTTAGGAAGAACCCTGATGAGGCCGAGTTCTAACATGTTATAGCAAGTGAAGCTGTTGCTGAAGCAATGGAAGTTTTGCCTCCCTGTGGCTGAGATCTTGAGCACATTTAGTGGAAAAAGAAGGGCCAGTTCAGATGTCACTGTTACAGGTATGGCAGGTGATGATGGAGACAGTCACATAAGGCACCCACACACACACACACTGATTTTCAATTGGCATTCCAATATTCAGTTAAAAAAATGTAACATGCAAAGTAAGTGTTTTCACATGGTTGGCAAACCCCATTTCTCCACATTCTGCCGTGATCTTTTCAGTCCCAGGCCTATTCACACATTTGCAAAATTGGATCAATTCAGTTTGCAATGTAGCAGCAAGACTGTGTCTTCCTATGTCACCTCCATGCACCAGATGTACATAAGAACATAAGAAGAGCCCTGCTGGATCAGGCCAAAGGCCCATCTAGTCCAGCTTCCTGTATCACACAGTGACCCCACCAGATACCTCAGGGAGCACACAGCCAACGAGATAACCTGTTTCCTGTTGTCACTCCCTTGCACCTGGCACAGAGAAAACCTACTTCTAAAGCCATGTACGGTAATGTCTAAATGGCAGGAACATACATAGCATCCTTTGAGCATACACCTAAGATGCACAACCTTCCTCCCCTGCCCCAATTTTGTGGAATAAAAATTACATGTTATTGGCTACGTACCATAGGAATCTATGTGCATATGCACCACTGAGACCGTCTATGAAATGCACAAAGATGGCTGGAATAGAAATACATGTTTTCCAAAGACTCACTGCAAGTGGAAAGGATCTGCCATGTTCTTGATTGATTGATTTCTGCCAGATTGATTTCTGACTGGGCATTCTTCCATTTTAAACTACAGGTATCTTGAATTGGTGCACTAAAATGGCATACTTGTTTCCTTGGAACAAACAATGTATGGCAGAGATGAGTATCTTGTGCTTCTGATTCTCTACTTTCCCAGCTATTTGTAAAGACCTATTCCAGGAGCACAATGTGTATCTGTAAAGTAAATCGCAGACAAGCATTGCTCCTACTACAGTAAACATGTGAAAGATTTAATGTAAGCCTTGACATACTCTAAAATTTTTCATAAAACTACAAAGTGCAATTTAGCAGCCAGTGAAAGGGAGAACTGGGAGAGGGGAGGGGGAGGGAACAAGGGAGCCTTTGAGGAAGTAATAACCCCGAGGTTTAAAAAATATTGATTAGAAAAAAATTATTATCTTAATCAAAAAGTATGTCTTTTAGTGAAGGAACAAAAAGGGTGGGTAGAGAAAAAGAAAATGAAGTGTGTTCTGAAGACGTATGTTTAATTTGTTGTGATGTTCCCTGAATATTGAGTTGAACTGTCATTGGTCCTGTTGCAATCTCCAGTCAATCATAATGAAAGGCTTAGAAAGAAAGCCAGAATCACTCCAGTTGTTAGAGAGGGAAAAAAAATTTTTTTAATCAGCCTGTAATCTTTTTAATGCTATTTAATGACATACTGGTGTTCCTCTGCACAATGTACCATATACTTGACAGACAGTTTTATGTGTAATGTTTTCTTAGAAGACACAACCTGGTGTATTTAGTATGACTTCTCTCTGACTGCATTTGCTTCTAATGAGACATGGTTCCCACCTGATCTTTTTCATCTATCTTCAGAGACAAAAAGATAAAACAGATAGCCTGTTTCTGTCAGTATCTGTTCTTTGGCACTAAGAAAACATGCTATAGTCTTATTTCTCTCGTTTGAGGGTTTTTTTGCCTTGATCTTATAAAACATTACAAATAATCAGACATATAATTTATTATTATTTCATACATTCAAAGACATTTGGAGCCTTTATAAACGTTCAAAGATAATCCTAATGCTAGCAAGAAATTCAGAACAGATTTTGCTGTAGGTAGTTATACCAAATAGAACGTTACATTTTGAATTGGCCTTTGATTTCACTATCAATCATGCTCTTGGAATAAGGGGTACATCAAACTAGCAGTGCAATCCTATACATGTTTACTCAGAAGTAAGCCCCAGTGTTCAAAAGGGCTTCATCTCGGGAAAGTGTGCATAGCAATGCAGCCTAAAGCTGATCTACACCGCACTTCTCCCGGTGCGTGCAGCGTGGTGTGGCTTCTTTTTAACCGATCGCCATGGAACGCAGGAGAGCTGTGCTATCCCAAGTTCCATTGTGATCGGCCGTGGACCACACTCATGATTTAGAGAGGGTGGGACACGGAGCAAATTGTTTGACCAATGGAATGAGAGAGGGTTTTCAGCCAATCGGAGTACACGTGTTTCAGCCAATCAGTGTTGAGCTTTATTACAAGACGGGACAATCAGGAGGGACAAGCGCGTAGAAGAAATTGGTGGAGCCCAGGGCAGCGTTTCGGGCAAGGCGTCCTGTCCCCTACGCTCGCACGCCTCCCAATGCAAGCACAACGAAACAGGAGTGGGTGTAGATCAGCCTTAAAAGGCAGCCAAATCTCAGCATCCTGATAAAAGGCCAGTGAAGCTGATCAAAATTCATATTTATATAGTTAGGAACAAACTCTTCATTTGCACAATTTAAAAACAAGTGTCTTCATTTGCAGCCCTCTATAGTTAAAAGGATGTGAGGCCCCCATCTTTGGAAAACTCTCTCTAGGATTCTAAACAGCAGGCAAAAACCTTTTATTTACCCAGGACTTTTAATCTTACCCTGCTTTGTTCCGATGCTGCTGCTGATTTCATTACTTCATTCATTACTAATTTCATTACTTCAAACTGTTAAGTTGTTTTAATATTTAATATTGTTTTATTTTAATACTTTTTTTTTTTTTTGCATCGTTACGAACTTGGAATTTTATTTGTTAATGGGCCTGGCACTAGTGCTTTGTCCCAAGGCAATGCCTGGTCAGCGTGCCTGGGATCTGACAAGAAGGTCTAACACTCTTTAATGGTCCAGGATGTTTTCTTAACAAGAAATCTCCCTGGAAGGTAAAAAGTCATGGGGAGAGGGGTAGTGATCAAAGATGGCTCATCTCATCCTTCCCATCCTGATAACCCCTCACCCACCCCCAGGAAAGGATGCAGTCAGTGTAAAGAAGAAGAAAGGGTTTCTAGCAGCTTCTGGTTGAGATAGATAGTTGATCTGAATGAGACAGAAGCAGGGATAGAGTGAGGATGGAATGGAACCAGAGTTAGGCCTGAGTTAAGAGGTTAGGCACTTTTTAGGGTGCAGTAATGCCTCTCTGGAGAACCTGTATAACCTGCAGTTGCTTGAAATAAGTGCTCCGATACCTACCCTCCGGCTCCATCCAATCCTCAATCTGTACATTTGCCAATAAACTAAATATTACAAAGTCACCATAAGCCTCCAGTGTTCATTCTCCTCAAAAGGAAGCCAGAATTCATTGAATGCTTCTCCTTAGACTAGAGCTTCTCAGCTCAGGGCAAGTGCGGACCATACGCAATAGTATAGTAACTATTTTAATATGGTTCTCTCTCTGTTGAACTGTAAGCCATCTTGGACATTTAAAAAAGAAATAAGGCATGGATGCAACTGTTGAACATAATAATTCTTAGCATTTCTGCAGCATGTTTTGAGTGTTTTTGGTGCACTTCACATACAGTATATTGTCTTAGCAATCCTTGCAATAGTCCTAAAAGGTTGGTTTGCCTAAGCAATCTGGCGATACAGACACTGACCATAATAAGTCTCATAGGAATTTTGAGCTGGACAAGTTCTCTCTTCAAATCCTGTTACGGCATGCCTAAAGGAAGGGTAAAATAAAGGAAGGGTAAAATCCTGGGTAGGCACAAGTTTTATAGGATGGCATTTAGTTTTTGTACTTGTACATCATCATACAAGACAATGCTGATGCCGCAAAAAACTTTTGTTTCTGTACATGAAACAAAGTTTTTCTGGCATTGGCATCATCTTGTATGACAGCTTTTGTAAATACAAAAACTAAATGGTGCCCTATAAAACTTGTGCCCAGGTTGCCAGATGTATACCCAAGATTTTACCCTTCTTTTAGGCATGCCCTAACGATCCGAAGAGAGAACTCGTCCACCTCAAAATTCCTACAGGACTTATGGTCAGGGACTAGACCAGGGGTGGCCAACCTTCCACCACTAGGGTCACTGCATTCTTAAGAGTTGTGTAGAAGACAGAATATTGGCGGCTGCAACTGCTGATGGTGCTGCTAAAGCAGCTGCACCTGCTGAAACGTCCTCACCTAGACAACCATTAAAGGGCCAGGAGCATTCATGTTGAACGGTTGGCCTCCCTTGGACTACTAGACTATGGTGAGTTCAAGGCTGAAGTGAGATTTGAAATAGGAACATTATGACTCTTGGTCATCACACTAGCATTCTCAAGACGGCATCTTAAGATTCCATCTAAACCCACCTTGATAAGTAAAATGACAACATAATTGCCACAGTCCAAAATGGATTGTTCTGGAAGCCAAGAAATATTGCATCTTTCTTGATGGCATCTATTGATGCTATCCAGCAAACAGCAGCAGGAGATTTAACTAGAGGACATTATGTAGTCATTGTGCCCTAAGAGTGTCAAAAAGTGGCAGTTGTTTCAGACCACATGGAACTAGGAACATGGAAATAGTGTGCCTCTATTTCTGGCATATTTTTTTTGGTTTTGTACATAGTGAATAACTGCCCTCCAACCCTGGAAATCTGAAGTGGTACCCCTGAGATTGATGGTAAAGTAAAGAATAATAACCACCTAAAATTCCTGAGTCACAGTCTTCATCCTTTTGAAGGGTACCATCTATCGTTAATAAGGCAGGATGTCTGCTTGCTGTTTAAATATTTAAAGAAAAAAATGGCCTTTTGTGACAGAATAAAAGTTTCAAGCAACCGTTATTTAAAATACGGATATAAAAATGTTGTGTGTATGTGCCCCATTGGATGAGCAAAAAACAGTTAACTAATAAATGCTATTCCCAGATGGTCTACAAACAATGAAGTAACCAAAAAGAACCATATTAATTTCTATTCCATTTTCAAGCAAGGGAAGGAAATCAATATTTGCTTAATGGAAAAAAGGCAATACTGGAGGCAGGGCAACAAGGAAGGAAGGAAAGAAAGAAAAAATTGTGGTTGAAACCCAAACCTTGGAATCTGTAGTCCTGGGGTTTTTGTTCTTGTGACCTTGCACGATCCAAGTGATGGTGCTCCAATGCCTCTGTTCCACTACATAAAATAAAATAAAATAATAATAATAAACATATTTACCTGAGGTATAAGGCTAGGAGGCTCTAATGCCTGTTACATGTTTCGGGGGACTTCAATCTCTAAGAAGTAGAGTATGACCTCGTTCATACAAACAGTAAGTAAGGACACAGAATTGTCCAAGGACTGTATTACTTGGGAGTGCAGGTGCAGAATGGCACAACTGAATGCTCTTCCATATAAAAACAGGTCCCTGAAAACACACACAAAGTCTATATGCCAGGGAGAAGGATTCACATTTAGCCTCCTTCATGATATGCTAGCTTGGTATGTGCAGTTTTATTGCTTCCCAAGGGAAGACATCATGTGAAACCTCTTTGCCATCTGTTAATATCTATATTAGGGGATACAACCTGTGACAACTATGCCCCCTTAACAAACTTTTGTACCACCTTAAGGGATATGCAACAGCGGTGCATTTGTGCACCTATGGACATCTCATTATGAACAAAGGGGGCTTTAAATTACATGTTGGTTTCATCCTAACCATAAGCTTGGCTGCTGTGCCCACAGCCAGGTATGGAATAATCACAGTACCTCAGCATCCCTCAGCATGGGACTACCATGGCATTGCCAGGCAGCAGAAACACCCCCAGCATGCAAAGAAAACTTCAGTAAAATTACAGATTTGTTGATCCACAGAGCTGTGTTCTTCTTTGACTATGGCAAGCAATGTAAACAGTAAAAAGAGCCATGTGTTTAGATTTTTTTCAGGCTCCCCTCTTCTCTCTGAATTTGCAGAGAGCTGGCTGAGCTGTGATGGCATGACTAATAAGCCTCTGAATCACCCATAATTAATGGAGACGAGATTACAGTGCGCCCGCATTATCAGGAGGGGTTCCATTCTGGCCCCCCACAGATACCACGAAAATGTGGATGCTTGAGTCCATGGGGGGCACTGCAAAGACTTAGCAAAAGGGACGTGTCAGCCCCCGGGGCCTACATCCCACTCTACCGGTCTCCCTGTGCCTCAGAACAGCTTCCAGACACCATCAAAAGGTGCTTCTGGAAGCCGTTCTGAGCCCCCCGCGCCTCTGAACATCTCCAGGTCGCATCCGAAAACTGGAAGTGACTTCCGATTACATCTTGGAGCTGTTCCGAGATGTGGGGAGGTTTGCCATCAGTGGATGGTCAAATCCGTGGTTGGCAAACCCGCATATAATCAGGGGCAATTGTATTTACAACAATCCTGGTTTTTTGAGAGAGAGAGAGAGAGAGAGCGCGCGCACTAGCAGCCAGCTATTGAGAACAATGAGCACCTCTTCGCCTCAAGACTAGCCTGGCTCATTGAAAGTTGAGTCACCTGTGATCAGATTAGAGGACAGAGAATTCTTCAGCCTCTCCTTAACATCTTGCATATTGACTAGAGTAAATAAACTAAAATAGCTCTGCAAAAGTTAGGCTGCGAGCAGAACCCCAAAAGCAAAAAATTCATAGGCGAGCCATACTGACAAAGGGAATGGCCAGAGATGTGTTTTTATATAATTATCACTGACAATGGTTTCAATTACACTAAGTCCCTGGCCTAAAAATATGCCAAAGTTCCAAATCTTACTTCATTTACAGGGATTTATGAATGGGCCAAATTACATTAGCTTTGGCCCCTAAAACCCTAACTACTGCTCCCCTTTTTATATGATGCCACAGCAATACACTTATAAAAACTCTAGTTTTGAAAAAGTCCATCTTTTAACTGTTAACTGTAGAGAAATCAGATCAGTTACTTGGGATCACTGTTTTGGCCCATTTTTAATTACCTGCACCTCTCCAATGGGAAGAAATTTAACAACATCCTTAAGAAATGCAGTCTAAAGTGGTACTACTATCTAAAGACTATTCAGGTACTTAGAGAGTATCTAAAGTGGTACCGTTGTTTGGCAAAATGAAGTTACTTCCAGGAAGAGAAGTTTGAATTGGTGCGCCTGGCATCCACAATCAACAGAAAGGGCTGAGTGGATCCCTAGGGATCTCTGCTATTATTATTCACATTTTTATACCACCCTTCCTCCAAGGAGCTTAGAGTGGTGTACATATTTCCTCCCCTCCTTTTTTTGTCCTCACAACAACCCTGTGAGGTAGGTGGGGCTGAGAGATAGTGACTGACCCAAGGTCACCCAAGAAGCTTCGTGGCTGAGCGGGGATTTGAACCTGGATCTTCCAGGTCTAAGTCCAATTCCCAAACCACTACACCATCCTATTCAGAGCAGACTAGCAAGATTAAAATGGCTGGTACTACTACTATGAGACAAAATGAATAATAATAATAATACCATGCACCCACCCACTAGCTGGTACCTTTTCCCCCCCAAAAGTACTTCCTTTTCTCTTCATGTTTTAAAAGCTGCTATTACTGGAAAAGCTGTCCTTCAGAAGAGTCCTGTGCTGCAATCCTAAATGTACTTACTTTAAAGCAAATTCTGTTCAAATCAATGATGATACATGATATTCCCAAGGAACCGTGCTTACGATTGAGACATTTGTGTAACAATTTGTGTACTTTAAAAACTGAGCTTGCATTTAAGCATTATGTTGCTCAAGTAATTAATGCTACTTGATAACTCTCAAGAGTGAGTCATTCTTCACCATAGTCATAGTCAAACTGGCCACACTACAGCATATAGAGGCTACTGCAGCAAGATCAATTAATACCTTTCTTTACTCTCTCTTCTCACAAGCCTGGCGTCCATCTTGAAAGATCACATTCTCTGTTCTGAGCATGCTCAGTTTTTACTTGACTAAATATACAAATTTGCATTTCGACCACTAGGGGGTAACAATGTGAACATATTTTACATACTGTATTTGTTTCCTTACCTTACCTCAATCTTGAAACCTCTTCATATTTTTAAACGCAGCGTTGGAACAAACTATTCACTTACAATGTGTTATTTAGGCAAACTAGAATTAAAGTCAAATATTAATTTGCCGAAACAACACACCTGAAGTGGGAAGTTTGTTTTTGTTCTTTCCTAAAGGTGCAGCGTAGATTAATGGATTTAAAACAAAACATAGCACACAGTGAGCACATAGGTACGGGAGGGGGGGGGGAACAGAAGTATTTTTTCTGGAAAACAGAGATGCAAGCCATGAGGAGAAAGACAGATAGTTTACTGTGTCTCCAGTTGGTACATGATCTTAACCTCGGTGCTTCACAAGCAGGACTGGAAACTAGTACTGAAATAGTTACTGTAGTTTTTAGATATTTGGGCCATGTACTGTACACACAAAACCTTTATTACTCACAAAATACCTTCTTGGTCTGAAGAATGAGAAGAATGGAAACAAAATTGTTTTTACAGCTGCATCTTCCTATTATTGCAATGAATCGGCTATGGTCACATACCTCTCATATATGAAGACAGCAATCACCTCATTAACATTTTCATGTCCTGACCATATGCGTCTGGAATTAGGCATAATCTTTCTTAAAAGCCAGCCAGACTTCTGTCTCTGAACTGCTTATATCTCTTAAAACTCTTAGGGGTGGATCACTTCCAAGGTTCGTTGACTTGGCAGTGTCTGTTTACCTTTCATTCCTTTTGCTTCCAAGAAGAGTTGAATTTCATTCTTCAAAATCAGGAGATTGCTGACTATTATTATAACATAGTGTATTGTATTGTACTGTACTGTATTATAACATATAAAGCTGCATATTTGCTTATTTCTATACAGATATTTTTATCTACCCTACCTACAACTTGCTCTAAATAATTCCCCCAGATCAAAAAGAGAATTCATTGAGAGATTCCCCCCCACAAGTTATTTTTCTGGTGGGTAGCAAATGCTTAAGTGCCAGTATATTACCTCAGGCACCACTTAAAGGCACTAACCTGCACACCAGGGATTTGGATTTGACTCGAACATTGCTTCATAATCAAGGATTGTCCTAGGGTGAACTGTCAGGCTTCAGCTATGTAGTCTAGGGTCAAATCCTGAGGGGGTGCGTGCACTGGGGAAAAGAGGAGAGGGATGCCGGATGGATGAAAAGCTATTTGCACAAGGAGAGAAGTAGCACTAACGGTTAAAGATGTAATGAAGGAGGCAGCTGTTTGATGAGAAAATTTGGTTCTTCTTTTTGGCTAAAATATAGGATTACTCAGAGCTTGGAAAACACAGAGCTCACTGAGGGGCTCTGCTTTGAATAAATTGAAAGGGCATCTCTTAGGTACTGGAATTTGTGACTCAGGGTGAAAAAATTAGAGGCTCAAGGCCTGGTTCTCATTTGCACTCAGGCCTTTGTTCCAACAGTGTAAAGCCAGGGACCTTATACTAAGCATAAACCTAATTTACTCCCACCTTATGTCCTGAACAGAAGTGAAAATCAGACTCTCAGTGTGTCGCTATATGCCAATTCACATAATGGATGCTACCTAAAGTGGGATTTTCTTTTTCACACATAAGAAAACCTTTTGATATTCACACTATGCCCCCTGAGTAATCACGTTGAGGTCAGTGTGGCTACTTATGGAATAAGCCGCTAGTCAACATGAGTCAGATGTATTAAAAGCAGACCACAGGTGTTCAGTGTCAAAATTAATGGATGATATTTATAGGGATATCCTGCTGTATAGGTTTCTTTCTCTCTTTTTAAAGAACTGAATTGCTACTCAAACTGAGTTAACACCTCAGAAATGTTTTTAAAAAAAACACACACACACAGCAGTGCCCGAATTGTGACCGAACCTATTAGCTCAGGAGCACCGATAATAAACTTTTTACTTACACAAACATCAAATATGTTCACATAGCCAAGGTGTAGATCTGAGAGTCTAACCAGATGTGACAGTGACATGATTGACCTGTGTGTTAAAGAAATGTAGATTGTGCTGAACAGGCATAAATCAGGGTGGTGGTGGTGAGTTAGGGCACAATCCTATCCTACGCTCTCCTCAGTGATCCGCTGGCGCCAGCAATGCTGTATCCTGAACAGAGTAGGCTGGGCTGGTGGTCTCTTCGAGGGAACTTTTGTTCCCTTACCCTGGGAAAAGCCCGAGTCAAGAAGGTCCATGTTGGGAGAAATGGGCCTGGGAGAGGAGAGGATACGGCATACGCTGCTCCCACCAATCCCACCCACCTCCCAGGTCTGTCTGTCTATGAAGTGAACAATGCCGTTTGCATCAGGTGGCAGATTGGGCGGAGCAGCAGACAGATGCCCAATGCCTCCTGCCAGTCTGCCGGCGCAATCCAGACTAAATATCCGGTAGCGGAGCAAGTGCTCCGCCGCCGGAAGTTGTTGCAAATGTGCCATAAGGCATGTTCGCGACAACTCACGAGTAAGGTCAGCCGGTGCAAGGCTGGCCACCCTCACTCCACCACCAGGACGTCCATGTGGCCGCCGAAGTAAGGTAAGCGATCCCCCGGTGGCTGCGTGGGCGGTCTGGGCGGCAGGGGAGGGGAGCCATTGGCCGAGCCGGCCCGGGGGGCGGGGATGGCATCCGCCATATCCCCGTCTCCCGCCAGGCTGGCTTGGCCGTTACACGGCCTCCTCTGACTTCTGCCAGCTATTTAGCTGCCGTAAATCCGAGGAGGTCCATTGTGACCTCCAAGCTCTTCACCGGGGGAAGGGGACGAACGTCCCCTTTCCCCGAGTAGACCTCCGGGCTGCTGCAGAGCAACCCATGTAGAGCAGTCCACCCATGCAGAGCGGCCCGGAGCGAGCACATCCTCCATGCTCTACATTTCCTTCTTTGTTAACGTCTTTGAAAAACCTCTGAAAAGGTATACTCAAAGTACGAATTAAACCAGCAAGTAATAGGACTGTGCTTTTTGCTTTTTTTTTTTTTCCTGACAGGGCTCTTGTGCTTTTAACTGCAGCTTTTAAGAAGAGGAAGAAATTCAAGAGGGGAAGCTTTTTCTGGCTTGGAAATGCATTGATGGAGAAAGATCAACTCTTCAGTTTCTGCATGTCAGACAACTGTTCAGGCTTACAAGTCACAGGAGCCCTGCCCAATAAAAGGTGGCAACTCTAGTAGGAATTATCATAGTTAAATTGTAAATAAGCATAGTAGAAAGAAATATTTATTTTGCTTGCTGTAATTTTGTTCTGTGTTTATGGATTCTAAATTTGGTGTTTTTCAGTATTCACATACCATCTATATTTATGGTCTCTTTTTCTGCCTTTTCTTATCTTATTCTCCTACTGTAAGCACTGATGATGTTGCTATTCATGTTAAATAGATCACAGTCAAAACTCATTTGTGTTTTATCCTGAGATATGTTTGATTTTTCCTTTTGACACATATACTTAGCCTTCCACCTACTAAAGAGTTTGTGTTTTGGCTTAGAGAAAAGATTGATGGAGGTTGTCAAAGTGTTCTAAGACTTTGTTTCTATTTAGAATACTGTTAGAGAAATCATGGACCATATTTAGAGATTTGTTGTTGTTTTTTCTAAAACTAAACAGTTGCTTTCTCCATTGTCAAGTGTTGCATATTTTACAGCATGTTGTCCATAAACACTTTCATCTCTCAAACGTTTACAGTACATAGATTCACGTTCTGCTTATTTTGATAGGGCTTGTGTCATTTAACCATGCTATATGGGATATTTTTTTTAACACTTCAAACATAATACAGTATGTCAGTGCAGGCACTGGGAGGACATCGAAGACATTCATAATGACCTTACATAGAACACACCCTGCAACGTATTATTTTAATAGAAGCAGAATAAATGTTCAACCTAATTTATATTAAGTGGATTGCATTCCAATGTTTATAGTGTCTTGTGGAAAAATTGCACAGCAGTTTACTGGTGGTATAGGATCACAGAATGCTGCCTTATACTAACAGCGCAATCCTCTGGAATGATCGGGCAGCGGAATGAGCGCTCTGCCACCCAAAGTCATTGTGAACGTGCCGTAAAGCACATTCACGACGACTCAGGAGTAAGGCCAGCTAGCGTGGAAGCCAGTCACCCTCAATCCGGCGCCAGATCGTCCCTGCGGCCGCTGGAGGAGGTAAGTCCAGCTCCGGTGGGGGCGGTCCAGGCAGCAAGGGAGGGGGGCCATTGGCCAAGCCGGCCCGGGGCGCAGGGATGGCGACCGCCATATCCCCGTCTCCCTCCGAGCCAGCTCAGCCATTACACGGCCTCCTCTTACTTCCACCAGCTAAATAGCTGGCGGAAATCCGAGATACCCATTGGGCCTTCCCCGGTTTACACCAGGGGGAAGGGGATGAACGTCCCCTTTCCCCAAGTAGACCTCCGGCCTGCTTCAGAGTGGCCCAAAACGGGGATAGGACCTGGCAGGCAGCCCTGGGCCGCCAGCCGGATGCTTACGGAGGATTGCGCTGTAAATCAGATCAGTGGTTCAATTAGGTTAGCATTGTCAACACAGAGTGGGAGTGGCTCTCCAAGGTCTCAGAGTGGAAATTGTTCTGCCCTTGTAGAGATACCAGGGCTTGAAACAGGGACCTTCTGCAACACAGCAGCTGCTTATTTCTTGAGTCACCACCCTTCCCCATTAGTTTATTATAAGGCTAGTCTTAAGGGTCCCAGTGCTTTATGGTCCTTATATGTTAGTACTAAAGTTTGATACCAGATCAGCACAGCCTCACTGGCACTGTGGAAGGATTGTACTTACGGAGTGGTGACTGGGGCAGGGAGGAGGGTGGATTGGGACCGAGAAAGGGGTGGGTTCGGCAGCAGTGGTGTCCTGTCCACCAAATACTGACACCCTTCCTGGCCTTGATCCCCCAACCCAGGTCTACACAGACTTGCACCAGCTATAGAGCTGGGTGCAGGTTCAAGTAGACCCGGTGGACTGGCAGGGGCTTACCTGGCTGAAATTCCCCCATGGGGGTTGGTGCTGGTTTGTCGCTGCACGGGGAGTCAGGATTGGGCTTCCAGTCTATCATTCTATTCACACATTCCTGGATGTAAGTTCCATTGCTGCCAATGGAGCTTACTTCTGAGTAGACATGCATAGGATTCTGCTGTTACTGTTGCCCCCATACTGCTATGTTCTAATTAGTGGGTTGGGGTGTTTTGCCATTGTTTTATGCTGTTTTTGTGTGTGTATTTAATAGCAACATATAAACAAAATCAACAGCATAGTAAATGTCTCCAATCAATGTGTAGTACTATAGTCCATGTGCTATCAATTAAAACAACCATTATTCAATACTATTCATGTATTAAACCATATTCTAATGCACCCATGATGAGACCGATCAATTCACTATTTATTCTTTTAGTTATACAGAACATTTCTCCTGTACCCATCCTTAATCATATTATCTGATCATCAATAATACATCAATCTATCTCCCTAAATAAGAGCTTTTGGTTTTCTTCCAGAAACAGAAGGATGTTTATATCTATTCTGTATTATTAACCGCTCAGTCAGTCCTATTCAGACACTGTGCCACTGGTGCACAGCAAAACCACCACTGTATCCTAAGCCTGTCCAGAAAGGCCCATGCTGGCACAGCCCTCCCAGTAAAGCTGGCTCAGCCCTTCCCACCAATGCCTCCAGCATTGGGGAAAACCCAACCCAGCCAGTGGCCCATGGAGCACTGACATCAGTGTGGCATTGGTATGACATCCAAGCCAATCACCACATCCAACCAGCCCCAATGTCAGCAGTCAGAGAAGCATCACAACAAGGATGAACTGGGCAGGGGCAGGCACTGGGCCACTGAGCAGTCACTGCTGTGGTGATTCTCCCCTCCCCCCAGCAGCTCCCAGGAATGAGCAAGAAACAGTTACCATTACCAACCATGGGGAGATGTTCCAATGACACACACAAACACACACAAGGATGCCTCAGCACCTCCACCCCCTACTGTGGTAGAAGCAGCAAAGGGGCATAAGCAGAAAAACTGCTAGAAATGCCAGCACCCAGGGTTCAAGTCCCCAAGGCTTATACTATGCACACACACATTCAAGAAATACCATGTTGACCACTGCACAGCAAGGGTAGAAAGACCCTTTTAAGGAGGCAGCAATGTGCAACAAACACAAAAGTCTCTCCATGGTAAGGGTTTGAGCCCCTATGGGCAGGCTTACCAGATCGCCGACCGGGACACACGGAAATGCCCTTAAGGGAGGCGGGGGGAGGGGCGATAGTAGCCGGAGCGGCTACTATCGCCCCTCCCCCCGCCTCCCTTAAGGGCATTTCTGTGTGTCCCGGTCGGCGATCTGGTAAGCCTGCCTATGGGGACATTCACCAGCTGGAAGGAAACTTTTTGCCAGGGGAGGGACTGGGATGAGACAAGAGGAGCCTCGAAGGCAAAGCAGGGTGCTGGTGGCTCACTGTACAAAGATGCAGGAAAGACAGGATTGAGCCCTGCCCAAGGGGGCTTCCCCTAACTGCTAAGTCACTCACCTTTTGCATGACTGGCCAGAAACACTCATGGCAGAGAGAAAAGAAGAGGGGGAAGCATGTCTAGAACCCACACTAGCCACTCCATAAAGCTGCTCTCTAACCACCCACCCAGAGTGGAAGAAAGGCAAAGAGCATCCCATGGCCCCGGAGCATTTAACACCCTAAAAGGTAAAGGTATCCCCTGACAATTAAGTCCAGTCGTGTCCGACTCTAGGGTGTGGTGCTCATCTCCATTTCAAAGCCGAATAGCCAGCGTTGTCCGAAGACGCCTCCGTGGTCATGTGGCCAGCATGACCCTCCTTGCCGCAGCGCGTAGCATGCAGCTGGAACACGGAGCGCTGTTTACCTTCCCGCAAGCGGTACCTATTTATCTACTCGCATTGACATGCTTTGGAACTGCTAGGTTGGCAGGAGCTGGCCAAGCAACGAGCGCTCACCCCGTCGCGGGAATCGAACTGCCGACCTTTCGATCAACAGCTTATGGTTCAGCAGTTTAACCCGCTGCGCCACCTGCTGGCCTATTTAACACCTTGCATCACCACAAACAGGCACACGCTGACTCTTCCTCATCCCTCCCACATTACGCCCCACTCTCCTCCCCACTTTGGCCTTTTCTGCTGGTGGAGTTACGCCAGCATCCAAGTTATGCCAGTGTGGTGTTGTGCTGGTGTTTTTCTAGCATTGAACTGGTACCTGGGGCACATCTGTTGGTGGGTAGACTTCTGTGCCAGCATGGCTGTGGTTATGCAGGCATAGATGGGCATACGGTGGCATATCTCGAGGACAGGATTGGGCTGTAATGTTTCTCCTACACCATAAAATATGTCAGTTTAAAGCTTTTGAACACTGTCAAGCATTTCACTTCCCATCACCACGTAATTGGAACTTCCATGTTTCTATCTCTGAGCTATTAATATCTATGCAACTACCATTACATGATAGATTAATTCAATCTGTTGCTTGATCCTAGTTCTTTGAGGCCTCCCAAAGTAACTACCACTAGATCTATCTACTGACCAGTGATCTCTAAAATATTACATGTTTCCCAAAGGATTCTATTTTTGGACAATTCCACCTGATATACAACAGTTCAGCTTGCATATTCCAACCATGCCAAGGCCAAGTAGTTATGTGAAACATTTACATATACAGCATGTAGGCATTTTTACCCAAGTATGTGTATGTGTATGTTCAAATATACCTCCAGACACCCTTTGCTATCTCCCCACTTCAATCTAGACTTAATTTTACACAATAAGGTTTTTTGTGACCATTGTCTGTACCATTATTCGAAAGATCTTTGAAAATAGCCCCTAGTTCTCATCCAAAATTACTTACTCAATCTTAGCTTTTTTAAATCCCAAATTACCACCTACAAGTTTACTTTGTATCCAATTTCTTATTTGGACAATCTGATTTAAGAAACGATACCATTTATTTTTTCGATTAACTCATGATCATTGTAAATTTGATCCTGATGTATCAAATTCTTCAACTGAAAATCTTCCCATTTCATTGCATGATCCCACTCACTGGATATTTGATGTGGGTTTTTTAAATTGATTTTATGGGATGCTGCATTTTATACTATTTTTAACATTCCTGTTAGCTGCTGTGGGCATCTTTGGAACGGTAAGGTAAAATGGAGTTTTATTTACTATTTATGTATTAAATAGTAAAGGCTACCAAATGTGCAAACAGACCTGCACATTGAACAGCTAGGTAGTCACCCTCCCATCTTCTGGGTTAGGACATCTGCTTTGCTTGTCCAGTCCAGTTAAAAAAAAAACCTAACAAAAGGAAGCATCATGGGTTTCTGTTCCCTGCTCATCTGGAACTAAAGCAGTCTGAAAAATAAGTATGGGTCACAAATCAAACAAGGAATTAAGTGTATGCCTATTGAAATCAATAGGCTTAAGCTCTATGTATTTTTAGTATTGTTTGGATTTGTAAGTTTTTACTGGTTATTATATAATTCATGATTTTAATGTGTTTATACTGATTTCATTGTAAGCTGTCCTGAATCTTAGGAGAAGGTTGGGATATACATTTTTTTAAAAATAAATACATTGTAGTCAGTTACAGGATTTGAGTAAACACATTTCAGTTGTTACAGGATTTGAGTAACAACTGAAATATTACTTTTGCGGGAATGGCCCATTCTCCCAATTAATGAAAAGGCATAACTACTACTACTACTACTACTACTACTACTACTACTACTACTACTACTACTACGATTCTTTTTGCAACAATATTAATTTAACTCAAATGTCACCCATAGTCTATAGATATATCTTACGCATGGTTGTTTCTGAAGATGCAAAATAAGACTGCAAACTTATGAACTTGTTGGGACTTATTTCCTAGTAAATATAGGGCTACATGACAGTCACTTTTAATCTGGATTTTTATTAGGAATTTATCAGACTTGCGGTAACACGGCGGCATCACAGGCTAATGGTGTGGCCGACCTAGTCCCGAAAAACGCCACGGGTTTACGTTGTAGTTGGTCTCGTTGAAATGGTATGTTGTTGTGTGCACAAAAAACCACGAAACACCACATCTCTGCTATGTTATGCAGTCTTCCTAACAGATGTGTTAATCCGAGATGGACAGATAATAAAGTTCCAGCAGTGAGCCATGCTTGACCTGAAGCAGAAATAAACTACATTACCCAGCATGCCTAATGTCCCTTACTTCCGTGCTTGCTCACATGACAGTCAGCGGCACTATGGCGGAAGCAGAGGAGAAGGTAAAGATTGCAGTAATGCAATGAGCCCTGATAGCAAAGTCGGCATTATATGCAACATTCTTTCAGAGGGGTTACAAAAGAGAAAATGGAGGTGGGACTCATGTTTGGGAAAACAAAGTGGAAAACCAGACAAATTATGTTTGGCGTGGTTGTAAACGGACGGAGAAAGGAACGTGGGGAAGGGACCAGGATTGCGAGTATTTGGGGAACAGGAAGAATTAAATAATGGGGAGGGGGGTTTGCTCGATGGATAGGAGCAGAGAGGATTTTCAACGAAGAACAAAATTATGTTATGCGTTGACTGTTGAGCGCAGCAAGTGTTTGTAGCTTTAGGTGGGAGGAATTTGTAGGTTTTCAACTGGGGCTGCGTGATGCAGAAGCATGGTAGGAAATGAGAAGGTGACATACATAAGTCTTTACATAGTGAGTGGGTTAAAAGTGTTGATCCGAAGGAAGAACCAAAAGGAAGCTGCTTCAGAACTGTTTAATTGCACTGACAGTGATGCCTTGTGCAAATTCTCTCGTTCCCAGCCTGGCTTTGTACTCCCATGGACTGCTCAACGAACAACCCAGATAAATGAAGCCCAGTCATAGTTTAATCCAAATACCTGGGTTTAATTGAATTGGTCTGTAAATTGGCTCAGCCTCAGATCCATGGCTTAATCTGAGCAGAACCTAACCCCAAACCTTCTGTAAGTGTCAAGGCTCAGCACTGGAGTATGTAAAAAATTAATCATAAATTAGACATTGGCAGTTTGATCTTAAGCATGTTTACTCTGAAGTAAGTCCCACTGAGTTTGGTCGGTCTTACTCCCTAATGTAACTAATATTGCAATTTGAAAGTATCTTTGAATGTGTGCTCTGAGGTCCTTTTCACTAGCACTGAATAGCCAGAGCCATACACTTGGGGTCAATGTGAAAGTTTCCAAGACTGAAGGAGGAAAATTCTGTTAGTCTTCAGCCCTGTGACCTTTTATTTTAGAAATTAAGTACTGTTGAAGTTCAGTTTACTTGGTGTTCTGAATGGGGCTCTAAAACAGATTTAATTGTTTTTAGGGCTATTGACCAATTAAAGATATTTTGCAATGCCATCCTATCTGTTCCTACATGGAAGTAAGTTAATGTGCAGAGTAGTGCAGCTTTAGTAAATTAGTTGATTAAATCATCACATGAATAAAACAATGCTATTTAAGGAACAGTTTTTCTTAACGTTCTTTTGCCATTGTAAAAGAGGCATTCCCTTGTGTGTGAGAATGGAGATTGCAGCTGCAATCCTATGTACACTTACCTGGGAGTAACCCTCATTGACTGTAATGTGACTTACTTCTGAGTAGACATGTATAGGATTGGGCTGTGCCTCTTTGAAGATACCGCCTTAGTGTTTATATGTTCTTATATTAAACTATTAATATTATATTAAACTGTTTTTTTTAAATCTACTGCCTGATTAATTGCATAGGGTTGTGATGAAGATATTGCGGGGGGGGGGGAGTTATGGCACCCATCTCCTGTATTCAGCCCTGAGCTTTGAAGGAAAGGTGGGATAAAATATAACAAGAAGGAATAGATATATACCATCTTTCTCTGCTTGAGATCCCCCTGAAACATTTGTTTGTGGACTGTTGTGGACAGACGAGAGGCTCAGAGATGGACCACTGATCTGATCCAGCATGACAATTTGCAGCTAACTAAACGCTTAATTTCAGATGTGATAAACTTCTGGATTAGGCCATGTGGCTCATAAAGAGAACTTTGTTGTCAGCACCTGTGTTGAACAGAATAGGGTTCTCTAAAAGTGTCTTTGCAGAGAATCCATTTTTGTTGTTGCTGACATAACTGCAATTATGTTTTGCTTTACTGCTACTGTTTAAATTCTGTGGAATGCTGAATAACCTCTATCAGGTTATCAGTCTGCAGATTTACAAGTTTTCTGCATTTAAGCAACAGTTGATTTAAATACAATATGGTACAGCTTCTGTAAACACTTGAGTGCCTGATGTATACATCTTGATGGCCTGATTTTTGTTGTTGAAAAGCCAGATTTTACTTCTAAACAACTAACTCAAAAATTGAAATATGTAATATTTCATATACTTATAGAATGCTGAGCTGCACAATTACTGCTTACAGGGTTTTACAGCAAATTTAATTCAGTGCAACTTGTATTCATACTTCTTAAAAATCTGTGACAAGGTTTAAGTCTGCAGATGTTTTTCTCTGGAGGATTCTTCTTTCCTTGCGAATATTTTTGGTAGTCAGGAAGCCAAAACAATAGATCTAAAAGCTGTGAGCCTCTGAATTGTGTTTTTAGGTCAGTTTTTCAAAATCCCAACAGGATAGGTTTAAGGTAGGATTTCTGGAATCTGGGAGCTGAATGTAATATTGAGACAGAGTGACAGGTGTCACAGTTGACTGCTGCTTGCTGTCTGCCTCGCTTCAAATGAGGATCAAAGGCATAGCAGTGGGGGAAAAGAAGTTTCCCTTTGACTGGGAGAAGAATAATATACCAGAAGACCGAGAAAGCAAAGAGCTGGGCCATTTGGAAAAAAAAATCTAGATTTATTTTTTTCTGTTTCTACACAGGCATTCTGTTTCTTCTTTGGTTGACAGTGTGGCTAGGACCATTTTGTTAGCTTTAATCAAGTTCCTTGGGAAAGTATTTTATAGTTGGTATCCAGTGATGAAAATAGCATTTCAGACATATGGTATTCCAATGTTTCAGGTCCAGAAGCAGATATAATGCTGGCTCCTTGCAAAAGATGGTTTGCAAATCTGCATTACAAATGAATGTTCCTTTCCCCTTCTTCCCTCCCTGGAGCAATTTCTCCCCCTCTGCTTCCCTCTCGGATGTTAACCATGGTTTCCTGTTACATGTGTACCAGCACACACTATGGTTCTCTGGTAAACTAGAGATTGTAACCATCACTTGAATTTGGGTTTGATTTGCTTTTGTGCCTCTGAGATTGGTGGTTGGTGGGAGGAGTGTGCATCCAACAAGCTGTGTCCTGATGTGCATCTTATAATTTTTCAAGGAGCCAAGATTACCTCTAAACTGAACCCCAGTGTCAACATTTTGTGCAACTAGAATTCTGTCCCCCAACACCAGTCAGTACCAGTCTCTATATACAGTATTTTTGTCTATAGAGTGAAATTTGTTTCAGTATTGCCATTTTCTGGTTGTGTGTTGGGGCAGTTTCTCTTCTGTCATGCTACATCACATGCATATTGTCTTTCAAGTTTCACAAACACAATATCTTTCATAGAATCATATAGTTGGAAGTGACCCACAAGGTCATCTAGTCCAACCCCCTTCCTATAACAGGAAATCCTCCTAGAGCATCTCCAGCAGGTGCCTGTTGAGCCTCTCTCTTTGAAGATCTCCAGTGAGAGAGAATCCACCACCTCCCTCGGCAATCTGTTCATCTCAGGTCACTAGCATTATTTTATTCACTAAAGTTATAGCAGCATTTAGAATAGGTAGAAATACACAAGCCTAATATAGCTGATCTGTTTGCATTTTATTTTCTTCAATACAGGGGGCACTCTATTCCCCAGGTCAGTTGCTTTGTGGTAGAGCACATGTTTTGCTTGTATGAAGTCCCATGTTTATATTCTGGCATCTCCAGTTAAAAGAGGTGTCAGGAGATACGTTTGGGTGCCTCTGCCTCAGACTTTGCAGAGCCAGTTAGTATAGACATTGCCAGATTGGATGAACCAGTGATCTAAGTCAGTATAAGTTTCTAGAGTTACAGAAAAGGGGGTGGGGGTGGAGAGCAGTGGAATAGAGGGAGGGAATTGGCCTACTCAAGACCCCAACACCTTTTAGAGAGTATCCTGGGGAAGTGTGTGTGCTGTGAGATTAAAAAAACCTCCTCCTATACAGTAGTGCCTCCCATAATGCTGACTTCCTACAACGCTCTTCATCCTGGATTGATGAACAGCCATTGTGAGCAGTGTATTCTGGGTAGGGTGGGGCCAATCAGCTCCCATTTACTTCACTGGCGTCTCCTATAGCGCTGTTTCAGACAGTGCTCGGCTTTCCAAAAATGAATCTTTGGCATTAACAGAGGTTATTACTATATACAGGATACTTCAGTAGGGAGAAATGGAACTTTTTATCTTTCCCATTCTCTGGAACAACCCCCCCCCCCCACCCATGTTATATGGCAATGAAATGTGCGGGTTTTGGGGAGGGGCTTGCAGCTATCTCCAAAACTGACTCTCTAGCACAGAGTTTCTCAAAGTGTGCTCCTAGGAGCCCCGGGACTCCCTGAGACCCCTTCAGGGGTTCCACAAGCACACCATAAGTGACTGCCATCTGCCCCCTGCCTGATTTGTGCTGGCACTCTGGGGCTCCCCGAGACTCCTTTTAGGAGCATAACGGGCTTCGGAGACCGAAAAGCTTAAGAACCGCTGCTCTAGCACTAGGAAAGGGCTTCAAGGGAATGGGAAAAACCAAAAACGTACTTTTCCCCATCTCCCCTCTAAATCGCTTCTGTGAAGCCTGCACTGTGCTATAAAACAGCCATTCTAGGCTGGCCAAAGCCTGAACAGAATTCCCCTCTGAGTGCTGGGGAAACATTTTGTTGCAGGTCCCATTCGCGTGGTTCTAACTTTGTATTTTTTAGGCGTACGCCTACAACAGGTAATGTGTAAGGAATGAACCTGTTCATTCCTTTTCTTGAATTCCATCCCACCTACCCATTCCTATGTGTAAAAACTACCGTAATTACATCCAAATAGTACAAAAATAGACAAAAATTTTTTTGATAAAAGTTCATGAGAGTTGTATGCAACGATTTATATTATTTATTTATTTAAAGAATTTGTACCCCTTCTCTCTCCCACATTCAGGGCACTCAAGGCGGCTTAACAGTAAAAACAATACGGATATAAATTAAAACGTTAAAAACATAAAACAGTAAACTAGACAGCCCCCAAGGGATCACCTAAAAATTGATTAAAATTGAAATTCATTAAAAACGACAGCCCATCATGTCGGCAATTGAAGGCCATCCTACATAAAAAGTTCTTGAGGCCCCAGCAGAAGGTCTCCAGGGAGGGAGCCATTCTTAATTCCCGGGGAGGGAATTCCATAGTCGGGTGCCACCACCGAGAAGGCCCTATTCCTTCCGCCACCCCGTCACCTCTGTCAGTATTTATATAATACAGTACCCATAATCTTGGCTTCTTTATTATATTGGATTGTGTCCTAACCTTTTTCATGCTGGTCCTCTGTGACTTGGAAGGTGCTTGCAGCCACATAGCACCAGTACAAGGACGTTTAGGATATAATTAATTGATCTGGAATCTTTTAGAATCTTTGCCATGAGGGGTTGCTGCACAAAATTCACCTTGTGATCAGGTGATTTGTGGCACATCTCCCTTTTCTTATGCACGCTGCTGCAGTTGTTCATCTTGTCAAAATGTTACCTCATAAGGTTTGAAATACCTTCTCTCATGCACAGTCTTTATTCCTACCATGCTGCTGTTAAAATGCTTACATTCACTGTCAGCACATTAGTTGTAACCTTTTATTGCTATTGATAACTGTAAATACGTTAAGTAAATCTTCATTTTGCTGACCTCTCGGAGGACGTGTGGCATCAGCAGATTTTTTCACTGGACAGGTGAGAGATTAGCCAGAGTAGACTCAATTTCTTGTGTGCGTGTGTGTTTGTGTACGTGCGCGTGTGGGGTGTGTGTGTGCGTGTGCATACATGTGTGTGCCCAGCCACAGTAAGATTCATTGCCTTGTGAGGAAGATGTTTTAAGGAACACTTCCTTTCCTGGCCTGAGAAATGCAGGAGCAAGTATAAAGTTGGCTTTTAACATGCCCCTTCCCAAAGCTTTTCTTGAATGGATTTAAATTGCTTATTCCTTTTGAAATAAAGTCAAATATGAGTTTTCACGTAGAGAGAGAAGGCTACCCCAGGTGAACCACAATAGGTGAGTGAGAGAGAGAGAGATGTCAAATCAAACACTAAACATGCAATAGTGAACAATATGTAATCAAGGTAAAAGTGTCCATGAGCGTCTTGAATGCATATCAAAATGTTGTGCAAAAGACTGGCCACAATTAACACAGTATAATTTTGTGATGCGTGTCCTGTGCCGCTGCCGCTGCCCCCATTTTTACCTATTTTTCTGTGCTTTGGGACACTTTTAACTCCCCAGAAACTCCTGGGCAGGTTCAACAGTGCATGCAAACCAAACCAAACCAAACAAAACAAAACAAAAAGCTGCTGAGGCAACGTTTGCAAGCAGCCTTTGTCTGGAAACTCCATTCTTCTCTAAGCACATGCTGTTTGTAGATTTGGCTTCTCTTCCTGTCTGTTATGGCTATTCCTCCTCCAGGATTGGCATGCACTTAGTGATTGGGCAGACAAACCTGTCCATCTAGGTCAGCAGTTCACAAACTTACCCCAGTCACAACGCCCTGTTGTGGTGACACTGTGCTGCCATTTTGGCCGAGCCAAGATCTCGTGAGATCTCACGTGATCTCGGCCCAGCCAAGATGGTGGTGCCCAGGAGAGCCGGGAAGATTTTTCAGAAGACTCCCACGGCGCGCCTGTGAGTTCACACAGTTTGGGAGCCACTGATCTAGCTCAAGGGAGTGGGATGGAGTGACCAGGTGGGTTCTGCTCATCTAATAAGGTAACTTGATACCATCAAAGAAAGTTATATATTTCCTATCTCACAGGAAGTGTGGTGTGTTCTCTGCCAGCCACCTGAGTGACCCATTTGTTGGGAACTCGGAGAAGAGCACCCACTTGCTCACTGGGGATTCCTTGAGCAATGTAAGTAGGCTAGGGACCGTCTAGCTAGATTGCAATCAGGAACTTTCTGTTGCTTTATCTGCTAAGTGACTCCAGCCATTGTGCAAGCTTCCTTATTTAACTTGAGGGGGGGGGTTGTGGGCTGAGAATTTTGAGTAGCATCCCAGCTCCATCTGCTGGCTGCTAATGATCACTGCATCCATTTGGAGAAAAAAAATTCTTTATGCTTTCCAGCCAAGCTCAGGCGTTTTCTCTCCTCCTGTTTATACTTTTACTACCCACTTTTCTTTTTCCATTTTGTTTAATTCCCTTTTCTTTTGGACTTTTAATGAACAGTCCTTCAAGTATTGACAACCCAATCCATATAGGATTTTAAAGGTAACTAGTTATTTTGACCCTTGGTCAAACGTAACCCCAGCACTTAAACATGAAGAGATCCAGGTTCACAAGTAATCCAGTGGGTTGACATATCTCTTTGCTCTGCAAACTCTACTGTTGGCTTGATTTTTAATAAGAACCCTTGGGATTCAGTGCTGTCCTGGGAGGGTTTTTTCTTCTTCTCCAAATGGCCCTCCTCTGCCTGGTCTCTGTAGCCAGGGTGGTTGCAGTGGATACAAACTCCCAAGGTCCCCCCCCGATCAGCTGATGGTCCAGTAAAGGGAAACTGGGGAGTAGGAAGGGATGTACGTGCACTAACCATTAGGTACTACTCCCCTTGGTCAGTTTGCCTTCTCCTGGTAGTCCCTTTCCCTGACATAATTCCTCAAGGTAGGATCGTAATGCACGTATGAGAGCGTGCTCCATTACGTGGTTCCTCTGTGTATTCCAGTAGCTTCTGAATGCAATTGCAATGAACGGTTTCACATCCAAAGGTGCTGTGAGACATTAGAGTGAAGCTGCTATTGAGAGAGTACTGCACTAACAGCCCAATGGTTTTAAGTCGTATAGTGCAGCCCTTCCTATATAAAGTGGGAAACCTATGCAGTCTTTGCTGATCCCACTGTGGCCTCTTGTCATTTGCGTGGACTCAGGGGATGAGAGAAACCATTACATGCTCTTGCAATATAGTGAAAACCCAGCACTTAAACATGAGGAGGCCTGCCAGGTACCCTTGCAATGTAGGTATGTTTTGTGTGAGCAGAACAGAAAAACAACAAAATTGGTCATTCAAGGTGCAAAGCTTTGACTCGAGCTTTGGTTTGGAAGGACACTTTATATTTCAGGGGCTTGTGACTGAAATTTTTAACTGGTTATTAAACAAATGGCTAGAATTAAAAAACGAAATGGATTCAGCAATTGAATATGCCATTCATTGCGCATTTCTGCAATAGCTTGTCGGAAACTCAAGGATTCCAGTACAAAGAAGCAGGAGATTCCTTGCAAGACTCCCTGCCTTCCTGGTGTTATAGTAGAAAGTCTTTTATACACCTGAACCATATACTTGAGTAGATGGTGCAAGCAGCTGAATAAATTCAGTGTTTGTTGTCTGCTTTAGCGTAACCAACAGTGACATGACAGTCATCTGGTAGCACTAGAGTCCTCCAGATAATTTGTCCCAAACTGTGCATTGGTATGAATGAACAAGGGATGCAGAAAATAATGGCATTTATCTCTAGAATGTGCAGAAACATCTGGATCTGTGTTGGGCCCGGGGGTGGCCCTACCATGAGGCAAACTGATGCAGCTTGCATCAGCAGGGGATTGTGAGGGGATGGCAGATTCAGGGATACCCTTCATCCCAAGACTGCCACTGCCTCCCTCCAGCCTGCCGCAGACGCAAGCCACATTGATCTGCTTCTCTGCCACTCAATAAAGAAGCGGATAATTCCGTGCTTCTTGCAAGGTTTCCTCAAACCCGGAAGTGTGTGACTTCCGGTTTTATTTGCAAGGGCCACGCGAATGAACTCCTTTGTTCGTGCATTCCCTTAAATAAAACCAGATGTTTTAAAAAAACTGCACTTCCGGTTTTGAGAAAACTGTGCAAGGAGCACAGTAAGGGGCTTTCCCCCCCCATGTGCCGTGGCAGAGGCTGTGGCAGCTGCCACCACATCAGGCGGCATCCAAAGTCGCACTGCCCATGGGTGGGCTTTTGTAATTTAGCTTCCAGTAGTAAAAAGAACATGGGAGATATAGTTAGGCTATTGTGTGATGTCCAAATGTGTAACCCTTTCCTTCTTAATATTGTTTTCAGGAGCCCAGGTCTAATGAAGAATCCACAGATGAGTCAGAGGTAAGACTGTTTGAAAGGTCCTTCTTGCCAGAACTCTGGTGGGTGATGTTCCAGTTGAATTAAAAGTCGGTCAATAAGTAGGGAAAACATTCTATTATTTTCTTAACACCCTCCCCCCCCCCCGCTTCTCTTCTTCATTTTGAATTTGGAAACTGCTTATTTACAGAGAAGTTATGATTGTTTATGGCAAGTGATTGTTAAGCTTCAAATTAAAATTAGGGAGCTGTTTTGCTGCTGAAAACACAAAAGTGGATGATATTTAAAAATAAATATGGATGGTCACGCAGTTCTGTTAAAACGAGGCATCTCGGCAAAATGAATCTTGTTGGACGTTGAAACCTGGGTGTTTCTGCTTCTGCTTTCAGAAAACGAAAATAAGATTGATGTTAATAGTGTTTGCACATCCCAGATTTAAAAAGGAACTGATATTTAACAATGCTGTGAAGCAAACGTAGGTTTGTTTCTTTTATCATGTTTGCAAAATAGCATCGCAAGCTATGGCTGTCCACATTATTTCTCTTGGCGTTTTAATTTTAAGATTCGTCAAGCAAATCATGTAAAAAATGACCGAGAGAGCAGGATGAATGTGTCTAAAACTATGGTAAGAATTCTGGTCAACAGCTGTTTGTATAAGAGGGTCACACAGGGTAGAGGTGGTGCTCCACCTTCTACATTGCACTGCCAGGAAATCTGGTTGCTACAACCGCCACTGTCTCTGCAAGCATCTCTTTGCCCTGGCCACATAGTTTGGTTGGCAAATTGGAAGAGGTAGCTTGTTTTCCTCAGGGGGTCACGTTGAGGATTTGGTTTGCAAGTTGCTGATCTTTTTTCCCCCTTTAGGATTTCATGCTTCACTGCCCAGGTTTATGGCTTTCAAAACCCATCTTTGTGTGTCTTTTTTGGACTATATTGATATGAATATATGCAAGCTCTGCTCGCTGCCATTTGGAGAGATGATATAGCCAGGAAAAATTCTGCCGTGATGGATATCCCCGCTGAACTAGAATAGTTAGTGGCTAGGGTCTTCGGAACCACACAGTTCGTACTCTGTGACTAAGCGGGCTTTGAGCTTGCATTGAGAGCCAAATGGTGTAATGTTTCTGGTGTTGGATTTAGATCTGGAAGATCCAGGTTCAAATTCGTGCTCAGCCATGAAGCTTCCTGATTGACCTTGGGCCAGTCACTATCTCTTAGCCTAACCTACCTCACAAGGTCGTTGTGAGGACAAAAGGAGGGAAGGAACCATGTATACCACCATGAGCTCCTTGAAAGAAGGGTGGCATACTTCCGGTGGTACGCCGGATAAGTGGACCCTTGGGAGCTGGTACATCAGGGAATGGACCTTGAGTAACACTGCTATAGAAATAATGGTTTGCTGTTGTCCATCTGTCACTAATTGCAATGGGCCCTGCTCAGGAAATGTTCCTGATGGATTATTGCAAAATGCTATGTAATATATGTAGCTCTGTAGTGTTTAAGCTGTCAGCTTCATTTCTGTTAGCCTGACAGCACAAACTGTGCATGTTTACTCAGAAGTAAGCGCCATTGTGTTCAGTGGGGCTTACTGGTAGATAAGTGCAGAAAGGATTGTATCCTGAAGGTGATGTCTGTCTGTCTGTCTGTCTGTCTGTCTGTCTGTCTCTCTCTCTCTCTCTCTCTCTCTCTCTCTCTCTGTGTCTGTAAATTTCTAAGCGATTAAATTAGTGCATATAAAGCAATTCAATATAAGTTAGCAGCATTATTGCATAACTTCATGTACCAAGCAAACCTTTCAATGGAGATGGTGGTAGCGAATTCTGTCAGCACTTCATGCAATTGTACCAGATCCTTTTCTGTAACTGTGCTTCACTGTGCTTTTATTTCATAGCCTTACATGTGATTTGGGGCATTATAAGCCTTTTTCTTAAAAAAGAGACAGGCTACTATTTATTCTTCCATGAGATGATAAGCAAACAGTAATCTAAAATGGTATTTTAATTCTCAGGAGAAAAAACTACTTTAGGTTGAAAAGTATATTCCTGGCAATCTTGAAGTACTCACGTCTTTTCCTTAACTTTCCCTTGAATTGATTTTGAAATTACAGGTGTGATATACATTTTTCATTCTTCCATTTCTCTTTCTTCCTACCAAAAGTAAAGAAGAAAATTATGGAGAGTGTTGCATTGGAGGAGCATTTTGTTTCACTGAATAATCCTAAATGTAATAGTTTTTTTTTTGGGGGGGGGGGTTGGCTTATAGGATGATTGTGTACAGAACATGGAGTTGCATATTAAGGGCCCAATCCTATCCTTCTCCCCCACTGGTGCAGACAGTAGGGGAGGGCAGAACGGGAGGCTTTGGATTTAAATCCCCTTTCTCTTCCAAAACCTCCCGTTCTGCCCTCCCCCATTGGCTGCACCATTGGGGGAGAAAGATAGGACTGGGCTGTTAGACTGATAGGACATACTCAATCCTAAGTAAAAATCCACCTGCAGAGCACATACTCCGCAGGTGGAGGGTGTCGTAAATGCGCCATAAAGTGTGTTTACGGCACCCAGAGAGCGCCGTAAATCTCTCCATTGCAGACTGGACCTGCTCCCGCCGGAGCACAGTAAGGGTTGCTCCAGTGGGAGCAGGGGCGGGGGGAGGATGGTCCATATGGTGGGGGAGGGCAGCCGTTGGCCAAGCTGGCCCAGGAGGGGGTGCGGATGTTGGCTGCAATGTCCCCGTCCCCATTCCCGGACTCGCTGGCTGTTGCACGGCCGCCACGGATTTCCGCTGACTCAAGAGCCAGCGGACATCCGAGGAGGCCCATTGGGGTCTTCTAGCTCTACACTGGGGGAAGGGAACGAAGATCCCCTTCCCCTGGGGAGACCCTGGGCCATGCCGGAGTGGCCCAGGAAGAGCATAGGATAGGGCTGGCCGCAGATCTTTATGCAGGATTGCACTGTGAGTCTTCTATTTCCAGATGAATGCTGCCCCCCCCCTTAGCCAGTAGTGTGCCAGCCTCTGCTGCTGCTTCTCCTCCTCCTGGTTTGAAAATGAAAGGAGAACGAAGTGGAAGAGAGAGTGTGGTGGAGAGGGATTGTCTTTAGCCCACTGGTGTCATTCCCAAATCCAGGGAACAGGATTAGGAGGTGACAGAGTGGGGGTGGCAAATGCCCTGTGCTAATCTCTCAGCTGAGATGGCTGCCTCATGGATGGGCCGGCCCTGTCCCCCCCCCCCAAGATAATCTCTCTTACATGGCTTAATGTGGTATCAGCATTGAAAACGGGTAGAAATTGGCAATGAGGGGACCTGAAATGGGGAAGGGAAATGTAAAGAGAACATAGAAATAATGAGATATTCTGAATCAGTGGGGTGAGTATGTTAAATAACATAGTGGAGTTTAAATGCAATCTTTAAAAAAGTGACAATATGTAGCAAAAAGTATAATATATATCGTGTTAGTTTGAATTCGAAGCCAGATGGATTACTCCTCAGTTTTTCCTAATATCTGCAATTTTTGTATGAAAAGTAGTTACTTAATTTAACGAGCTATTAATATTAACTGAAAGTGCCAATTCTCGTATTTGAGTGTTGCGGAATATATAACATGTAAAAATGCTTCAGCGCATACCACATAAATGAAATGCCATTTGAAATAACTACTGTATCAACAGTGTGTGTAATTGTGGCGTCCTTGAAATACTCACCGATGTGGATGGAATAATGTTGGGATTTTTCTTTCTTTTCTGTTGATTCCTCTTCAACCTTACATTTGAGTATGTGGATTAATGTGATGCTACCTAGTGTTTCTGGAGGGGGGGGGAAATCCCTCAATATTGTGTTAGATGTGTGGACTACATACCTCTCTGTACCTGAGTGTCAAATTGAGGGTCAAATGCCTTCCGAAAGAAGGATAGTCGGAGACAAAACACCTTGAAAAGAGGGAACTCTTGAGGGACGGCAGTGAACTGAAAGCAGTGAAGTGTTATGTAGTAGAGAGCAATGGGATTTGGTACAAGATGGAGGTATTTGAAAGATATAGAACTGCCTTTTCATGGCTCTTTATGGAGTTGGCATGTTCTGACATAAAGGTACATTTCCTAACAGCTGTGTAGTGCCTAGAAGGAATATTAGAACATGAGGTTCCTGAAAGTACATGGAGTTTGGTGCAGAAACAGGAAGGCCTTTTGAAGGGTGAGAATGATTGAACTTGGAGAGGAGTCGATTGATTGTATCATAGGCAAATTAGGATTTGGTACTTGGTCTCCTTCCGTCTGTAGCGGGCTACAGCATCTGTAGTCTTTTTTTTCCCCCCTACTTTTTCTTCCTATGTTGTATATATGTGTGGGGAAAGCACTTGAGCAAATACACTGTCACTGTTAATTTGGCAGGCCGCCCTGTCACAGGTGTAGGTAAATAGATGTGGTGAGAATCTAGGAACTCTGTAAGGGTAACGAGGAATACCTTGTGGAACAAGATTGAAAATAGGCATGTCCATGCCAAGTTGACAGAACAAAGAAACCCCCTTGTAGTTAATTAACCTGTGAGTTATTTAATGTGGTAATTTCTTACAGCGATAACAAAGATCAGCGCGCATTGTTAATTCTAGGAACGGTTGTCTTCTAGAAGTCTCTGCGGTCCACTCTTTCCCTGCAACTTTTCAGGGAACCATGCCAAATCACATAGAGAGTACCCTTTTTCCCCTTGGCAGATTGTCACTGACCCAGTAGTAGTCCTGACTCCTGGGCTTTTGTGATCTCTGCTGCTTGTGGTGTGTTTGTGTGTGTGCTTCGTGATTCCTCCTACAGTGTGCGCACACTGAAAGTAGGAAAGCTACACTTTGCGCCGTAACTAAGAAGGCAGAGGGCAGAAGCTCTCTAAAGAGAGCTGGGGTATGTGTGTTTGTGTGTTGCCTGCTCCCCAATGAGGGGTGTGAATTTGTATAACTCTTGACTTCTGCAGCTAAGGGACAAAGGATCCTCCCTCTTGCCATTGCGATCAGGTGGCACCTTGATGCAGCAACAAAAAGGTAGCCTGCTGTGTATTATGCAGGGTGGCCACAAAGTCCCTGTGCATGCTTAAATGGCTTCAATCCCAAATCCTCTGTAAAACCTCTTTAAAGGGCAAAGTTGTGTTTGGGCATGTCATCACAAGCCTTCAGAAACAGGGATTAAAGTGGTAGAATGGCCAACCAATACCTAACCCTCTGGTGGAAGGTTTTTGCAACCATATCGCCTTCGACAGCATTCAGGAAGACATTAATTGAGACTGGAAACGCCAAGCAGGCTACTTTATGCGAAGTTGCGTGCTGTGACACCCTTGCAGAGATGGGTTGTCTGAAGCAGCCTTTCATCATAAAGATTGTTCTCTTGCAGCTTGGAAATGTAGGGGTACTGATGTCCAACAGGTGACTCCATATCACCTAGTTATATGCCTAGGGTTTCCTGGGTACAGCTGCCTTTGATGGCCCTGGGAAAAATTACCTCGGCACAGCAGGGGTTGTGGATTTAGCACTATGGGATTTTACAACACGGTGCAGTATTCAGTTAGACTTCCGTTCCTTCACAACCTAGCTCATCTTCAGTGCTAGCAGATTCCTTAGAGTGAAACTGAAGTTGGTATTTCATGCTGATAGCGTGACTGTAATTTAGCGGCAACTCAGAATAGCAGAAAATGTTGTTTGCTTTCTTTTCCCCTGTATATTGTATTCTGTGTACTCAATACAACTATTTTAATATATATTCAGAGGTAGTAGCCATATCATCATAATTCTTTGCCTTAGTGTATAGTACATTTTCCCAAGCAGGTGAAAGGCTTAAATAAATCCTCTGTAGAAAATGAATTGAATGGAAATAAAAAAGAGAGAGAGAGGGAGAGTGATTGCTGGGAGAAAACCTAATGTCCTAATCCATCTTGACCAACTCAACAGCTATGGGCTTTTGATGATTGTGGGGAATCATACTTTGGTAATGAAATGAAGTAGTTTTTTTTTTCTCCTGTGAGATGAGGGTGGGAACAAGAATGCTGCTATTGGACCTTAAAATTTGAATCAATTGATAATTTTAATTAGATAAATAAACTAGTTCTTTCCTTGATTGGCAATGCTTTATGTAGTCTTTACATCAGCTGTGAGCTTTAATTGGTTTAACAGATAGATTAATCAACTAACGCTTACGGTTGCAAACTTGTCCCCTGATTAATAGGTGGGGCTAAGATTGAAGGCCGCATCTTGGCATCGGACTGGCAAGTTTCAGTTACCTTCTCCCTATCTTGGATTCATTGTAAAAGAAATGAAAGAGGGGTTTCCTTTTCGTTTGTTTCCCAGGATAGCGGATGCTTTGATTTTCCAAGGAAGATACTTCTGGTGCTGTAGTATCACAGGCACTGAAACTGACAGCACTAATTCAGAATCAATGTCCATTACCTGACGCCTTTTATGTTACCATTTAAAACCGGAATTTTCCAAAGTACTAAGGAGATTTGTACTCATTAGAGGACATTATCTGTATTGAGAGCCAGTGCTACTAGTGTTGTGGCTAGACTGGGGAACCGCTAGTTCAGATCCCCACTCAGCACAAAGTCATTTGGTTGACCTTGGGCGCCTCACCATCCCTCAGCCTAGCCTATCTCACAGGCTTGTTGTGAGGATAAGACTAGGACTGTATATGCTGCCCTGAGATTCTTGAAGAGAACTTGAGATATTCCAACTTTTAAAATTTATAAAAAAAGAATATATAAAAGATGACATTTCTTCTCATGCCATGAGTGGTCGCTTTTGTTTGATGCAAGTTGTCTCACACTTTAATACCTTTGAACCAAACAAGGCCGGCCCATCTATGAGGCCAACTGAAGCAGTCGCCTCAGGCAGCAGATTGTGGGGGGTGCCCATCTCTGTCCGCCTGCTTGCCTCCACTGTGCTGCCTTCTTCTGCTCCCAGGATTGGAAAAGGAAGAGGGGGGACAGAGAGGAAGAGGAAATGTGATGGGGAGGAGAGTGCTGAGCTAGAACACTGCAAAGGAGGAGCAGAGGCTGGCACATCGGGTAAGGTAGGCCAGCATTTTGCATGCCACCTCGGGTGTCAGAAGGTCTTGGGCTTGTCCTGGAATCAACTATACACGTTTTAGTAATGTGTATGTTCGTTTCAGTTTAATTCGTTAACTGATTAAAAGCCTAACTAACCAACTAATTGACAACCCTAGTAAATGCAAATGGAAGACCACAAAAATGTTTGGAAAGGTTTGTTCTGAATTCCTTTCCCCTGTCCACTCCCTCATCACTTTTCAGTGATGACGTTGCAAGTATTGAGAAACCATATCACAATGTATTGTGGGGAAAAACATTTTAATGAGGTCTAGTACTCCTAACGCGCCACCTAATTAGGCCACCTAATGCGAAGAGAGGACTCTCTGGAGAAGACTCTGATGCTGGGAAAGATTGAAGGCAAAAGGAGAAGGGGAAGGCAAAGGATGAGATGGTTAGACAGCATCACCGAGGCAACGAACATGAAAATGAGTGAACTCAGGAAGATAGTGGAGGACAGGAAGGCCTGGCGGGATATGGTTCATGGGATCACGAAGGGTCGGACACGACTTAACGACTGAACAACAAGTACTCAGTGGGCATATTCTGTTGAAAATGACTGTGGATAGGTGAAGGAATTTCCAGTATGCCCTACGCTTCCTTGGGCCATTCACATGTCCTGGCGGTGGGCATGAGTGAATGTGTGCTAAGCACAAGTTTCCTCAGTTTTCCCCAATACCTTCTTAAGGCCCTTTTCTTTCCTCCATGAAGAATTCCACTGCAGTTTTTCTCTTAGAACCAAAATTAGAATGGTTCAAGAGGTTTAGGCTATGAATAAGAGAAATTTGAGTGGTCACTTCTGCTGGCTGATCTATAATTGAGGTTAAGAGATCAGAAGCAGGTTGCTGAATCATGCGTTTTCCTCCTCATGGACCTTGGCTTCCTCTCCTTGAATTCTTCATTGCAACTTAATTGCAGCTAAAATATGTGAGCACTGACATTAACTACGGTACGGTACAGTTAAGACAAACCATCCTCCTCGACTAGGGTTGCAATCCTATGCACATTTAGGAGTACACTTAATGTGGGAGTACACTTAATAATACCCGTGGATATTATATATCTGGATTTTCAGAAGGCGTTTGACACGGTCCCTCATGAAAGGCTCCTGAGAAAACTCCACAGTCAGGGAATAAGGGGAAAAATGTTTCTCTGTTCAGCATGATCTGTGGCGTCCTGTGGAGAACTCGAGGCTTGTGTTCAGCAGCTAGTGAAGATGACTACCTCATGGAGGAAACCAGCTGGAATTGTAGGGTTCTATACAGAACAATGGCCAGCGGGTGGCGCAGTGGATTAAACCGCTGAACCATGAGCTGTCGATTGAAAGGTCGGCAGTTCGAATCCACGACGGGTGAGCTCTCGTTGCTTGGCCAGTTCCTGCCAACCTAGCAGTTCCAAAGCATGTCAATGCGAGTAGATAAATAAGTACTGCTTGCAGAAAGGTAAACAGCGCTCCGTGTTCTAGCTGCATGCTGCGCGCTGCGGCAAGGAGAGTCATGCCGGCCACATGACCACGGAGACGTCTTCGGACAACGCTGGCTCTTCGGCTTTGAAATGGGGATGAGCACCACACCCTAGAGTCAGACACGACTGGACTTAATTGTCAGGGGTCACCTTTACCTTTTTATACAGAACAATATTGTAAAGATCCTTATCGGATCTAGATAAGCCTGCCTATGTAAACTGCCTTGAATAACATCTGAAGAGCAATCTGAGGATAAGAAAGGCTGTGTGTGTGTGTGTGTGTGTGTGTGTGTGTGTGTGTGTGTGTGTGTGTGTGTGTGTGTGTGTGTGTGTGTGTGTGTGTGTACAGAAATAAATAAATAAATAAATTATGCCCTTGTACAAATCAGTGGTAAGGCCACATGTGGAGTATTGTGTCCAGTTCTGGTCACCACACCTCAAAAAGGATATAGTTGAGTTGGAAAAGGTGCAGAAAAGAGTGACCAAACTGATTCGTGGGCTGGAGCACCTCCCTTTATGAGGAAAGGCTACAGCGTTTGGGGCTTTTCAGTCTGGAAAAAAAGGCGCCTGAGGGGGGACATGATTGAGACGTATAAAATTATGCATGGGATGGAGAAAGTGGACAGAGGGAAATTCTTCTCCTTCTTGAACAACACCAGAACCAGGGGACATGCACTAAAATTGAGTGGAGGGAAAGTTAGAACGGACAAAAGAAAATATTTCTTTACCCAGCGTGTAATTCATATGTGGAACTCCTTACCACAGGATGTGGTGATGGCACCTGGCCTTGATGCCTTTAAAAGGGGTTTGGGTAGATTCATAGAGGAAAAGACCTTCACAGGTTACAAGCCATAAGCAACCTCCTGGTTTTAGAAGTAGGTTTTCTCTGTGCCAGGTGCAAGGGAGTGACAACAGGAAACAGGTTATCTTGTTGACTGTGTGCTCTCGGAAGCATCTGGTGGGGCCACTGTGAGATACAGGAAGCTGGACTAGATGGACCTTTGGCCTGATCCAGCAAGGCTCTTCTTATGTTCTTATGGGTGTAAGTCCTACTAAGCTCACTGGGGCTTATTTCTGTGTAGATATACATAGGATTGCACTGTAGGATTCTTAACCAGCTTTCTTTCCTGGTTTTGTGGGGAACTTGGTTAGCCTTCACCATGGTTAATGTTAGTGCTGGCATATCCATTAACTATAGTTAAAGCAGAAGGGACAATATCGCTGAGATGAAGGGTGATGCCCACCCCCAATCTTTTAACTACAGTTAAGAGATCATCCCAGTTATGTATGCGCTGTCTACTTAACCTAGTTCCCCGAGTTGTAGGGACAAATGAGGTAAGACTTATGAAGGACTCTATAAACTGCTAATAGTAAAGTAGTCTGTCTTTAAGTTGTGTAGCATGAGACTTGGGTACCAGCACGTGAAGTCAAATTACAGGGATAGACAGAGAAGCATTCCATTGATTTGGTCTTAATGAACGGTATGTCCCTAAACAGTTTTCTGATCTCATTAGTTAACTGCATTAGTTTTATGTGGAGAGCTTTTAGTAGGAAATGTCCACAGATTGCCGAGAGGTATGAGGTGCTTGTCGTGTATCTTGGTGGTTTTCATATTTTCAGATTCAAAGTATGAAGGCGAATATTGTGCAAAATGAACAAATGGAATACATTCTAAATTGATTACTATGACAAATTGGTAATTAGTTATGCCATAGCGTTGTTGCGTTGTTTTTGTGTTCTTTAAAATCCCAGCTACAGATGAAACCTCACATTTTCTGTGTGCTTTGTTGGAAATTTTTCTTCATGTTTTGAGTTGCACACCTGTGCATCAAACATACACTAGCATTTAGAGGCTGCAGTCCACCACGGATTGAAGTATGCTGAAGTGCATTGATTATTATTTATTTTATTACTCATGTTTCTAAACCTCTTCTGAACAAAACAGTGTTGAACTGTGACCAGGATCCAAAGAACTATGCAACTAAAAACTATGCAACTTAACTCTGTGTTGAATTGTGACCAGGATCCAAAGAACTATGCAACTAAAAAGGGGGGGGGGAGATTTTCAGAAGCAGTTTGTCATGGAGGTGGGAGGCTCAGTCATTCAGAATGAAAAATACCATTGGACATGCATAGTTATTGCATAGGATGTAAAATGAAGTCTGGATCCTGGTCAATTATCTCTCTCTCTCTATGGTATATAAAAAAATAACATGTAGACTTTGGACATAAATACTGTGCCAAAATAGTTGAAGAATACATGACAACTATTTTGAAAGTCTTATGCTTGAGTGTATTTAATGTGCAACAAAAATGTGAGGAAAGAAGAGGGGAAAGTGACAAAACAGAGCAAGCAACTGCGATATGGAATTTATTTTTTTTTTAAAAATGTCTGAGAATCCTTTAGGATAGTATAAAGGACTCTTCTTTAATTAAAAGTGCCACATACTTAGTAAAAATCCATGTTAGTTGAGAAATTGATTTTTTTTTAGAAGAAAGCTGTGAGTTTTCCTGTATGGGGTAAATGTCACTCTGTTCATATCTTAAGCTTTGCTGCAAGTCAAGACTTGTACTATTCAGCCAGGTTGTCATAGAAACGCAGCTAACTGTCATCTCAACTCAGGCTGCTGATGGTTTTATTTGTAGGTTTGCAGGATTATTAAAATTTAACAAAAATTATTGATTTGCTTTTTATTTACGCGGCCTTGTGTTTACCTTTAGAAGTTCAGGCTGCATAAAAGCTTCTCCTAAGAGGCGAGGTATATTTTTTTAAAATGCTAAACTCGGATTCATCAAATGCTGTTGATGCTTTTTCTCTCTTTTTATTTAGGTGATGATATATAGTCGGCAGCAATGGAGTAATCTTGTATTTTACAAATAGTTATTTCATTTTGTTTGTTTACAGCCAAAAAAAAGCCTCTCAAATTCACCTTTAGCTTGACTTTTACTTAACATAAAAGATACCTGTCAGGAAAGCATGAAATGGGTACATCAGTGTGCCTAATATTTGAAGTTTCTCACTTTATTCATGTTTTCCTTGAAGCCTGGCAGAATGCTTCAGTGAACTGGGATTTTGAAAGTATGTGTTTTTTGTATATGCACACGGAAGAGAAATTACTTAGTTTTCACTCATAAATAAGACAGGCAAAACTTATTTACAGTAACTATCTAATGGTCCGTGGATGAATGCTTTTATGCAAAACACTTGGGAGAGTGAAATTAACTTTTCACTTTGGTTGCACATTTGATGTCCAGACTTCAGCAACGTGTTGGTTCTTATTATAATGACTTGATGCCTAGAATTCAATTTTTTTACTTCACGTGTTTATCCCCAGAGCGCACAGATCATTTGTGCATTGCTAGTGTGTTGTTCCTAATAAAGATGTGAGAATGCAGTTATGTGTTAATTGCCCCGTAACATACAAGTTACAGGCAGTCTTAACTTTTCTCTTTAGCGGTTTTGCATCTGTCAAGAATGAAGGAGCACAGGTAATTGGGCTGATTTATGCCCTGTGCTCTAATTTGACATTGAGTCTTTCTGACTGGTAACAACTTTGTTCAGCGTTGGATATACCGAATACAATTGCTTATTTCTGGACATTTTGACACATCGTTTCAGACAACTGCATCGTTGGTTGTTGACATCCCTGTATTAATCCCTTTTTTAATTCTGTCATAAAAAACTTTTAAAATACAAAAGTCTCTGGTTGTAGTGAGAACAAAGTTGATGTTTGTATTGCCAGAAGGGCAAAGGTTCTTTTCGGATATGGAGACAAGGAACAGACCAGTGGGAGACTGACAGAAGCCGGGATTTATTACTTTGCATGAGCAACAATGACAAAACACATTACAGCATTCTTAGGTCCCTCCAAATAGAAGTGGCGCCTCCTTCTACTGGACGTGTCCTTCTCATGGGCAAGTTTGCATGTGGCCCATCTGTAGCTGACCACATGCCACACCTGATGCATAACAAATGCCGTCTCAATCACACTTTATACAGTTTCATGAGAAAAAGGTTGGCTGATGCAATCCCCTGAGATTTTGCCTCATCAAGGCGCATGACCTTGACTTAAAGCCCGGAACATCTCCTGTCATGATAAGGCAAGGGCGGCATCCTTACTAACAGGTGCAAACTAATGAAGTGTGACTCAGCACTTCTACCCAAAAGTTAATAGTGGAGGAACAGACTGACCATCAGGGGGAAACTGTGTAGTCCACTAAGTCCTTGGCATACACAGATCTTCCACAATCTGCCAGTACAATGTTATAGGCATTTCTACCCCTGCTTACATTTCTCTGTTTTGTGGAGGGCATTACAAATAGAAATATTTTAGTAGCTTACTACAATGTGAACAATCTTACTAGTCTAAAATGCAGCATAAGACTGCGCATGAATTTCTCAATTGTTGCTTTATTGAGAATGTGTCTTTATTTCATATGTACATCCCTTCCTTCTTTTGAGGAGCTCAGGGGCAGTGTATATGGGTCCTTACCCTCCTTTTTTATTTTAAACTCACAACTTTCATGTGAAGTAGGTTAGCGCGTGAGATAGTGATTGACCCAAGGTCACCCAGTGAGCTTCATGACTGAGACCCCAAGCCTTCCTGGCCCAAGTCCAACATGTTAGTTTCAATAAAAGGGATAAGATCATAAAGGGATTGTAAATGTAAGAGCCTCCTTATACAATTGAATATTATGGATATTACCGGTATATTAAATCAGCCTCAACGTTCCTTACTAATTTACCAAGTAAGAACAAAACGATGTTAAGTGCATATAGTAATATTCCACGTAAGACTTCTTTGCACATTACATTTTCATGTGTACACTTTGGGTTGGGTGGTGTGTGTGTGCAACACAGAGCAAGTGAACCTTTTGTGGAATTGATTGGCTATTGGAGTCTGTTCATGACTCATACGAATCTATTCTTTGGTTGTGGCTGTTCAGAAAGACATCAGATATGATGGAACTGAAACAGAAGATGGCTTACAGTAGGGTGAATCAAACTGTAATTAAGGGTGTATGTTTATGATCTCTTAGCATAGATTAGTTTCCCCTAAATATCTTTTCCAGTGCAATCCTATGCATGTCTACTCAGGCATAAGTCCCATTGTGCTCCTGGAAACATGTGCATGGGATAGCAGCCTTAAATGTCTTATTGCACTAGCAATCAGGATGCTTAAAGGGTACGTTTCAGTAAGTGGGTATATATGTGGGTGCTAATTTACATTAGTTGTCATTACTATGGAACAAGGGGTATTAGTTATTCTGGATTAATTATTGCAGATTGCAAGGGAGTCTTCTTGTCTGTTTATGGCCCATCATCTCTCCTTGCTCTGACCATCCTTAATATTTTGAAAGTTAAGACTCATCCTATTCAGTTGTCAAGATATTCCCACTCACCAGAGTGTATCCTTCCCCTTGTCTCGAACTTGATGCTGCACTGTGGGAGTGCTCAGGACCTCCACATCACAGGATGAAGTCAAAGGCAATACTTTGCCCTTCATCGGAGCCTGGAATTCAGGGAAGAGACATGGTTGATCTGCATGCCTCTGAAGCTCAGTATGAAGTCGGAGACTAGACCTTTTTCCCCTGTCCCTAATACATGCTGCTAGAGTATTTGGAGAGCTGGAGTCGGTGGCAGCTACAAACAACACCTGATTACTAAAATCAGGCAAAATTTGGGGCCCCTGATCATAACACCTCAAAGAGGATAACACTTGAGCATATAAGAATTTATTCTTAGATCTGGACTTGCATGATGTACAGTAGATGTACAGTAGACTTGCATGATGTACAGCAGGAGGTCTGGCTCAGTTGGTAGAACGACCATCTCATATGCCTGAAGATCTCAAGGACGGCAGTTCGGGACGGCCGGAAGTATCTGTGCCTGTTGGAGAGCTGTCGGCATGAGCTGCAGAGTCTCTGTGAGGGAGAGAAGCTGCAGCTGCACTTGAGTGAGAGTCAAGGTTGCTTGTCAATGGAAGCGTGGTGAGGCGAACGCCAGAGAGAGGCTGGACTGTGAAAGAAACCATCTAGAATAGTTATACGAAAGATTAGCACATATTATTGTATTGTAAACACTTCTTAGAGTTTAGAAAGCCTGCCCATGTAAACGACCTTTGAATTAAAGTCAGAGGAGAAATCTGATGACCAAAGAAAAGGCGGTATATAAATACTGGTTGTTGTTATTATTATAGATGTGTGAATGACTTCTCTCATTACACGTCTTGCCTGAAGCCCGGGGATGCATATTCTCCAGACGTAGCATGCATCTCCAGGCTTCAGACAAGCTGCAGAAGCACGACAAGAGGAAGTTCACATCACTTGCACTCCTGTGTTGCATCTGAAACCATCCTAGGTTCACCAGGGTTTTTTTTCTCCTCAAGCAGCTTTTTAATCAGCGTATTCTTCATTCACGTGCCAACTCTTGGATGCTTAAAAGCTGCTGTACCTCCATGCAAAGGACAGAGACCAACGGCTATAAATAAAAATAAAGATTATCAGTATGTAGGATGATGTTAGTTATTATCAGTATGTAGGATGATGTTAATTATTATAAGTCGTTTCACTTAAAGTTGCAGTTTCCAAGAACATATTGACAACTTTAAGTGAGGATTTGCTGTAATTTGTTGGTCTTAGTAATTGGAGAATGGGACTTTTGTTTATTTTAACCAAGTATACATGCAGCTCTCCTCCTTCCCCGCCACTTATTAAAACTAACTGAGCACCCCCTTTCCTTCAGCAGTGTCAGTTAACATACATTTTTTATGAAAAGGGTTTGCATCCAGTATTTTGGTGCCAGTAACTGGAATGGGGGAACATGGGTATTTTGCAGTTAGTTTGTTAGTGGCTATTGCGAAGAGGGCACCATCGATGATTGTTGGTATGTAGTACTGTTAGGGATTTAGCAGAGTGTAAAATTTTAAGTTAAACCTAAAAAGAACCAGTGTCCCTCTTTTCTCTTACAATTCTTAATAATACAGGAAGAAGAGAGTGAAGAAGAGCCCAAGCTGAAGTATGAAAGACTGTCCAATGGAGTTACAGAAATTCTTCAAAAAGATGTAGCCAGTTGCATGACGGTACATGAGAAGGTAATGTGATTGTTTATTCCTTTGTTGTTGTTGTTATTATTATTATTATTGTTATAATAAAATTATAAAAGTAATTATGCCTTTGTTCTTTCTTGACCCAAACATTAAGGTACAAGTAATATTGGCATCTCCAAATGAGACTAACAGCGCAATCCTGTGTAACTCTTGCACTGGTGTAACAGTAGATCCACCGGTGTAAGTTCACTTATGCCAGTGTAACTTGCCGTATGCAGGACGGACACCAGTGTAACCCCCCCTCAGACACCGCACATGTGCAGTTTGGACGCAGGACAGACTTCAGTGCAACTCCACCATTGCAGGGGGGCATTCTGGGGGCGTTTGAGTTGCGCTTGGCGTCCATCCTGCATCCGAACTGCATATGCGCGGTGTCCGAGGGGGGTTACACTGGTGTCCATTGTGCATCCGTCGGCATACGGCAAGTTACACTGGCATAAGTGCACTTACGCTGGTAGATCTACTGTTACACCGGTGCCAGAGTTACACAGGATTGCGCTGTAAAGCTTGTTGATAAACTGCCCAGTACTCTAATAGGAATGTTATTTTGTGGCAAGTAATGGGAGTGTAAGCAAAGATAATTTGTTGTTCAGAAATGACATGGGTTGCTCTTCCAAACCCCAGCCCAAATTGTCAAATTGTGAATATGGGTGAACTTTCATATTCACTGTCACCTACTGAAGAAGTACAGGACAGGTATGGACATTTTGATTCAGATTTTTACTTGGCAAATCTCTTAGTGTGATTATCCAATCACTTTTTTGACATTTTTGTCAAGTGCTTGGTGAATAAAACATTACCTCAATTTGGACTTGAAATGGCCCCATACTGAGATGAATTACACTGTGTATCACAAAAATTGTTTGTTTATTTTTAAACATTTCATATACAATTCAGAGGCGCTGATTCCAACGGTACTCTCAGTTTTTTTATATCCTCAAAACTTTTTAGTTATCTTAAATTTTGTGTTGGTATTGAAATAGTCATTCACCTTTACACCAGGGTAAACATGGTCTCGACAGGAGGTTATAAGCGCTCCCCGAGTAGTGTAAGTTGTGGCTGAACTATTGAACTATTGATGCCAAAAATAGTGGCATTTTTGAAATCCTCACACCAAAATTAATAGATACATCAAAATATTCAGCTAGATATGAAATTGTTTGAATTTTGTTACACAGTGTTTGCATTCAGTCTTTATCCTTAAGCCTTCTGTGCTTGGAAGCAGCTTGTTACTGATCTATTTTTGGGGTCAGGCATACCCCAGTGAAGTCGTAAACAAAAGAAAAATAAGACTTATTTAACAATGGCTCCAATTGAACATAAAGAACATGCAACTGTTAAGGATTCTTCTGTATTATAGGAAAATATTATTTCACACAAGTGTCAGGGCCTGTTAAAGTGCCAGTACGCTCGTTGTACAATGTTTAATTTTCTGCCATTCATTTTAACTGGTAGCTGGTGTAAATATTATGTTGCAGAACTATTCATATGAGCAGTCTACGAGTAGGTAAGGTGAGAGAACCTGCTCAGAAGACAGCAGCAGCTGTTTTTGCAAGCAACATGTCGAATGTTGCCACCGAGATCTTCTGTGAGAGGTTTCTCTGACTCTATTCTGTTCAAAGAGATAGACCGATCATACAAGCAATTATTTCTGTCTATAAGCATTGAAATGATGATGTCAGAACTCCGATTAGTTGAAATCATATACCTGAAACCAGGACTAGACCAAATTTTGATGAGTTTCCATTTTGTGTGTGTGTTGAAATTTACAATAAGGGACAAATGTTGAACAAAGGTACAAGTATGCAGAAATCTAAACTGTGCTGCTATTTTTTTGTCTGTCCGTGTTTTAGACACTCAGTACTGCTCTCAGGCATCTGTGTCCCAAAGGCCTGTTTGTTAGGCTCTAGGCTGCTGTGTAGTCAACTGAACTAGCCCACAAAGGCCAAGATCATGGAAGCTCCTAAGTCCTAGGAACATGACAGGTTGATTTTGTCTGTTGTTTGGCAGATCTTAATGTATTTTGATTTGTCGTCATGTTTTTCCCAGGATTTGTTAGCCATTTTGGGGGTGGTTGGGTCTTTTTTTAAAGACAGAAAAGCAAGATAAGAATGTGGTTGTTAATAAATAAAATAAGCAAGGGAGCTATACAGTAATCCTTAATTCAGTCACAAGGATTGAAAGAAGGGAAGCTCCCCAACCCAAAATGAGAAGAGCTCAGGTTAGCTTATTTTATATACCCCTTATAGGCCGCACTCCAGTAAAATGCAGTAGGGCAGTGGTTCTCAAAGTGATGGGTCGCGACCCACCATTGAGAACAAAAACTGTCCCCTGCACCCTTAAGGGATGGGGACAGCATGGTGGCAGTGGCAGCGATCCCAGGGATCACTGCCAGCGCTGCAAAAAATGCCCCCCAAACCGCCGGTTTTTGCCTTACTGAGGCTTGGGGGGCTGCGCGGCCCTCTGCAGGCCTCCCCAATCTTCAAATCGCAAAAAAACCGGCAGTTTTTGGGCACTTCCAGTTTTCGCGAAAACTGGAAGTGCATGAAAATTGCCATTTTTTTGGAGGCTTGTTTGACTGGGCTGGTTTAATTGCTGTGTTTATGTAACACAGAAGTACTCGCCCATGTCATTTCCATATATGACATCTACTTAAAATGTATTGTTGAAACAGCTGAGGCAGACTGTGTCCTGGATCAAATGTAACGGGAAGCCATGGTTTCCCATGATGCAAATGAGCCTCTCCAGGATTGCAAGCACTTTTGTCCATGAGAGGAGAAGTTTTTACTGTACTTTCACTTTGAAGTGGAAATAACTACAGTTCTGTGTTCCGTCCAGTCCCAGGAACTGTGGTCTTCAGATCTCAGTTGATCCTGTATTTTTTTTTCCCTCTCTAGCTGTGATTTGAAGTAAACCACAGTAGCCGAACTGGGACATAAGATGGTGCTGTGGTTTACTTCCAAGTGGAAAGAAAAGCTTTTCCTCTCCTTTTCCTCATGCACAAAAATGGAGAGGTGAGTGAGCAAATGACTTGCAGAGGCTTGTTCATGTAGCAGAAAACCATGATTTCTCATTACATCTGAACCATCCATTGACTTTTAAAACACATGAGGCCTGAGCTTCTACATTTTCACACCGTGCTCATTGATAAAGACATGTTGATCCTTCCCATATTAAGGTGTTGGGACATATTGCAAAAAGGAGCCTTCCTGTGTGTGCTTGAAGTTTCAGAGCATAGGTTAATAAGGCCAAAAAAATAGGTGCAAATCCCATTCTTTTCTTCCTGTAATAAGAACAGAATTGTTTTACAGCCCTTCACAGTATAAGGCTGTGATCATCGGATATGATCCAAAACTCAGCATGTGCAGGTTCCTCTCACCCCTATTCCTTTCGCTGTGGTTGCACAATAATTCTGCATTGCACAAACGTAGCAGACACATGCTCATAGAAGGACCCTTATAATGGGAACGTTTGTTGGGGTTGTGGTTCACCATGAATTCCACATAGCTGATATTCAGGATTTGCGAAGCTTGTGTTTGCTTGCATTCCCAGTACATGTTGAACCCTTCCCACAATCCAGTTCCAAGAATATCGCTAGCAAAAGTCACTTCACAACAATGATCCCATGGGTACCTTACTGAATGAATGGAGAAAAAACTTAGGGGTGACTTGACAGCTGACAATTTTAATCCAGAAATATTATGCTTGCTTTTCAAAAGAAAAAGAGGTAAGTTTCTTGGTCCACTCTATAAATAGGTTCTATATTTGGAACTGTCTAGGTAGTATCCTAATTATGGTGTCACAAAGAACGACACGGCAGAAAAGTTGTTTTAAGTAACTGAGCACTTTCGGGTTTCTAGCAAACTACACTATTTATGAGAAGGATCAATACTGTTAGAAGCAGGAGCATAGGTGTCTTTTAGGAATTGGTCTCTTACAGTGCCAAGGCAAAAAAAATTGTGTGTATCCTTTTAAAAAAAATCAAACTATATGAAAGAGTTATCATAATAAAACTATAGCTTGCATGATAGATGTGCGTTCTGATTAGAACAATTTGGTTTGGTTTTGTGTACCAAAGACTGGCATATATTTGGACTAATTTCCCCCCAGAATTATTTTTTTCCCCTTTCAATGCTAAAACATCATATTTTCACTGGACTCGCTGTCTGCATTGGATGACTAATCGTCATGGCACCTGGTGCATTCAGGCAGGCCTGTGCAGTGGAATAGTCATACCTAGTTATGTCTGCACACCTGATGTTTTATTAACTAGTATTGATTTTTTTACCCGGGGGACTTTTTTCTTCCTGTAAAAAGGCAACCTTGCAGGAGTGAAAGGCATTGCAGGGGATGAATTTCTAATGAACCCCTTCTCTCCCCTCTCTCTCTCGACTTCTCTTTAATGTGGCTTCATATTTTAAGTGCCTGAACTGAAATTTCATTTTAAGCAATTCCATTTTGATAAATCCTTTTAAACCTTGACTTTCTGTAAGGTTATTTTTTAAAGATTGTGCTGCTTGACTGACACGCTTAGTAGGGCCTGTAAATGTGAGCATTTCATTATAGGCTGCAATGAAGCATGCTCACATGCAATGAAATACAGAGAATTTAGAAGTCTGACCACTTGAGTAATGCTTAAAAAGGGGTGGGGAGGAGGAAAGCTCACCCTCATCTGTAGCAAGCAGCACCAAACTTTTTGTTGGTTAATTTTCTTTCGTCCTCAGAATTCAGCGGGATAGGGTGCTATCTTGCGCGTTTGCCAATTTATTTTTCATGACTCCTGCTTTTTTGCCGCATCGTGAAGTAACAACTAGAGCTCTTCTGCATTATTTTGAGTATCGTGTGAGCACATGCAGCCCATGTGCTCTCCACCTTGTGCAATCTTGAGCCCACAGTGGGTTTCCTACCTGTCTCTGTGACTGAAAGGGGTAATTGCAGAGCCAGGGCAGGCTGTTTGATTTGCACTGGCAGATTCTCTGTATCTGCATGGGATGAGACCCTATTCAAAAAGATACCATCCTTTTCCAGGCATGTGTACCTGTTTCTGACTATATGCTAAAAGGCAAATGGGAGAGTACAGAAGGGTGTTATGCCGTAATGGTTGCATACTGTATATGTAAAATAGTCACAGGTGTGAATATATGCAGAGGGATCGCCTGTGCTTGTTGGGACGTTAGGGATGACTTGGTTATGGGGTTAACATGGAGACTTAGTTAAAAACAATAACAGCGCAAACCTATCCAACTTAAACCACTGGTGCAGCGAGAACGGGAGGCTCCAGAACGGAAAGGGAATTCAAATCCCCTCCAAAGGGTGATTCAAAGGGGATTTAAATCTCCCCTCCCCTCCAAAGCTTCCCGCCCTGCCCACCCCCGCTGGTTACACTAGTGATATAAGTTGGAGCCTACTTGAGGGGTTACTAGCAGTCAGTTGACAGCATGTGCTGACAGTTGGCACCTTCCTAGGTATGCTACTGCATAAAGCAATTTGGAAATACCCTATTGCATTTTCTTTTTTAACTGTCATGTTATACTATTTTTTTCTCCTCAGTTTTTGGCACTTGGAACACATTATGGCAAAGTGTATTTACTTGATGTCCAGGGGAACATCACCCAGAAGTTTGACATTGTAAGTACAACTAATTTTGTGAAAGACAATTACAACCTAGAATTGTAATTCTTGGGGTCAGCCTTACATCCCTGATTCTGTGGATCTGCTCTGTACCCCCCAACTGATCATTCTCTTGCTACCAGCTATGTGACCTGACTTGGTAGCATAATAGGATTATCCTCAGAGTTTCAGCAGCACGGGGATCCTTGCATTTTAGTTTTCTCTAGCATTAAGGTATTACCCAAGGGTGTAAATACGCATCTGGAGTTAAATGTGTATACCTGTGGGCTGGGAGGAAATGGGGCCCGATTGCCAGTATGGTGTTCAGATCCATGAGCATGAGCTGAACAACCGCCTTGAGTGCCCCTTATTGGGGAGGAAGGTGGGGTATAAATTAGCTAAAATAAATGAATAACTCTAGGTCTGCTGCCTGGTCAGAATTTGTATTGATTCAGAAGTTTGTTTGGTTTTTCACATTTTTATACCGCCCAAGGTGCTCAGGGTTGTGTACATGGTTCCTTCCCTCCTTTTTTGTCCTCACAACAACCCTGTGAGGTAGGTCAGGCAGAGAGATAGTGACTGGCCCAAGATAACCCAGGAAGCTTCATGCCTAAGCGGGGAACCTGGATCTTCCCAGTCTAAGTCCAACGGCAGAACCACTACACCATCCTGGCTCCTGTACATACGTTCTGCATATAAGTAGGGCACATTAGCCCTGTTCAGTAGTTATGAATCCATGGATGCTCCTGTTGAATCCGCACCCCCACACTGTTGCCATTGCTGAATCTCACCACCATTCTGACAACATTTGTCTAAAGTGATAAATGCCGTACTTGGGCATGGGGGGAGAGATCTCACAGAATGGTGGGTACTAACCATAGAGAGACACGGAATGGTCGGTGCTAACCATAGAGAGAATGGTCGGTGCTAACCATAGAGAGAATGGTCGGTGCTAACCATAGAGAGAATCTCTCTCAAAACACAGTGATTGTCTCTTTCCTATTGCGGAGGGAGTTTGCTTGTATTTTTATAAAGCCAGGGTACAAACTTCAGTCCTACCTGCCTACACTATTACAAGTATGTTTTTGAGAGAAAAAGGGCTTCTGGGGGGCTTCTGGAGGAAGTATATCAGTAAGTAAGCTTGAAAAAGCCAACTAGGTATAGAAATATAGAAATCCTAGAAATATAATGCAAAACGTTGGTGTACTGTTCGGCACCCTCACTCTGAAAACTGATATTTCTATATAGTATACTAACAGCACAAGCCTATGCATGTCTAATCAGAAGTAAGTCCTGTTCAGTTCAGTGGGACTTAATGGTGTGTATAGTGTGTGTATAGCATCAGTGTGTATAGAATTGCAACTTAAGAGCCTGTAATGACTTTTAAGACTTGGTCACCATATAGCATAACATTTTCCATCTCTATTATTTACTTAAAGTAATTGAAACAATGCGACTAGCTTCCCTTTATTAAGCATGGTTGCAACAATCAACCATGCGTGATGTTTTAATAGTTTTGCCCCACTGACATCATAAATGGCTGAAGTCTCCATAATTTTGGGGGTTCAAAGGTAGAAGTTGAATGTTGATGCAGTGGGAGGGGTGGTTTCAGTTATTAAGGTGAGGGCTCTATATGGGGTGGATGGAAGTGAGGGATGAGCCTCTTCCACCCCAACTGTGACCTTCCCTACATCAAGTAGCTCAAAATTATACCCCTGGTAGGTCTTATCCATGAGGAATCTTATAGGCTCAGGCCTGGCCTACTGTCAGAGCTGCACAGGTGTGGACAACTGATTCTTGAAATGTGACAAATGCATATTGAAATGGCCATCCAATATGTGAAATTGCAAATTCTAGTCCCTTTACTTCTTCACACTCTTATTGTATCTTTTTGAACCTGGAAAGGGAAAGGAGTATGGTCATAACTAATAAGACCCATCTGCATAATTTGGATGCTTGTGGCATCTATAGGGTAGGAAGCAGCTCATTAGCTTGACTATTGTTGATTGTTAGTATGTGTCCTATCATATTGAGATGCCAAAAGTAATTGAAAATTGATTGATTGCCTTGCTACTTCAGTTTATCTACTGCAAATATATAAAGCTAATATTTTATGTGAATGTCCTGAAGCTTGGTCTCTTAAGGGATTGTATTGATTGAAGGAGAAGAGCGAATTTTTTTTTATTATTTCTTTATTGTGGTTTCCTGGAACCTTAGAAGGAGTATGATACAGAATTTATCTAAACTCATATTCTGGGGCATAAAATAACCTTTTATACATAAGTTGCTACTTAAGAAAAATATATACAGGATGTGCCTAGCATTTTTGTATGTACTGGTGGGCAATTTTTTTGAGACCATTGTCAGCACTTGTCAAAGTGTCCATCACAAGATGTTGACACGTTTGCAAACGAGAACATGTGTTCTGATGCTGACACAGCGATTTTCGTGTGAAAGATTATATATTTTTAGAAATCCACTTACACAATTTTTTGCCCCCAAGCCCACTGCTGGGAACAGCCTTTTTGAAGGAAATTTTTATATATCATTGTGGTCAGATTAAGTGACCTATTTTAATATTAGCGGAAGTCATTTTGATGGTGTTAAGTACATGTGCTCCATGTTGTGATGAGCTCCCTGGGAACTCTGGTGCACACACAAGTATAAAAATGTTTGTGCACATCAGAACTCTGATTTGTCTTTGGAGGTGCACAGAAATAGTTAAGTGTGTTTCAAGATAAACAAAGGCCATTCCCTTTGTTCTGAATTTTCTCTTTTTCTTTCCACCACTGCAGTTTTACAGAAATAATGGTTATTCTCATTCCATTTCTCGTTTTTGTCACATACAATCAGTTCCTGAACTCCACAGGCACTTGGCTGCACATGTGGATCTCCCTATTCACTAGTTCGGCAGCTTTCATAAGATATCTGTAGATGCCCTAATTAAATAAAGATCAGCTACTGTCTCTGAACCAGTGTGGTAGCATTTCATCTGAGAGGGTAAGTAGGCCCAGTGCTCTGAAAGTACCTTTTGGACTTTTCTGAACATCTCGTGCTTCCTGTTCCTACGTTTTTCCATGTTCTCCAAAATTGAACATTTGCAGATTTCACAGCATAGAGAAATGTAAAAATTCTGTTTTAGGCAAAATGCAGATGCCTAGAGCACAGGAAGCGCTTGCTGTTTCCTCTACTCTTCTGAACACCCAAAGCCATGTGGAATAAGTCATAAATGGAAATAAATCCTGCAGCGATTCTGAGAAAGTTGATGCCAGAGGCGTCGCTGTTCCGTGGCGAGGCGGGCGGGCCCCCCAGGTGACGCGCGGTGACGCGCGCAGCCTCGCCTCCACTGCGCGCCTCGCTTCCCCTGTGCGTGTCGCCACCCAGGAGCCTTCTGGCGAGGCCCACTGCGCCGAACGTTATTTATAACGTTTTTCGCGCATGCGCAGATCGTTCCTGAGGGAAAAGCCCAATGTCAAAAGTAGTGAGGTACGTGAAAGGGCAAGATCCTTTATCATTGTTCAGTGTTCGAGTCCAGCCTGAATCCTGAGAGGCAACCTAATTTGCAGCGAGGGTCGAAACTTGCAACATTTGCAGACCCCCCCCCCCACAGCTGCTGGCTCCATGCTGATTATTCAGATCTACTTCCTTTTCCTTTTCCCAACATGGCTGCCTTTTTGTCAGTGACACCTGCTTAAGATTAACTGATATGTGTTCTCGGATCCTGAGCATTTGACAAACTGGTGTTCGCTTGTATTAGGGTTCAGTGCTTTGAGAGAGATGAAATGTGTCAAATGAGCTGAAAATTATGACTTAAGGGCAGTGGAGAAGAAAAGCCTGCTACCGCCACTGACAGAGGAGGGTGCAGGAGCGATTTACAGCATATTAATTCCAAATGCCTCTTCATCTTTTCTTTTCCTCAAAGGCTGTCTACAATTTATTAATATAATTATTGCCTCAACTGACATCCTTGTAGATTAAAGAGTTGTAGATATGAGAGCTGTACAAACACATTTAGCTAAGTAACAAATCAGAAATGGTTTCGGAGGGCAGAGAATTCATGCCCTGCTGCCAGGTGTTTTAATAAATACATATTTAGAGCAAGTACAGTAACAAGACATGGCTGGTGCCCGCACTGTCTTGCACTTTGCTTAGAGAGGAGAAAGCGTAGCCAGCTTTATAAGCAGGTTGGTTTTTTAATATTTAATGGTTTAGTGGTGATGCACAAGGGTGGAAAACAAATTTAAATATCTAATGTTTTAAGGCGCTCTTTGGGTGGAAGGAAATTGAAATCTTTTTAGCATGTAACTCTTTCAAGGCCTTTCAAACGGGGGAATTAAAAAAGAAAAAAGCATGAAATATTTAAGAACCACCCCTTTGCCGTGGAATTTTTTAACATGTGTTTCCACAGCCCTTCAAGGCCGAGTTTATTTTTAAATATTTGATGGCTTTGAGAACTGGAAAACTTTTGTTTAATCAGACTGGCAGAGAAAGTTAAACCCTTTGCAACCTTGAAAACTGAAAGGTGATTTCTTCTCATAGCATGAGCAGCATGTGAATGGGGGAGACTAGCTAGACTTAACAGCCCAATCCTATCCCCCACCCTGCCACCGGAACTAGCATTCCGGCTGTGCAGTTTGCTTTACAGATGTCATAAATGGTCTTATGAAAGTGCAAAAAGTGCTAGATTCTGACAAGAAGTTGGAGGACTGCATGAGGAGATGAGGAAGAAATAGGCTCAGTTTACAGGCTGTAAATTTGGTACCCTTCTTGAAGAGAATGGGACACTGATCAACCGAAGACTCACTTATCAGAACTCAAGGCTTGAGAAAAGGAGTAGTAGAAGCTGGAGAGTAGTAACTGGAATGTACAATGGGGTTCTCAAAACCAGATGTAGCATGGATAGTCATGCATGTCTCCCTGCCCAAAGGAAGCGTTTGTATCTTTCCCAAGGATGTACCAACTCAGACAAGCTGAGATGGAATCTTCCAGCTGAAGAGGCAAAGGACAGAGGAGCCATCCCAGAAGATGAGCTCTTCCAGAAGGAACCGCCCCAAGGAGATAAAGGAGTGAACCAAGGGGAGCAGAGGCAGAAGGCCACGCCATAGTACTTTTCCCCAACAACAGGGCAACAACTCTCAATGGATTTTTGGATAGCCTTGAGTGAATATGAGAGCAAGAGAGAGAAGCCTTTTTCATCATGAGCTCCCAGCTTAAGTTACATGATCATCTCAGTGTTGTATCAGTGGTAAAAAGGCTTCTGTAATGCCATTTACGACAGCCATAAGGCAAGTGGTAAAAAGATTGTGTGAATGTGATGGTAAGAGAACTTTGCTGCCTCTTGCTGTAAATAAAAAAGATGCTTTTTAAAAATCTACTATCACTGATTGACTTTTAGCAAAGCTTCTAATCTAGCCTGATGCCTTTTATAGTTAGTTAATTCCCTCTTTGAGATTTGGACTTAATAAAGCTTGTTTATAATTGGTAAATGCTGCCTTGAGGTGCTTCCTGTCCAGGATTAAAAAAAACATTCCTCTGGGGAGGGCATACTCAATTTGGTCAGAGACACTTTGCCCCCTAACAGCGAGCAAGAGTAGAGGAAGGAAGCGGGGTGCCATATGCAAGTATAATGCCACTGGGCTCAGTGGGCCAGTCAGAGTGTGTTGGTGGGCTGGAGGTGGCCTGTATGTTCAGGACTCTTGGTTTAGTATTTCATGCTGCAACAACTGCTGGGGGTGATCAGAGGCTGCAGATTTTCTTGAGGAGTTTACAGTATGCCCCCTGTATCCATGGGGGATACGTTCCTCCCCCCTGCAGATACCTGGAATCCGCAGATAGGGGGAACCCTACCCCCACCCCGTGCCACCCCCCGCACCCATTACCTTCGTTAGGAGTCTGGCGCCAAGCAAGTATGTCTCTTCCTTAAACAAGACGCTATAAGCCAGCACAGAGCAGACAAGCAGCCTGCATACTAGAGAGGCTCCCGAACGTTACACAGGAAGCAGGATAAGTGAATCCGTGGATATGCCCCCCATATACATAAAGTCTGACAAACGTTTTAACCATCCTTCCACCCATTGTCATGCTTTCCCTATTTAACCAATGTTCAATCTCTCTTTTTGTTGCAGCTTCTCCACCCCCCCTCCCTTTGTGTGTCATACGTTACGGAGAATCCTGATACACTTTTACCTTTGACAGAAGAGCAAGCATTTTAATAACCTTATTGGAATTATTACTGTGGAAAATATAGGAACTAGCTAATCACTGTTGGCAAATAATGCCTCACTTGTTTTCCCCCTGCAAAGTAAAGAAGGTCCCTTGTATTGATTTAGATAAGAAAGATTTTACTTTGGATTGGACTTTCACATGCATTTGTCTTCCGCTTTTCACGGGTGTTGACAAGCCCCGTAAATTTTTCTGTTCGTTACTTTAACTACATCATTTCAGTTGTCAGTGTCGGTAGCAAAGAAGGCAAAGCAGTGAATGCCAACCAGCCTGCAGAATGGAATGTTAACATGATTTAAAAAAAAACAATCTACAAATATATACTAGATACTGACACTGTGGTCACAATTCAAGAAAAGTTAGTCAAAACTAAGGCCTGATGAAATGAAGAGGATTTAAGTCAGTTGCAGCATGGTCTGGGTCCCCTTCTGTTAAAATGGGTTCTCAAACTTTGTTTCTGCTATCCCCCCCCCTCCAAGTAATATATAAATTTATGTGACCCCCTCCCATCACATAGACTTCCAATAGACTGGGCAGCATAAACCAGTTCTCCCTGCCCATTCATCTCGCCCTGAATGGTGGTGGAATGTTCTCTGAGTGGTCAGAATGGCGCAGGAGTGGAAGAGGGCGGCAATTGACTTGCGAAACAATATTTTATTTTTAGTTCTTCAGAGCTTTGCAACCCCCTTCCAAAACTGTTCATGACCCCAATGGAGGTCATAAACCACACTTTGAGAACCCTTGGGCTAGTCAAATTTGTAAAAGCTAGGAGTATTAGTAGGACTTGGCTAAGATTATCATGGAACCTATGTTCCATTATGTTTCTGGAAGCTACAGTACTGGAGATGGTACACCCATTGGTTCCCCGTAGTATTTGCTGTGTTTGGAATGGTGAAAAGGAAGATGATTCCGGTGCAGAAATCCGTATACATATAGCTCATACTTTGCTGGGAATAGATACTTTTGGAATGTTCAATTTTGGCCAATAATCTCCAGTTCATAGGACAGGACCTACCTGCAAATATGTTTTTTGATTACCAGGCTACCAGTAAAAAGCACTGAGGTATTGTGAATGTTATTGCCACTATTGCCTCAAAAGATGGAGTGAGTCATTTCCCCATCAGGGGCGGTAACCAACACGTGAACTCTTAATGCAGTGAAGAATTTCTGTTGAAACCTTTTCCATATCATCAGTAACTGGCTGCGTATTGTCCAATTGAATTTGACTGGTAGAATAATACGAACTTGACATCCAGTTAGTGTTACTAGTGTGTCCTGCACTCTTGAAATTCTGGAAATTTATGATGATGATTTGAAAAGGAGCCTAAAATAAGCTCGACATTTAAGAGATTCCAGTGTTGCATGACGATAAAAATATACAAGATGATAGTCATCTAAATGTGGTCAAATGGGGTTATGAGAGAGAACATAATTTGAGATTAATATTTTGGAAATTGTTGTGTGCCGTTGAAGAAGCCACTGTTCTGTTCACTTGTAATCTGTAATGTTTGTATATTTCTGGGGAAATTCGTAATGTTTCCGTATTGAAAGTGTGTTTTTCTTTTTACTTCTTCAAACTACAATATTCTAAATTTCTAAATATGTTGCTTTTACTTTTCTTTCGTTAGAGTAGTGGCCTTTTACTAGGTGTGTTGTGTTGTTGTTTTTGAGCATCTGGGTTCCTCAGAGCTGCAACCACATATATAGCTGAATACTGAAAATAAATCTTCAAATAACTTATTTGATGTGTTCTCAGAAAAACACACACTTTTTTAAACAAACCTAGGGCGCAGTCCAATCCTCCTTAGGCCGCCGTTGTAACCAGTGGCCCAGCGAAAATGGGAGGCCCCAGAACGGAAAGGGGATTCAAATCCCCTTTGAATTCCCCTTTTGGAGGGGATTTGAATCCCCTTTCCGTTCTGGGGCCTCCCATTTTCGCTGGGCCACTGGTTACAACAGTGGCCTAAGTAGGATCAGATTGCGCCCCTAAAGAGTCAATTTGCTAAACAGACCCTTTGAGCGTGCCCGTACACTGTTCATCAACAAACCTAAACAGCCATTTTGCGAAACAGGCCCGTTGAGCCTGCCCATATACTGCTCTGTGTCCTGACACCTGGAGAGACTTGGTTGGCAGGAATGCAAAACTAGGCTTTCTTGGTGATGGTACCCAGATTGTGGAACTTCCTACCATGAAAAAGGGGTTTACTCAGTCACTGGGGGTTTTCAAGCTGGCAGTTAAAACATCGTTTACTTTGGTTGGCTTTTTGTTGATGATGCTCTGATTTGGTTGCTCCTTAGTTTAGTACATTATTCTCTTCTCCTCTTTTTTATTGCGGATTGCTGTACTATTTTAAAGTGTTTTGAGCTGCCCTGATTGTTCACTTGGGGATGGAAAGACAGGCTATGCATATTTTAATAAATAAAGCAGTTATAAATGGCTATATATCGATTCCTGAGATATCCATAGTTTCTTGGCAGAAGCCAATTCCTTTTATTTCATCCTGTTCTAGTTAAGCTATGCTGTTCCTATTCAGTGGAGACGATCCAAAGATTTTAAGGACATGGTGGCAGCCATGACTTCTTCAGGTCTCTGTTAGACATTGGTGATGTCTCCTTTCACCTTTGCCATATACTTAAGCTTTATCTTTGGAAGGTGTAGCTGAACCACTCACTGGCTCTGCTAAATAGTCTCCTTGTTTTGGCATATTACCCTTTGGTGTCTTCTCTGTAGTAGGAGCTCAGTGGAGTTAAAGAGTTTGGCACAGCATAGTCTTTTTACAGAGAGGCGGCGTATTAGATAGACGAGCGTTTGCTAAATCCCAACAACCTTTTAAAAGTATTGGGGGGATTTGGAAAGGATTGGCTCCTAAGAAGCTAGTATACTGCTGATTCCCAGAGCTTTCCCCCTTCCCTTAAGCTGCATTTTATGCCTGTACCTACCATTTTTTCCTGTGAGAGAGACGAAGAATGGATAAAATGCTATCATTGATTGCGCTGAATAGTTGTTTAAAAGTTGCAAGTTTTCAAACCTTATGAGGAGCTTCGTCAGAGTAAAAACAAAATGTAAGAAGGTGGACACTTTTAATCAAAAGTTTTATAAGATTTTACAATTGATACTTAAAATTATAACCCATCCACCCTCCTCCACACCCTGATCTCAACTATTTCCATCATGTTTCAGTTCTGGGTCGGCTGACGTGTGTCAGACTTTATGTATATGGGGGGCATATCAACTGAGTGGCCAGGTTGGGGGCACTGCTTTGCAGTGGTTCCGTTCCTACTTGACTGACAGGTCCCAGATAGTGACCTCTCCCACTGGCCTTTACAGTGTGGGGTGCCACAGGGTTCTATTCTCTCTCCCATGCTATTCAGCATCTACATGAATTCGTTGGGGGAGATCATCCGAGGATTTGGAGTTGGGTGTCACCAATATGCTGATGACACCCAGCTCTATCTCTCCTTGCCATTTCGTTCCGGGGAGGCTGTGGAACGCCTGGAGCGCTGTCTGGAGGTGGTTGGGGTCTGGATGAGGGCCAACAGGCTGAGATTGGATCCAGAGAAGAGAGGTCCTACTGGTCAGGAAAGCCTTGATGCAAGTACTGAGTCATCTGCCCACTATGAATGGGGTTGCACTCCCCCTGCAGGTATGGGTGCGCAGTTTGGGAGTACTTCTGGATTCACAGCTCTCCCTGGAAAGTCAGGTGGCAGCGGTGACCAGGGGTGCGTTTGCCCAGCTTTGGCTGGTGCACCAGCTGCAGGCGTACTTGAGCCGATCGGACCTGACTACGGTGGTCCATGCCTTAGTGACGCCCATGATATATATCCCATCTCAGTAGGGCCAGCTCCTGGTTTCAGGGGCACTTCAGGAAATTGTCCTCCTACCTGAGTGTGCCTTGAGAGTCATTCTGCCAACACCATACAAAGCCGATGGGCATAGAGGTGATCTCAGGAACCAAAAGTGGGTCCTCAGCAGCTGCCCAGCAATGCCAGCTCCTTACACTGGCTCTGTATCCCAGCACAGTGCTAGAGTTGGAAAGGACCCATTTTCTGAACTCCCCTACCATGGCTTTGATCTTCTAATGCTACTAGAGCAGTGTCAATGCAGCACAATGAAGCAGCTCTGACTCTAAGATAGCATCAGAAGGGCCCCTAAATTGTCTTGAGTTCTTACATGTTCAGATGTAGTCACTGGTCAACCAAGTGCTCTGAGAACAAAGGACAATGGCCTGGAAAGTATTTCAGTTATCACCCTAATGCTCCGTTTAGAGAGGAAACAGCTTTAAAGTCGAATTTTGGGCTGTCTAGAATTGCTGGCAAAAAAAAAATAAATACAATGCAGTAGTTCCATTCAGAATCTCAGAGTTATTTAAGAGGAACGGCCCGATAAAGAAAAGGCCATGTCCCTTACCAGTGGGCTTGCATGCTCATATGATCAAACACCAACATTTAGAATTATTTCAGAATTCTGACATTTATAAAATGTTGTTTACATGGCGATGTTTTCCTTGTTGGAAAGTCAAAAGCCATGGAATTAAAACAGGACAGCACTTGTTATAGAAGGTGACGTTAATGATGGACTTGCAGCCCTTTATTGCCATTAAAAAAGAAAGCGTACATTCTTAAGAATAAAAAATGACACATCTGGGAAATAACATGATGACCTGAAGCACATGGGCATAACTATCTTTTATTCCCAATGGGGGTTAAGATATTGTTGATAATGAACTTTGTGTGGCTAACAGCTTTGGTTCTAATAAGAAGCTGAACCTTATTCACTTTAAAAGTCACAACAGGGTGTGTGATTGCTCATTATTGTATCCCTGATGGGATGCTAAGTAGTTGAGATAAAATTTGTAGTGGTGATTTCTTTTTATATATATAAAAAAGACATCTAGTACAGGAATAGTTAGTATGTGATTTGCCTGCCTGCCTGCCACCCTTGAGTTGGCCTTTAATAAATTACAGTCCTGTGGAAGACCTGTCCCTCCTTGCAGCACAAAGTATAAGTGGGTTTGAAATCTTCTAAAGCACAATCAAACATTAAGAAATTGGTGTTTTAAAATAAAGTTACCCTAGGATCAGATCATTTAAGCTAGGAGCTGGAAGTCTCCAGTATTTTGAAGATGGAGTTTAAAAAATTTATTGGATAGATCTTAATCAATGGAATAACAATACCTAGCATTTGTATAGAAGTTTCTGAGTGAAGGCCAGCGGGTGGCGCAGTGGGTTAAACCACTGAACCATGAGCTGTCGATCGAAAGGTCGAATCCGCGACGGAGTGAGCTCTCGTTGCTTGGCCAGCTCCTGCCAACCTAGCAGTTCCAAAGCATGTTAATGCAAGTAGATAAATAGGTACAGCTTGCGGGAAGGTAAACAGCGCTCTGTGTGTCCAGCTGCATGCTACGCGCTGCAGCAAGGAGAGTCATGCTGGCCACATGATCACGGAGGCGTCTTCGGACAACGCTGGCTCTTCGGCTTTGAAACGGGGATGAGCACCACACCCTAGAGTCGGACACGACTGGACTTAATTGTCAGGGGTCACCTTTACCTTCTGAGTGAACCAGAGCACTTCACTTGTATCATTTTAATGTACTTTAGTCCTTACAACAGGGGTGGGGAACCTATTTGCGGTGGGGGGCCATTTCCACATTGGGGAAATTGGCTGCGGGCCGGCCGTAAGGCCGCCCGAAATTTTGGGGGGCCCCCACTGCAAATTTGACCCCCCCGTGACAGTTCTCCCCGCGACAGAATTTACAGTTCTAAACCACCCACCCACGGACCTCCCTCCCTCCCTCCCTCCCACCCACGGACCACTCACTCTCTCTCCCTCCCTCCCACCCACGGCCGCTTACCTGAGGCTCCGGGCGGCGGCAACTGGCAGCGGTGGCAACTGGCGCCACTGCCGCCTTCCCGCGTCAGCTTGAGCTTCCTGCGTCAGCTTTCCGCATCTCCTCCTGAAATCGGCCTTTTTGCAGCTGCGCAGATCGCCTTTGAGGCCGAGAGATTGCCCTCTCGGCCTCAACGGCGATCTGCGCAGCTGCAGAAAGGCCGATTTCAGGAGGAGGCGCCGAGGTGATGCGTCACCTCGGCGCCTCCTCCTTCTGAAAGCGGCGTTCCTGGACCTGCGGAGTGCGCCGCTCTGCGCAGGTCCAGAAAGTCTGCTTTTAAAGGGACTAGGCGGGCGGCAGCGGTGGAGCCTCCGGTCCCGCAGGGGCCGGACCGGATCGACCCGCGGGCCGGAGGTTCCCCACCCCTGCCTTACAATAACCCTGCAAGGTAAGTACAGTGGGCCCTTACGTGGGTTTCACATTTGTGGATTTGAGGTTGCCCCGCGGATGGCAAGGGGACCAATTTTTTCAAAGGTTAAAAATACCTTTACTTAGCTTTTCGTCACCAAACCACATCATTTTCAGGGCTTTAGAAAAGGAAATTGTGCTCTGGAAGCCTCTTCTGGGTTGCGTGACTCCCCCTTCCCTTTAACCCGAGTGCAATGCACAATGCATTCTGGGGCTAGCCTGGGCAAAGGAAGGGGGAGTCGCACGACCCGGAAGAGGCTTCTGGAGCACGATTTCCTTTTCTAAAGCCCTGAAAACGGAGTGGTTTGACAACGAAAAGCTAAGTAAGGGTATTTTTAACCTTTTTATTTATTTTTTTAATGTTAAATCTGCAGGTTTAAATATCCATGGGGGGATTTTGGAAATGAACCCCTGTGGATAAGGCGGGCCGACTGTATTGATATCCCCATATTGCAGCTGGGATTGAGAGGGAGTGGCTTGCCTAGGACTACCATGCAAGTTCATGACAGAGGTGAGATCTGAGCTGGGGAAGTTGAGATTCGCAGCTCAGTCTCTTAACCTCAGTACACCAAATTTAAATACATTAATCAACACACCCATATGACTGTACAATTTATTTAATCAATTAAATGTGCCTATGGGAAACAAATGAAACAAATCATTTTGGAGTGAAAAATAAATGTTCTTTGTGTTAATAAATGCCATATGTGTTATCTGAGGATATTTCCTTCTGTATGAGGTGTGCCTATTAAGATGGTACAGTACTTGCCAACTGCAGTATTTATAAATATTTGTACTGTATTAGTTTTTTTAATCTGCCCAATTAATTAGGTCATTTTTAAAATTGATTAGTCTACTAGTCTGTTACCTTATTTAAACATTGCAAGGTTAGTAAAAAGAAAAAGGTTATGCCTACCATCCTTACTTCTAAAGAACTCTTGCTCTGAAAGAAGTGGTGAGGATGCTACTCAACGTAAGGTTCTCGAAAGCACATAATCGGTAATTTAAATAGATTTTGAAAGTCCTGAAAAAAAAGTCAAGTGATCATTTCATTGAAAACCTAGGCTCTCTGTATTCAAAACACTTTGGATTCTAAAAATCAGTATTTGGAAGATTGAGAATGTGCTATAGACTTGAAAACTCCTTTGTTCTCCTCCCTTCTCTCCTCTTGTAGCCAGTTTCCTCTTTATTTCTAAGTTGCTCTGATTACAGTTTGCTGTGATGTACAGATAGGGCGAACTGTAGTTTCTGCTAACCGTCAAACCTTGACTTGACTTGAAACCATGGTTTGCAGTTTGGCAAACTATTGTTTGGAGATTAGTGTTAGCCACAGTTGCCAATTCTAATGCCATGACAAATTATGGTTAGAAATGGAAGGGGGGGGGCGAGAGGGGAAGGGAGCTTGTGGCATATTCCTGATCCACTGAATTTATGGCAGATTGTCTGAATTTAGCCAGTCTCCCATCATTCCATGCATGTAGAATTTCTTGGTGAATACTATAGGTACAGGGTCATTTCGCTTAGGTTCTTGATGTTTTAAGGACAGCTTGAGACTGAGCAATTTCCTTGGAGTGAAACTAGTTTCATGCTTTCATGCTTAATTTAATTTAGTGCTCAACTTCTTAAGAGATGCTGAGCTCAGGTATTCCTAGACATCAACTCTTTACTCATAAATCCTGAATTCCTAGGGTACTAAGGCTTGTTGTCCCTCAGAACTGTGGCCTCTCTCTAGTGAAACAATTCAGTTTGCATGTTCTCAGAGACATTATTCTATATGTTTACTTCATCTACGATATGGCTAAGACCAGGTACTAAAACTATTCCAAGACTAATGTGCTCTGGAGAAAGCCATATGTAGGTATATCATCACACTTTACAAAAGGTAGAATTGACGACTGGCCCTAGGGCCTGTATACTACATATAGATATACAAACAGAACTTGTGTGTGATCATTAGACATGACTATCTGCATGCAATGCTTTCCATCAATGTAAGAAAGTGGTAACACCAGAAGGGGTCTATATGAAAGCATAGTCACCCTGCTTATTTAACTTATATGCACATTATGAGAAATGCAGGGCTGAATGAATCGCAAGCCGGAATCGAGATTGCCGGGAGAAATATCAACAACCTCAGACATGCAGATGATACCACCCTAATGGCAGAAAGTGAAGAAGAACTAAAGAGCCTCTTGATGAGAATGAAAGAGGAGAGTGCAAAAGTTGGCTTGAAACTCAACATTAATAAAACTAAAATCATGGCATCTGGTCCCATCAATTCCTGGCAAATAGAAGGGGCAGAAATGGAAGCAGTAACAGATTTTACTTTTTTGGGCTCCAAAATCACTGCAGACAGAGACAGCAGCCATGAAATTAAAAGACGCTTACTCCTTGGAAGGAAAGCTATGGCAAACTTAGACAGCATAATAAAAAGCAGAGATATCACCATGTCAACAGAAGTTTGTATAGTCAGGGCAATGGTGTTCCCAGTAGCAATGTATGGTTGTGAGAGTTGGACCATAAGGAAGGCTGAGCGCCGAAGAATAGATGCTTTCGAACTGTGGTGCTGGAGAAGACTCCTGAGAGTCCCTTGGACTGCTAGGAGATCAAATCAGTCAATCCTAAATGAAATCAACCCTGACTGTTCCCTGGAAGGACAGGTACTGAGGCTGAAACTCAAATATTTTGGCTACCTAATGCGAAGAGAGGACTCTCTGGAGAAGACTCTGATGCTGGGAAAGATTGAAGGCAAAAGGAGAAGGGGAAGGCAAAGGATGAGATGGTTAGACAGCATCACCGAGGCAACGAACATGAAAATGAGCGAACTCAGGAAGATAGTGGAGGACAGGAAAGCCTGGCAGGATATGGTTCATGGGATCACGAAGGGTCGGACACGACTTAACGACTGAACAACAACATGGTTGCAGAGAAATATGTGAAAATATCTGCCAAAGATTTGTTTCTGGGGAGTGGAATTTCTGTGCTTTCCAAGCCACATGTCCTAGCTCATGAGCTCAACTCAATTTGCTCTATAGCTGTTTTTTCCCTATTCCTTAGCCATACCTGTTTCTGGCTGCCTCTTCTCTGCTCCTTGCGAATAAAAAATAATAATAAATTCTATATAAATTAAATCATAAGGCACACCAGTGTTTATGGCTGGTGATTGTGCATGTCTCCAAACTAATGGACCATGTCCCAATGGTAACCATGAATGATCACAGCGGTTAACTTTTGCATCATAAAGAATCGTCGTAGTTTTGGAAAAAAAATTGCAAAATCGATAAAGATTTGTTTCTTTCAACACATTTGGGTATATAATAGGATATTGAGCCTAGGTTATGCTGGGATCAGTTAAGATTTCTAATGATTTGAGTAGACATACTTTTTATTGTGGGTTTACAATCAGCGGATCTCTCCTGAAATAAATGAGGTTTGCCGTAAGTGTGGTTGAGCACCAGTTTGCTTTTCACACCCCTGTTGCATGCTAAAAAGCACCAAGTCTCAGTGCACTTTTAAAAATGTTTAGCTTACTTGGGCTCAGATACTGCCTCTGTCCTCGGCTTAGAGTGAAATCCAGACCTAATGTTTGTTATTCATTCTGCCTCCCATCCATGGGGATGCAGCATTTGTGAAAGAATCAATTATCCATTTGTTAGTCAGAGGAGCTTTACAAATTATACATTAGCAGATTGATTTCTCAGGTTCACTGTTGAGGGACTGACACTATAAGGTGGGATGATGATGAGCATCAGGGGAGAAGAAGTTGCCACACGGTTAAAAGACGCTCTCTGAATGGCCATGAATTTATTCCTAATTGAAGAGCTGACATAATCCATACTAAGTGTATTTATTTCAAGCATTTTACATTAGATAATTGATTATCACACAAGTTGCATTTTGCGAGTGGCAGCTCTTCTTCAAATTTAGGGTTTTGCAGAAAGCTTTTCTTATAACAGACTTACTGGTCTCCTCCCTGCCAAGCACACAACCCATTTCTCCTGAACTTTTTTCTCCCCCTCTCATATTAAAGTTACATTTTTGTTCTAATAGTGTCAGGTTGACATTATTGATTTCTTTTGAACAGTCCAACTTACTTAGATTGTCCAGAATTCCAAGCAGGTCTCCATGAGAAATAAAACGGCAGTTAATGGTAATTCAGTGGGGGACATTTATCCCTCCCTGACACAACTTCCAGGCGTTCTTCATGAAATCCTGATTTTTGTCCTCCAGTTAATCATCTGAGTCCTAAAGTTCTTTAGATTGGGAGCCAGTGCACCTAACTTCTAGACATAAAGTTCATTGTTTTTATGCTATAATTAATCCTTGGTGTAATACAGATATACACAGTGTTACAGCAGAATAGTGACCCTATAATCATTGCAAGGAGCAACCTTTTGGGCTCTGCCTTTGAACAGGATTGTGGGTTGGTTCTGCTAATCAGTCGGTCCTTCACTTCCACAGACTCCTTTTATGGGAGTTACCTGCTGCTCACATGAACAATGTAAGGGCGTTGCAAATTCACACAAGGTCTTGCTCTTCCCCTCCATGAACTGAAATGAGAGCTTGATCACGGGTGTCACTAGGGTTGGTGACATTCGGGTGGGATCTCATGGCGTCACCCCCATAGACCTCTTCCCATACCAGACCAGACCATAGGATGTGGAGACCTGGGTCCCATACCAGACCACATGATGTGGAGACCTCCTGGGAAATGTGATCCCTGCGCGGGATGCGGCAGGAATCGGGAAAGAACCAATTTTCTACCAGTGGTACATTTTCGCACCACTGGTAAACCCCATTTTCTACCCGTGGTGTGTTTTTACACCACTGGTAACAAATAGTATTCCTGGCAAATAGAAGGGGCAGAAATGGAAGCAGTAACAGATTTTACTTTTCTGGGCTCCAAGATCACTGCAGACGGGCTCCAAGATCACTGCAGACGGAGGCAGCAGCCATGAAATTAAAAGACGCTTACTCCTTGGAAGGAAAGCTATGGCAAACTTAGACAGCATAATAAAAAGCAGAGATATCACCATGCCAACAAAAGTTCGCATAGTCAGGGCGATGGTGTTCCCAGTAGCAATGTATGGTTGCGAGAGTTGGACCATAAGGAAGGCTGAGCGCCGAAGAATAGATGCTTTTGAACTGTGGTGCTGGAGAAGACTCCTGAGAGTCCCTTGGACTGCTAGGAGATCAAATCAGTCAATCCTAAATGAAATCAACCCTGGCTGTTCCCTGGAAGGACAGGTACTGAGGCTGAAGCTCAAATATTGTGGCCACCTAATGTGAAGAGAGGACTCCCTGGAGAAGACTCTGATGCTGGGAAAGATTGAAGGCAAAAGGAGAAGGGGAAGGCAAAGGATGAGATGGTTAGACAGCATCACCGATGCAACGAACATGAAAATGAGCGAACTCAGGAAGATAGTGGAGGACAGGAAGGCCTGGCAGGATATGGTTCATGGGATCACGAAGGGTCGGACACGACTTAACGACTGAACAACAACAACAACAAATAGAATAGAAAGTCATTTTGGTGTCACCTCTCCCTGGGGTAACACCCGGGGGCAATTCCCCCCCCCCCAATGACTCCCCTGAGCTTGATGAATCATTGAAGCTAATTTACTGTGAGACAGTGATGCTGGCCATTTTGTATTCAATTATCAGTAATAGCTAAACTCCTCAGCAGGATAGCAAGATATGATAGGAAATCTGTAAGCCCTCATAACATTTCAGCATAGTGAGAACTGCCACCATAACTGGCCCAGCCATGAGACGACTTGATGCGGCTTGAACCAGCAGCAGATAGTGAAGGGGGGGGGGCAGTGGATTTGGGGTGCCCTTTACCCCGAGTCTTCTGCCACCTTCCTGCAGCCTGCCACAGATGCAAGCTACATTGATCCGTTTCCTGCTTGCTCATCTGTTTCTTTACCATGCTCTGTCGTGTGGTTTTTACACACCTGGAAGCGCAGGACTTCCAGTTTTATTTTAAGAGACACTGCAAATGAAGCAGAGCTCCTTTGTTCGCACAGTGCCTTTAAATAAATCTCGAAGCCCCGCACTTTCAGGTTTGTAAAAACTGCTTTGTGGAGCACAGTTAAGGGGCTTTTTGCAGTGCATTGTGGCAGAGGCAGCAGCAGCATCACCCCTGGTGGCCACCAATAGAACTACTCTGTGTTGTCCTGAAATAAAACATGGTCTGCACTCTGGTATATTAGCTCCATAAAGGCATTTGAAAGGCCTGTAAATAGTGGACCCACCTGGATGAATAAGAAGTGCTTCTTGGTGACTAGGCAGCAAACCTTTATAAAATGTGTTATCTATTCCTAATTTAAGGCATAGATTCTAAACACTGGAAAGTATGGTAGGTAACTGTATGAGCAAAGTGGATTTCTAGGTTGCCCTTTTTTGTAGAGTCCCCTTTCTTTCTCCATTTGCATGTTGTGTTCTGGAGAACCCTGGAATCTTATCAGGAGTTCCTTGGTAAGAAGGTCAGTAATGGCAGACAAATTTATCCACCCCTGTCAGTCTTCCTTCATAAAGTGCAACTATAGAGGAGTGTTACAAGTCTGCTACAAAAGTTGTCCCAGAATCCTTTGTAATGGTCAGAGGTTGAGTGGCAAACAGGTGAATATAACAAAGTGACAAAATCATTGTCCTAAAGTAGAGTAAAACTCCCTTGCTGCCCTGTATGTCTGGAATTTCCTCCCTGAATCACCCCTCTGTTACATCCTTCAAATCCCATCTCAGAACCCACCTTTTCCATGAAGAGTACTTCCTAGGCTGTCTAACTTACTGCAACTAACGGCGCAATCATGTGGTCAGGGGAGGCCAGCGCAGCATGTGCTGCACCGGCTTAAGGTGTCGCAAACATGCTGTAAAGCACGTTGCGACACCCAGAGAGCAAGCTGTGCCGGCAGGAAGGCCTGCGCTGTCCCACTGCTGCCACTCCTGGAGCTCTGCACCCTGGAGCAGGTAAGCTCTGCTCTGAGCAGCACAGGAGCTGGGGGAGGGCAGAGAAGAGCCGTAATGGGGCAGGGGTGGACGGATCAAGTCCAAGAAGGGGGAGATATTGACACTGCCACGCGCCATATCCTATCCCCCCCTCCCAGGCCCTTTCTGCTGACACGGGGCCTCTCAGTTCTCCGCCAGCTTTAGCTGGCGGTGGCGGAGAACTGAGTAGCCCCATTGCAGTGGCTTGGGGTTTACCTTCGGTCAGGGGATGAATATCCCTTTACCACGAGTAGGCCTCCAGTCGCCTCCTTCCCCGAATAGGATTCAGCATGCGCCGTGTGGCCTGCGCTGCATGGCCCATACCAGGGAAGGATAGGATTGGGATTTTATTTTATTTTATTTTATTTTAGTGTGTGTGTGTGTGTGTGTGAGAGAGAGAGAGAGAGAGAGAGAGAGAGATGCCAATAAAGGTTGATGATGATGATTGGGCTGTGAGTCTAAGTACATGTAGCTGAAATCATTGTATATTCTTTCCTAGTACCACTTGCCGCCTCTTCCTGCGTTGTCTCCCGTGTGTCTGTTTTAGTTTGTGAGCAGGGACCTGGCTTTTCTTCTGCTGCAAAGCGCCATGCACTTCGATGACACTATGCAAATAAAAATAAATGCTAGCTGTGTCTTGTGGCATATCAGGTGTTTGATAACCTTCTTCTGACCCACCCCCAGTACCCAGACAGGCAGCAAATCCAGGAGGTTTATTGAGTTGATGGACAGCTATATAAGACTGTGTTCAACTTGGTAGGTCACAAATAGTGCAGGCTTGATTTGTATCTTAGGCAAAAGGTAGCAGCAAGTCTTCATTTACATTTTTTAATGTTTCCCTCTTTTTTGTCAACAGAGTCCAGTTAAGATCAATCAAATTAGCCTGGATGAAAGCGGAGAACACATGGGGGTGTGCTCCGAAGATGGCAAGGTACAACAAAAGACTCTGCTTTCATTTTGCATGAGATGGTGCTCGCGTGTGCTGTGTTCCAGATTGTCGGGAGATCTGCGTACAGTGAAGATCTGTAACAGCTGCACCGCGATCATCTGTTTGAGTACCAGGTTCCCTTGCAGAAAACTCATAATTAAAGTCAAATATATTTGGCCCAAATGTGCCTTAGGAAAAGTAATTACAAGGAATGTCAATAATGTTACTGGTATTAAGCTGATTAACAGCTGTGGCAGAAGGACTTGTCACCGTAATCATTACTACCTTGCCAGTTATACTTCAGTGACTAGTCTGATGCTCCTGCAAGACAGTAACTTAATGCTTTTCTGCTATAAATCCACAAAATTGGATTTCTGTGGGCAGGATTTCTGTGGGCTGGTGGTTTTTCCTTTAAAACACACACACACACACACACACACACACACACACACACACACACACACACACACACACACACACACACGTTATTGTTTCTTCTATGAAATCTTTTGATACACACACACACCTACCTGTGATTGTTTCTTCTATGAAATCTTTTGATAAGCACTCATAGTTTATCCAAAGAATATAGTGCCTTACAGTGGGCCACGTGAAACAAATGGTAAATCAATATCTATAATATATGTACAGTTTCCTTAAAAATGTGGCACCTTCTTCCTTGACTGGGGACATACATCATTTTGTGCACTGCTCAGCCAACAATTATCAGTGTTTTCTGCCATATTGAGAGCTGTGACATTTTAGAGATTTTGCTAATCGATTCTCCACTTATTAGAATGTCTTTGTTTGTTTGTTTTTAAGTCGGTGGCAGTGCTAATATTGCTTGTGATGATAAAATTCCAAACTATAATCTATTCAAGGATGCTTTTTCAGGAAATAATGCCGCTAGTAGGCATGGTGTGTTAATGTCACTCCTCAAGATCCATCTCACTTAAGCAGGATTTTTAGGATCACCCACTGAACAATTTAAGCTCAGTAAACCGAAATGAATCCTGGTGTGTGTATGTGTTTGTGTGCGCACACACATTTGCTAATGCTTTAGTCGTCAAAAGGAACAGTTTATGTATCTTAGCCCATTGTTCCCCAAAGGTACCTTGATGGTACAATAATTGAGATGTGATTGCTGATCAAATGGACTATAGAATTTTATAGCCAATGGGACACTCCTAAAGATAATGTAATTGTTTCAGTGAGATAAGGGACGTGGCAGTAACTGTGTATGATAATGAAAAAGTGTGCTCTCATTGGTATCTTAGGTTTTTAAATGTAACGTTTTGTGTGATTTGATGTATTTGGATTGCAAAAATAAACTTCTGGTGCTGAGGCTGGCTGGGCATTTGAACAATGTGTAGCCTCAAGACATGCCTGGAAGGACAGGGGGCCTTCTTGAAGTCATAGGGTTATTTCTTCTAGTTTGTACGATCTAGAACTCCATGCGATACTGAACTCCTGAATACATAGCGTATTGGCTGAGAGACTGAGCTTCCAGGACTTCCCCATTTGAATCTCGCCTGTCTCGGACTGTCTAGGGGCCTTAGGCAAGTCAGCCTCTATGGGAATTACAGCACTTACCTTACAGGGCAGTTGTCAGGATTGCATCAAGATAATACATGTGGAACACTTTGCACAGTCAGAAAGCACTATACAAATGCTGCAGGTTGATTACCCCTTGTCCGAACATCCGAAATCCAGACATTTTTTTTGGGGGGGGGGAATGACTTTTTTTTAAAAAAAAAAAACTTTTTCCAGCACCTGGCTGGTACAGCACAAGGCATGTTGGGGCACAAAATTATTAAAATACTGTATAAAATTACCTTCAGACTATGTGTATAAGGTTCCATCCCCAAGATATCTCATTATATTTATGCAAATATTCCAAAATCCAGACAACTTCCTGTCCCAAACAACGGATAAGGGATACTCAGCCTGTATTTTAATTTTATTATGATAATACAACATTGCCTCTAAAGGAGGAGGAAGAAGAGCCCACTGTGATCTCTCTTAATTTCAGCAGAAGACCTTGTGGTCATGGAGCATCTGTGTGTACAACAAATTCCATGCTCATAGCAACTTGTTTGATTTGGGTTGAAACCCTGTTAGCAGAAGCCTGTATAGACTGATAGACTTGCACAAATTCAAGTATGTGCGCTTGAGTACCACCCTCCCAAAAAGATAGAGAAAAACAACAGTGTAAATAGTACAGACAACTCTGTCCACCATTTGACTTACTCTGTTTATGTCCTGGAGCGAGCCTGAAACGGGAGAATGACGCTGCTGTTCCCTCAGTTTTATTGTTTGTGTAAAAGATTTATATCCCACTCAAAGTGGCTTATGATAATAGTTCAGTTACAATACAATAATACAGTTCCTGTAGAGGTCTCTCATACTGTGCTTTTAGTTCTTAAAGAGACAATGCGTATTTGTTGGCTTTAAGGGAGTTTTGACTTCATGTTTTGGCTGATCTTGGAACATAACCTTCATGTAAGATGCGGGCTGACTGTACTTGAATATTGTCTTGTGCCTTTTTGCGCAAAGACTGACTTGTCCTCATACCATGAGGACATACCATATCATATCTCATACCATATCTATTCCAATCATGTACAAGCAGTGATGTAGACTTGAGTCTATTGACTTGAACTTGAGTCAGACTCAAGCCGCGTCAATGACTTGACTCGGACTTGACTTGCCGATTGTGAAAGACTTGACTCGAGACTTGGAGCCTTTTATGACAGATCGAATTTTATTCAGGGTTAAACCCGTTTTCCCCATTAAATAGACAGGGACTCATAACCAAAGACTTGGGACTTGACTTGAGACTTGGAGTCAGAGACTTGATCCACATCCCTGCGTACAAGTGAATATACAGTACCTCTTGCTACTCTTTACATCTGTGCGTCTCTTGTTGTTGTTGTTGTTGCATTTTTATCTTGACCTTCCTCCAGTAATCTCAGGGCAGTGTGCATAGTTCTTCTGTCCTCATAACAACCTAGGTTAGGCCAAAAGAAAGTGCCATCCACTGATTATCATGGCTGAACAGGGATTTGAACCAGGGTCCTCCTGGTCCTAGTTCTACTCTCTTCCTACTTTAAGTAATACCTGTGAAATGGGAAGACTTGCAAAAACATGTGGCTATTTTGCACGATCCCTGGACTATAATTTAGAAATTCACCATTATGTTAACTGTTCAGACAAGTTTTTAATTACTAGAAATATGATTAAAATGCCCCCAGGTGCATTTCTTCCAGGTAAATGTGTTGATATTTGTAGCATCTTCGAAGCTGCATTTTAATACATATGAAAATATATAACAGTAGGAAAGCAGAGCCTTAGCAGGAGGAAAAAAGCTTTCAATATACGTTCTATCTATTTTAAAAATGAAAATTATTTTGATCCATTTTAGTCACGTTGTTATCAATTTAATAATAGTGGTATAAAGCAAAGAGAACACTTTGTCCTCCTGGTGGTTCCAGCAGCTTAATTGTATAGAAATACTTTGTTTGTTTACATGAAATACTTTAATGGAATCAAGGGCCTTCGATAAGTCTAAACTATTAAAGAGTGCTTTAGTTTTTAAAACTATAAAAATGTATATTGACTGTTGCTATTTTATTACTCACCATCTGTCTTCTGAAGTGGAATAAATAATAGGCAATTTTATACAATTTTACAACCATATCATTTAATTTCAGGTGCAAGTGTTTGGATTATACACTGGGGAAGAATTCCATGAAACATTTGACTGCCCAATTAAAGTAAGTATTTGGTTAATTCTTAACAAATGCACTGTTGTTGCCTTAAGCAAGTAGTCACATCAATTGAGCATATTTTCTGTTCTCTTAAGGAAGGAGGAAAAGACAATATACCTGCATTCAAATATGCATAATTGTCAGGGGTTAACCGAACTAGGCCCTGGTTGAGGGTCTCCAACCATTAGAGGGCCCACCCAAATGGGCTGCTCCTGAACCCTCAGTACTGGAGGTGGAGATGGTACCCAATGTACCCAATCAGGAGGCGACTGGGGGCTGCTGTGGGGACCCCCAGTACAAGGCTTTGGCTCAGTGCTGATGTCAGCACTAAGGATGATGGTTTTTCCTTGTGATCTCTGTACACACAAGTTGCAGAGCCTTCTCGACCTAGTCGGGGAGCTAATGCTCCTGCCCCTCCCCTGGAATAGAGGGGAGGATGCCCCTCCATTCTCTCCTATGGTTATTCCCATAGATCAGGTGATCTCAACCGGTGGTACGACCACTCTGACCAACCAGAGGTGGTACATGGACCACTGGTTCGCTGGAACCCTGCTCCGACGCGGCATTTTCAGCCGTGTTTTTGCACCACGTTTTCGCTCCCGAGAGGCTCCTTACCTTTGGCCAAACCTCTCGGGAGCACTGGGAAGGGCTCTCCCACCTTCCCTGACCATCCTACCTGCTTTTTTCTGGCTCTAAAAACATGAAAACCTGGAAGTAACTGGCTATGCCATCATCGCCGGTCACTTCCAGTGGTATGTGAAAGAACAAGCGGCGCTGGAGGAGGTATGCGGCCGGTCAGGGGTTGAGAACCCCTACCATAGATTATACACTCTGTGGGACTTGAAAGGATGAATTAGGAATGTTTTACAACTCTTTTTACTGAATATTTATTCTGCAAATCTGGAAATTCCAAGTTTTCACACAGTAAGCAAGTATGTCAAAACTCGGTAACTGCCTTGACATGACATCCGCACAAGTGCTATTGTGATATAGACTTTTTTACTTCTGGAAGATCCAGCACTAATTGAAGGGAACCATTGTTAAACGGATTGTGTGGACAGTTTCAGGATTAAAGCGATCTGCTTCTGTCCTTCCATATAGAAATGGTTTGGTAGATTTTTTTTCCCCCCGACTATAGCATCCTCAACCTTCACTGTAAGAAAATATGGGATGGGGCACGTCATTTTCCTTAGCACAACATGCTCTCTGTGGACAAGCTAAAGGAAATGAACAGCAGCAACAAAAAAATGATGAGCAAATATTGTGTGTGAATGGTACTAAAGCAAACTACTTAATGCTAAAGTTACCAAGAGAGTATGATTTGATGTAAAATATTATGTAGAAACAAAGCAAGTAGGACAATGGCCTCTGTACACGCAAATTCTTCTGCAACTTATAAAATTTCTAAACTAATAATGCATTACTTTCCTCTTATGTGCAGATTGTTGCAGTTCACCCTCAGTTTGTGAGATCCCACTGCAAGCAGTTTGTAACTGGAGGAAACAAGGTACATTTTTTCATGTCATGATATTGTTTAAATAAACAGGAGACAAATATCGGGATATATTGGGCCATGTATGCATATTCCATGTCTTTGCTCAAGGATTGCTGTTTCTTGAGGTACCTTTTAGAAGCTCTTCTCCTTCAGGAACTTTGGAGATGTTGTTGAAAGACAAATTGGGAGAAATATAACACACCAACATCTTCTTTCCTTTGACAAAGCTCTACCCTTGGGAGGTAGAGCTCCAAACTTGGGAGCGTTCAAAGAGCAATTTAGGACTCAAGCCTAGACCTGAAAATCTCAGACAAAGATAATCATTCAGCCTGTACAATGTCACCAAAAGAGGGAGCTGCAGGGAAGCGCCCACGGACAAATATCAGCTAAATGTATGTCCTCTCTGTCAACACAGTTCTCAAAGGAGTTAAAAGGTCGTGGCACTCCCTAACTCAGTGTTTCTCAAAGTCCTACAGGGGAGTTTACTCCCCTGTAAATCTTTACGGTAGTGGGGCGATGTCGGAGGCAGCGCTGCAGGATTGCGCCCGCCCCGACACAAAAATGCTTTTTTCAGCATACCTGGTTGTCCTGCCAGCTCCCCGAAGGGTGGGGGGCTTCAGCCACCTCCACAGGCCTCCCCAAGGCTCTAAAGCAGCATTTCTCAAAATTCTCCCTGCGAGGCGGGGAGAACTCGTATTTGCGGGGGCGCAGCCAGCAGCAGCAGCGATCCCCGGGATCACCACCGCTGCTGCTATGCTGTCCCCGCCCCTTAAGGGGGCAGGGGACAGCTTTTGGTTCTTATGGTGAGTCATGTCCCACAGCTTGAGAACTACTGCTGTAAACAGCGGTGATCACTTTCTGAAGCCCACTTCCGGAAGTGGACCCTTTGAGGAGCTGGCAGGACAACCAGGTACGTTGAAAAAAGTGTTTTTGGGTCGGGGCAGGTGCGATCCTGTAGCTCCGCCCCCAACATTGGAGCTGGCCACCCCCCTTAAGGGGATATCGGCTACTTCTGGAAAAGTGACCCACCACTTTGAAAACCCCTGCCCTAACCCAAATGCAGGCTTGTGGAACTAGAGGATTCACATTTGCTACCTCTGCCTCATCCCTTTGTCTTAGAAGAGGGGGCCATAACTTAGAAGAGGGGGCCATGGTAGAGCACATGCTTTATGCAGAAGGTCCTAGGTTGTATGCAGAAGATCCTAGGTCCAGTCCCTGGGAAAGGACCCTGTCTGAAATGATTGAGATTTACCAGTTAGTGTAAATCGTCCTGAGCTGTATCAATCAATAACTTGACGATAACAATTATTCATTAACTTTCATCATTGTTGATCTAACATACTGTACAATGAGGGGTATCTTTGTGAGACATTGGGAAAAGTATTTTGAATGCTACTACTGTGATCATGTGACCTAGAACTGACGAGACCGAGATTAAATTCCTTGCTCAGCCATAGAACTCACTGGGTTCCCTTTAGCGCTCTCAGCCTGATGGGGTTGTTGACATGATTCAAAATGATTTAGCCCCATGTTTGCCACCCTTTTCCTTGGAAAAGGGGTAGGATAAAATATGAGAGATAATTCTCACCTTAGCCACTACAGTAGTTTCTGTTATGTTACTGCTTCTTTGAAGGCTAGAATGGGAGCCGTCGAGCCTTCTTCCAGTGACTGGCCAGAGCTTGCTGAGCTGTTTCAGTCGATCTCTCTTCCAGAAACAAAGCTGTAAAGACGTTTGTGTGCTGATCATTGGGAATAGGGAGGGAGATGCAAGGACTTCATAGAGCAAGAATGCACTATCCAGTGGTAGATGTACCTGGATTCACTTGATGCTGAAGAGAAGAAAAAACACACACACCAGTGGTTTGACATGTCTTTTTGAATAACTTTGATTACTTGACAGCGTGGTGTATATTCTGTCCTCTGAGAAATGGCATACTGATTCCTAATGCATGCCCATTTCCCCTCTTCTTCTTCTGTTCATTTATTTTGTGCATTAAAAAAAGAAACCCGCCGTTTCTCAGAATAACGTCTGCTATTTGTCACTTGATATGTAGTGTAAAGTGTAGGGGGTGTTGTATAAAGTGTAAAGTAAAGGGGGGAAATGAGTGAAAATTCATTCAGGATTTGTTTTGGCAATAATTAAAAAGAATTATCTTTAGATAATAAAGGTAAAGGTGACCCCTGACAATTACTCCTAGATAATAAAGCACAAAAAAAAAAGTTGATGAAACTTAACATTTCTATAGTGCTTTAGAACAGTTCAGAATGCTTCATATGATTCACAGGCATCTTCATAGCAACCCTGCACCATAAGTTAGCATTATTATCCTTGTATTATATCTCGATCTCAAATAAAGGGCTTGACACTGAGAGTTTGCCTAAGGCAGTGCTTCTCAATTTTTTTCTGTCATGCCCCCCCTAGAAAGAAGAAAAAATTTCGCGCCCGCCTAATATAACTAATGCAATAGTTAGTGTATGCTTTGCGCCACTTAACTAGATTGTAGGAGCCTCCAGCGACGATCTACTTCACCGACGATCTCTTCCGGGGAGCAGATCGTTCCTCTGCTCCCCGGCGCGAACTCTGTAACGCGCCTAGGAGCGCTCTGCAGAGTTCACGCTGTGAATCACGCATGCGCAAGACGACGATTGGCAACATCGTCGTCTTGCGCATGCGTGAACTCTGCAAAGCGCTTCTAGGCGCGTTACAGAGTTCGCGCCGGGGAGCAGAGGAACGATCTGCTCCCCGGAAGAGATCGTCGGTGAAGTAGATCGTCGCTGGAGGCTCCTACAATCTAGTTAAGTGGCGCAAAGCATACACTAACTATTGCAACGAGCCCCCCTTTACGGAGCCTCGCGCCCCCCCTGGGGGGCGCGCCCCACTATTTGAGAACCGCTTGCCTAAGGCCAGCTGTTGTGCTTATGGCTGCTGCAAAATTTGAACTGGGGACTTCCTAGTTCACATTCAGCCAACTCATTACGCCAGCAACTATAAATATACACTAAGGGCCCAATCCTATCCAACTTTCCAGCACAGATGCAGAAACAAGGCAGCCCCAAGGTAAGGGAACAAACGTTCCCTTACCTTGAGGAGGCCTCCATGACTGCCTCCCCACACTTCAGGATGCAGCGCATGCCCCATTGGCACGGCTGCATCAGCTCTGGATGCTTGGATAGGATTGGGCCCGAAGTTTGGTACAGGATAGGCAAACAGTGCTCTGCAAATCTATTATTATTATTATTATTATTATTAAATTCCGTAGAAAGTAGTACTAGCAGTATAATAGCTCAGCTAATAAAGGAGCACAATAAAGGAATGCAATAAATTTGGATATGGCCATTAGTCTTGAATCAAAACTGTAACTGTTTTCAAATATGTGTTGTTTTTTGGGAGAAGAGCAAACGCTACACTTTCTTGAAAGGCTCATGAGATTGTAGAAATAGTGCTTTTCCTTTGACTGCGTAGTGCAGCGAGAGAGACGGGTGTGGTACTAACTAACAGAATCATTCCTGCCCCTTTCACTCTGCAATTAAGTACGGTAAGTTTTGAATGGAATGCTTGGCAGATGATGGTAACCCTACAATAATAATACATTGTAAATAACAGGTCATCCCTAGCCACAGAAGACGGTGGAGCTTTGAGGCGAGAAGAAAAGACAAATAGTGCTATTGTAGGCCATAACCTTCTACCTTTAAAAGAGGGTCTAATCTTAAAAAATAACAGGGTGAAAGCTTGCTAAATGAAGGTGGTAAAGCTGAAATAAAGCTGTTCTTCAGTTAACCCTTCAAGAACCGTCATGTTTTCCAACCCTGGCAGCAAAATCAATGCTGTAGTTGGACAATATAAACCATGAACACCATCCAGAAGGGTTAAAAATTTCCCCAAAGAAATGGAAAAATAAACTGGAAGGATCTGCAAGTTTCCAAATTGCTTATGTTAAGCTGAGACAGCTTAAACTTGTGAGCAAAACCTGACGGTGTTGTCGTCAGGAATGACATTGGTGAAATTTGCCATGGAAAAGGGTTGATGAAGATACAGCTGTAGGTCATTGCTAGGCAAATAATTGTGGTGATGGGTTTGAAGTGTCAGTTTTCAATGAACATACTTGTCATTGCACATGTTGATTATAGTGGAGGGGATATTGTCCAGTAAGATTCCGAGGGGAATGCGTGTTCTGCTGACAGCTGGAGTTGATGCTGCTTGTTGACTTAACTAGTTTAAATTCTTAGTTTCTGAAAGACATTTTATTTGCTTGGAGACTTCTTAAAGTGAGGAACCTGCAAGCCGAACAGCTTGTTGCTTTGACTTGGTGCTTTGGTTTTTCTAATGTTTTTGATTGTATTATTTTGTTTTACAGTATTTCTATTTTGATTTTGTGAGCTGCCTTGAGTCCCCTTGTATGGGAGAAAGATGGCATAGAAATTCATTTAATAAATAAGGAAGATATTTTCACAGTGCAGAGGGCATTTCTTGAAAATACTAGAATTCTAGAATACTAGAATTCTAAAGGCTAGAGAGAGAGGTCTGATTCAACATATCCATAGAATCCTCCACAGTCAATGCATCTATTGGCTCGGTTCTGCATTATAGCATGCCTCATGTCTGATGTGCTTTTAAAAACACAGAAAATGTTTAATATTACATAAGAACATAAGAAGTGCCCTGCTGGATCAGGCCAAAGGCCCATCTGGTCCAGCTTCCTGTATCACACAGTGGCCCCACCAGATGCCTCAGGGAGCACACAGATTGCCCAACCCAGATTGCTCAGTCCCCCCTCCAGACGTTCTTCCTCCTAGGTGGAAATTCCTTCCTAACCTTAAATATGGTGATCCCTAAGGCCCCCTATACATAGCCCTACCAGCGTCCCAGAATCGAGGCTGGCTTTGGCCTAGAGCGGACCCAAGCCGCTCCCAAGTGTGCACCGTGGCTGCCCAATGGGGTTCCGGCTTCCGTCGCGTCGTTGACCGGAAGTTCTGGAAGCTGGAACCCCATTGGGCATCCGCGGAGCACACTTGGGAGTGGCTTGGGTCCGCTTTAGGCCGAAGCCAGCCTCAATTTCATGACGCTAGTAAGGCCACCTATATACATGTTCTTTTCCTGGTATGGTTGTCCCAGCCTTCACAATTGCTCCCCTCCTAATCTAGTTATGTTTGAAAACTGTCACCCATATGGATTGACTTTTTGGCATGTTTGCAGATGTTTGGAGTTCTGGCCTTTTGCAAGGTTTCTAAAGACGCCAGGAAGCCAAACCATTTGAATGACTTCTTTTTTCTTCAGTAGTAGAAATTTCTGGACAGAACTACTATATGTTTTTTTTTGGGGGGGGGTTGGTTGGGGGGCAGGGTTGTACTGTAAATAATTTCAAAACTACCATGATTTTGGTATGAGTGACTCCTCCATTAAACCACCTCTTAGGCCAAAGGTAGAGCTCTTGAGAAACAAGCAAGCTGGAAGTAGACAAAGCACTTTGAAGCTTCAGTTGCTATTATTTCAAGTGTTGCAATAGAATTTGTACTTTTGCTGTAAAGTCTTGCCAAGTACTATCTTGGATTTTTTTTTAATTGTCCTGATTTTTTGTGTCAGCAAACCCAGTTTATCTTTGCTTTGTGAGTAAGTTGGTGACCTTTACCTCTGAACCCCACAATATGTGCTTCATAATAACTGCTTGGATCACTCTGACAAATTATTAAATTGTCAGGATGCTGTTTGCAGCACAGTCCATTTTTAGAAACAGGATAGTCAGCTGTTTGGCATTGCGTTGGTAGATGAAGAGTACCAGACAAGAAAGGCAGATTGCTTTGTAAGCTGTAAAATGTCAGTCAGTAAATACTGAGAGGTCCCATTTAAGTGAAGTAAGAGTAAATACCAAGGCAATCTCTGTCCAGGTATTGGGTGATTTACCTTAAATCACGTTTAAGGTACACGTTTATTGCTTCAGTACCTTCTGGCTGGAATTGCTGTCGAAAATGGATGGTCATTAGAATGTTTACATGACTCACTACTTGTGTGTACTTACAACATTTGAGAGAACCAAGGGTCCAGATAGCCCAAGAGCCCAGTTTCCACTGCAGGCAGAAAACCGAACCTGGTGATGGGTGTCCAAGTTGCCAAAGAGAGCGGGGAAAATGGTTTCTCCTCCTTTCACATGTCTTCCATTGGCTATGTGTAAGACCTGGGTGCCTCCTCCCTTGTGGTCTTGTCTTCTTTAATTTGAGCAAGGAGGCTCAAAGGGCAAGGAACTTTTAGTGTTGGGACTCAGTTCTGGAAGAAACGTTACGGTAGTGGTGATAACCGTGTGTGTGTGAGCAACTGGAAAGAGGAAAGGAGGAGGAGGTCACACCAGTTCGAACTGGATCCCTCCTCTTGTTGGTGCATTCAGGCATCTGTCGCTTCCTCCAAGGTAGCTCCTAAACATGTTTGCACCCTTGATAAAGGACCACATGGTATATTATTAACAGTATTATTATTAATCAGGAATGGAGAACTTTAGATCCCTCTGCCATACCAGGCCCTCTCTTCCCCTCCTCCATTTGAGCATTGCTAGGCTTACCATATTTTTCAAACTTCAAACCAGGACACCCCCCCATACCCCCCCGAGGTAATTACTTAATTAATTAATTAATGTGAAAGCAACGAAAAAGCAAGGCCAAAGAACCGCAACCAATCGTAAACCAAAAAGCAATCGTAAACAGGGCAAACGAAGGCCAAAGTCCCCTCCAGAAGGAAAAATCCACTCTAAAGCACAACGAAAATCAATCCTAAGCAGCCCAAACGAAGGCCAAAGTCCCATTCACAATCACAACGAAAAAGCCATTCTCAAGCACAACGAAAAAGCATAAAAAAGCCAATAAAACTCGTAACAAAGCATTAATCCAAAAATAAGAAACCCTTTTAATGAATAAAATGTTTTGCGCCCCCTCCCGCCGCGCGAAGCGCGTCCGCAATTTTTTAAATCAATAATCCATTTAAAATAATTAATTAATAAAGTAAAGGGGGCGCGAAGCGCGGCCGCAATTTTTTAAATCAATAATCCATTTAAAATAATTAATTAATAAAGTAAAGGGGGCGCGAAGCGCCCCCTCATGCCGCGCGAAGCTTGGCCGAAATTTTTAAATAAATAATTAATATTTCTATTAAAAATATATAATTTAAAAATAAGCTTACCTGGTCGCTGCTGGTCACTGGTCCGTGGTCGCTGCTGCTGCTGCTGCTGGGGCCGCGGCAAGCAGGCTGGGGCCGCGGCAAGGCAAAGCAAGGCAAGAAGTAGGCTGTGCTTCTCCCGGTGCCGCTGCGAGACCAGCGGCACCGGGAGAAGCACAGCCTGCTCGCCTGCATTGCGCGAGCCCTGGAGCTCGCGCAACACGGGCAAAAAGCAGGCTGTGCTTCTCCCGGTGCCGCTGCGAGACCAGCGGCACGGAGAGAAGCACAGCCTGCTTGCACGCGTTGTTCGAGCCTGCTAGAGGCTCGCGCTGGCCGGGCAAGCAGGCTGTGCTTCTCCGGTCTCCCAGCGGCACCGCATGGAGCCGCTGGGAGACCGGAGAAGCACAGCCTGCTTGCCCGGCCAGCGCGAGCCTCCAGCAGGCTCGCGCAACGCGGGCAAGCACTGTGCTTCTCCCGGTGGCGCTGACGACCGGGAGAAGCACCCGCTCGCCGCGCCGCCATCTTTTTTTTAAATTTCAAACTTCCCGGGCAGCATCTTGGGTCACGAAATCTCGCGTGATCCAAGATGTCGGCGCCCAAATCTCGTGAGGGCACGAGATTTCGTGACCCAAGATGCTGCCCGGTAAGTTTGAAATTAAAAAAAAAGATGGCGGCGCCCATTCGTCCCCCGGGACACGACCGGGAATCGGGTCCGATTTCTGGGACTGTCCCGGCGAAACCGGGACGAATGGTAAGCCTAAGCATTGCCATTGTCTCATGTCTCCTTGATCCCCCTTCTCTTCATCCCCCCTTCTCTTCATAAATAATGATCCACCCTCTCTTCATAGTTTGATCCCCCTTTCTCTTAGATAATGTCAGCCAGGCTAGCTTGAGCCTCAGCATTTGAAAATGTTTGTAAATGTCTGTAGTCCTTTTCCCCCCTAATGTTTAGATACAATTTATATACTGTAGGTTCTGTCAAGCATCTGCAAGCATCCCTTAAGTCTTAGGAACTTGGATCCAATTGTAATGTTATCTGGGCATTGTACAGCTCATGTGACTGCATTTACAAACAATGTGATGTAGGAGGAGAAATTTGTGTGATACCGCAGATCAGTTTGGGATTTCTGTTTTTGGATTACATGCTGCTCACAGAATTTGATCTCGTCGTTTCATCCTCTGCATTGAATGAGCATGTCAGCTGCTGAACGTTCTACATGAATTGGCATATATCAGTGGTATATGTGTATTTTTAATTTTGTTGTTTAAAATGAGATAAGAAAAAGTTGTAATATTTTTACAGTAAAGAGAATAAATGAGGATATGCATGGATCACACAATGTAAAAATATAAAATGTTGTTATTTTTGCTGAGGCCCAAATGCTGTATGTGATGTTACACATGTGCAAGGGGCTTTTTGTCTTTGCAGGCCTTTGCAAATATGGGGGAACCCTCTATTTTATTTATTTATTTATTTACGTGCGTACACACACACCCCACCTTTTTTCATCATCAGATCTCTCATCAGATTTATCCAAGGCGGTTTACACAGGCAGGCTATCTTAGACCTGATAAGGGTCTTTGCAATATTGTTCTATTCATATACAGAACCTTCCATACTCGAGATGTTTCCCTTCCGAGTGCAGCCCTCCTTCTGGCTTGTGCTCTGTACTTCCACGCTTCATCACCCTTGGACGGTTGTCAAGATGTTATCTCTCTAGCTGACTCCTCTGCACTCTACCCTCTCACAGTGTTTTCTCAGTGTCTTTGTGAGGTCCGTCTGCAGCTGCCATCTCCCATCCAAGCGAGAACCAAGGTTGACCTCTAGAGCAGCATCCCTCAAGGGGCGGCCGCTGAAAAGAAAAATTGGCCAGCCTAGGGCATCCTACATGCTTGCGTGGAAGCTTTTTGCGGCATGTACCGTTGCCTTTAAGTGTATAACTTAGTTTGCAGCCTTAGAATGAATCATACCTCAACATTTTCTTCTAGAATGTCAAGTTGCTCTTAATTTCCATTAGGGCGAGGGTGTTTCAAAAATGATCAATTTCAACGTAATCCCTTTGATGATGTTTCTCACATTGTACTTCTAATTTAGATGACAAAAGGATTCCTCTAAGCACTCTAAAGACAGGGATTACATGTAATTAGTGCTAGTGTTAATTGCCTGACAAGCTCCATTAAATCGAAACACTAGCCTTACTCTGATTCACTGCTGTTTGCTACTAAATGGACAGTTGGCCTGATCCTGAATGTAATGCTAGCGTTTCCTCTCCGTGCCAGCCTGTGTGTAACAAAGGTTTACTTTTCATTCCTCACTTTTGGACTTAATCCAGGGAACAAGCAAATCTCAGGGAAAGGAGAAGGGGCCACAGTGTAAAAAGCAACGGAGGTGTCGTTTCATTGACACCCTCTCCATTACCACCGCTAGCAATCAAGCCACGGAGTGACTTTTCTTACTGCGCTGATTGTGACGTGTGGTTTGTCATTTTGGCTCTTGACCAAATCAAAACAAACACCAGACAGAGTCGAAGAGCTGGCACCTTTCAAGGCTGCTTCTCTGCTTGGAGAGTTGCACTTCATCTTTTCAGATAACTGTCCTGCGGATGAGACAGATGAGAGTAGAGGGTTCCTTGAGGAACGGAACAGCTCACAAGAAGATAAAGGTAGCAGTTAGCGTACTTCTTCCATAGAGAAGATGGGGGGGGGGAACCTTGCTGATACATAATGATTAAACACAGTGGCTTTCAAGCTTTTTATTTTTTTGTTTTTGTTTGTTTAAATTACTTGTTTCCAGCTTTCTACTGCAGCTTGTCCACTTAGGACCTCCTGCATGGTTACAGTGGGACTCTAAGATGTGTTGCAGAGGGTTCTGGGAAAGGTTTCAAGTTCCTGCAGTATCCTGATTCGGCCTGTTGGGCCTCACCCTGTGTTAAATGAGAGCTCATCCTAGTATGCACCCAACAGGCCTTTGTGTGGTGCAGTTTAGGGGGCAATTGGTAGTGGTGGAAAAGCTTCTTTGGTTTTACCTATCCTCATTGAAAAACTCCTATTCAGCTTTTTGGGAGCCTCACGGCTCCCAGGACACAGTTTTTAAACCACAGTTTTACGGAACCAGAAATTAAGACACTCTCTAAGAGGATAACAGTCCACAAACTTTCAAGTGTTAGCAACAGAATAGGCGATAAAACATAACAAGGGTTGCACTGCTATCAGAATTCACTTAGTTTACAGTATTCTGTTTATGTAATGATCTGCTATACATACAAGAGCTGACGGGACGTGTGGCTTAGAACAGTTGTATTGTAACAAAGCATTAGAGAGATTTGCCAGCAGAAAACAGATAGGTGAATGAAGTGTATTGCCGAGGAAGTGATTTTGCAGCAGCAGCTGCTGCTACTATTGAAATATAAGTACTGAGAATGCTGACTGCCAGGATATGGATTTATGGGAAATAAAGCCCTAAAATACTTTCTCCAGCCAAGAAGAGGGGAAAACAACCCTCTCTTGCAAACAGCTTTTCTTCTTCTCAGTACTTAGCTCCCATTGAGCTTAAATTGCTCTTGATATTGTGATAATGACGATTCGATATTGTAGTCGACTGGAAGATGAACTAAATAAATTAACCAACTGATTTTAAGAAAAAAATATGCTTTATGGATAGCTGCTCCTGGAAAGTCTCAGGAGCAAGTTCCGTGTTTTGTAAGCCTCAAAGTGGCTGTATTGTAAGAAAAAGAGACATAGATTTTATTAAAAATGTCAGTAAAATAGTACCATTGCTCTCATTGTGGCTAAATTAGCAATACATTTCAAACGGGGGGGGGGGGGGGGAGAATGAGAGTTGTTTATCTGTTCAACCTTTTGGCATAATAGCTGTTGCTGGTGGTATGGAAGCCACTTAATTTACTTCCAGAAAGTGGAGCTTTATTCCATAATAGCAATGCCAACATTTATGCAATGCATTTTGAGCTCTCCAAAGAGCTTCACATACATTATCTCAGTAATCCTTACCAAGCACCCTATAATTATAACTTAGTCTATACCCATAACATGCCCGGTATTATTGTCTCCATATCGGAGATGGAGTGTTTCACACCAGATCTCATCCAGAGGGGTTGGAACCTGCAGTAACAACTAGAGAGAGTCACACAGCACCTTTAAAGGCTGATGGTTTTATTGTGGCATAAACTTTCATAGACTATATCCCACTTCCTCAGTGCTTATGTTTGTGTATTCATTTTTATCCTTTTCCGAAGACTCAGGATGGCAGGTAACAGCAACCTCTCCCCCAAATGAAATGCATCAAATAAGCCTTAAAACATCGATGCACACAAATCACGATGCAACTTGTTCCAAACCGCAGTGTTAAAATCTTAGCAGCTCTTGCCCAGTTAATAGTTAATTTTGGCAGCTAAAAACAGTTTGTGTGCTCTCGCAGGCATCTGGTGGGGCCACTGAAATACAGGAAGCTGGACTAGATGGGCCTTTGGCCTGATCCAGCAAGGCTGTTCTTACGTTCAGTTCAAACGAAATCATCTTTATATTGTTTCCAGATATCTTCATTCCGGCCAAAACTGAGGACACAGGCTCAGTTTGCAGTAACTAACCATCTTAGCTCTTGGTGACGGTTACTTGGACTAATGGCAATCCACCGATTTCCTTATTTGGCTGTTGTACTAGTGGTGGGACAGCTGTGCCGTAAGTGGTTGCTGCAGTTCCTTCTGCAGGGACAAGCAGACAGTGCCATGGACTGCATCTGGCCTGCCAATGCATTTCTGCTTGCTGTTTGTAAGGCCAATTATTTTGCAGATCCCCCCCCCGGGGGGGGGACAATCTCGGATGCAGTGGATGTAGCCCACAAGGTTAACACGGTCTGAAATCTCCTCCTTAACTATGGCACTGGCAAGAGATGTAGCACAAATGCTACAGCCTTCTTAGCATAAGAGCAGGTGGGATTCTGCTGCCAAATGATGAAGCTGATCCCAGTACACTGCTGGTGAAAAGAGCCTTGGATGTAAGAGGTGCTCACACTCATAACACTTGTGCATAAAGGTTTTTAAAGGAAAAGGGGCCACAGTTTAAAAAGCTGTTTATTAAGCCACAGTGTAACAGGGGCCACGGTGTAAAAAGCTGTTAAATAGATTCTGCACTGGGTTAACTACCAGTTTTTTTAGGTACCTGTCAGTTTTTAGGTAGCTGCAAACATACCCTTTTTTGGTGACTAAATGCGAATTATTAAACTTAAGACAAACTTATCATAGAGTAAATTACTGCCTGATCTGAAGACCCCAGTGGTAGCTGGCCTGCAATAAAAATCATTTCCCAATTAAATTACGTTATATTTCAGCTGGTTTTTCAATAGCTCTTACAATGCAAGCCAGTGTTTTTAATTTCAGTTGACTTTGTAGAGACTCCAAAACCCCTATTAATATTTTGGAGGAAAATTAGAAAGAAATGAGCAAGAAAAACTGTTTACGCTTTAATGATGAATAGAGTAGAAACAAATAGAATTTTACAAATATGAATGTTTGTGTTCTTGGATAAATATGTACACTTTTGGGAGAGCTTTGCATTTGAATTAGTTTGAAGTAACCAAAGCACAAATATTAGATCTATTTCCATTTTGTATTTAATTTTTATTTTATATGTGTTCATTATTATGTTATGCAAAATAGGTTCATGCAATACTCTGAAACTTGATCCAAGTCTGGAATTTGATTTGCATTTCATAAGGCATCAATTCGTAGAGCAGAATGCAACTTTGAAATCTCCCAATTAGAAATGTGTTAATATTGTTGAAAGGTTAACATTTAAATTCAAGAATTCAGTTTATTCAGCAAAGCCTTGCTGTGTTCTCTTTTCCTAATTATTGGGGGGGGATTAATGGTTATGGTATGGAACTTGGCCAAATTCAAGAAAAAGTTAAATATTAGATATCTCAAACCATGCCCTCATTTGGCACGGCTGCATTAACGTTGGAAAATTGGATAGGATTGGGCTCTTAGTTTGGACCTTGATTTCTAGAAATTTGAGTGCTCTCAGGTTATATGAGACTTGAAGATTTCTCGCTTATATGGATGTTCGGTGACTGACCCAGGATTACATACAAAATTCTCAAACACTTTCAAGGTGAACGTAAATGGTATTTAAACAAATGCACATATCCAAATGAGGATCAACTCTCACAATTCTTAGAAGTGATAGTTATGTGATTAGAAGTGCTAATTTCTGTGCCTAGCTTTTGTATGATGAAGAACCATCAGTTCTGCCAATACAGGTGGGCCCCCATATCCGCTGGGGATATGTTCCAGGCCCCTCCGTGGATACTTGAAACCGTGGATAAGAGCAAACACCCCCTCCATGGTTTCCTGAGGCCCCCCCACCCTGCCTCCCCTGCAGGCAGGCATGCTTGCCCCCCCCAGCTCTTATTTTTCTTTCAGCAAGCTTTGTTTCTTCTTTAAAACAAACAGAGAAGTAGCCTCCACTGCAGGCAAGTAGAACGAGACTAAGTCCTAGAGAGGCTCTGCAAGGTTTCTGTTAACCTTGCAGAGCCTCTCTAGCACTTAGTCTCGTTCTACTTGCCTGTAATAAGCAGCCAGAGGCTGCTTCTCCTGTTTCTTTAAGGAAGAAACGAAGCTTACTGGGAAAAAAGTAAAAGCCGGGGGGGGGGGGGTCCCCACGATCCGTGGATAACTGAAACCGTGGATAGTGAATCAGTGGATATGGGGGCCCACCTGTACACACATTATTCTGTTTCCCAATTCCTTGTCCTTGCTTTGCAATCAACCAATCTGTTTAATCAAGGGCATTAATTTAATGCCTTTGAATTGAATGTAATGGGGCTCAATGGTCTTAATTTCTAGGATTTCAGCTAATCTGAGGTGCAGATTGGACTGCCAGTTTCCCTTTTATATTGCACTTTTTGCTTTTACCCACTTGCCCCAATCTGACTTCCCATCACTAGTTCTAAACTTTGTTTCTGAATTTTTTTCAGTTGAAATATCTGTCATTTAGTACCATCTTGTGGCAATATGTATAATAGTCACTCTGTGTTAAGCAAAAAGCCCTTTTAAATAGTGACTTTATGTAAAGTAGTTTTATATAAATTACCTTTTTATAATTTTTAAATTTTTATTTTAAAAGGGTCTCGATCCAGTGGAAGGGAGCTATGCTCACAAAATATCATGAATATCCTGGGTACATGTACTTGGATTTTACTTACTGTTTCCATTGTTTTCTTTCTTACTGCTAAACCACTTCTTAAATGTCATAGATCAGGGTTTCTCAACTGGTGGTACGTGTACCACTAGTGGTACGTGAGCCACCTGTTGGTGGTACTTGAACCCCTGGCCGACAAGATGACGGTTGCACCATGCCCCGCTGGAGCCCTAAAAATGACAGCTCAGGCTCTTCCGAGGCAGCAGAGCTTGCGGGCTTCCCGTGCTTGGAAGGGTCCTCCCCACCCGCCCTTTCCCTCTTAACTTTTGTTTTCTGGGCTCCAGCATGGCATGTCTCATTCTATCTGCAGCGAAAACCCGGAAAGTGATGATGATGTCATCGCCACTTACTTCTGGCGGTACTCAGCGCCATGCCAACAACATTGAGAACCCCTGTCGTAGATGAAAAATCAGTTTATTTTGACTGCAGAATTGTTCCCCCTAAAAGGGGAAGGTGAGGCAGTTGTATCTATCAAGTGCCCACACAATCAGTTGTCAGTGTCAAGCTCCAGCTTTATATCTGAGGCTATCTGTGTAGTTGAAGGGGGGGGCACATGTTTTGCTCTTTCACCATGCAAATGAAGTGCCGCCACAGGTAACCTTTGAACCAGGACGTTCTGTTTTCAGTTTAAGCTACTCCCGTGGTTATACCTGGCTAGTTCTTATTCTAGGTGTCATATTTTAATTATAAAATATAAAACTTTCTTTGTCGTCAATGGTAAGCAAACCTTGCAATTTATGTTTACATTATCATACTGTATTCACTTTCATATAAACTGATGAGAAAACATTTACTGACAAAAGCCAAATGGCTCCTTTTGCCCCTTTATCAGAATGCAGTATTTCTGTTTCTTTTCCTCCTAGTTATTGTTATACGAGAGGACATGGATGAACAGATGGAAGCCTTCTGTTTTACATGAAGGAGAAGGAAACCTAAGAAGTGTTAAATGGAGAGGAAACCTAATTGCTTGGGCCAATAATATGGTAGGTATTGCAGGCTGGCTATGTGTTACATGAGCAGATCGGTCCCTGAGGTCATTACATGTGAATTGTCTTGAAATATTTCAATTGTCTGGATGCTATCAGTGACTCATTGGTTTGGTTCAGACATCATAGGAAACCATGGTTTCTCATTACATCTGAACTGACTCCATTGTTTCTTTGCCACCTCTTTTATAACAGGCAAATGAGCATGTGCCAATATGTCTTGCATAAGAGGAACCTAATGTATGTAATTGCATTAAAACTACGTAGGAGACAGTCATCCAGGCACAAGCATCACAAGGAAAGCATCTACCTGAAATTGCTGCCATCACAATCATTGGTACCTGTCCTGAGCCCATGAGAATAGGGTGGCTCATATACACTAATCTATGTGTAAATAATGGCACCAATTGGAACATTCAAAAAAGTAAACCTCAAGGATTGCAGGACAAGTTCTAATTTAGGCCTCCTTCCATACAGAGACGTTCAGTCAAAAGGCATGGCAGTTTTTGCTCTTTTAACTAGATTTATTACTTCTTTGAGACTCTGAAACCATGTCTGTCCCAGAAAACCTTCAGACCAGAGAGATGTTTCAGAGGTGGCACTATCATGCTATAAGCCAACTCCCTGCCCATCTCTCCTATTCTCTGCTACGTACTAGAATTCGGTTCCACTTCCTGGTGACTCAGAGAGCAAAGTAAATCATTGGATTATGACAAGCCTGGAGCAGAAATTGCATCTCCAACAATGCTCTGTTCTGAAATTCTTAAACATGCTACTTCCAAGCAGAGATTTCCCCTATGTTCAGCAACCTACACATTGTGGCATATTACATGACCCCTGCAGGTTCATGAGCATTGGGTCATAGCTAAAACCAGACTTGCTCTTAGCAATGTGCCATGCACAAACTTGTTTGTATCTTCTACTGAAACTTCAAGGGCTTTTCTCCACAATTAAGGAAAACATACCAGTCTATCTCTTACACTGCTATAAGTACAGGACACTTGCATATCTCTTCCAAATGCAGAAGAAGGGAGAGTGGAGTGCAGGTTGTGCCTTAGGATGAAGATAGACTATAGGTCTTGCTGCTGCAGGAAGTGGATGAGTAATTGTGATATAGGCAGCTCTTGATTAATGCAGCCTTAATTTGCGCGCCTTTGAAATAACGTGATTTACAAATTATACTGGAAGCGTGATTTGTGCCGGCTTGTTTTTGAAATAATATCCTATTAGACTCTGGCAGCTTCCGGGGGAGGGGGGGAGTCTTCTCTAAGGTCTGAAGATCAACAAAGACATAAAGAAAATGCGTTTACAGAGCATCTCTTGTAAAATTCCAAGCAGAAGGACTGGGCTAGAGCACTTGGACAGAAGTGCCAGGGAAGGCAGCAAAGGTAGTCTCGTCTGAGGAGAGAGAGCGCGCGTGCGCGTGAGAGAGAGAGAGAGAGAGAGAGAGAGAGAGAGAGAGAGCTAGCAATTCCCTGTGGTTCCCTCATACAGAAGCAGCAAGTGGAGTTTTTTCCAGAAGATAACTGACAAGAGGTCATGGGATTAAGCGTTTCCACGTAATCCATGGGATTAAGCTTTCTTACAGCACAATCCTAACCAACTTTCCAGTGCCGGTGTAGCCATACCAACAGGGCACACACTGCATTTTGCAGTGCAGGAGCAATCATGGAGGCCTCTTCAAGGTGAAGGAACATCTGTTCCCTTACCTCAGGGCTGCATTGCAGTTGCACCGGCGCTGGAAAGTTGTTTAGGATTGTGCTGTCAGTTTCCTTACCAAAATCTTTGTTTTTCCTCGTTGCTTTCTCAGCCGTCGAAATCGGTAGCCATTCCCAGTAGCATCCCTCCTCAACCCTCCCCCTACGCCATCTTGGGCAAGCAGAAGTCACCAGTCATCAGCGTGAATATTAAATGACTTTTCCCCTAACCCAGGAAAATCCCATTGTTTCTTGTGGAAAAGCCAGTTTTCAGTTTACACAAGCTCGAGGCTTGTATTCAGCAGCAAATATATATATTTATTTATTTATTTATTTATTTATTTATTTACACACACACCCCTGTGTGTGTGTAAAATCATTTTATTTTTTATATATATAAAAAATCAAGAGGGTGGAATGTAACAATAATAAAATAAAACCAGAAATAGGAATGTAAAACACAAAGAAACAAATTAGGCTGTTGATAATCTCATCCATTTAATATAAGCTGCTCAGAAAATGCTTGAATAGATGAGGTTAGTCTCAGGCTTAAAGCAATAGTTGACTTTAATAATATAGATAAAAATATGTCAGGTCTTGCCATGACTTGTGACTTCTGTGTGATGGCTCTCAACCATTGATTAGTATTCTGGGTTCCTCTCTAGGGAGGCCACTCTTCAGCTGTCACATCTATTCCCAGCAGATGGTTGAAGAATACCTTATATGCTTTAATTGTGTCACTTTTGGCAGAGATGGTCGTGAGAACCTCAAGATGAATTTGTAGCTGTATTTTCGTAGAAGTGCCACAGACAGCTATAGGGAAAGTTGGTTTCTATAACGTGATATCAACAACTAGATTCTCATAATTAAAAAAGCAAAGCAAAAAAAAAAAAAAGACGGGGGTGGTGGTGGTGGAAATCCTTTCCTGTGCATGGTTTGTAAGAAGTGTTCCAGTACATTTAGCTCTTGGGCATAGATACTCCTGTGCATATGTAAGTCCTGATGGTAAATGGTGCCTGCAGAAAGAAGTTGTCATGGCCTGCCTGCTTCCCTCGCTCATGTACTTTCAGCCAAAATTATAGTTTGCTGCAGAAGAGACAGGCTGATAAAGGCAGCTTTCCTCCAACTGGCTCCAACTCCTTATACCCACTCGCCGGATTCCTTTCTGCGCCCCCTAGTAGGATCATTCTGCCACCTTACTTTGACCTGTCATGTGATATTTCTGGACTATGGTTTGGATATGAGGTGCCACACTGAATTCTCTTACTGTGTATTAAACTTCCAGGGCGTGAAGATACTCGACGTGATTGCTAAGCAAAGAATCACCAACGTGCCCCGAGACGATATAAGCCTTCGTCCTGATATGTATCCCTGCAGCCTTTGCTGGAAAGATAATTTAACACTGATTATTGGCTGGGGAAATTCAGTAAAGGTACAATTACCTGTCTTTGTAATAAATGCTTGCTGCTATCACAGACAAACAGAGGATTATTTCTGAAAAGCGAAGGCGATAGGGGAGGGGAAAAAAGAAGGGAATTTGATTTGACTACTGTGCGGAGAACTCCTGCTGCCATAGAAATGTCATTGGGTTGACCTTCATAAGAAGGAATAATGACAAATGCCCAGTGGTCAGACAGATTTCTCTGAGCGTGTGCAGTAGGCAAGGTTGCAGGATGATCTTCCTTTCTTTGTCTTCCCGAGATGTGCTCTGAGCACGGTTAAAAGAGAGTTGTGAAATTCATTAACTCTGTTTAGTCTAGGCAGAAAGTGCTTAGCAGAATCTTTTTGGCAAGGCTTTCTCATCTGGCCTTTCTTCTGTGGGTAGTTAAACCTGGGAATGGGATGCTGAATGCATTGGGGAGGCCATAGAAAACAATTAGCCACAAGTCAGTTTCTGTGTACCCAAAGCAGCTTTCTACAAAGCAGTAACTGATGAGAAATCAAGAGATACTATCCGTAAAGGTAGAATGGAGGGTGTAAAAGAAGCTAAATAAGTCCCTTAGGCTGCAAGCCTATACACATTTTCCTGGAAGTAAGCCCCATTGAACACAGTGGAACTTACTTCTGAGTAGACATGCCTAGGATTGCCCTGTTAATAGCTTTAAGAAAAGTCTAATGCACTGTACAGTTCTGGCAGCGTTTTTATACTATGTTTGTTATATGGTATGCATTTTTTTTAATCCACAAACATGTTATTACTATACGTTCTTAAATTGCCATGCTATCACTCAAAATATTAATCTGCAAGTAGCTCTTCTGAAAGCAGAAAAACATTGCCCTGTTATGGTTAAAAAATAATAATCAAATGAGAAACAAAGGATCTATGCCAGACCTTAAAGACTTCCAGATTTATGGTGGCATCAACCTTTGTAGTCAGGAATCTTTTATCAGATGCATCTGATGACATAGACCAGGGGTGGACAAACTGCGACTCCTGAGCCACATGCGACTCTTTGATGTATAATGTGCGGCTCTCGGAAATATGTTGGCTGAGCTCCGTTTGCATCACAATTAATATAAAAGGTAAATAAGAAATATTCAAGCTTTATAATTATTTACCAGGTATAAACTGAGAGTCCACTGGATTAAAACCTATGTTTAATGTTCATGGTGAGTAAATATATTTAAGAATTTAAATCCTTCTTAAATATTGCGACTCCCAAACATTTCTCTTACGGCTCTCAAACATCTGAAGTTTATCGTATGTGGCTCTTACCTGAAGCAAGTTTGGCCACCCCTGACATAGACTTTTGTCCTACAAAAGTTCAAGCCGCATAAATTTGGTAGCATTTAAGGTGTCACAGGACTCTATTGTTTTTGCTACAACAGGCTGATGTGGCTACTCATTTGTAATCTGTGAAAGCAATTATAGTAACAGTGCTATATTTACAAATTCAAGGAAAGCCAGACTCTTCCAGAATTTCATCTTGCCTGACACTTCTTTGTATTGAGAGAGGAGTTTTGTAATTCTTTCCTACAGGAAAATCTTCTTGCACACAGCAGAGAGCAGCCCTCTCTGCTGAAATTGTCTGTTTCCTCTACCTTGCAACATTTGCCTATATGCAGGTCTGAACTATGTGTCCTGAAGCAGAATTCCAAGTTGCAATTAATTAACATAACGATTTTCCTTTTATAGATATGCTCGGTAAAAGAACGACACGCCAGTGAAATGCGAGATCTGCCTAGCCGTTACGTGGAAATAGGTATGAGCATAGCATGTTTGTTGTGAACGTTCAGATAAGCTTAAGACCTGTTAAAATCATGTCATCTTTTGTTTGTTCTTTTAAAAAAATGTGGACCTTATTTGTGGCAACATAATTCAGAGAATACAAAAAACCTCTGTACCGCTATCAAATTGTCTCTCTGAACTCTCTTATATAACTGGCAAAAGCTGGTAATTCCATTCCTATAGATAAGAGAGCCCAGCTTGCTTCAGAGGCCAGCTTGCTGGGTTCGGAGGGTGATTTGGTCGTGTGTGTGTGTGTGTGTGAGACAGAGAGAGAGAGAGAGAGAGAGAGAGAGAGAGAGAGAGAGAAATCCGGGCAGTTATTGCTCCACCTGATACGTCGTAGTCTGATTTTTCCACCACTGTTACAACTGCTGTCAGAAAGGAGTTGCATCCACGCGGCCTGTGTGACAAGTGAAGAGATGCAGTATGGAATGTAGCATACAGATAGATGACGGATGCTATTTAACCATATTCTTTCGACATACCAAGGGAATGGCAGCGGTGGAAGGAGAAGAGCTGTGTTGTCATAAATCTGCCCAGGCACATATTGTAAGGGTGGAGTATTTGTGGAGACAGCTTCTTTATCTTCCCTCTTCCAGCCCACAGTCTTCCCTACATATTTGAGGATCAGTGCTTTATCTCACTTAGCCGCTAACAATCTGTTTGAGATTTCCCGTTCTGGTTTCAGGTCACAGCACTCTGGCTCTGCTGAACGATGTGAACATCACTCTTTTAAACCTGGGTTGGATGAGGCTGAGGGGAGGTTGTCATTTATCCACGTCTTAATAGAGATTACAATACCTCTTGTTACCATTTAGGGGCATCTTGCTTAAGAATCTTGTATTGTACAAGAACATCTGCTTCTGATTCATGGTAGTCTAGTCTTTTACTTTCAGACACTTAATGATATGTGATGATCCAGGTCAATCATAAGAGACAGCCCAATGACCGACTGGGATTTTTTCTTCTTCTTGTTGTTGTTGACTAAAATGTAGTATATCAAGTACATTATGGCTGGTTCACACAATACCCTAGTGTGGGAAGTGAGCATTGAGTTTGCCACCTCTCCCTCCATGAGATGCTTAGTGTAAACCAATGTCTGTGCATCCACATTCATACTCAGGTAAGCCCTGTCCATCTGATCCATCCCTCACTTTTTGTGACAGATGGATGATATTGGCAGGGGCTATTTATGGATAATCATCCACACGTCCGTAAGACCGACTTCCTGCAGAATGTTCCATGGACAGGGATGTCCTCTTTCTGGACCTAAGGCTTGATCCTATATCCTACCTGCCAGAGTCATGTAGGGGTTGGCCCTAGGATCCTCTACTCTTGCACACTTAGGTCTGACTCGTGTGTGCAGCTGCACAAGAGGTTTGCCACTTGAAATGCAGTTGCAAGAACTGCTCTTCTAAATAGAGGACTACATACATACATACATACAATAGAGTGCTGCTCTCACTGTGTAGGCAACTAGTGGATACATGCATGTATCGCAAAAGTTAACTTCCAGAGTAGCCTTGAAATCCTAGAGGCTTGCACGATTATTCCAAAATAAGAACCGCTTTGCGCACTTTGGGGAAAGACAAGTTCCTGTGTGCTCACTGTGTTTCAAAGCACACACTAGGTATCAACCCGAGAGCTTTGATGTGAATCACTGGCAGTGAACCTTCAGGTTGGCTATGAAGCAGTTTGCTTAACTTTGTGCTTGCGAAGGAAATACTGGAAGATAGCTGCAGTGTCTTCCAAAAGTGCCCTGCAGAGACACACGCATGCAGCCCATTAGATTTTTTGGTAGTAGTTTGTTAGGGGAAAGATTTAAGGCGAAAGTTATGATTGCATTCCACCCCCTGTGCCTGTCTGCCAGATATATTGTATAAGACTTAGCTTTAACTTCCAATCTGCCTCAACATTGGCTCTCTCGTATAACAATTGGTATGTCCTATTATAACACTTCAAGAAACGAGGCTCTGCCAAATTCTCCTGTTTACTTGAGGTTGTTCTTGGGACGGGCTCCCATTTGTTCCCTGTGTCTGGATAGATAGTTCCTATTGGATTCCTGACTATCCAGTCTTCATAGGTCATTACTTTTTTTAAGGGCTTTCAGTATGACAGAGGGAGAGTGATGCTCTAAGTCCTCCCTGCTCCCTCCTACAGCATCTGACAGTCTGCCACAGGAGCTAATAACTCCCACTTAAAGTTAACTGTTGCACTTGAATTGTGTGTCTGATGCAGCACAAGTCCTTATGGTGATAACAGTATATTCCAGTTTGGCGTTGTATAAGTGTGTTTTACGCTGGCTTACCGCTTGGCGAAGGGAAAAAAACACACCCAACACTTGCCTTCTAAGTTTTATTACCTCTGGAGCACTGTATTATAAAGTACTGTTTCCTTAACTTCTTGTTCTGTAGTGGTGCTCTGGTCATTTTCATGGAAGAACAAGACAGTAACGGCAATGTAATGGCTTCAAAATCTGACTGCCCCTGCATGAAAGTAAAAACAACATCCCACCTAAGTTTTTTTTTTTTAAATATGCTGCGACTGGTATTGAAGAATAATGCTGGATTTATGTGTCAGAACTTTTAGGAATAAAATCTTGCCAGGTTTGACTCTGTTAAAGGGTGTGTTGAACATGCCGCTCACTTGTCACATCTTTCCATTTAGGAGAAACGTAATTATTTCCCGCTTTGTCTCTTCTTTTACATTTTCCAATTCATTGCTTGCCTGGTTCTTAATTTATGCCATAAATAAGCTCTAACAAAAATTGCAGCTAGGTGAGCAAAGATGTTTGCTAGATGAGCTGATCATCTGGGCTCAGCAATGTTGACTACATTGAAGTTCTGTTTTGATTGGAAGGACAGATACTGAATTTGGAAACTGAACTTCACCTCTTCTTGTATTAAGTAGTGTGTTATGGTCCTCACTGAGCCTGGATATTATTTGTGGGTCATTTTTACTATTTCATTAACCATTTACTATTTTGTTAACTACATCTGTCCAGAATTTGTTTGCATTACTGCATGTCCAAAACGTAGGAAGTGTATCAACCTTAGGATTGTGGCACTTCCAACAGTGCATGTTTTATATGTATGGGCCAAACATGTGTGCGAGATGCCCACAATACTGAAATTACAAATAACTTTCCTTGAATATACGGTAATACTGGTCATATTTCTAGCCATATTTCTCAATAGCCATAGCCGTTCACTCTGTTCTATTGGTATTTGGATTTCCAGGATGTTTGCCTAAGATAAAACCTTATGTGCTGCCATTCAACAGTGCACACTTTTTTTTTTGACGCAGGAATACCAAGATAACATCTGGGTTTGTTTTTTAGAAAGCAAGATGAATCCTGTATAAGGGAAGTTCTTATGATAAATTATATAAGGATTGCAAAGCTTCTTGCACACTGGAAGTGTTGCTATATAAGTGTTGCTTTATACAATTAATGCAGCTAGTGCTCTGGTTTTATCACTAAGGCCCGTTTCTTTTTTGCCACTCAGTTTCCCAGTTCAATACTGAATTTTACATCAGTGGAGTGGCACCTCTCTGTGACCAGCTTGTCATCCTTTCCTATGTCAAGGAGATTTCTGAGAAAACTGTAAGTATTTTAAAATATCTAACTAACAAAACAGTACGAGTGCAGTCTGCTTCTGGGGAAGTATGGAGAACAAGTCTATCAATGGCTACTACTCATGATAGCTACAGTATATACCATGTCCAGCTGCAGCGGCAGTATGGCTCTGAATACCAGTTGCAGAGGAGCAACAGCAAGAGTATTGCCTTCATCTCCTGCTTCTGGGCTACCCATGATGCTGGACTAGAGCTTTCGGCCTGATCCAGCACGTCTTATATTCTTCTGTTCAGTCAGACCTTTTTATCTACAGTTTTTCCATCCATGGATTTTATTCAACATTGGTGGCAAAATTGTGGAAGGGGGAGCATGACCGCACCACATTACCTCTTTTTTCAGCGTTGTTGGGGGCCTGCCAGCCGCTTCCCGCCTCCTGCGCGCGTCCAAACTGCTGAAAAAAAAGAAAAAACCTGCAATCGGGAATCTGTCAGGAGCCTGCCAGCAGCTTCGGGCCATGTTTAAACTGCTAAAAAAAGAAAAATGCAACCGGTAGTCACTGGTGCCATCTACAGGTTGCTTCTGGTAGAGTGTTTTCTTTTTTTCAGTCATTTTAAACAAACTCAGGAGGAGGGAAACACCAAGGATGCTGGAAAAGAGGTAATGTGGTAAAAAGAGGTAAAAGAGGTAAAAAACACTCTCCACTCCGCTTTCCATATAACACTGTTTTTTTTAATCTACTGGGGTTCTGGGAACAGAACCCCAGTGGATAAAAAGGTCCGACTGTATGTAGAAGATTTCAGGTTTCCGACTTGACGTAATTCCAGCACTGGTGGAGGTAGCTGTCACACTTCAAATGCTAGCAAATGGGCCACCATCAGTGCAGCTATTTCAGTGTTATCTTCTTTCCATTGTGTGATACGGCTGTGTTCTATAAAGAGCTTTCTCTAGACTGGCAGAAATGAGGAATGTTCTAACAAGAGCCCATAAAATAGCATCCTGTGGGCCGCTCATTGCTCTCAGAACAGCAATGCTGTTCTGTGCTCCTGTCCCAGTACTAAAGGTTGAACTTTGGATTTAAGGCAAATTGTGATGGTGTTCACATTTACTAGGTTAGGAGGATGCCGTTTTAGCTTTCACAGCGCAAACTATTTGTGCTGTAGTAGCAAACATTGTGTGTCCATGTTGTGAAGAAGCGGTGGATAAAATTCCAGTTTGTTTGTTTTTTGTCCATGTTAATCTTTTGCGCACTTATGAAGAGGAATTAAAGCTGAATTGAGGACGGACACGTTGACGTTGCACATTCCTTTAAATAAGGCTTGTAAAGATTATTGGCTTCCACAAGCGCTGGGTTGCTTCTAAGCGATGTGGGAAGAACAACTATTTGCTACTGTTGTCTCACTCAGATCTGTTCAGATAGAAAAATAATGTATCCGATCACCACCTCTTCTCAGAACTGAATCTCCCCATGTCCTCATGACGCATTAGTCTCACAGTACAAAACTGAAAGGGATGGGGGAAAGGAAGAGGGAAAACCCTTGAAGTTACAGCGTTAAGAGTGGCAGATGCTCTTAATCATTTCCTTGATAGCGAACCGGCATTAGACAGTCATTGCTATAGTAACCTTGAGCAACCGGGTGCACGCTGTTGCTAGGCGATGAAATGCCGTTGGCTCAAGATAACGCTCAAACCTATTGAAATCAATAGGGTCAGCTTCTAGCCCTCTTGCAGGACAGCCAGATTATTATTTTTTATTATTTTTAAGAAAGGAACAAAGGTGCTCGTGCGGCTTCTCCCAAGAGAGGTAATACTGTAGTTCCTCTCTGCGAGTGAGTCTTAAGAAATCAAGCTAAGAGATGAAGAAGGGAACGAAGCTAATAAGTGGGGAGAAAATAGAATGCAATTAATAGTGAGTAGCAAAGCTAGTGGGTAGAAGCGAGGAAGAAGTCAGCAAAGAAGTCTGACCCAGAGAAAGCCTGACCTGCATCTTGCCAGAAGCCTAAGACTTGGAAGTGCCTTTTTTTTCACAGCAGTCATACAGCCTAGATAGCCAGCAACTGAGTACTTATGAGATCTGAATAACAGTAATTCCAATATGCATACGAGAAATGCCCAATATGGGCAAAACCAGACGACCTTTGAGATCATCCATGAATTCTCGTGGAAAAACTATTATGGATATGAATAATTTGTCACCCGCAGGCTGCTCCTTCACTGAGCTGTCACTGTCTTTCTATGTCAGGCTTCTGAGATGTACATTTAAAGTAGGTTATACAGTATGTACGCACAAATAAATCATATTTGCAGCCACAAGGGGCGCTTGTGCCAGGTAACGGAAGTTGCTCACAGATCCTCAATAGCATTTGCGAATGTTGGAAAATAGTCATTTGCATAAAATGTGAAGGGGGCCATTCCTGGTGTTCAAAGGAAACATTTGGATGGATGCCTGCAGTTCCTAACCTTCAGCTTTTTATTTTAGTTAAAGGAAAATGTTTTAAATAAAGATATTAGGTTCACAGCTCAGAACACTGCTATGAACTGTCCACTATTTTTCCGTTGTAATTTCAACGATGTTATGACTTAGAATGGAGAGATTTGTGGTCCTTTATAACCAACATGGCACCTTGCCTGAGTCTTAGCTATGCTCCATTTTGCCTCACAAAGAGTTCTGTGTGACCCAAAAGGTCGCAGACATCATTAGAGGGTTGGCCAATAAAACAGGTTATTTTATTGACAAATACAACATTGCAACCACCTTCTGATCACCTTCTGATTTTGGGCACAAATGTAAGTAAGCTCATTTCATTGCAGGGGTAAGCAGAAGGTTGTTTTTTGTGATAGGAAGTAATGAGAAAATTCAAAGGATCCTTGCAGGGTCTGTTTTCTTGTAATGAGAGCTCCCTGGTCACTTTTAGTGTCTTTTTAAATATCTGTTAATCAGTGTGCAAGCAGAACATTTGGGGAACAAGCAGACTCCTAAAAGCTGAAAGCACTACTGCTGACCCTGGATCAGATTCCCAAAAAGGAACCCCATGAGCCCCTGCAACGTTGCCTGGCCTGTTTCCTGTTTAACTAATAGGGTAAAGGTATCCCTTGACAATTAAGTCTAGTCGTGTCCGACTCTAGGGAGCGGTGCTCATCTCCGTTTCAAAGCCGAAGAGCCAGCGCTGTCCGAAGACGTTTCCATGGTCATGTGGCCGGCATGACTCAACACTGAGGCGCATGGAATGCTGTTACCGTCCCGCTAACGCAGTACCTATTAATCTACTTGCAATTTCTTGCTTTCGAACTGCTAGGTTGGCAGGAGCCGTCGCACGGATTCGGACTGCCAACCTTTCGATCGACAGCTCATGGTTCAGTGGTAATACTACCTGCTAAAAGCCCAGTGCTCTGTCTGGCATTCTTTCTGTCCAAACTTGAAACTGCAACAAATGGTTTCTGCCCTTTCCACAAGGTTGTGACCTTCCAAAGATCTGAAAGAGATCTCCCAAGTACTGAGGCCATTAAGCTCTTTTGTTTGCCATTAGATGCGGGTTATTCAAAACCATTGTGATAGGCCTATTCACAATACTCAAGACAACCAAACTCGATAAAATAATGAAATAGAAATGATGCTTACGTATTTCTGTGGGCTATATTGGATATTGGCGGTAGAGAATCCAACCCAAAGACGTAAAGACAAGGCAAAGATGTTCAGGTAGCAGCACTGTGCAAGACGTCTTCTGGAGACATGGTAGAGATTCAGAGTAAAGACAAGGATTTGCAAAATCGACAATTTGGGTAACTTTATAAGGCAGTCCCAATCAGAGTTTGTTTATTAACTGTTTGTGCAAGAAGGATCAGTTGCAAATGATACCATTCAAATCTTCTTTTCAGATATGTTGTAAAATATCAGTAACACAGTGGTTTTCCTCTTCCAGAAAACAGAATGTTGTACCAGACCTAGGCTGGATATCATTCAGCCTTTTCCTGAATCTTGTGAAGAAATCTCTTCTGATGCATTAACGGTGAGAGGCTTCCAAGAAAATGAATGTCGAGATTATCGTTTAGGTGAGAAATTTCAGTTGTTGAGCCGTTCTTATTTTTGGCCTGCTTTGTGCCCAATTAAGAACCTGTGTTCCATAATGGTATCGGCCCATGAAACAAAAGAAGGTAAGAGTGGGATCGGGTTGTTAGGTCAGTCTGCAATGGGTAGCATCCACAGTTTCCATGCTCCAGAGGAAGGGAAACTGTGGGTGCTATCCACCGTCAGGATGTTAAATGTTACAATATTTATCAAGCATGCTTTTGAGAGCCTTGAAAGTGATGTTTATGGATATATACCAATAAAGGCTTTTTGAATTTGAATTTCTTGATACATTTTCTCAATCTGTGTAGAACAGTGTTGCTAAGAAATTGGTCCCCTGATTCTGTAGCCCTCATATTGGACCATTATTAATGTTTCCAGTCTACTAGCTATAGTTAAGAAAGGGAATGTGACATTTGCAGAAACCCATTGTTTATTGGGAACAGTTCAAATTCTTGTTTCTGTTTTGTTTGCAGGGATGTTTTAGCTTTTGAGTTTTGCAATCTGCAGAGTGAATTGCAGAATTGCTGATGCACGGCATTAATTTACTCAAGCGCAAGGCACGTCAGTGTTTTGTCCTTATGACTACAACCAGGCTTCAACAATGGGAAAATGCATGAAATTGTGCCTTTATCTTTTTTAGAGTACTCAGAAGGTGAATCGCTTTTTTATATCATCAGTCCAAGAGACGTGGTTGTGGCCAAAGAACGAGACCAAGATGACCATATTGAATGGCTCCTTGAGAAAAAGAAATATGAGGTAACTCTTAAACTTTGCCACTTTCAAATCATGTCAATGAAAATACTTTGTGTGTAATGTCTTGTTTATCAATTTTATAACTGTTTCAGTACAGCTCAACTTCATGTGAGGCAATTGTTCCAGTGTTGATTAGAATAGACCTTGAATGTTTAGGTATTTGGAAACAAGGACGTATAACCTTGACCCAGAGCCTGTTCAAAAAATGGAATTAAATGAAGCACAGTGACTCATTTCCACTCCAGTCAAACCTCCTCTCCCAGTGTTTGTTATAATGTCTAAAGGGTACATGTGAGTGTATTGTCTACTAGAAACAGACCTGGAATGCATTGCTTTTATCCTCCCAGTTCTAAAGATATCGTATGTGCCATTTAGATGTTGTTGTTGTTGTTGTATCTGTATTTATATACTGCCTTTCTATGTCATCAGATTTCTCCTTGGACTTTATTCAAGGCAGTTTACATAGGCAGGCTTTTCTAACCCCCCGTAGGGATTTTTACAATAAATGTTCTATTTGCATAGAACCCATCTTCTCCAGCTGTTTTCTTTCAACGGTGTGGCATCTCTCCAGCTGCACATGACTTCTGAGCTTGTCCGACAGCGTCTCCTCTCCCTCACAGAGGGTCAGCGCAGGCTATCTCAGCTTGTCAGAGAGATATTTTTTAATCTTAAGTGTTTTAATTAATTATTTTAATGTGTTTAATTAATTGTTTTAATGTGTTTATATGTATTTTAATATGTTGTAAGCCGCCTTGAGTGCCCTTGGGAGAAAGGCGGGCTACAAATTCCTTAAATAAATAAATAAATAAATATCTCAGCTTGTTGGCAGCTTCCGGTTGTCTCAAACGGATCCCGTCCTAGTTGTTCTTCAGGGAAGGCAGCAGTTCAACCACTAGACCACACCTCCAGCCTCATGGAGAAGGCAAGGCAGGCAAGGAACAATCCAGCTGCACAGCCATATCTTCATGCAAGTAGTTAAACTTGCGCAGCCATTTGCTTCATGCAAGTAGTTAAACTTGACTGCAGAGTTTTGCAGTTTTAACTCAGAATTCCAGCCTGTGCATTAGGTGTTGTTGGTGTTCACTGAGCTGTTTTATTAGTTGTCCCACTTACAGAAGAAGTGCAACCTTAGACACTATACATAGTAAGCAATGCAGCACCACAGTTTTCTCTAGTCTTGAATGCCATCATCAGGATCTAACAAAGACTGTTTATTGTATTTTAAAGAGAAGATTTATAAACCACTTTTCCCGGCACTCAGAGGTGTACAATATAACAATAAAATAATTAAAAACATAAAAGTACAATAAGATAAGAACAGGGTTCTGTGTTATGGGGCCTTTAAGCTTCTCTATGCTGTGAATTACTAGAGCTGAGCAGATGCCTCTGTGCCTAATTCATTTATAGCATTTTGTTTGTTTTTGGTATGTTAGTCTGAAAACTTGTAGGCAGTTTAATTGTTCCCAAGGAACAAATTAGTTTGTCCAGGTAGTCCTACAGCATGCACGATGCATTGTTCCACAGGAGTCTAAAGGCTTTCAGGAATATTCCGCCAAAAGTCCTCTAAGGTTTAATAGGCAGGGAATAGCTTGTGTTGTAACCCATATTAAGCTTTCACTTTTCATTTTGGACAGCAGGAAGCCAGCTCTATTTCTACACACATGGGGTGGGTTAGTGGCTGTGCCTCAAATTAAACATAATGAAAAATCATTTTCTTACTAGTGAGGGATTTATTCTTTCTCTTTTCGCTGAGCGCTAGGAAAACAAATCAAGGTACCTTTTTGACCCATCCTCTTTCTAGAACAGATTTTTGTTAGGAAATTTAACTTGGGGGCAATTGTGCTTTAGATGGTGCCATCTTTCTGAAATTTGATCTTGATATACTAATACGGAATGAACCCAGATGGAAATCAAAGTAGTATCTTTTTGTTTAACAGTTGCTTTTGTTTGAGTATGAATTCAAAGCTGTTCATCCAACCATGACATTAAGCATTCTAGTGTTTTCAAACACGAGGCACAAGAAACAAAGGCAACTCTATAGCTCTGTACAGAAGTTTGCGTAGTTGGATTGGATATCATTTTTGATTGTATTATACAGGAGGCTTTGATGGCAGCTGAGATCAGTCAGAAGACGATAAAAAAACACAGGATTCAGGTAAGTTGAGCAACTTGATTTTGAAACTACAGTGCTCCCTGCTCTTCAGAGGGAAATGAAATATTTGGAAAGGGTCTGTAGGCCAAAACAAGCATTGGGTTTAGTACATGTTCCTAGCTTCCCCCATCCCATATCCACCCATAATATCTACTACCGCTGACTTGAATCTTGATGTCACCATATACCATGTTTCCCGTTCCCCTGCCAGAGAAGCAAATGATGTGGAAGAGGGGTGGAGAAAGATTGAATATTATGACATCAGAATATGGGTAAGGTGTGCTCTTAGTTTCCCAATGGGTAAGATGGGGTTCTAGACACATGGCAGGTTTTTTTTTTCAGTAGCAGTTACATGTTTATCATAACTAGTATTGCCCAATACTAGGTCATAATCACTGTCCAGTCAGCATTATGCTACTTACCTTCAGTGGTTCCCAAACTGGGAGACGCAGCTCCCAGGAGAGCCATGGAAACCAGCCAGGGGAGCCGCAGAGTGCCACGGAATCCTCTCGGAAAACAGTGCAATGCCAATTGGCAGGTATCATCAACATAATGGAATGGGGAGCCGCAGCCAATGGTCGCCAATGGTTAAGGGAGCTGCAGGTTGAAAAAGTTTGTGAAACACTGTGGGATAAGCAGTCAGTTAATTTACCTTGTTGAAGTTAAGGATACCCACATTTAAATTTGAGCAAGGGCTTACGCAGAGCATGTAAAGCCATAAAGAAGAGAATACCTCTAATCATGTGTTGAGTGCATTTCTTGTGGCACTGAGTAACCTCAGTCTGCTTTACCCATTTGAATGTAGGAGTCAAGGATTCCATTTCAGGGTTTTGCTTGGCTCTTAGCACTGTTTTTGCTAGTTGACTGTGGAGAACTCCACAGCTTCACCCGGACGACACCCCTTCCTCTCCTCTAATACCCAGTTGCAGTTCTTCATTTTCAGCCTGTGCATTTAACAGTACAGTATGGTTTTCTGAAGGAAAGACACTCACGAGAGCCAGAGTAGTCCAGTGAGCAAGAGCCCTGATCTTCTTAGCCATTGAGTTTCTCAGATGGGCTTACCACGTTGAGGCTGCAACTTTATGCACACTTACCTTGGAGTAAGCTCTGTTTAACTCTATGACACTTAACTTCTGAAATAGGATTGTACTCATAGGATTGTACCGCAAGTCTCAGGTTCCTCATAGGTACCACTGGAGTAACAGTGTCGTACTTCAGATGATAGTTGTGAGGGGAAAAAACTAGTTAAGGAAATATTGATATCCCACTGGAATCCCAGAGATATGGATCTCTGGATCTTAGAAGAGCAACTTGTTCCCCTGGGGCAAGTAGTAGTTCTCCCAGACTGAGGGCACAAGTTGCAACTCGTACCTTTCCCTTTTGTCTGTTGTATTGTGGCGTTCTTTCACTTGGTCTTCTAGGACTGAGAAAGATAAAAAGAGAGTGCTGCACAGCTGTTTCCCTTTCAGGAAAACATCTCAGACTATCACTTCGGCATGTTTTAGCTTTCAAGCATTGTCAGGCATGGAGATGCTCGTCCATCTTTTTTTCCCTCCACAAGGCTGCTGTAAACATTTTTTTTAAATTATATTTTTGATGTTTTCTCCTGTACAATTAAATGTTCCTCACAAAGCTTTTAGCGAAGGAAGTGCTGGAGTAAAGATACATTTGGAAAAAAAAAAGCGTTTCAAAACAAAACCAAAAAATATCTTCACTGTCTTTAACTTCTTAGAGAGTTTCTTTCCTTTTCCACAAATACTTTGGATTTTACTGTGGTCATGTATCTTGATGTAGAAATATGAGATTGTGCGTTAAGAGTAAAAACGTTTTCAAAGCAACAAAGAAGGTTGCAAATCGAAAACCAGTAAAATGGGAAATGATATTCCACAGAAAGAATAATGGCATTTAGTTCAATATGGTCAGATGTGATTGAAGCTGAAAATGGAGGACATTTCAAAGAGGAGGTAGCAGTCATAAAAGCATGGTAAGAATGTGATAAGTGTGTGTGAGCGATGATGCTTTACTATAAGGGCATAGTCCCCTCTGTATTAATGCCCCATACCTCTGCAGGTCTGCCTTGTTCCGCCTGCTGGATCATTTTATCTGCACAAACAAGAGAAGTACCGCTAGAGAGTTGAGAGAGAGGAGGGGAAAGCTAGACTGCATTTAGGGAACCTGTAGCCTGAGAGAGAACTTCCCCATATACTGCCTAGGGAAGTGCATACCATTGCTTTTCCATGCTTTATTTAAAATATTTGTATCTTGCCCTCCCACAAGGGAATTGCTCAAGATGGCTCACAACTACTGTTCCCTCTGGTCTGTGCACCTCCAAGCTGAGCTCTGCACAGCGTGGAGCTCAGCAATGCGGAAGTTCAGCGATGACGTCATCGCCGAACATCTGGAAGTGGCATTGTAATGCAGTTGCAAAGCCACACATCTACAGAAGGGGTCTGCACCCCGGTGTGGACCCCTTACAGGGCTCACAACATGTTAGATTTATACCCCTCTTTTTGATCAAAGTGATCCCCAGGGAAACTTATAATTATCAAAAACAATCAAGGGGCTCCTTAGTCCTCCGGTTGCTGTGTCCACTAACTTCTCCTGCCCCGGATAACTGGCAGTTGGAGCAGAGTTCTTTTGCAAGCAAGGAGGGGATGTTGGGCTCCCTGCAGAAGTTCTCTGGCCGATTTAGGGGGTGAGGTAGATCTTTTCCTTGCCATGAGAGGCAAGGAGTGCAACCTTCTATGTGCCCTTATTCCTGTGGGCCATGGCAGAGGCCAGAAGCTACCTTCGTTCGTATCTCCAATACAAGAGAACAAGCAGGGCTTTTAGCTTGGTTCAGGTGATAATTCCTCAACCTTGTCTCAATACATTGTGGGAGAATGAGATTGTGACTTCCCAACCTATGTACCTGATGTGCTTGTCCAAGTCACGTCCGAGTCAAGTCATTGACGTGACTTCAGTCCGACTCAAGTCTGAGTCAATAGACTCAAGTCTACATCACTGCTAGCAACTAACATTAGCGCATTGCAAAATCTGCCACGTTCAAGACACACGGAAGCAAAGAGCCAAAGATGAATGGAAGCAACAATCGGCAAATGCAACTGAATATTACATTTGGAGAATAATGGAGATTTTCACTTAAATGATTTCGTTAAAACTGAATTCTGATAGAACTGGGCTCTTCTTTCCCCCCTTTCCTCTCTTCTGCTTTCTCTTCTACTAGGTTACTCTACTATTTCATCCACCCCTCAGTTTATTTTACTGGTCTGCTAAATCTGCCTTTCTGGTGAGCAGGCGTACAGGCATATTACAAACTCATCTTTGATTCTTTTATTTTGCCCCGTATAACCAGTGAATTGCTAAATATTGTCACTTTCATCTTTATAGTATTTTTAAAAATTAACTACCGTAATTTCTGCCTCTTGATGTAAAGAAGTTTCCTGTCATTGGCTCTCATGTTGATCTGCCGCACTGTTTTGCTAGGCCTTCCTGCCTTTTTCTTCAAACCCCTTTCCTCAATCGAATTCTGTTTCATCCGTTCTGGTCTTTGCTATGATCACAGTACTCCTCTTTTCGACTCTCTACATTGGCTGTCTTTTTCTTGTAGCCTATTTAAATGTTTTCTATCAGTTTGTGAAATGTCTTCATTCCCTTACTCTCACTTATCTATTTGCTGTTTTCACTATCCATCTCCCTTTAAACAATCTTCACTCCCTTGGTAACCTTTTCTTCCATAAGCTTTAAGAAAACTTAAGAATACATCCTTCTTTTACCCAGCTCTGCACATTCTCCTGCACTGGCTTTGCACTGTTTTGTTTTCAGCTAGAAAAGGAAGAAATAAAACACATTTCCCAGTGTTAAAAAAAAGAGGATTATTTTTAGAGTTCTTTTAGGTAAGAGGTAGTAATAAACAAGTTTGTGTTTCTAAATAGGGAAGAAAATTGGGATACCTCAAACTAAGAACCCGTATTTAATCTAACAAATCACTTGGATACAAATTGACAAGGCTGTTTTGGTAGCCAAACATTTGACTGCAGAAGAATGCTTGTTACTTGTAACTAACTAATTATCTAATGTAACTAATTGTGCTCTTTTTTACCCCAGGACATTGGTTTAGCCTACATAAACCATCTAATGGAAATTGGAGAATATGACCTGGCAGCACGGTAATATTGTTTGGTTTGTGTACTTCAGTGTGTTGTGCACACCCCTCTGATTGTGTGGGCTGCTTCTGTGTGTACATTGTATTGATTACCTCATGATAGTTGCATTATTCTAATGTGCTGATTGCTTTCTTGCAAGACTAATGCAGGTATGCTTTTGGCATAGATGCCAGCAATGAAGAACCACTGCCCTCGACCACCCTGTTTATGGAGGTCACACTTTCTCTTTTGTGGCTCTTTATTCATGGCAAATGGATTATCTAAGGGGAAGGCGCCCCATGGCTTCCAGGTGCGGGAGGAAGCCAAAGGAGCCCATGTGCATATTGGGCTCTATATTGTGGTCATTGAGTTTATGTTCTAATCTAAATGATCTCATTCAGAAGAATCCCAATAATGGTTCCCAATAACTTCTAAATCAGGGGTTCCCAACCTGTGGTACTAGTACCACCAGTGGTACTTTGGCCGACTGCTGGTGGTACTCGGAACACTGGAATCCCGCTCCACATTTTTGCTCTCAAGAGGCTCTTGCCTTTGGCCAAGCCTCTTGGGAATGCTGAGAAGGGCCCTCTCACCTGCCCAGAGCCTCCTCCCTGTATTTTCTGGCCTCTGAAAACCCAGAAGTAACTGGCGATGATATAATCGCCAGTCACTTCCGGTGGAACTCAGAAGGAGAATGGCGCTGGAGGTAGTACTCGACCAGGAAGGGGTTTGGAACCCCTGTTCTAAATGATGGCTAAATGATACTGGTGAACATAGAAGCATAGCATTAGCAGTGGATGTTTGATCTGTAAACATTTCTTCTTTCTGCATACTCTCTTTTTGCACTTAGGAAATGTCAGAAAATCCTTGGCAAAAACACAGATCTCTGGGAATTTGAAGTACATAGGTTTAAAGAAATTGGACAACTGAAGGTATATTAGTTTGTTTTTTCAGTAAGTTTGTCTAGATAGTCTTGTTAATTGACCAATTCATGCTGTCACCTGGCCGTTGGTTGTTTACTTATGGTGGTGGAGGAGTAAGATTGCACACTCCTCCTCATCGATGCTCATATGCGATGTGGGAATTATACACATACAACCCTGCCATACATATCGGCTTAGTCACCATCTTCCCCAACCCCCTTCTTGATAGAGTAGGATCACACAAATAGGTCTGTGTGCATAGTGTGTGTCTGCCACACATTTTATTCTTATTCTGTCATATTTCATTCATCCATCACATCTCACACGGTGTATGTGCCTTTGAGCAAGCTCCTCCATCTTGCATATAGGATCCCTAATTGGGTGAATTTGCGAGCTGGCCCTTAGTTAAGAAATGGCCATATGTCCTTTGATCCCAAAACCAAACATGCTGATATTCATGACCACATAAAAACCTTGGCAACCTGTTACAAAGCTATTCCTGAGGCATTATTTGGTTCTCATACGGGATGTTACGTATATGTCACTGGTGACTAATATTCAACTGAAGTGCGTACCCACCTATGTGTTGACATTTACCCATTCTTCTTTCTCGTGTTCATGAAAGCCCTTCTTCAAAAGAAGAGTGCATCGCAGGTCTCTGTGTCCTTGTGACTCAAGGCTTATAGCGCATCCGTTCTCGTTAGTGACAGCACCGAGAAGTAATTAAGTTTCAGTGTAATAGACGAGTGTGTTAGTGGCCCCTGCTATACGTTAGGGCGAAAGGAAAGAATCCTACCACTTCCTGTGTATTACTGGCATAGCAAACCAAGTACACTAATGGGTCATGTTTATTAGAAAGCGTTTAAGTTAATAAATCGCCCATGACATGTGGCTAAAAGACTGTCACTTTCTTAGCAGCAGAAAACATTTATGCATGCGCCCTTTGATAACATGTACACATTTTCTTTCCAAGTTTTATGCCTTCCTATTCAAACTCAATGAGCCAAACGGGGCATATTATTAAGATCCCGCAGCAGGTGGTCCCTTGCTGCTTTTTGAGCTGTAAAATTCTGTTCGGGAGTGCGAAGGTGTTGCAACATTACAGCTTTTCTCGTAACATCTGCCTTCTTATAGAATTAAAGATAGAGGGCGAGACAACAGCACTGTTTATGAGGGTTTGAGTGGGTTGGCGTGCACTTTGCCAGATTGGATGATAACCTCTCAGGTTTGTTTGTCTCCACTTCAGTCCAATAAGGGACCTCAGGATGGGTATAGGTAAAATTGCGATGTGCTATTTTCATCATCACCACTCCCTTCTGGATTTATTTCCTTCCTGGATGTGAGTGTCTTGAGCAGATGGTCCCCACTTATGCCATCCAGCAGACTGTAAAATGTAGAAATATTTGTAGTTTTTCCAAAAAGCCTTTCTGTTAAATTACTGCCTTTCTAAAACAGTTGGTTGTTTTCACCTTTCTGAAAGCAGATCAGAGAAAAACAGAAGGTGCTGCGTGATGGGCTGCAAACTGCAGGGGTAGCACAAGCTATTCTTACTCCTCTTGCCGTGTTGCTGGCCTACCTTAGGCTATTGCTAGCCTTAATATAAATTGTTGATGCAGTCATCCAAATATTATTATCATCAATGCGTGTCCAGCATAATTACACAGAAGGTGCTAAGTTCTGTTTTATGGGATATTGTGGGTTTGGGGGCTTGTCTGTACAGATTCGTTTTCTCCCTTTGACCTCCTCCATTTAAAATTCACTTTTAATAGAGTTGTATCTGGTAGTTGGCCTGTTCTATGCTGTATCAGAATGTATTTGACTCATTTTTGAACAACAGAATTCTCTCAGTATAATTTGGGTCTGTTATTTTCCTATGCTATTTTCATTTCTGGCTTAAAAAAATATGCACAGATGTCCATTCTCTGAGGAAGCGTCTTCCAGTTTTACTCCTAAATGCAATCCCGTCCCCTTCTAGGAATGTCCCAAGTTCTCTGAAGGAGGAAACCCAAATATGCTCAGGACTACAGCCAAGCCCCGCAGCTCAGTGTTCTCAGCAACCAATCCCATGACCCTACAATATATACCAACGATCTTTTTATCAGAAGATCTCTCATGTTCCAGAGCTCTCAGCTTCTCTATTGTGCACCATTAATTTAACCGTAATTTTGGGCTTGGAGTTCTGGGGCAGATCGGGTGGAGTGAGAGCATTTCTGTGCATTTAGTCTACACATTTGGCACAAAGTACAAGCCAAGAGAGGGACCTTCCTTTTCGGTGATTAAGGAGCTGCGCTTGGTTCCCGTTCTGGCCCAGCAGGTGCGTCACAAGACGAAGAAGATGCAATGGCTCTCGTGTACATAGTGGAAGAGAGTTTAGACCAGGAGGGAGAGATTTCTGTGCCTCTAGAAGGGAATGAAGGACAACATCCCATGTGCTAGCTTGCTTGTCACCATGGCAACCGGAGAGCTAGAATTGTTCCAGATCCAGATGGATATATTGCTTGTGTTGTGGATGGCCTGCACAACGTGTGTCCCACTAAGCGGGACACAGCCCACCAGCTTGATAACTTTCTTCCCTTTTTTTACCTGTCCCAGGAAGGCAGCAAAACCTCAGACCTCAAGTTTCTTAAGCCTCTGGTGGGCTGCCATATGTGGTGACGGGCTGCTTTCTGCTTGGTGGATCACACATGCAGGCCTCATATATTCATTTTAGCAAACAATAGTATCCCAATACAGAAATCTCCATTATTTGAATATGCATTTATTTGAATTCATGCTACAGAGAGAGCTATCTGAGTGTGTTACTTATGTAAACATTTTACTGAATTTCTATTTTCCATAGCAATATAGCAACTCTCCTTCTCCCCCCACCGCTCAGTTCTCTCTCAAATGTTGACTCTGTTTTGTTCTGCTTCCTCCATTAGGCAATTAGTCGCTATTTGCCAAGACGGGATCCAGTCCTGAAGCCTTTAATCTATGAAATGGTCCTACATGAATTTCTGGAGAGTGACTATGAGGTACCACATTCCATCTGATAGCCACTGGCATTGAAACAGTGGCTTAATTCTAAGTAAACCGTTGCGTTGGTAAAGCAGAATTTTAGGATAGGGCACGTCCCACATAAGGGCAGATCATGAGTGCACAACCTTCAGTAACTTAGCAGCACTGTGAGCCAGGCAAGGATTTTATGTTGGCACAGCAGAATAGATAGACCAAAAACCAATTGATCAGAATCTGCCAGTATTGCCAGACACGGCCATGTACATCATAGATGCTGGTCTTCCTACATTGGAACAAGTCACTCAATGAGGCCCAGCTATGCATGTCTTATGTAGGCTGTCCCTTAAGCCAGGGGTTCTCAACCAGTGGTATGCGTACCACTAGTGGTACACGGACTGCCGTTTCGTGGTACTCAACCCCCCCAGCCAGCAAGATGGTGGCTGCCATCGCAGCGCTGCCCCAGAGCCCTGAAAACAGTGGCTTGAGCTCTGCCAAGTCAGCAGAACTCAAGCATGCCGGCTTCCCGCACTGGGAAGGGCCCTCCCACCCTTTCCCTCTTACTGCTTGATTTCTGGACTCCGGCACGGCGAAAACCCAGAAGTAAGTGGCAATGCCACATACTTCCGGTGGTACTTGGTGCAACGGCGGCTCCAGAGGTGGTACGACATGCTGAGGGGGTTGAGAACCCCTGCCTTAGGCTATGTACGTTCTGTGGGCTACATCCAGCCTATTAAGATTTTTCCCCCAAATCACATTTTTTGTCCCTTCAGTGTACATGGAATTATCCATATACACCAAGTACAGTCGAGTTCAGTGTACATGGAATTATCCTATTATGCTTATAATACTGCTTCTTACTCCCCAGCCTTTGCGATATGATGTTTCATATCAGACTCAGTAAATGCATAAAAGTGTTTTAGTAAACTTGACAGTTGTAAATATTAATCGCAAAACCAAAAGAAAAATATTTGTTTTACAAAATGAAACGCAAGTGTGATGTATGTGCACATTGATAGCTTTACAGTCCCCAAACTACTTGCAGGTGAACTTCAGTCATGACAAGTCAAAACAAAAAGGGCTGTAAAATGAGCAAATAAGTGCATGGATAATCAATGACCTGCTCTTCCATGGTCTGGCAGTATATTAGTTTGTAACTCTTCTCAGAGAAGTGAAATAAGTAGAATATTATTTTCTTCCTCTGTTCAATTATTCTTAAATATGACAATTTAGTTCCAGTTCATTATTTACAACAGTGACAGTAACGTCTCCTTGCTCTCTCTGTCGCTCTCTAAATTCTTCATCTGGAAGGAGTCGAATGTCTAAGTAACTTTTGTATTTAAGTTCCTCACAATGCAGACAAAAGTCTGCTCCCCTGGCTTTTGAAGGATTCTCCCACATAAGATCTCACATGTCATTCCTACATTGTGAATCACATTGGGTGAACAGATGCAACCGTTTCCCAAGTGGTAGCATACGTGGGATATCAGTTTTTGCAAATGTTACCAAATTGTCTTCCATGAATTTGTTGGCAGTGGCATCACTGGGGGGGATATGGAGGGTGGGGTGTGGACCGCACCGGGTGACACCCTCGGCCTCGGGGGGTTGTGGGATAACACCACTAGTGGCCAAAATTGTGAAAACTTTGTATTTATGAATAATACCATCATGTTATATCATTCGATTTTTACTTTCTTGCAGAATGCAATGAAGTAAATCATTTTGAATTATCTCTATTCTATCAAACATGGCCAAATAAGCAGAAGAATAAAACACTTATGCAACAAAAAGTGGATTTCCTTAACTCAAAACACAAAGGGGCGCGGACACCTAACAAAGACCCTCACTGTTCTTGAACGTTTTAGGTGTGGTGCGTTGTTTTGTACACACCTTTCTAATAGTGTCTTCCATTTTAAGGGTTTTGCAACACTAATTAAAGAGTGGCCTGGAAATCTCTATAACAACACAGTAATCGTTCAAGCAGTAGTGGATCATCTGAAGAAAGATCCACAGAACAGGACTTTGCTGAAAACACTTGCAGAGTTGTAAGTCTGTAGCATAGTGTGTTTGACTGTCTGCCTTAATGGAGAGCTTTAAACTGTTTCCACTTTCTAAAAAAAATTGTGTTTTCTGATTCTGTATCAGATTAATTCTTTGTCCTCTTTGTTTTTGGTTAAACGTCTTTAAAGTGTGTCATTTTGAAAGCAATTCATCAGGCAGGGGAGCATGTTTCAAAATGAAGTAATTTTTTTTTATTAAAATTAGCTCTGGAATGTATGAAGCACCAGTGGATCATCATGCAATATTAACCATGAAGAGCAACAGCGTACAGCAACTGTAACAAGAAGGAGTCTGTCTGTGACACAGCTTTTTATGGACAAAATTCCTATAGGGCAACATGGAGGCTAATGTGGGGTGACCTAATCACAGATCATCCTTTTGTGTCTTGATGGGCTATCCCTGGTGGAGATGGTCATCTTCCCTTGTGCAGCAACTAAGAAGGGGTGTGACCTGTGGCATCACGAGCCAGCATGTCACCCCCGGCGGGAGGTTGGCTGGCTTGGCGAGTCACCCCCCCACTGCCATGTCACCCCAACCCCCCACTACCGCATCACACACACCCCACTGCCCCATCACCTCCCGGTACTCCCCGCTCGTGCCGGGAGAGGGTGACGCACCCAAGGCCCGTTTGCGTGCTGCATCTTCTTTGGCGGCTCGGCCGCTTCTAACTTGGCCAGGCAAGGCTGAAAGTGGTGCATGCGCACAACACTGCTTGACGCCTTGCCCTCAAAAGGGCCGAAAGAAGACGCAATTGGGTCTTCGTTTTGCCCTTCTGAGGGCAAGGCTTCAAGCGACGTTGTGCGCATGCTGCTTTCCGCCTTGCCTAGTTAGAAGCAGCCAAGCCGTCGAAGAAGACGCGGCTTGCCGAGCGGGCCTCGGGCGCATGCATCGCCCTCCTGGCGCATCACCCCCTCCTGGCGCGTCGCCCCCTCCTGGCGCGTCGCCCCCTCCTGGCGCGTCGCCCTCCGGTGGCCAGTCCACCACCACGCCCTAGCAACGCCACTGGGTTATGGAGACTCCATGTTTGCGCTGGAGGCCAGTGCCTCAATTAGCATACGACTCATGATTACGTTGACAATGCAGTTGGTGGAGGAAGCCAAGGTCGAAGGCACTTCATTTGTGACCATGAACTGTCTCGTTTCCTCAAGGTCAGGAAGCTCCCAGGGTGTGGCATTGTTTACAAGCCCGAATTAGCAGACCAATCAAGGTGTGGCTGGTCATGGAATTTTCCAAGGAAGGTCTTCTCACAAGCCAGCCAGCAAGTGGGGTGTTGCTCTAACAAACCAACGTTGGAGCTTTATTCCAAAGACCTATGTCACTTGAGGCTTCCTTGCCATCCATCAGCCCAAGCAAAACAACATGAGATTGGCCTGGGTCACCTGGCTTACCTGGCATGCACCCAGCATCATATACATATGTGTATACGTACATGTGTCAGGCATGCACTGCCCCTTAGGCCGCAGGATTGATGATTCTCTATGGCATTAGACAGGGCTTAGCTTTATATAGTGACAGGTGTATCTGGCCTTCTTGGATTTTAAGAATAAATCCTTTCAGTGCCGTTTAATGCTGTTTGTTCTCCTTAAATGAATCTATGGCCAAGTTTTCCTTGTTCATTCTAGCCTATCCGTTTTAATGTATACGGGGAAAAGAAACTGCCAGTGGGCTGTTGATAAAGAATCAATAGTTCTGGAAGGGGGGGGGGGTAATTGGCTGTTGAAAAGCTCTTACAGTTCTGCTGCGCAGTGACGTTTGGTGCATAAGGGACACACAAAAGTCCAAATGGCAATACAGATATCCCACTGTGCCAGGAATTCGGAGCAGGGCGGGAGGGAGGTAATTTCTGGCTTGAGGCGAGTTGGCTTCTCAAAGTAAGCAATTTATTCCTGACTTGAGGTACGCTTGTATGGTTTAGGGCAGGCCTGATTTCTTCACCACACATGGTCAGTACAACATAGGAAGCTGTCTGTTGAATCCTGTTCCGTTGACTACCAAAGCTGGGAATTGCTGGAGCATCTATTTTTATAGGGTTTTGCCTCCGTGAGGGTCCTATAATGTGAGGCCCACATAAGCAGAAAGGGGAGGGAATATTTTTAATCTGCCTACCTTCAAGCCAAAGGCTTTGGGTTGTATCCAGAAAAAGTGCATCCTGACTAAGTACCATTAAAATCAATGAGGCAAGTTAGTTATGACTACTTAAGTCCCATTGATTGCAGTGGTCTGGATTCACTTTCTTTGGGTAGACCCCTTTGTCAGCTGGACTGCCTGTGTTTTTTTTGTGAGCTTCTGCTTACATCATGTGTCCCCTTTAAAAGAGCAAAATCATAAATATACTTAAGTGTAGGGAAATACACAGTGTCCCTGCAAAAACATTCATTTCCCTGCACCTAAATATTCTCAAGTTTGGGGAAAACGTAATGTGAGAAATAGTCTTAGGCTTGAAGGCTCTATTTATTTATTGCAACTAGAGTGGTTCACTTATGACGCAGTTGGAGAAAACCTCCTTTAAATGGTATGTTATATCTGATTCGTTCCCCAACAAAAGCTGATCTCGTCGTCATTCTGAATTGGATTTGCCATACTTTGGCGCTATAAACCATTCTACATTTTATTTTTTATTTTTTGGATTATATATTTATATTTTATTGATATATTAAAACATAAAAACAATACATATTTCATAAAGTTATAGCAAGCACGAAGCAATACATCCTACTAGCATACTATTCACTATTTTCTACATATAATATCAAACTAAGCCAAAATAACACCCACGTTCTATTCATTAAATCCGCATATCATCACATCGTTCTCTCTCTCTCTTAAAAAATCGATAAATGGTTTCCAGTTATTCATGAAAAGGTTAACTGATTTTCCTTAATTAAAATTGTAAGTTTATCCATTTCAGCATAGTCCAAAACTTTCAGCCACCAATCTTCCAGCGAAGGTATCTCCGAATTCTTCCAATATTGTGCATATAAAATTCTTGCTGCAGCTATCATATATAAAAACAAATTTTGAAATTTTTCGCCTACATGATCATCCCTCATACCCAACAAAATGGTTTCCGGTTTCATTTGAACCTTAATCTTTAAAATCAACTCAATCTGTTTATGAATCTGAGTCCAATACTTCTTTGTTTGGGGGCATGTCCACCACATATGATAAAAAGTTAAAACCATTCTACATTTTAAACTGTTTAGACATTTGTCAGAAATTATAGCTTTGCCGTGAATCTTTGCCATGTTGTCCATTAGAAACATCCCTCCCAACCTCTTTCACAGGAACTCTGGTTGCTAGGGTTTCTTATGGGGAGGAGGCACTTTTATTAAGCCACTCAGGTTGTAGTATGGCCATGGCCTGAGTCTTAGATGGGGATTCCACTGAACTCTCATCAATATAGAATTTAGCAGCAGTTTTCTGTCCAAACTGGAAGGGAGGCTGGATTTACTCCATATTAAGAAGGCTTCTCCAATATCAGTAGACAGTGCTGTGCAAGTTCAGAAGCGCCTACATGATGTCCACCCCACCATTTATTGCTTGTGTGTATTGCCTCCAAAATAGGAGGTTTCTCTACATCAGTGGTTCCCACATTTTTTAGCACCGGGACCCACTTTTTAAAATGACACGCTATTGGGACCCACCTAGCTTTACGAGACTTTAAAAAAGTGATCTAGAAAGAAATTATATATTTATTTACAAGTAATACTGTATTTTGTTTTACTTGCAATTAGCTGCTACTGTATCTGATTTTTGAATAGCCTCAGGGCTTGAGGCAATTATCTGATCTTTCCATCACCTACATTTTCATTGAAGGCTCTGCGGGACCCACCAGAAATCAGGTCGCAACCCACCAAGTGGGTCCCAACCCACAATTTGAGAAACACTGCTCTACATGAAACACTGGGGAAGCCAGTTAATCATCTGATTTTGTCTGTAAACTGCTTTGTGAACTTTTTGTTGAAAAGCGATATATAAATACTGTTAATAATAATAATTAATAACAACTTTCAGAATCCACCAGATTCTAGAAAACTTGCAGACAGGATTAGGGCATCTGAAACCCAGAGTGAGACGGTTGTGGAACTTTGGTGAACTGGATGAAAAATGTTGGATGCCTGAACTTTTACAATGTAGCCCTAGTCTTTGAGTCTTGTCTGCATTTATAGGCTTGATTCAAAGCACATTCTTGAAATGAAAGTATGTAATGCTTTATTGCATCAGCATATGCATTCAGCAGGTACCATAGGAATAAATCAGCTACCTCCTGAAATTCAGAAAATATTCCTACATTGACCTCAATTCTTCATTATGCAGGTTTTGACTAGCCTGGGAGCATTGCTGTTTAATCAGAAGATGGGACATGGGTCATGGGCCATTGGTGGCCTGTCTGGAAAAAATTGAAGAAAAAAATGTACCCATTTACTTTTCTAATACATATAGATAAAGATGAAGAGTATTTCCCATTATTTTAAATGACGCCGGAATGGTTCAACCATTTGTGTCCACCTTTCAGCAAAACCGTTTTCGTACTGGTGGATTGCTTTCTCAAAAGGCCTTGCCGGTAGATCTATCTGTAACATATGATCCTCCTTAACAGGTACACCTATGACCAACGCTATGGAAAGGCTCTTGAAATTTACCTCACACTGAGACATAAAGATGTTTTCCAACTGATCCACAAACACAATCTTTTCAGCTCCATCAGGGACAAAATTGTTCTGCTAATGGAGTTTGATTCAGAGGTATGATGACTTTTATGTGATTTTTTTTAACACTTTTTTGTCTGTCAGAATTTTAACCAAAGGAGGAATAATTTGTCTAGTAGAGCTGTTTGTTTTGAATAAACTCAAAACAGCTAAGTGGCTGAATTAGTGGTATTCCCACAACGTCTTTTTTACCGTAGCTTTTTGCTTAAGCCAAAGAATATTAAAATTTTAGAAAATAAATATCTGCAATGTTTGGAATTATGGGAGGAAAAAAGGCCCATAATCTGCAGGTAGTATTTATGCTACCTACACCCATAAATCTGCTATAAGTATTACCCTAGTTGGAGGAACAGAATATGAACAATAGAGAACCAAACCATAAAATGTTTGAAAACGGTATTTGCTACAACAGCCCTGTAGCTGTTTCCAAACAAACATGTTTCCAAACAAACATGGTTTAAATCAGCCAACATGCTAATTGTTTGAAGAAACAATTTTAATTCAGCGCATGTCACACATACAGTGTTGAAATTCTCAGCATGTTCCTTCTTTTGACTTCTAATCGACTTGTGGAGTTTCACATTCTTAAATGCCCATGCAAAAGATAAAGATGTATGCTAGGCAAAATCCCCTTCCCCTTCCCTTTCATTTAGCTGGCCACAAACACGTTAACATGGGGAAAAGCTTTGGAGGGAGAATCTTGAGTGTATTAAGATGTATGTCCTAACCAACTTTCCAGCGCTGGTGTAGCCGTGCCAACAGGGTGCACAGTGCATTTTGCAGTGCAGGGGCAGTCAGGGAGGCCTCTTCAAGGTGAGGGAACATTTGTTCCCTTACCTTGGGGCTGCATTGCGGCTGCACTGGAGCTGGAAATTAGGTTAGGATTGCGCTGTGAAGCATTTAAATCTGCTTTACTTGTGCTACTCAGTGGGTGTGCCTCGGGTCAAGGCAGATGTGGGCAATTCTAACACTTTGTATCTTGGGGCCTGTTCAGTTGTGTTTTTCCCTAGAAGAGATCAAGAGTGGGTTTCAAGTTCATGCGCTCCTTGCACTGCCTCTTTTCTCACAGGGAGAAGTGAACATCATTGGTATGAGTGACTTACTGGGCTGACTGCTCCAATGAATGTTCACTTCTCCCTGCAGCAAAGGGAGCAGGATAGGGAGTATGCAAAACTGTGGTCCTCTTCAAAAGGAAACATCATGTAGAGGCCTTGGGATGAAATCTGCTGTATTTTGTTGCTGCTACATAAGCTCCATTTATTGCATGGGCAATAATATTCTGTTACTTTTGCCTTTAATAAGTGTTGCCTTTTAATAAGTGTTGCACAATACATTTCTGTAGATATAGGGCAGCGATTTTCAACCTTTTTCATCTCACGTAACACTGACAAGGCGCTAAAATTGTCAAGGCACACCGTCAGTTTTTGGACAGTTGAGAAAACACGCTGTACTGCTGGCCATGGGCTCACATCCCCCAATGGCCCTCCCCCAAACTCCCACGGCACACCTGCAGACCATTCACGGCACACCAATGTGCCATGGCACACTGGTTGAAAATTGCTGTTGTAGGCTGTGATCCAGCACACAAATGGGGCTCTTTAATTGTTTGTTGGCTGTGGCAAGGAAAGCATTCTCCACTGGCAATGGGTACCCCACATGTGCTTTGGGTTGGAGCCATGGACAGTATAATCAGACTAGTAGCATCTCTTTTTCCCACCAACACCACTTTCCCCCTTTCTCATCTTGTCCCACAAACTGCATAGCAATTGTTGTTGTCTGCAAGCAGAGATAGCCCAGTCAAAAATCTATAAGCACACATAACCATGTCACGTTGTGATTGTTTACGTACCTGTTCTCTGTCATGGATGTTGTGTTTCTTTCAGAAAGCAGTCGACATGCTTTTGGATAACGAAGATCGAATATCTGTGAGTATGGCCATTTCATGATTTTGCGTTGGCTGGCTACCTGTGCTAACTGGGCAAAGAGGCACCTTTCAAAGTGGTGTCCTCAAGATTGGAAATGGAAACTATTTATTGATTTATTTTACTATGTAAACGGCTTTGTAAACTACTCCTGTTGAAAAGCGGTATTATTATTATTGATGATGATGATGATAGTAATACCACCACCCTCTATCACCCTTTCAGAATCATGTGGCGTTCATCCCAGAAACAGCTAACTCTGATATGTTAACGATTTTTGCTTTTAGATTGACAAAGTTGCGGAGGAACTAAAAGACAGGCCTGAATTGCAGCATATGGTAAATATGACGGTTTTACGGTTTTAAGTGTTGTCTTAGGACCCAGTCCTATCCAACTGTGGTCCATGCTGAGGCATAATAGACAAGTGTTTCTACTTGTTGTTGACTGAACCTAACCTACTGCACAATCCTGTGCAAGTGCCCGGTGCCAGAAGTAGTTGCAAACGTCCCGTAAAGCACGTTTGCGACTACTCATGAGCAAGGAAAGTCGGCGCAGAGGCCGGCCTCCCTTGCTCCAGCGCCAGGATGACCCCACGGCCCAGGCGGCCCGGGAGGGGCTGGAGGATGGCTTCGGCCATATCCCAGACCCCGCCAGGTGGCTGGGCCGTTACACAGCCTCCTCCTAATGCCGCCAGCAATTTTGCTGGTGGAAATCCAAGGAGGCCGATTGGCCCATGCAGCATTTACACTCTGGGAAGGGGACAATCTTCCCCTTCCCCAAGTAGACCTCTGCCCCGGTGGCAGCCTGGCCGCCAGGGAACAGGATCCGGCGGGATGTGTCATAGAATATTTTCAAACCCAACATTGGTTAGGGGAAGATGTTCCATTTGCCACTTCTGGTATGGTGCATTGTGAACAATAAGCTGTATTGACTACTAAACATTTAAGCCCCGGATTGCGCTGATCCTCTCTATAGTACATAGCTATGTACTCTGTCTGTACTCACAGCAGATGTTAGACTTACAAAGTCCTAAACAACTTAGGCCCAAAGATAGACTTCTGTTGATCAAATGAATTCTGGATTGTTGTTCAGCCATATTAGCCTCAGCAAGTTGAAAAAAACTGTATCTTGGCGGAGCTGGGACAATGGTTAAGGGTAGTCTGGACTGCAGACTTGCTACTAGGATCATTTTATCATGCTTATTTGGTTTTTTTCTTCCTTTTGTTTGATTTTCGTAGTATTTGCATAAACTTTTCAAAAGAGACCATCACAAAGGGCAAAAATACCATGAGAAACAAATCAGCCTGTACGCGGAATATGACCGGCCAAATTTACTTCCGTTTCTCAGAGATAGCACTCATTGCCCACTAGAAAAGGTAAGAGAAATATCTTATCAAAATGTCCTTTTCTTACTTAGTATGTTGGTTCTATAGCTTTGCAGTTTTGTCTCAGCTTGTTCTGTCTACTCTGTATGGTATGTTATGCTACCCTCTCCTGGAAAATATGAGAACTACATCGATTTGATTCTCTCCCTGGGAGCATAACGGTGACCCAGAGATGCTTTTTCTTCAGCTCTTTAAAAGGCTGCAGTGCGGTGGTCTGGTTTATGTTTTCTGCATTCAGCATGTTACATGACAGCACACCTGGGTTTGCCACTTTATGTACACTTGACAGACAACTGCAGCAGTCCTGGTCCTCCACTTGTTGGATTGAACGTCATTGTGGTGTAATGATCAGGGATTCAGACGAGGCCTGGGAAAACCCAGGTTCAAGTCTCCACTCAGCCAAGAAGTCCATTGGTGACCTTAGGTCTGTCACTGTCTCTTTCTGTGCTCTAACTCATAGGGGGGTTGTGAGGATTAAAAGGGTGGGAGGAGAGCCACAAACAGGCCTGACCGGAGCTGAATCAAATTTCCATACCCACTTTTTTTTTTTTGCATACGTGTCTCACAATTCACACACACACAAAAACCACCTTGTGTTTCTTAAGTCCGCCTCCTCATCCTCCGGCCCTGCTCGTTCTTTTTCCAACTCTCTTTGCTTCTGTCCAGGTCATGCAAATGGAGCTTGAGGAGAAAGCAGAAGAGAGAGGTTTCCTCTTCTTTCTTTCCCCGGTGCTGCCCATCCAGCTTGTTTTGAAGCAAAGGAAGCTAAGAAGAGGATTGGCAGGTGGAGGACATGGTGGGGCATTGCCGCCATGATGGTTCTCTCACTTGCCTCGCTCTCTTTTCCCCAAGGGAAGGGAAGCGAGCAGGAGAGAGTTTGCTCTGTTGGTTCCTCCTTCAGTATTGCTGTGATCTCTTGTCCAGCTCACTTCCCTTCCCTTGGGGGAAGGAGAGCAAGATGAATGAGAGAGGGATTGTCGTGACAGGTACAGGATTTGTTTATTTTCAGCTTGCTCTGTAATCACCTTGCCAGCCTCTCCCCCCCCCTTTTTTTTCTGTTTTGCCAAAAGATCCATCCCTTGTCCTTAACACCTACAATGATCTTCCCTATGGTTCCAAATCCTTTTAAGCCCTTTTAATAAACTTCTTATAACAGATACAGATACAGAAACCTTTATTGGCATAAACAATACAAACATAAAACATGTACGGTACAGTACAATTTTACAATTAATCCATGTCCTCCTACACTTTGACCCATGTCACTTATCATCAGTCTCCTTTTGACAATCTCCCACAAAAAGGTTGCTATTCTCTCCACTATATCTGCCTTCTCTGAAGATAGAACAAATCTAACCGTCTCCTTATCTGATTGACCCCTCATATTTGTCTTCTTATAATAAGATGTTTTAAAATCATTTTTGCTGATTTTCTTGCCTGATCCAAGTTCACTCAAGAGGGAGTGGGATTGCCACTACATTTTACTGTTTTGGTACGATTTACTGTTAGGCTTTTAAGGGAAATTCCCCAGATTTGGTTTTTTTTTTGGGGGGGCTCTCTGTTCATGTGGGGCAGGGACAGTTTCAAGGACCCTTAGCTTTGGGTGATGGCAGTGACTCAACTACCAGCTCCCCCCCAGTTTACCCAATAAAGGGAGAGAAGTGGAAAGCATGGGGCCATGTGCCGTATGTTAACCACTAGGCTCTATGTCCCAGTCAGCTCTCTGGCCTCCCTCCTGGTGGTAGTGTTGTGATGTGCTCTGAATGAACTGTGGCAAGTGTCTTTTTTTTTTGCCTTTTGCCTTTTCATTTTCTGCATTTTTGGCTTTGAGGAAAGCTGTGTCTTTCCAAAGATCCAAATGGTGCAATTTTGTACATAATCAGCTGAGTTACAAGCAAGCAGGGTTTTGTGTGTTTTTTTGTTTGTTTTCTCTCTCCAAGGATCAACAGGAGAAAACAAGAATGCATTAGAAGCTCCAGCACCCCTTAGATCCAGAGCCCCTTAGATCTCAGACGAATGTCCCTCCTGAACTCATAATAAGCAAACTTAGTCATCCAGAGGGACCCCACCTCTCCAGGGTCAAGAGCCGACAGTGGCAGGGAGGGGCCACTGATAGCGAAAGCTGAAATTCCAGCTTGAGCTGAAGTGCCTCAAGATGGAGGAGAAATTACTGGAAGCAAAACAGGAAGAGTGGAAGGCAGCCCCTGAATGGGAGAGAAAGTGCCATGAGGCAGAGAGGGAGGTGGGATGGGAGGAGGAGAATTTCACCCCCAAGGACCAGAAGGTCTGCATGGGCCATGAAGTGCATTTGCCGAAGGTTTGTTCCTCCTCCGCCTGCTCTAAACCGTGCCCCAGAAGACTTTAAAAAGATCCCTGTGTTCTATGTGGGGCAATGATGCAAAGACAGTTATGGCAAATTTTGAACTGGCTTCCTTCATAGCTCCATGTGCAACGCATTACAGTGGTCTAATCTGGAGTATTAGACTGTTACTAGAGTATGCATAACTGTGTGTTGGCCGCAACTTGTGCATCAACCTCAGCTGGTGAAACATACACTGAGGGCCCAATCCTATCCACCTTTCCGGCACTGATGTAGCCATGCCAGTGGGACCTGCACTGCATACTGTGTGTGGGGGGGGGAAGTCCCAGAGACCTCCTCAAAGTAAGGAAATGTTTGTTCCCTTACCTTGGTGCTGCATTGCGGCTGCATTAGCGCTGAAAAGTTGGATAGGATTGGGCCCTGTGCCACAGTTTTCAAATATGTGTCTTACTCATACATACATAACATTTTTAGTTATACACAGAATGTTGTACTCCTAAAAGTATGTAATGCATGGTGGCCCTGTTTTATGTTGCTGGGGAAGATTTTTTATTATTATTTTTACAGTGCCAAAATGTTTGGGTTAGGACTATGGCAAGGGCTTGGCCTATTTGTTTGGTGTGTTGTATGGAAAGTTGTCCTGTTTTGCATAGCCTTCCAATATCCTTTTAAACGCTTCCAAAAGGTGATACAGCTGCTGACACTATTGCTGTGAAATACAGAGCTCTCAAGTAGGATTGGGTGATTTCCCCCACCCCAATGTGGTCATATCATTTAGCCAGAAGACCCTCCTAAAATCTGCAGGATTGTTTTCAGTCCTCTTCTGGAGATTGATGCTGATTTCTGGATACTCTTGGCAGGTTTGGCAACCCTAGTATTGAAAGTTCCTGCCTGGATAGGCAGAGGACATTTTGTACTATTATTGCTCTTACCAATTGCACCATGTTACCATTGCATGGTGTGTTCCCAGATGTCCTTTTCATATGTAGGAAGGGAACTTTTGTTTGGGTGGAGGTGGGGGGGGGGGGAAGCAGTTTTATGCAGATTGTTGTAGAACAAATAATAGGATATGCCAAGAGCTGCAGTATGGATCTTTACTTAGATTCAGAGTCATGAAATATACTTTTAGTGCTTTATTGGGGCAGAAATTACATATCTTATGTGCTTGTTTCATTCTGAATGTATGGAAGAGCTCATTTTACATTTCAGGTTAGGCCTGCTGTCTCTGGGACATTGGTATGGGAGTGGAGAGGATGATGGTGCCACAATGATGTTTGAATTCTCAAGTCCTTCTCATTCTTCAGGGATTTGGAGATAGCTGCCTTATTGTGAACAGTGTGCACCCCTCCTATTCTTCATGCATCTCCGTTCAATCCTTTTGACTGGATGACGGGAGGATGCAAATTGTGAGGGATTTTTCTCTGAGGACTTCCATATCCTGTATTTATTTACAGGCTCGCAGTTCCGTCTTTGAAAGGCTTCGACCATTTTTATGAGAGCAGTTAAACAATAGCAGTTAAACAAAAAGAAATAAGTCACCTTTGTTATTTTCAGTAGAGGTTAGTTTTTTTTTTCTTTCAACAGTTTTCAGGCTAAAGAAAGGAGGGAAGGCACCACCCCAGGAATGTAGGAGATCTCAAACTAGACCTGGTGTGATATTTTGGGTTGTTCCCAAACTGTGGTTAGAACTGCGAACAAAGTAAGATTTGTTGTGTTTTGAATGCAACAACAAATCCCAATTTGTTTTAAACCAAGGATGGAGGCAGAAAATTTTCTTCCCTTGTGTACGTAAGCCTTGTGTGTGCTAGTAACACTAAAACATGAACAACTTTAACTTTACTTCCTGGTGTCTTAAAGTGCCTGTAGTTCTGGGTATGACCATAATGACTTTTTGTGCTTCTTAATCTAATTTTTATGGGGGAGAAGTGGTCTTATCACATTAAGTCATCATCATATTAACTTCCTACTTTTGACATTTCAAGGCTCTTGAAATCTGCCAACAGCGAAAATTTGTAGAAGAGACGGTTTATCTTTTGAGTAAGTGACATTTTGATGAATTCCAACATGTGTCTTTGTCTCATGGAAACCTTTGTTTTTGTTTTAAATATCTATCCTGCTGTTCTTCCATGCTAGAACTCAGGGTCAAATACAAAACGTTAGTCTTGACTTATCAGATCTAAACCTATTTAGCTTCAGCAAGGTGGCTGTATCATGTGCCTTCAGACCATGCCTTGGAACCTAAAAGTTGAATTCTCAATCAAATATGTCTAGAATGGGTGGATTGGGAGGCCTCCTAATCCTGAAGGCCTCCAATCCCAATCCTTGGGGCTTGACAAAACATTTATTACCAGAGAGGAAAATGTTAAGCAATAATTATAATCCCATATATAGGCAGTGTTTCCCCAACTTTTTTTGACCTGCAGCTCCCTTGACCATTGGCTGCGGCTTCCCATTACATTATGTTGATGCCTGCCAATTGGCATTGCACTATTTTCAAGAAGGTTCTGTAGCACTTGGCAGCTCCCCTGGCTGATTTCCAATGCTACCCTGGGAGCTGCGCCTCCCAATTTTGGAACCACTGCCATATAGGTATAACATCCAGCTACTATCATCCCAGACCCTACGCTAACGTTAGAAAATTCTGAAGCATAGACTATGGCAAACCTCTGGGGGAAAGGAATTCAGAATATGACAGCTACCAAGCATGTCTCTCTTCATGTCCTTGTTACTCAAATGTAGTCATGGCTGGTATTCTCCTATACATGTGCCTCTCCAAAATCCTAGTTTTTTTATCCCAAGAGGCAATTCTGATCAAAATCTTGCAGGGCAGTCCTACATCATTTGCAGATGCTGATCCTGGAAGAACTGCCTGTTGTACCTTTTGTGAGCTTTACAGCACAAGCCTATGCATTTTTTACTTGGGAGTCCCATTGAGTTGCATGGAGCTTAATCTCCATGTGCATTGAATTGCAGCCTTAGTCTTGTCGTGGTGTTGGTTTTTCCCTTCAGAGGTCATGCCTGTCCTTACAAGCCCTCAACAGACAGCATCTGAGAGTTAGTTAATAATTTCTCATTGCCTGAACTGCCTCTTTGCACGTAGCTCAGCTCAGTAGGCAATTATTATGTCATACCCAGGCCCCATTGATTTCAATAGGAATGCAGTAAAAGCCGTGTTATCCTGCAAGCCTGGGAAATGAGGGATGCCGGTTACCCAAATATGCAAGCAGCAAAGCTTTCACTACCCCCAGGGCTCCCTCTGCTGTGCTTCTCTACCCTCCTTCCTTCACAAGGGCTCTCTAGGAACAGAGACATTCACTTCCTTTCTTCTGAGGCCCTTGTGTGGAAGCCTCCATTCCTAGGGGCCCTTGTGAAGGGAGGGAGGGTGGGTGGGTGGGGAGGCACCCCGAGGAAGTCCTGTAAGGTAAGTGAGAGAAGGGGCTGGGAAAGGAGCTCAGAGGCAGACAGACCGCTTGCTTAACTGATGCTTCATTACGCATCCTACTCTGCCTGTTGTTGAGGCGCTGGTGAACCAGTTTGCTGCCTAACTAAGCACCAAATAACACAGCTTTTACTATGTATTGCTTTATTTACTCATTTATGTTGATAAAAAGGTAAAGACTTGAGAAAATGTAGTATGGAAACTTTCATGGCTTGGTACAATTTGTAACGAAGCAGGCATTATGGGTTTTCTAGCCATGTCTCTTAAGACGACAGTACAATTTTAGTTTTTATTTCTCAAATAATAAACATGGCTAGAAAACCCATAATGCCTGCTTCGTTACAAACTTGAGAAAATGTTTTAACTTACAGTGCAACTTTCTGCGGCTAGCCTAAAGGGCTGGCCTTGGGATCCTGAGCCCATTCCGAGGCCACACTGGCGCAGCCCAGAAACACCTCGGGAGAAGGGGACGTTTGTCCCCTTCCCCGGATGTAGGGCTGCCCAGGGCCTATGGGCCTCCTCGGATGTACACCAGCTCTGAAGCTGACGTACATCCGAGGCAACAGAGTAAGGCTGGGCTGGGAAAGGGCCAAGGATATCGGTGGAGCATGCCGCCAATATCCCAGCCCTCTCCTTGCCCAGTTTGGCCAATGGCCCCCCCTCCCTCACCACCTGGCCCGTCCTCCCCCTGCCCCGGTTGGTGCAGGGCTTACCTGTATCGGCGGGCGCAGGGACGGTCCACCGGGGGAATGAGGGCTGCTGGCCTCCTTACTCCCGAGTCATCACAAACATGCTTTACAGCATGTTTGCAACACTTGAGAGCAGCAGAGCGAGTTCGCCGCCGCTCTAAAGTTAGAGAGGATCAGGCTGCCCGACAGTGAAACAGAGGATGAGGTGTCTTTTTAAGTCTGATGCCAAGGCTCAACTTTTTTTTGTTTTACAATTCATGTTCCTTTGTCTTTCTAGGCAGAATGGGCAACAGCCGAAGCGCCCTGAAGATGATAATGGAGGAACTGTATGACGTCGACAAAGCCATTGAATTTGCCAAGGAACAGGATGATGCAGAACTTTGGGAAGACCTCATTTTATATTCCATTGACAAACCACGTAAGCAGAGTAGCTTTTGCTCAATTTGCAAACTCTGTGTATGCACTTCTAATCAAATGTGAGGAGGAGTGGGAGTATAATTGAGCCCTCTGTAGTACAAAAACAATGTAGTCAGATTGATTTGGGAGTAATGCCTGCTTGCATAGTGCAAGAGGCTAAATTGCAGTGTCATCAATGTAGCGCTACAACATGCTAAGGGGAAAAAATAGCCTCTCGTACTGCAGCATCTTGGCACTGATAAACATAACTGATGACATTATTCCACAGCTGCTGGGACATGTGCTGTTGCTAGGGAAATGAGATGAAATCATAGCCTGTTTCTTTCTTCTCTGCAATAATCTTTGGGTTTCACTGATAGAAAGTGTGACTGTTGTACATCTTTATATTTCTGAAAATAAGACTTGCTCTGAATGTGTGTGCCCTTTCAAGAGAGGGAAAGAATTATTCTGATTATTTATTTATTTATTCATTTATACCTCACCTTTCCAGCCTGAGACTTCAAGGTGGTTTTACATGGAAGGCTAAAAAAACCCCTGTATGCTGTTAGCCTGCCTATCTACATGCATCTTTCCTTAACTATTGGCTGAGCTGTGATGTCATAGAATTTTCATCAGCATTCTAACTTATGAAGTGTAAACTCAACAATAGTGTTTCCTGATAAAAGCTGTAGTGGAAGGTCATTGTGACTGAAGAAAAAGCACACTTTGCACAGAGTAGAGGGTAGGGCTAAAGGTGTTGTGTGAAAGCAAGGGGGAGGCTGAGAGTGAGGGGCCCAATGAGAAAAGGACCCATGAGTTAAGGAAACTCGCGGCGCAATCCTGTGTAACAGCAGATGTACCAGTGTAAGTGCACTTACACTGGTGCATCTGCTGTTACACCGGTGCAAGGTTACACAGGATTGCACTGTAAGAGAACTCGGAGGAAGAGTAGCTCAAGGAGGTGGGGAATAGTGGAGAAACTGTGACCTGAAGGAAGATTTGATGCAAGAAGGGAGAAACCAATAAGAAAAGAGGTCTAGGGAAAAGCCTTAAAGTTCTAAAAACATAAGAAGTATGTACTGTGGAAGGAAGATACAGCAGGAAATGAGGGCTGGGGTTCTGCGTGAATAGGGTGGCTGAAGGAAACAGGGCAGATTAGGCAGTGAGTGAAAAGGAAATGTGAACTTATGGATGCAGGACAGAAAGAGCAGAGAAGGTTATCTTCTACAACATACCTTCAAGATCGTTCATTGCGTGCCACAGTCAAAAGAGAACACATGAGCAACATGAGAAGCATGCTTAAGATGCTTGCAGAACCAAGAAGTAGGTTAGTCAAATTACTGCAGTATATTGTCCTGCCAGAACTATTTGAAGAGCCAGATCTTTCCCTAAATGGTGGGAGAAGCACTCAAAGCTTCCACTAGCATGTGGCCTGCAATTAGTATGCATAGCTCTATAAAATGCACTTAAATTAGAAAACGAGACCCTTTGTGGGGCCACTCAGCCAGGGAGGTCCCTTCAGCTTTAAATGTGTATGTTGGCGTACTAGTCTACTTTTGTTCCTTCAAAAAGAGTAACGTGTGCTACTAAGGGAAGAAGTACTCCACGGAATGGGTCCACGCTCTAAGTCTGCCTTGAAAATCTATCCATTGCATTCTGGTTTTGGTAAAATGCTTTTGAACGAATAACTCTCCTAAGTCATTCTGTGTTTCTGCAGCTTTTATTACCGGCTTGTTAAACAATATCGGGACCCATGTTGACCCTATCCTCCTCATCCACCGCATTAAGGAAGGCATGGAGATTCCAAATCTGAGAGATTCACTGGTAAAAATACTCCAGGATTACAATTTGCAGGTAACGTTTACTGATTGTCTCACTTTGCCCATTCATGCCCTCACACCTCCATTAGACACCTCCATGTGTGTCTTCTTTATTAATAAGAACTCAATTATTTCAGGGAGCCAGCAACAGTTGTGGAATAAATCATACCAAGATAACGTCATATGTTTGCAGTAGTGCTGAATTTACAATAGTGATTTAATATCTTCTGTATAATGATACAAAATTATTGTTTACCCCTGCAACACATCATCTACCTCAGCATGTTGTCTTCAGGGCCTGCAGTCATTGGTTGGAAAACAGCAACATTTAGTTCCCAGGTTCTGTGGTCCAATCATATTTGGACACTGCGTTGACGTTGCACGGACATCAGTGCAATGTCCGTTGTATCCTAAACCCACTCTGACAACACCACACCGACAGCACATTGATGCTGGCAGAACAAGGGGTCCAAATGCCAGGCATGTCCTGGCAAAGCAGTACTGGCACAGCCCAGAAATTCCCTGGTGTCTATGGAAACACCAATACAGGCTGTTATCCATGGAGTGGCGTCCTGACAGCAGTGCGTCATCATCACCATGACAGTGCATCGTGTGAGTGAAATCCATGTGAAGTTGGCAGGTCATTCATGTGATGCCAAGGAGCCAGTCACTGCATCCAGTGAGCCCCAACCCTGGCAGCCAGACAAGCACCGTCAGGGTGAGTTGAGCAGGGGACAGGTGAAGAGCCAATGAGCAACCAATGCTGGGGACACACACACACACACACCGCCAGCCCCTAGGAATGAATAACGTAGCCACAGAAACCACCCACGGGGACAGGAGTCACAGTTGCATCAGCAGCAAAGGGGCAAAAGCAGAGAACTGCTAGGGACCCCTGCACCTTGGGTTCACATCCCCTCATTCCACCCATATAAACACATATATCCAAGGAATCCCTTTTGAGCAGAGCACAGGTAAAAAAATAGTTCCCTTGGAAGAGGGCAGCCATGTGAAACAAAAACACAATCCCCTTCATGTCGGGGGTTTAAGTCCCCATGGGAGCATCTCCCAGCTGTAAGGAATGCTTTTGCCAGGGGAGGGACTGGGACGAGTCACAAGGGGAGCCTTATCAGGACTCAGGCAAAGCAGGATCCCTGTGGCTCACTGCACAAAGGCACAGGCTGAGAGCCAGGTGAGATGGGTTTGAGCTCAGCCAAGGGTCTTGCCCTCGCCAGCAAGGCACTCGCTCATCGCTGGTCAGAAACACCCATGGCAGGAACCCATGTATTTTTCCAACATTTCTCCGGTGTCCATGGCGCATCTGTCAGCAGGCGGGCTTCTACACTGGTAGGGCTGTCATTGCACCAGCATACGTGGAGATACACTGCTATATCTCGAGGACAGGATTGGGCCTTTAGTGCGCTTCTATCAGTACAGAGAATGCCCATCATTGCTCAGGGTAAGAAACCAAAGCTTCCTTGCAGAGCTTTCAGCAGTGATCAATATCTGTTCTGTGCATTGGTCGCCTCCTACCCATCTCGTCCAAAAAATGTCCAGGAAAGAAAAAGATCAATGCAGAGATGATTAAGGTAATTCCAAATGGAATTATGTGGCCCAGGTGATATTGTTACCCAGACGTGTTTTGCTTTAAACACTATGCCTCAGGGGTCCACCACTGTGTCTAGAGGAGTAGCATGAGGATCACTAAATTTAGTAATGCCGTTGTCATCATTGGTGGGAATGATTTAAGCCTGTCTAATAATGGTGGCAGTGCTGTGAGAGGAAGGTGTTCCAATATTCATGGTAGGGCAAGACAGAGTTGTCTGTCTGGAATTAAATAGGAAGTAAGTTAAAGCTGCATTCTAAAAGTGCTTGTATTTTATACCTTGCTCTTCAATGAGATGAATATTAAATCATAAATAAAGTAGGCGACTGACAGCTGCAGGTTAATTTATATCGCCATAAAATTGTGCATTCTCTTAAAGTGGAGCCACTCATGCATCAAAAGTGACACATGCCTGGGAGCAGTGTTTAGCTAGCAGAGAATAAATTGCTGCTCCACTGGCAGTGTTTTCTTATTATAATTAAATCACAATTGGAACTCTGACAAGCCTGCCAGAATGAGCAAGATTACACTGAAATTTAGGCAATAAAATAGTCATTTCCTAATTTCCACTCCTGACATAATATATTTGAAGTATCCTGTGTTTTCGAGCAGCCATGCTTTGCAAACCTTATGGACAAAATCAATATTTTGCTTTTGCATATACATAAAAACCGTTGACCATTTATCGTGGGTCCAATCCTAGGATTTTCAGTCCCCCGAGTAAAGCTGAGTTTTACCTGTCTCCATCTTGGCTCTGCTCCCAGAACCAGCTGGTGTCATCAACAGCCTTCTGCTCTGGCCCTGGCTCTCCTGCCTACCTGGTCCTACCCCTGCTATTGCTGTTTTCCAAGCTAGCGGCTTTGCAGACAGAAGACTGGGGTGGAAAGGGCAGACAGGGAGAGGGAAGAACTCTCTTGTACATAAGAACATAAGAAGAGCCCTGCTGGATCAGGCCAAAAGCCCATCTAGTCCAGCTTCCTGTATCACACAGTGGCCCCACCAGATGCCTCAGGGAGCACACAGCCAACAAGATAACCTGTTTCCTGCTGCCACTCCCCTGGCACAGAGAAAATCTACTTCTAAAACCAGTAGGTTGCTTATGGCTTGTAACCTGTGATGGTCTTTTCCTCCATGAATCTGTCCAAACCCCTTTTAAAGACATCTAGGCCAGGTGCCATCACCACATCCTGTGGCAAGGAGTTCCACAGATGAATCACACGCTGGGTAAAGAAATATTTTCTTTTGTCTGTTCTAACTCTCCCTCCACTCAATTTTAGTGCGTGTCCCCTGGTTCTGGTGTTGTGCGAGAGGGAGAAGAATTTCCCTCTATCCACTCTCTCCATCCCATGCATAATTTTATAAGTCTCAATCATGTCCCCCCTCAGGCGCCTTTTTTCTAGGCTGAAAAGCCCCAGACGCTGTAGCCTTTCCTCGTAAGGGAGGTGCTCCAGCCCACAAATCATTCTGGTCGCTCTTTTCTGCACCTTTTCCAATTCAACTATATCCTTTTTGAGGTATGGTGACCAGAACTGGACACAATACTCCAGATGTGGCCTTACCATCGATTTGTACAAAGGCAGAATGATATTGGCCGTTTTATTCTCAATCCCCTTTTTAATGATCCCGAGCATGGAATTGGCCTTCTTCACAGCCGCCGCACACTGGGTCGACACTTTCATCGACCTGTCCACCAGCACCCCAAGATCTCTCTCTTGATCCGTCACAGACAACTCAGAACCCATTAGCGTATATGTGAAATTTTGGTTTCTTGCCCCAATGTGCATCACTTTGCACTTACTTACATTGAAGCGCATCTGCCATTTTGCTGCCCATTCTCCCAGTTTGGAGAGATCCTTCTGGAGCTCTTCACAATCCCTGCTGGTCTTCTCCACCCGGAAACGTTTCGTGTCATCTGCAAACTTGGCCACCTCACTGCCTATCCCCGACTCCAGGTCATTCATGAACAAGTTGAAAAGCACTGGTCCCAAGACCGATCCTTGGGGCATACCACTTGGGGCATTTCACCTCTCGCCATTGTGAAAATTGCCCATTGACTCCCACTCGCTGTTTCCTGGTCTTCAACCAGTTCCTAATCCACAAGAGGACCTGCCCTCTTATTCCCTGACTGTGGAGTTTTCTCAGGAGCTTTTCATGAGGGACTGTGTCAAACGCCTTCTGAAAATCCAGATATATAATATCCACGGGTTCGCTGGCATCCACATGCCTGTTGACCTTTTCAAAAAATTCTAACAGGTTTGTAAGGCAAGTTGTGGTTGCCAACCAATTTCAGGATGCTTATTTCCCCTTTTCCTCCTCCCCTTTGACTAGCATAGTCTTCCTCAGTAGCAGGGGGGCCTCTAGGAGATTTCAGCAGTGGGTTCAGCATTCTTTTAGGACCAGTGCTAGAAGTGACTGTCCCACTTGCCGTAACAACTTACATTTATCACAACCGCTTTGTAAACTACTTTTTGTTGAAAAGCAGTATATAAGTATTCTTCATAATTAGCTTCCGCAATTCACATCTTTTCTGTATCTGTATGCCATATACTCTTGTCAGCCCTTTAAAAAAATGTTACTGGTGAAGTCTGAGCCTCAGTCTTACATCAAATGTTTAGCTGACCTAGGCTCAACAAACCCTTAATGATGGTCTCATTATTGGATGGACACAGTAAACAACAATGAGAAAATGAATTAAAAGTGCAAAGAGAGAAAACAGCCAAGGAACACTTAACAGGTGTTTGAAAGGAACAGTAAGTTTCATGCGCACAAGAAGACTTTTTAGCAGCGTTCGCGTGTGCGCACACACATGTATGGTCACATTTACAGTATCTAATGGTTTCAGACCTCCAAGGAGCCTGGAAATCCCAATGATTCTTTCGCCGTAAGGATCAGACTGCATGCTTTCAGATGCTCTGAGGATCCTCACAGCTAGTGTTCTGTAGGCTCACAGTGAATGGCAAGACAAATCCCTTCTCAGCCGCTCTGCCCCTGGTTCAACACTTTGGATGCTCACTGGTGGAAGAAGAAAGTGTGAGGAGCTAAGCCAGGGGTTCTCAACCAGCGGTACTAGTACCACCAGTGGTACTTCGACCGACTGCTGGTGATACTTGGACTGCTGGACCACCAAAACCCCGCTCCAATGCGGCGCTTTTGGCGGCGCGTTTTTGCTCCCAAGAGGCTCCTGCCTTTGACCGAGTCTCTTGGGAACGCTGAGAAGGGCCCTCCCACCTGCCATGAGCCTCCTACCTGCGTTTTCTGGCCTCTGAAAACACCGTCATCGCCAGTCTCCTCTGGGGATATGCAGCAGGAAAGTGGCGCCGGAGGTGGTACTCAGCCAGGAAGGGGGTCAGAACCCCTGAGCTAAGCCATTGGTCTTTCCTCAACATGCCATTTTTAAGGCTCATGCCTGGTTAGGCTTTGTAATGCATCACTGGGCAAACAGAAGTGTCCCAGGAACGTTTTCCTGCTATATTGGACATTTGGATAATAAGCAGAAGCCAGCTATATTCATTGAACCCATGCTGGTTCCTCTCTGCCAAGGGTTCTGGAGCTTGAACTACAAATCTTGTAGTCTGACAGACTGAGAACCAGCCTAGTGAGCAACCTGGGGGTTATGCAGCCAAAGCCCTCAGAGTCATCTTCATGCATAGCAAGGAATGTAAGTGTGTAACATCAGCTCCTGTAATTTAAGTTTAGTAGGAAGCCTCTGGATCGACCAGGCGTGTGCTATACATGCTAGGAGCCTGGTGGTCTGCCCTTGCCTGGTGAACACAGCAGTATTTTGCATGACGTTACATGAATGGGTATGGCTGTTGTGCCCCACATGTCTGGACAGTCAGAATTAAAACTATAGAAAGTGAGACAATTCGTATGGGATTTCCAGCCATGTATTGTTCTTTATTAAGGAAATAAAGTTGATGTTAAACTTGCCTGTAGAAAATCTTCTTCAAACGTTTCTGCCATGATGTATGCGGCGACTTGAGAAAGATTATGCAGAGTAGGCAAGCAAAAACTTTAAAACCTCCGCTTAACGTTTCCTCCCGGCACTTCAGAACCTCTTCAGAAGCAGCACTGAGAACAAGACCAGTACCAGTACTGGCAGTTGGATACAGTTCCGTAGAACACCACACAGAAATTAAAGCAAAACTAACGTTGAAAAGCGCAGGAAATACTAAAATGGTTCATTACGAGCGGAAGATGCGGTTTCCCGGGTTGGCTGGGAGTAAACCCTCTCGTGCGCTGACCGATATTGACCTAGCACAGCGCTGTTTGTACTATTTATTTATGAATGGCAGCCAGATCCGATTCACAGATTTCAATCCTTGTTGACGATTCATAAGTGCACCAGGTTTTTGGGCGATGGAAATAGCTTCCAGGTTTTGACGATGCCTAATGTTAGTCTCATGAAATAGAGAGCGGGTGTTTTTAAAATCAATCCAATGTCCGGTAGCTGCCGTGTGTTTAGCTAGCGCAGATTTTTCTTCTTGCCCAGCTTTGACAGCCCGTTCGTGTTCCTGTATTCTTGTTTTAATGCATCTCCCCGTTTGTCCTATATATGACAAATACCACATGGGATTTCGTATACCCCCGGGTTTGAGAGATCTGGCCTCTTATCCTTAGGATTACCCAGCAACTGTTGGATCTTCGTTGTAGGCAAAAATATGGTAATCCTAAGGAACTGTATCCACTGTATCCAACTGCCAGTACTGGTACTGGTCTTGTTCTCAGTGCTGCTTCTGAAGAGGTCCCGAAGTGCCGGGAGGAAACGTTAAGCAGAGGTTTTAAAGTTTTTACTTGCCTACCCTGCATAATCTTTCTCAAGTCGCCGCATACATCGTGGCAGAAACGTTTGAAGAAGATTTTCTACAGGCAAGTTTAACATCAACTTTATTTCCTCAATAAAGAACGATACATGGCTGGAAATCCCATACGAATTGTCTCACTTTCTATTGTAGCAAGCCATGAAAATATACATACTACTTTAGAATTAAAACTGTGCAGCCAAACTCCTCAATGAACACTTGTCTGGAGAATCGCCCCATTCCTGAAGGCATCAATGAAGAAATCTGCCTACTAAATTAGATATGTCAGTGTAAAGTTGAGATCTCTTCAGATTAAATCCTGTAGATCACATTGGGCTAGGAGTAGACATCTCCCAGTTGGCAAGGGGTCCAGAAATCCCTTTTTATGTGTTCAGCTAAGGGAACATGATGTTGGCCATGATCCAGTAGGAGCCTTTTTGTGTTCTAACCCAGAGCATGCAGATTTTGTGCTGGAGTGGCTTTGCAACAGATATCCAAGTACAAAATACACATACGTTGCATTATGTACCACAATTCTCACACAAGCAGGAGCCTAGTTCTTTCCAAGTCAGTGCTCCTGTGCATTCTAAAGGGATAAGTGACAAGAAATTGTGTACTCTTCACAACCAGGGTGACCAAATGTCCTTCTTTTCCCAGACATGTCTTACATTTCAACCTTCTGCCCAGGGTCCAGGAGGAATTTTCAATAATTCCAAAATGCCCTCCATGTTGAGAAAATTAATTCAATTGCCTTTGTTTGTCTTCTTACTGGTGGCGCCAAGTAAGTATGTCTCTTCCTCTTACAAAACACTATAAGCATGCAAGTTTATAGAACGATAAGCAGACAGGCAGCCTGAACGCTAGAGGGACACCGCCAGAATGGTAACAGGAAGCAGGAAGGTTCCTGTTAGGTTGGCTTAGTATTCTCTAGCATTCAGGCTTCCTGCTTATCGTTCTATAAGCTTGCATGCTTATTTGTTGTTGTTAAGTCGTGTCCGACCCTTCGTGATCCCATGAACCATATCCCGCCAGGCCTTCCTGTCCTCCACTATCTTCTGAGTTCGCTCATTTTCATGTTCGTTGCATCAGTGATGCTGTCTAACCATCTCATCCTTTGCCTTCCCCTTCTCCTTTTGCCTTCAATCTTTCCCAGCATCAGAGTCTTCTCCAGAGAGTCCTCTCTTCGCATTAGGTGGCCAAAATATTTGAGCTTCAGCCTCAGTACCTGTCCTTCCAGGGAACAGTCAGGGTTGATTTCATTTAGGATTGACTGATTTGATCTCCTAGCAGTCCAAGGGACTCTCAGGAGTCTTCTCCAGCACCACAGTTCGAAAGCATCTATTCTTCGGCGCTCAGCCTTCCTTATGGTCCAACTCTCGCAACCATACATTGCTACTGGGAACACCATCGCCCTGACTATACGAACTTTTGTTAGCATGGTGATATCTCTGCTTTTTATTATGCTATCTAAATTTGCCATAGCTTTCCTTCCAAGGAGTAAGCATCTTTTAATTTCATGGCTGCTGTCTCCGTCTGCAGTGATCTTGGAACCCAAAAAAGTAAAATCTGTTACTGCTTCCATTTCTGCCCCTTCTATTTGCCAGGAATTGATGGGACCAGATGCCATGATCTTAGTTTTATTAATGTTGAGTTTCAACATGCTTGCAATATAAGCATGCTTATAACGACTTGTAAAAGGAAGAGACATGCTTATTTGGTGCCACCGGTAAGAAGAAAAACAAGTAATGAGCGTGGGTGGGTGGGTTTGAGTACATAATGAATATAGTTTTAAATTAAACATGTGTGTGTGTGTGTGTGTGTGTGTGTGTGTGTGTGTGTGTGTGTGTGTGTGTGTGTGTGTGTGTAGCTTTTATTTTGTAATGTCCTACATTTTTCTTGAACGTTCTACATTTTGGGGTGCCTTGCCCCCCTTTGTGGCTATGATATCTGGTCAGCCTGTTCACAACTGACACAACGTGTATGTAGTATTACTTTATTACAGTCCAAAGCAAGGGAAGGCCTTTATTAGGACCAGCACACAGCTACAACTGTCTTTTACAAATTTCAAAATACTGATGTAAAAGTTGGCCAAGTCACCACTAGGGGGCGAGTTCTACCCTGCGTAGCATACATGATCTCACCTATGCCTGATGGCAGTATTCGTTCAAGTGACTGGAGAGGCTGTTAGGACCGGTGCCTTCTGAGAACATGATTCTTTTTAGCTCATTCAGAAATTTGGTGAAGGGACCACTGTTGAAGCAAAGCATTTCATGCTGTCAAATTTGCCTGTTGCACTCAACCTTTAGACTTTGTGCACTGATAGTGGGCATGTTCCATGCCCTACTAAAGAGAAGGACTGCCATTGTTCTTAGCAAATCAGTGTATTGCACTGATTATCCTGATCGGTGCTCTCAAGTACTGCAGAGGAATGCAAGGAGACATAAAGGGAGCAGGGAGTAATCTCAGCACTGAAAGTAAAAACATTAAATTAAGTACAAAACAATAAAGCATAAAACACAAACTTAATGGGTAATATCCATAGATGTTAGTCATAACTAAGTCCCATTGAAATGTATAGGACTTGAGTTAGTCACAGCTAACTTTAATTGATTTCAGTAGTGCTTAGGGCCAAATCACACATTAAACTAAATGTGTAATGTGTTCTGATGGGGTTTTAGTTTTATTTCTAAGTAGTGGGAGTGGCACAAAATGTGATGAAACCGTGTGTGTGTGTGTGTGTGTGTGTGTGTTGATCTCTTTATTTATTTTTCATATTTTTTATACCGCCCTTCCTCCAAGGGGTTCAGGATGGTGTACATGGTTCCTCCCCTCCTTTTGTCCTCGCAACAACCCTGCGAGGCAGGCGAGTCTGAGAGACATTGACTGGCCCAAGGTCACGCAGGAAGCTTCATAGCTGAATGGGGATTTGAACCTGGATCCTCCTGGTCTAAGTCCAACTCTAGAACTACTACACCATCCTGGCTCTCCCGTTGTCTTTCAGTGGACATTTTTGTTCTTGCAGTGGTGGCTGCAGTTGGGATCAAAACCACAGTGGGGGCAAGTGTTAAATCCCCCCTAACCATCCACCCCGTTGTGGTTTCATGCTTCCCTCCTTCATGCACTATTTATAAATAAAGCTAAAACCCCATCGGACCACATTACACATTTAGCTTAACATGTTTTGCGGCCCTTATTCATGACACACTTTCTTTGGATGCTACCAATAAAACTAGACTTGGCCCTTGAATAAGTGTTTCTGTGTTTGGTTATCCTTTTACAGTTCTGTTTGGTCAGAATAGAATAGGATCCTGCTGTTGGGCTTTATATTACAATGCTGAATTTAAAAATAGGGGGTTAATGACCTTGCCGGTCAGTTTTTAAAAGCACTAAACGTCTTAACGTTTCGCTCCAGAATTTGCACGCAGCTTCAGAAGTGAATCAAAGGCATTTGCTGCCCTTTCACAGCTTCCGGTTGGAGAGTTCTTATTTATATACCCCAACTGTGGCTCATGTAGTAATTAGCACCTATGTTCTTAAAGTCGCATGAACTATCAAGGAAATTACAAGAATGTTCAATGAGTCCCAATCAATTGAAAAGTTCTGAAATGTTTAGAACTTGAATTGATTTAGAACGTGAATTGCTAAGACAGTATTTACATTACAGTGTTTTCTGTTCTATATGGTTGGAACTAAACTCAATGGTAACTGCGGGGCCTGATGCCGTAACGAAATGTTACAGGGGAGAAGTGGAGGAACTCTGCATGCACTTGCCATTTTGGGGATCAGCTGTGTATTTGGCATCCCGTCTAATTCCACCTTAAATGTTGCTTTTGGTTAGATCTTGTAAAATGTTGCCTTTATTAGCCCGAACAATTTCATTCATTCAAATGCATCCTATAATTTTCCACTGGTTTTGTATGTGTACATACATATTCAGTTATCCAGTTAATCTCTGGGTGGGAAATTTGGGCACTGGAGCAAACCTTTAATTTATCCTTGCTCTTGTTACAATTGCACTGTTTCAGTGATTTTCTAATTATATATATATCCCGACAAAAACTTGTGGTATAACAAGGTTCCTTTTTTAATACTGTGTATACGTTATGTAAAAAAAAAAGTATACTTATCAATTGGATATTTCTTTGCTGCTACCTATCTCCATTCAGTTGCTGTATATTATTTGCAGTAGTTTGCTAAATAGCTTTCATGTTGTCTAATACATGCCTTCTTGCATAGCTATACAAATATTTTAAGCTGCAGAAATTAAAAAAACCCTGATTTCATGAGAACTTTTGCTTGGTTGTATGTGTGTGTCTTTTTCCTAACAGTGTTTAAGTTCAATTTCTAAACTATGCAGCAGTCATTAAGGTTAGGCAATCTAGAAATATGGGAGAGAAGACTTTCTAGCAAGGTGAAGAACCTGGAAATCTCTTAAAATGGGTGGCCCCGTAGATCAACGAAGTCATTTCATCCTCCTGTCCAATCAAAGGTCCTCTGGCCACTCCAGTCTCTCTATAATCTGGTGCCATTGTTACACTGAGTAGGAAGAAATTGGTTATTTTTCTGTAGATGTAGAGTTACGAGTTTCTGGAGTGATAAAAATAAAATACTGTATTAGTTACCATAGGGTGGCCAGGCCACATGCGGCTCTTTAACATATAATGTGTGGCTCTCAGAAATATGTTGGCTTGAACTCCTTTTTGCATCACAATTAATATAAAAGGTAAATAAGAAAGTTTCAAGCTTTATAATTACTTACTAGGTATAAACTGAGAGTCCACTAGATTAAAACATACGTTAAATGTTCATGGTGAGTAAGTACTATATATTTAAGAATTTAAATGCTTCTTAAATATTGCGGCTCTCAAACGTCTTGCGGCTCTCAAACATCTGAAGTTTATCGTTTGTGGCTCTTAACATTAAGCAAGTTTGGCCATTAAGCATGTTATGGCCACATAACATAGACCATACTTTAAAAAAAGTACAGTTTGCTAGTCATTACTTCTGCCCAGAGGCGTCGCTGGAGCGTGGCGGGAAGGGCGGACCGCCTGGGGGCGACGCGCGCAATGGGTGACGTGCGGTTGCGCGCATGCACCCGCGCGTTGCACGCAGGCGGTCCTCCCTTCCCGCTGCGCTCCAGCGACGCCTCGGAGGAGGTCTCGGAGCGTCCGCCCTCAGCGGAGCTCCAAGGCCTTCTGAAGGAAGCCCGATGCGCGACGTCATAGTTATAAGGTTTCGCGCATGCGCAGTACGTTTCTGAGGGCAAATTTGTGCTCAGAAACGTACTGCGCATGCGCGAAACCTTATAAATATGTCATCACGCATCGGGCCTCCCTCAGAAGGCCTTGGAGCTCCTCCGAGGGCGGACGCTCCGATGCCGCCTCCTGCCCAAGACAGCCGGCCGGTGAGGATGTCTCCGGAGCCGGCAGCAGCAGAGGCTCCGCTGCTGTCGGCTCCGGAGACATCCTCGCCAGCCGGCTGTCGGGCGGCACGGGGTCATTAGGGCGGCGCGCGCCCTAGTGACGCTGCTGCTTCTGCCCAATACTCCCTTTGACTAAGATTTTATAGAAGTATCTTCTCAGTATTGCCCTTGAACTTGCTCTTTTATGTTACAGTTAATCTCATTGTGGTTAGAGATTTTATGAAGCTTCTCTTATTGGAAAAGAGGTATAACAGCCAGCAATTCTCAAAATGAAATCCTGAACCTTTTGAATCAATATTGACGTGTGTGTGTGTGTGTGTGTGTGTGTGTGTGTGAGAGAGAGAGAGAGAGAGAGAGAGAGAGAGAGAGAGAGAGTATATAAATATATATTTTGTTATACCATAAATGAGATACACAATTTCATAATCTAAAATGAATTCACAGATTAAGATTGATTGATCTGTTCCAGTTGTGGGAGCCATATACTGTATTCAGAACCCATAGTAACCTCTGGATTTATTCCAATGGAGAAAGTAGATTAACATTTCTATGGGGATGCATTTTTAAAGCCACTTTGGTGCTCAGGAAATAAAGTAAAATATTAAAAAGTGACCTTCCATTCTAGCAATGATGACTTTTGTTAAACTGCAAGTTATTTCACACTTATTCCAGTGTCTCAAAACAGCTTCTCTACTGAGGTTCTAGGAACATGCAGATGTATTTAAATGTCATTGATTAATCAGTTAGAAAGCAAATAGTCTACTGAATAACTTGGTTGATTGTTTTTGGAAGACTTTTCACAGCTGTGATTATATTCTCTGTTCATCCCTTTTCAGTTGGCCCAGGTTACAATATTCCAAGTCTTATATTGCAGCTTGTTTGTTATATATTTATAAATAACAGTTTATATGTTGTATAAATATATATTTGTTAATGTGGAGAATGCAGAAGGATTTCCAAATTATTGTAAGAACAGAATGTGAAAATTAACTTACCACAATGAAAGAGTCTGAAGGCATTGGGAAAGACTTGAGACTATTTTAAGGAAATTATCCCATCCTAGGGCAACTTCGGAATGATCCTCCATAGGGATGCACATGCCCCCTACAGGGCACTTACACCTACCAGTGTGTCATTTTGATTACTAAATACTTCTTTTTTAAGCTCCACATTGACGCTTTGCCAGGACAGATTTAATGGACCTTGGAGAAAAATATTGTTAAAAGTCCATAATTTTGACTTCTGTGCAAGCTGAGTAAATATTGTCACAGGGTTGCATTTTTTTTTTGTGCATGTGTGTGTTTGTGTCTTAGATTTTGCTTCGGGAGGGGTGCAAGAAAATTCTTGTTGCTGACTCGCTCTCCTTGTTGAAAAAGATGCACCGGACACAAATGAGAGGGGTCCTTGTGGATGGTATGTACAATGCATCTCTGAACATTACTAAAACAAAATCCTTTCCAGTAGAAGCCTTTCAGCAACCATTTAAGGGCTCACCAGATGATTTCTAAACCTGTGTTGCATTGAGATATGCTTATAGCTTCAAGCCCCAGTATATTTAACCTTGACCCCAGACATTGCATTTTTTTGCATAGGGAAGTGATCCTCATTAGTAAAAGAGCATAATTACCTGTTCAAATGTTTTCTCTGTTTGGATTATTAAGTTGCAGAATAGTTCATGTGGGGATTTTCAAGGTAACCAATAAGACCTTAGATCCTCATAGAGCAGCTGGTGATGGACATTAATGTAACTTAGGCTTCTGTACTAAAGACTAATGGTGTTTTGAGCGTTCCGGTCAGAGACAAATGGCAAAGCATCATCTGAACAATTAGTGTTAATTGCAGCTATTTCTTCTTTCCTTCCAGAGGAGAATATCTGCGAGTCATGTCTTGCTCCTGTACTGCCTACAGGTAGGATATTTTATAGTAAAAGAAAGATCCCTTCAGTAAGACGATTCCTGGTTGGAAACTGTTTTTGGTGGGTCAGGCACTCTGAATAGGAGGTGGAAATGGCAGATGATGTCCAACTCTCTTGCAAGCCCAGCCTCTCTCCCTCCCCTTTGCTCTCCCTGAAACAAAGGATCTCCCTGATACACAAGAGCCAGGATGGTGTAGTGGTTTGAGTGTTGGACTTAGACCTGGAAGATCCAGGTTCAGTTCCCCATTCAGCCATGAAGCTGCCTGGGTGACCTTGGGCCAGTCACTATATCTCAGCCTCACCTACCTCACAGGATTGTTGTGAGGACAAAAGGAAGGAACTATGTACACCACCCTGAGCTCCTTGGAGGAAGGGCTATCACATTTGTTGCGGCACGCACAAGCTTTCTTCGGCATGCACCAAATCCCTCATATTGAGTACTATGAGGAATGGTAATGCATGAACAGTGGGTTGTATCCTAAACTATTCCATTTGTGCGGTTGGGATTGGAGTGGATATTTTCATTTCCCTGGTGTTCGTCATTGGTTGGTGGCCATCATTTTTTGCTATGGATGCTCAATGGCCAGTGTTGTTATGCTGTTGTATGGTAAGGCCACATCTGGAGTATTGTGACCAGTTCCGGTCGCCACATCTGAAAAAAGGATATAATGGAACTGGAAAAGGTGCAGAAGAGAGCGACCAAAATGATTAGTGGGCTGCAGCACCTCCCTTATGAGGAAAAGCTACAGCGTTTGGGGCTCTTCAGTCTAGAAAAAAGGCAGTCTAGAAAAAATTATGCATGGAATGGACAGAGTGGATAGACAGAATGTTGGTGCGTGTTTGTAGGGGACCCCGGCAGGGGTGTCGTCAGGGCGGCGTCTGCCCCAAAGGGCTCCCCGGGGGACAGGTCAACCTCCAGTCCGGCAGTCGCAACACCAAGAGCCCTCAGAGGGACAGGTCAACCCACAATCCGGCAGACTCCCTACCAAAAGTCTCTAGAGGGGGCCAGGTCAACCTACAGCCACACGGCTATGATACGGAGGATTGCACAGGGGACAGGGCAACCTCCCATCAGCTGGTCCGTCACTCGTAAACAGCTTAAGCAAGGCCTCAGAGATGGCTGGGGTTGAGGGGGTTACTTTCACCCGGGTCCTCGCACCCCAGTCGGCCGGTGAAGTTATAGGTGGTCTGTCGCTCCTGAGTACCAGCCCGCTCGCCCGCCTCTTTATCACTGGCCCGCATCTGTTTTATAGTTTGCCGGACCTTCTGTTCCCGTCTTCCCTGGGACGTTCCCCCAACCCCGTAACCACTCCCACCAGGCTGGCCTGTCGACTGACAGGCGAGCCGGCCTATCGGTGCTCTCGCCCCTTCTCCTGCCTTGACCTGTAGGTGGGATCAGGAGCGTCGGGACGTCTTCTGATTCCACGCCCCCGGCGGCCGTGGTCGGGTCGGCTGGGACGCTAGGCTCGCCGGTGACGTGCCACGGGCAGGGGCAGAGCTGGGCCTTGAAGACACCGCCGCACGAGCTGGTCTCCTGTGAGCCGGAGGACGGCTCGGAGCACCTCCCCCAGCCCGGGCCCGGGATGCCGCCCGTCCCCCTCTCCGTGTTGTACTCTCCCGTCGGCCGGGCTGGTTCCGGTGAGTTCTTTGGGGTCCCCTGTTGGCTCTCCGGGCACCTATGGGGGCGGGGGAACAGTCCGGTGGTGGGCACCCCGGTCTCCTGAATATCGTTGTCTCTCCTCCCTTCCCCTGCGGGGCTGGGGTTTTGCCCACCACCGGACACAGAAGTTCTCCCCCCCCCCTCGCACAACCCCAGAACCATGGGAAGTCCACTAAAATTGAGTGGCAGGAGAGTTTTTGCCCAGCATGTAATTAATCTGTGGAACTCCTTACCAGCACCTGGCCTAGATGTCTTTTAAAAGGAGATTAGACAGATTTATAGAGGAAAAGTCCATCACAGGTTACAAGTCATGATGACTGTATGCAGAGGCATCGCTGGAGGGGGGGCGGTACTGTAAGTTCCGCACCGTTCCACTCCCCATTTATTCCCTGGTACAAGGTGGCCCCGCCCCCTTGCCTTTGGAGCCATTCTGTGCGGCGAAGGCAACGGGCAGGGAGTCTCCTGCCCATTGCCTTCGCTGCAGCGGCCGCACTAAATGGCTCTGACAGCGAGGGGGCGGGGCCACCTCGTACCTGGGAGTAAACGGGGAGTGGAACGGTGCGGAACGTACAGTACCACCCCCCCTCGAGCGACACCTCTGACTGCATGCAACCTCCAGGTTTTAAAGATAGCTTATCTCTGTATGCCAGGTGCAAGGGAGTGGCAACAGAATACAGGTATCATGTTTTCTATGTGCTCCCAGAGGCCTCTGTAAAGGTACAGGAAGATGAACTAGATAGGCCCTTGGCCTGATCCAGCAAGGCCCTTCTTATGTTCCTATTTAAATGTGAAAGGAGCCTGTATGTAAACTTGAAAATGTCCTCAAATATACTCCTATTTCATAAGGTGCTGTATATTGTTATATATACCTCTCTTTTTTTGGTGCTTTTTATAGCTTTCAGCTCATGTAATTTGATAATACACCATGTATTTTTCCTCTCTTCCCTTGCCAGATGCATCTAAATCCTTCAGCATAACAGTCTTTCACTGCAGGCATATGTTCCACAAAGAATGTCTTCCTGTACCTGGCACAGTAAGTAACCAGCTTAATCTCTGTGAATTCTAAAAATTGTTGTAGTCAAAGACAAAAGGACAAATGAGGTGTATTTGCCTCACTGCGAAGGGCTTGCGTTTATTGAGGATTATAAAATAATTATAGTAATTGTTCCTAACTGGGTCTCAGTAGGTGTTTAAAACCATAGTAGTGCACACATCCAAAATATAACCCCAGCACCTTTCAGCACTGCAAGTTGTAAAACTGCTTCCATTAGCAAGAAACAATGCGACTTTCATTCATCCAAATATTAAATGCAACTTTGTTAGTAAAAGGGAAGCATTCAATTTGATGTGGACAAAAAGTAAGCAAGGTAGTCCTCGTATTGTAATAACACTGATTAAGTAAGTTGTAGTTCTGGTATAATCTCCTAATAGAGGAGCCTCTAACATCACTTTAGTGTTTGCACAGTCACGGAGAAACTTCCTTTGCTGATAATAATAAAGTCAAGATACTTGGAAAATGGTTGCACACCAGACATTTTCCCATCAAACAGGAAAGAGGATCTTTCGGCAACATAGCCAATAACCATTTCTTGAGAAACAGTAGCCACCGTTTCCACCTCTTCTGTTGCAATTTAGAATAAGCAATGTTGTAGTCGCCTGATATTCCCTTTGCAAAACTTCAGTTGGGTATACCTTCCTGTTCGTTCGTGTTCTCACTCACACTCACACTCACACTCACACTCACACTCACACTCACACTCACACTCACACTCACACTCACACTCACACTCACACTCACACTCACACTCACACTCACACTCACACTCACACTCACACTCACACTCACACACACACACACACACACACTTTAAAGAGAACAGCTCATTTCCTCTCTTTCCTTTAAAGAGGGACTTTCTTTCTAAAGAGGGACTCTTTAGAACTTTGTTGTACGTAGGAACATAAGAAGCTGTTTTCTACCAAGTCAGATCATTGGTCTTACTCAGTCATAAGAAGAGCCCTGCAGGACCAGGCTAATGGTCCATCTAGTCCAGCTTCCTGTATCTCACAGTGGCCCCACCAGATACCTCTGGCAGCACACAAGATACCCGTATCCTGTTGCCACTCCCTTGCACCTGGCATTCAGAAAAAGGCAACCTTTACAACCCAGAGGTTGCATACAATCAGTATTGTCTACACTGACTGGCAGTGGCTCTCTAAGGCTTCAGACTGGAGTATTTCCGAGCCCTACCTGGAGATGTCAGGGATTGGACCTGGGTCCTTGTACATGTGCAGCAGGTGCTCTACCCTAGTGAGCTACTGCCCTTCTCCTGTGTATATGAATCTTGACATAGATGTGTTCCTGAATAAGAATGGGTGTCCTGGTCTTCTGTTCTAAATTTCTTTCTTACCCTTTAATTTCTATTAATGACATTATGCTTTTTATATAATAATTTAGTGGTATGTAGGAGTAATTTCTAATAACATCTTGAAAGACATCAATCATGATTCCCTGTTCCGTTATTCATGCGTTTCCTGCCAAATATTCAATAGCCTTACAAATCAAATAATGTTCTATTCAATTTTCAGATGGCTCCAATGCAGTTCTGCAACATCTGCAGCGCTAAACACCGAGGACCAGGCAGTGGTATCTTGGAGATGAAAAAATAACATTCTCTGGCATGTTGAAAGCTTAGGACCCTATACATGTGACAACTATAACGTGGCACACTGTGCTCCATTGTTAGATGTTCATTAAGCACTTTTGTTTATTTTTAACTTTGGCTGCGGATGTGATGAAAGGGATTCTTTAAATCATCCGGCTCATTGATATTTCCTATAAAGATTTGAAGCGACAACTAGTCAACCAGAAATCACCATATTTGTCACCTGACTCACCACTGCTACACAGTTCAGATGTTGTCACCTTGTATGCTCGGCTTATCCTGTATTGCTTAATTAAAGCATTAAAGCTCAATGGGAAATTGAGAATTGGTATGTTCTCATAACATGCGGAAGGTTTGCTGTCAGGTCTGAAATTACATTTGAGAATTTAGCTTGAACAACATGCAATAGTCTGCTTACGCATTCAGGAATATTCTCAAGTATTAGTTGCCTCATAGGAAGCTGCCTTATATTTAGACAGGCGGCCAGCCATTGGTTCATCGTACTCAGTACTGTCAACACTGAATGATAGCAGGGTTTCAGACCAGATTTTTCTCTGCCGTACCTGGAAATGCTAGGGATTGAACCTACGACCTTCTGCATTCAAATCATGGGTTTGATCACTAAGCTACAGCCCCTCCTCAGACGTCTCGCTAATTTTCACAATCCATTTGCCTGTGCGCACACACACACACACACCCAATAGCCATGTGAGACAGCAGCTTTGGGTAAACTGGGCCACTTTATTTGCAGACAGTTACAGAAAGGTAAAGAACCTGCAGCGGCAAAGATATTGAATCTTCTCACCCTTAAGTGTGGGCAGCTGACTAGGGGGAGACAGCAGTTGATCGTTGATTCTCCCGTATGGTTGTTCCCACTCTGACTTCAAGCAGCGTCCCGTTAGTGAACGGTCTGTGCTTCTCTCAACTCCAACTCTGAAGGGTCGAGGCAGCTGGGCTGAACAAGCTCCCCCCCCCCCCCCGCGCCAGTAAGCCTTTGAGGTGGCCTCTGCCATCCAAACCAGAGGGCGCACCAGCTACCGTCTTCAAGTCGGCAAGCCTCTGAGGAGTGGTACTGGATCTCCCACTGCTGACCTCAAGGTGCCCCAAATTCCCTACTCCTGCCTTCCTGGCCCACACTAAACCTGTAAAGCAAAAGTGGCCAGAGGAAAGTAAAGAACAACCAACTCAATTACAGCTTAGGGTAGGCAAAAAAACTTCCCACTAAGTCCAATCAAGCAGATAGCAAAAATTCCTACCCAGCTCTAGAGGCAACCAGCTAGTCTGACCCAGACTGCAGAAGAGGGAGGGCAGGTGGGGTAAAAAACTGGAGCCAGACTGTCTTATAGTCCCAGGGGCTCCCGCTCTTATGTGACCAGACTCCACCCCCAAACTGGCAACCCAATTGGCTGCACAAGTCCTAGCCCAGAGTCTTGTGCAATGGCACTAGGCGCAGCATGTAGATTGGGACTCTGTCTTCATTGATCCCTAACCCTTTTCTTTTCCTGGGGACCTTAAAACAGTTGCAGTTTCAAGAGTTTTCATGATGTGAAGCCTGCCAGACAATACAAAGAACATAAGAAGGAGCTGTGCTGCATTAGTTCAAGGGCCCATCTAGTCCAGCATGCTGGTTTCAACAGTGGTCAGCTAGACATCTCCAAGAAGCTTATAAGTAGAGTATCAGTGCAACAGCCATCCTTGGTTATTTGGTCCCCAGATTCTGATATTCAGAGGTATCCTGCCTCTGGTCTTAAAGTTGAGTAGAACCCCCAACTAAGATCTATCTATCTTCCATGAATTCCTCTATATGAGGCAGTTTCTAAGCAACTTCCAGTGTTTACATCTCTCCACCTGGAGGCAGGCAAAGCAGCCAACTACTCAACCACAGTGCGTAGTCCCATTAAGCAGCCCTGCATAGAGGAGGAGGAGCAGAGCATTTTCCAAAGCTGAGAAATCAGAGGTGAGATGATGCATCCCCACTCTACTTCTCTTCCTGCCCATCCACAGCATGGAGTAACAGGAGATAAGGTACTGAAGCATCACTGATTTGAACCTATAAAACCCGAGTCTCAGTTGGACTTAACTTCCAAGCAAGTAAAAAACAAATATGCCATTTTTAAGGGAATTAAACATCTCCCTTAATTTTCAGGCTATTCCTTGAATACACATTATTTGTGCTTTGTCTAATGGCCCAATCCTATCGGAGCTTAGTGCTGCTGGAAAAACATTCCAGTGATATTAGGTGCTTTCTGACTGTTGCAGAAGGCGATACGTCAGAGCACGTGGACTGGCCACTGCAGCAAGCAGACAGCTCCATGTGCCAGCGAACTCTGGACTCCCACAAGCATAGGTAAGTGTGTGCAGGGGGTGGGAGGGAAGCGGGGATGGGGAGGAGGGCAGATCGGGACCAGGAAGGGGGCTGGTTTGGTGGCAGTGGCGTCCATCGAATCCTAACCCCCTTCCCAGCCTTGATCCCCTGACCTGGGTCCACGTGCACTTGCGTCAGTTATAAAGCTGGTGCAGGTCCAAGTAGACCCGGCCTGGTATGGGCTTACACTGGGGTAAGGGAACAGATGTTCCCTTACACCAAGGAGGCCTCCAGAGGTCAGAACTCCTTTGCGGGATGTAGCAGGTGCCACATTGGTGCCACTGCATTACCATGCAGGGAGTTAGGATTGGGCTGTAAGAATGGTAACCGAAAACCATGACCCAGCATGCCAGGTATTTTATATGCCCACAGAGTCAAAAGACTGTTGTTGACCATGTGTCTTGGGAGGCTCAAAAGATAACGGGAAGGTACGAACAAAGCAGCTATGTTGAGAAGTGGTTTTCACACGCTTGCCTATAGTTTGGTAAAAGGTATCCTTCATAATGAAGAGGAGCCCCAAGAATGGAAGACAGTGGTGCAATGGTTTGTAGAGCAGGTGAGAGAGAAGCAGACAGCATTGGCAGAGAGAATGCGGGAACAGACGGCTTCATAATTCATAACGTGACTAGAAGGTAGTTGAGCATTAAGAGCATTTGCTCCCGAACCACCACCCCTCCACTCCCGAACCATCACCCCGACAGTCCGGGCGGTGGAGCAGGGTAGGCCGGCCTTGCGCCGGCCTTCCCTGCTTGCGAGTCGTCGCGAAAGTGCTTTACGGCACTTTCATGACGTCTTCGGCCGGCTAAACGCCCATTTCGCCGGCCGAAGTTAGTATAGGATTGTACTGTTAGTCAGATTACTTGATCACCTAAGCAGAAGGGGGTAAAAGACTTCCATTTCAAACAAGATAGTTGTGGACACCGACTTTTTCAGAAACAGTATTGTCACCAAGCCTCTTGGCTACATGCCTAAACTCTCTTCAATTTCTATTTACATTAGCTATAGAAATCTGCTAAAAATATTCCCTCCCTACACACACACACACACACACACACACACACACACACACACACACACACACACACACACACACACACACACACACACACACACACACACACACACACACACACACACACACACACACACACACACACACACACACACACCGACCGCCAATGAACTAGGCACATCTACAATGTGACATTATGGACAGAATGAAACTGATAAATAAGCTATAGATGCATAATCACCTATTGTCTCATGTTTCTTTCTTAGATGAACTTAGGTCTCTCTGACCCGTATATTAGTACTCCCATCTGGATTACATAATCCCAGATGTTAATTTATTGTTTCATGTACCATCTGGCCAGTTCGAACTCACAGACTTTGCTATACAATAATACAGTCAGTTTTGTTTTGCCTTGTTTTTTGTAAGAAAATTAAATCCTAGTAAAAGCATTCTTTATCCTCATTTCCAGAATATCTGTTGCCATAGCATCCAAGCATTCTACACTGCTCCCATAAAGAATGGACTAGTGGGAAGTATATAATGCTCATCAAAACAAGTTCCTTGGGATCACTGTGTTCTTTTGTCAGCTTATTCTCTCCCATTGCATCTCTCTTTTTATAAGTAAAAAAGATGTGCAAATGAATGCATCCTTCATTCCTGTTGCAAATGTGATGCACTTTTGATTGAACTCTCTTCTCTTTTTCTGTGTTGTTCCACCGCCTGTCTATATACAGTATTTGCTATTTCTGTTTAGAAGTAGCATGCAGCCTAATAGGTTCTCAGGCAGTCATTCTCAAACTCTGATGCTGGGAATCCTGGGGTTACTTGCAAGCTTATTAGGGGCTCCTCAATGAGAAGATCAACAATGGCAGTCCAGCTTTCCCGAAAAACAACTTGTCTGCCCAGTACTGATCTGTCCCTGTACTGCACAGTTACAGGGGAGAATTAGGGATGTTCACAGGGGTTTGATGTGAACATAAAACCCGCGGGCCGGATCTGGCCTGCGGAAGCGCTTTATCCAACCCGCATGATAATTGGGCTCTCCCAGCACCGCCATCAGCTCCTGAGCTGTAAAATGACACCTCAGCAGAAGCAGCACTGCTGAAAGGGTGGTCCACATGATAATTGGACTCTCCCATATCTTGAAAACGTTAGCAAGATTTGTATATTTTCTCATCTGTCATTTGCAGCTAATGAGTTCCTAGGTCAGAAAAAGGTGCTTATTTCTGGTCATCATCTGCTTAATGATGTCACTTTCTGCTTAAACCATTTTTACCCAAGGGTGTTTATACACATCTGGAGTTAAATGCGTGTACACCTGTGGGCTGGGAGAAAATGAGTTATGACATCGCTTCCGGCCCTCAGCAGGTGCCATGATTGCTATTTAGTCTGCTGTATGGAACGTGTTTGACACCCCGATATATGCTCTCTGTTCAGAAGAGTCAGCGACACACCTGGCCAACAGCGCTTGTGAACTGTGGGGCCCAAGAACATGCTCTGGAATCCTCTGCAACGTGCAGCTTTTCCATGGCAGATGCGTGAGGGGTTATCCTTAGCAGATACGTAGATGTGGAAAGCGTCCCTTGAAAGCAAACATTTGAAAAACACTAGGTGCAGAAATGCCAGCTAATAAAATTGGTTCTGGTAATACTGAAAATGACTGTGCTGCTTGGGGCTAGGCTACCGGCATTGTCTGTCATTTCAAAAGAGCAGGGACATTTATTTATTTGCAAACAAAGCCTTACAAAAGTGATGCACCCACAACATGTTTTACAGAACTGCATCTCCTTGTTCTCACAGCTCCTCTGTGTGTTGGGTCATTATTTAGATAGAGTTTACATTTTAGATAAGATGCTATAAAGGTTTGAACTGAAGAAATTGCACGTCGAAACACTTTCTAAATTGCTTTCTGGAACATTTTGCTTTCCACAGGTGTACACGCATTTAACTCCTTATTCCTTTTTCCTCTATTCTTAGTCTCCTTGCTTTCTTATTCCTACATGCCCTTTTTAGCTTTAGATGGCCTTGATTCTTCTCTCAGTCCTGATTACTACGTTTCTTCCTATGCCTGGAGTAGCTTCTTCATCAAGCCCTAGCACCTTACTGGCGCTAAATATATATACAGTATATTAAGTACTACCTGTGACCTGGTGAACTCTGCCATTAGAGTCGCTAACTTTTGATTTCAAAAATACTAATCCTGTGGCTGGGCTAGGGAAAGTGCTGTTGCCAGCTTATTATTATTATTATTAAGAATACACCACTTTTCAACAAAAAAAAAGCACACAACACAGTTTACATCATTAAAATGTTCAGTAAATGGTTGCTGGAGTCCAGGAGTGAAGCCCTGTTCTGGGCCCCCACAGTGCTTCTCACCTGCCTCTGATGGAACATTGGGCACCTGCGCCAGTTTTGAGGGCTCGGGGTGTAACCCGAACAGGTGGGCCTTTTGAGGGCATGAGCCCCCAGCTGGTGCCCAACATGGTCAATCTTTAATGCCAGTCCTAACTAGGAGGTGGAACCAGGACCAAATTTGGCAGGCTGAGGTGAATGGAACTAGGGCAGATTCTGGCAGGTTCAAGGTGAACTAGGGTGAAACCTGTCCAAGTCTGCATAAAGTGTGGCAGAATTCGGTTTTTACTGATTTTTCAGACCCCGTCTCCAGCAGTTTACTTGCCTGAACGCAGTTTTACTGAATGTACCAATCACATGCAGGCTTGCTGGCAACCCCACATTGCATATTGCTCCCTCAGCAACCACAGTTGAGAGGTTTGTCCCTCTCAGAACAATGCTGTATCTCCTCCTCGGTCTTGTTTGCTTTCGTCCTCACACTGAAGCAAAATGACTCATTCCTATCACCGCCATTATTCCCTCTTATTCCAGTCACATTTGCAAGCGTTCTTCTTTTTGGCAGATACAGCCTCATTCCAAATAAGAGATCTAAATGTTTTCTTTCCTAAGGCCAGTACACGTGAAATGAGATTTTAAAGCATGTCAATTATGGAGAATTTAACCTACTTTCCATGGTTATTGACATACAAGTTTAATTTTTATTTGGGCAGGAGATAAACCCTTAAGATGTGGCAGCATCTGCTGTTAAAGTCAAATCTGACTTTAGTTGACAGATTTATATTTTTTTAAAAAAGTAAATTGAACTAAGAAACATGCTTATGAAATGTCTCCCTGTCTTCACAAAACTCTTAAGCAGGAAAGGTAGTTCCCGACAGTTTGGGAGGAACTGATCTAAATAAGAAATGAGAATACATGGAAAACAAAGGATGGAGAATCCTAGATGAGAAAATATGATACACAAACAATATATTTTCTCTAATGATGGGGAAACCTGTTGCCAAAGCCAGAAATAAGCTGAACCAAAGAAGAATGGGTTCCTTTTTGATTCAAAGGACTCGACAGGGCATTCCTTTGTGGTTTTTCACTGGGAAATTTCACTGAATGGCTGAAGGCCATTTCTCACATCACGCAGGAGAAACCTGGGTCTGCCATGAAATCAACCCAACCTGGTGCTCTGTTGAATGCACCTTTTATGATGATTTACATGTTTGCAAATGTGTACTTGGCATTCAGACTTTGCATTTTTAGATGTACACTTAAAATATGTTGAGTGTACCCTTGACAACATAACTTGCAAATGGGCCCTTACCGATCGGATAATGGTCATTCTTGTGCTGAAATGGGCTTCAGGACCTAGATCCTTCTTTGAATTGGATCCCATGCATGTAAAAGGAGCATAGAGTACCCAAGATTCTAAGTGAAGTGCCCGATTTAGCCTGTCTTCATTACATCTTGGTTGGACAACTATAATGGTCTCTCCATGCTTGAATGCTTGAAAGCCATTCAGAAATTCCAGCTTGTGCAGAATGCTGCTACAGGACTGCTGATTGGCACAAAGCGTGTGGAAACCTGTATTATTTCATCTGTGTTAGTTGCCAGTACATTTCCGAGTGCAATTTAAGGTTCTGGTTGTTTTAGCCATTAAAGCCCAAAATGGCTTGGGACCAGAGTACTTGAAGAACCGCCTCCTCCCACAGGAAACTGCCTATTCCCTGATATCTTCAGGGAGAGCCCTTTTACATCTTCCACCACCACCACCACCACCACCAGGAATACATCTGATGGTGACACATGAAAGGGCTTTTCCTGTGATGGCACTCAGACTGTGGAACTCCCTCCCACAAGAGTTGAGGTTGGTGCCATCACTAATTCAGTTTCTGCATTGGCTTTTTGTTTCACTTGGCCTTCCCCTCCTAATGTTGGGGCTGGTTTGGTGTAATTTATTAGCTACCTTCTGAAATTGTTCTGGCACTGCTGAATGGTTTTTTCGTTGCAGCATTGTTGTGTTTCAATGTTGTGATGTTAACCACCTTGAGTGCCTTCCTAATGGGAGGGGAAAGCATGAGAGATACATTTTTAAAATAAATGTACACAGAGAGAGCAAGATGATCCACCATCCCCCTTAATGGTGGGGGGAAATGTGCGACATAGTTTTGTAATTAATATTCTTGCAAAACTATTCCAGAGATTCAATGGCCATTACCTTTCTTACAAAATTACATTTAGAGGAACTGTTCAAAACTTACTGCTTGCCAGATTTGTCGTTTTTTTAATTAAATCTGCCTTTTTGTTGCAAATTAGGAATTCCTGCCAGCGCCGGTATAAATCCTTCTGTAATTACAATATCTGTCATGCTCATGGAACCCGACTATGTATCTCTGTACATTCCTGCCACAGATACAGTACATAGGGAAATGGGGGGAAATGATCTGCATGATCAGGGAATTTGCTGTGCACAGATAGGCATGGTTCTGGGTGTGCACAGGACACTGTTATTGTTAGGTCCAGTTAACGCTGGTGCCTACAGTTTACAGATGTATCAGTAGTCAAGCCAACTTGGCAGACATTGTATTTGAGGAGAAGCTACGCCAAATAACAAGGGGCAAAGATGGCAGTGAGCAGCAGTTGATTTACATACTTGAGTCGGGATATTTTAATTAAAACACACAGTATTTGGCTAGCTGATTATGTTCCTTTGGATGTAACGTTAACCCTCTTGTGTTCAAAGCCAAGTAATTGAGGCTGCAAGCATAAATTGTAGATTAATCAGTGAAAGCATTAGTTGATGAATCAGTTAGGGGCAAATTTTATATGGTGGGGCTTTGAGTTAAGGGCGCCTGTTCATTTCATTTAGGGTACTTAAACGAATAAAGTCTGAATAAATGAATAAAGTCTGAGGAGAAATCCGACGACAAGAAAGGCAGTATATAAATACAGATGATGATGATTACTTTGGTGCCAGTGTGATATGGTAATAGGAGATGAAAAGGGTATCTGGAAACATCTGCTAAGTACACTGATTTTATATATTTATTGCATTTTTCTCTTTTTCTCTAAGTTACTCAAGGCAGCATACATAATAATACTTAGCATTTGTATAACACAGGGGTGGCCAAACTGTAACTTCTGAGCCACATGCAGCTCTTTGACGTATAATGTACGGCTCCTGAAAATATGTTAGCTGAGCTCCTTTTTGCATCACAATTTAATATAAAAGGTAAATAAGAAATTTTAAAGCTTTATAATTATTCACGAGATATAAACTTAGTGTCCACTGGATTAAAACATATGTTTAATGTTCATGGTGAATAAATATATTTAGGAATTTAAATGCTTCGTAAATATTGCGGCTCTCAAACATCTGAAGTTTATCGTATGTGGCTCTTACATTAAGCAAGTTTGGCCACCCCGGTATGTTCTGAGTGTGTTCGGAGCCCCAGCAAACATCATGGAGCAAAAAACAGTAGAGTAGGTCATCAAATTCCATCTGAAGATTTCTGTGCAAATTTGGGGAAATATCTGAGGAATGTTGTGGGAAACAAAATAATGCTTCAGAGATTCGGGAGTCTGCCCCTCCCTAGCAAAGGAAAGGAAGGGCAGGGCAGCACCAGTGTAGAAACAAGAAGAGGAAACACAAAGTTGTGCTAACAATGTTTTATTGTTATTACAGGTTGATTACCCTTTATCTGGACATCCAAAATCCAGACTATTCCGAAATCCAGACATTTGGGGGGCTATGACTTTAAAAAAAAAAACTTTTCCAGCACCTGGCTGACGTAGCGCAAGGCATGCTGGGGCACAAAATTATTTAAAATATTGTATAAAATTACCTTCAGGCTATGTGTATAAGGTGTATGTGAGACATAAATGAATTTCGTGTTTAGATTTGGGTCCCATCCCCCAAGATATCTCATTATATTTATGCAAATATTCTGAAATCCAGACAAATCCGAAATCCAGACAACTTCCCATCCCAAGCAGTCCGGATAAGGGATGCTCAACCTGTACGCCCAATGCAATGTCCATGACTTTGACAGGAGATTTGCTCTGCAATTTTTTCCCCTCATTAATTCTCCTCGCATCACAAACCCTTTTTCCTTCAGGTGTACTGCATTTTTAGGAGTTATTTCATTCCTTTTGCCAACAGAGTTTCTTTTCTAGTTCATGTGGCATTACAAGTTCATGTGCCTGGAGGGCTTACTGCGGCTGAAGTGTTAATTTTTATCCAGTGCCATAAAGTGTTTTTCTTTCCTCTTTTGGAAAGCAACACCTGTGTCCACTTTTCTCATTTGGCAATACAGGCCAGTTAATTTTTTTGTTCATTTTTTCTACTCAGAGTTATAGAACTTTCTTCTGTGCTTAATCTCAAGAATTGTTTGAGATGATGCAGAAGGTTGCATTCCTTTATCAGATATATGTAACTGAAACTCAGTTTGGGAGATTTGGGGTTTAACTGATTTAGGGCGCAATCCTGACTAAGGATCCGCCCGGCGGCCAAGGGCTAAGATCCTGTGCACCGGCGGCCCATCGTGCGCCAGGCCAGAGGTCTACTCAGGGAAGGGGATGCTCGTCCCCTTCCCCAAGTGTAAACCCGGGTCGGCCCTATCGGCCTCCTCGGATTTCTGCCAGCTAAATAGCTGGTAAAAGTAGAGGAGGCCATGTAATGGCGTAGCTGGCCCGGCAGGGATTGGGATATGGCCGATGCCATCCCCCGCCCCCTCTTGGACCAGCTAGGTCAATGCCCCCCTCCCTCGCCCAGACCACCCATGCAGCCGGCGATGGAGCGCTTACCTTCCACCGCCGTCCGCATGGAGATCAAGCGCCGGAGTGAGGGAAGGCCGGCCTTGCGCCGGCCTTCCTTACTCCCGAGTCATTGTGAACGTGCTTTATAGCACGTTTGCGATAGCTTACGGCGCCGGAGTGCTCGCTCCGGCGCCAGAACAAACGTCAGGATTGCGCTGCCCATTGTTATGAGACACACATGAGGAGGGAATATACAGTAGTTAATGGATGTTGGTGTGATATTAGCAGCAGTCAGCTAATGAGTGTTTGCTTTTTTGTAAAGTGATGTTGAGTGCTTATATGAATTTGGTGTTATTTTAAGGGTAACGGATTTAAGCGTTGTCATTGCTATGCTATAACGTTCTGTTGTTTAGTTTGTCCCTTTATAAAGGTTGTGCTTTTTGTTATTTCATTATTTTTATACTACATTGCTGGTTTTGAAATATTAATATTTTAATTGCCTTTTTATTGAACTGATGAAAAAGATTGCATATTTTATTTTTATATTGCCTCTGAAGAAGAGGATCCATGCAAAATTAATTGGGTTTAATAATTAAAACTACATTGCTGTTGCACCTTTGCATTTTCATTTCATTTTCTGCTGCTTTTCATGCAACCCCCCCCCCCTTCTCTGCCTGGGAGGTTTAATGTGAGGGAAGAGGTAGTAAAAATTGTGACATCCCATTTGGGTGTACGAAATGGGAGGGATGAAGACAGAGTACAGGTGGGGTTGGCGTAGCCTGAGTCATGGGTTCCAAATAAAGTAATTCAAACAATATAAAATATGGTTGATAGGTAAATTGAGTCTCCCAGTTTGCTTGTCTGATGGTCTTTCAAGGACAAAAAGTGGGGTGGAGGAGAACAAAAGGAACTGAGGATGTGGTATACAGAATGGGATTTGGTGACCCACCCACCCCTGTAGAAGCACCAATACTCTTCCACCATAATGGAGAGGCAGCTTAAGACCTTGGAGATATCTAAGAGGGACTGTAATGTCTGTGTTCCACATTTGTTGGACTGGGCTTTATGTGCTTTATACATTTACATACATGACAGCGTGCCCCCATCAAGGCATTGTTGGAGGGGGCACAACCAGAGAGATGTATCCCATTGGCAAACCCATCTGGTGACCTAGAGGCCAGAGCCAGAATTCTAATAGAATTTATGTACACTGTAATTTTTTTGTGGTGAGTTTAGGTTTTTGAGTAAATGGTACATTAGTATGACTACCACTAGGGAAGAGGGAGCAAAAGCTACAGGGAAAGTCTTGTAGAGAAGGTACTGTATATAAAACATTACAAGAGGAGTTCAATAGCTTTGCAGTAAAGATACAAGAGAAACTGGATAATACAAAAGAGAAAATACATCATAGAATAGAAATGACTGAGTCAGAAGTACTGGAAATTCAAGCACAGCATGGGCAAACAGTGAGACGTTGGAATGAAATAAAAGTAGTGCAGTAGGCAAAATGGTTACAGCTATGTGAAGATACTGTTGCCAAAGAGAAGATAAAGCAGAGTGTCTGAAAGAACCGATTGAAGATGCCTCCTCTCACTTAGGATAAGAGTCTGAAAGTTTTTGCAACAATATTGGAGGGGATCATAAAGATTGTGGTATACGGAATAAATTCTGAGAGAGACGGTACCAAGAAATAACCTGGATAGAGAGATTGAAGTGACATTTGACAACATCAGTCCTAGAGGACTAGTTGTTCAAGCAGTTAGGAGGATTACAATAACTGAAGTAAAAATAAAGATCTTTCTGGATTTCTCACCTCTGAGTTTAAGAAAAAGAAAAATGTGTCAGGTGATAATAGATAAATTGAAACAAGAAAGTATTGAATATTGGTGGAGATTCCCATTTCAACTAATGTTTAGATATAGGAAAAAAAACCAATATCGTTTTAGGACTAGAGGGGAGAGAATGTTTGAAAATGTTAGAAGACAATATGGTTCTAGGGAATACAGTGGAAGGTGGAATAATACAACAAGCTGTTCAAGAATTAGCCAGAAATCAGGTATTATAGAACCATTGGATACTAACCACAAGGGGGAGGAAGAGGGTGAAAAGAGTTGAGTGCGATGAGGAAACAGATATTTCTGAGAAGGGATAAATAGAGAAAGCAAAAAGGCAGGGGAAAGGAAGAAAGAAAAGGGGGGGAGGTTGAAGAAAAGGAAGAAAAGAGCAGTAAGCAAACTTGTAACTTGCTGTACACTGACAGATACAGGACGGACACTGGTGTAACCCCCCTCAGACGTCGCACATGCGCAGTTCAGATGCATGACAGATGCTGGCACAATTCCGCTGGCGCAGTGGGCATTCTGGGGCGTTCGGATGCCCCCTGCGCCGGCGGAGGTGCGCTGGTGTCCATCCCGCATCTAAACTGCGCATGCATGGCGTCTGAGGGGTTACACCGGTATCCGTCCTGCGTCCGTTAGCGTACAGCAAGTTACACTGGCATAAGTGCACTTACACCGGTGGATCTACTGTTACACCAGTGCAAGAGTTACACAGGATTGCGCTGTGAATAAGATGGAAATGTTTTTCCCCCCTTAAACTTTAAAAAGAGAAATGGAATATAATAGTTTAAGGCATTTTTACCCAAGGGTATAAATATGCATCTGGAGTTAAATGCGTACACCTGTGGGCTGGGAGGAAATGGGTTTTAATGCAATAGACACATATTACAGCAAAACATGTATATTAAATAAAAGTCTGGGGGGAAATGTTCATAGCTCTAGATACATTTCAAGAAGTCAGATCCGTGCACGCAGGGGAGGGAGAGCCTCAGCTGCAGTGCAACAGGAACACACCCACCCAACAAGTAAAAAAAGTAACTTGCCTTGCCCTCTTTTCCGCTCTGGCTCCAGTTTGCTACAGTCCTTTCAGTCAGTGTAGCAGCAAGCAAAGTGTGTGCGCTCTCTCTCTCTCTCTCTCTCTCTCTCTCTCTCACTCACACACACACACACACACACACACACACACACACACACACACACACACACACACACACACACACACACACATATATGTGTGTATATATACACATATGACCGCTCTGAAACAGCAGGGTGCTTGCCAGGAGTGTAACAAGCTGTCATGCTGCCTGGGGCATGGAAGCTTGCTGCACCCCAGAAGTGATGTCACATGATGTCACTTCCGGGTCCTGGGGCAATCGGCAGCCCTTGCATTCTGATTTGAGCGGAAAGCGAGGGCTGCCAATTGCCGGCTGCCTCCATGCACCGCTCTTTTTCACAATTGTGAAGAGAAGGGGTGGTGCGCGTAGGCGGGAAGACTCGGCAGCTGTTGCGTTCTGCTTGTAGTGCTCCGAGTGGAATGTGAGGGCTGCTGATTGCCTGCTGCTTCCATGCGCCACCCTTCTCTTCGTGATCATGAGGAGAACAGGCAGCGTGAGAAGGCAGCAGGCGAATGGCTGCCCTCGTGTTTGGCTTCGAGCGTTCCATGCCGAACGCGAGGGCAGCCATTAGGTGGTGGAGCCTGAGGCAGCATTTTTCCAGCATCTGTGGTGCATCTGTTGATGGGCGAATGTCTGCACCTGTCAGGCTATTGTTGCTCCAATGTATCTCAAGTATTGGATTGGGCTGCACATGATTGAAAAGGGACTGTTTTGCAACTTTTGAAAGGATGGCACCAGATGATGGAGATGTGTGGGGGAAGAAAAAGGGCAAGGGTAATCAGTGTAGTTGCTACTGAGAGGAGAAAATGGAAGGTGGTGACTTCCTGATGTACAGAGGTATGCTGATGCAAATGTACTGAGATGAATATCTTGGTGGTTAAATGGAAGAAGTAAAATGGCGGATGATGCTATTGAGATAGAATAGTCTTTTGCCTTGATTCCAATCAAAGATACGTGGTGGTTGAATAAGCAGAACAGGTCCTTGGGTTTCTCTGTGCCAGGTGCAAGGGAGTGTCAATGGGAAACAGGTTATCTTGTTGTCTTGTGTGCTCCCTGAGGCATCTGGTGGGGCCACTGTGTGACACAGGAAGCTGGACTAGATGGGCTTTTGGCCTGATCCAGCAGGGCTCTTCTTATGTTCTTATGTCCTTGTTGGATAAAAGAGAAAATCAGGTTGTTCAGTTTTTAGAAGTTTGGGATACTTAAAAGACAGATCTGCAATTTTTCTCCACTGTCTTCTACAACTTCTCCACTGTCCCATTAATACTGAAGAGATATTAATACAGCAAGTCCTCACTTAAAAGTCATTTCATTATGTTGTTTCGTTTTAAAGTAGTTGAGAAACAAAAATTGATTTGTGACCAGGCCCACTGACTTTGTAAAGTCTGAACGTTCTCCCCATGTCTGTGTGGGTTTTCTCTGGCCCAGAAAGCTCACATTTATTTTAATGTTTAATATTAGAAGTATTTATTCATGTTAGAAGTGTTTGGGTCTTTATTTAGATATTTGGTGATATTTTTGTGATCAGAAATATGCCGTAAACTCTTGTTTATGTATATCAATTTACGTACTGTATATCAATACGGTAAAACTGAGTTTTGTTATAAGTTGTTTTGCTTAAAGCTGCAGTTTCCAAGAACCTATCAACAACTTTAAGTGAGAACTTGCTGTATAAATGGGCAAATGGGAGATGTCTCAATCTGGCAAAAATACAATTTAGATTATTATAACCAATTAGTGGTGGATAGGACACTGTTGTCCTATCACTATCTATCTATCTATCTATCTATCTATCTATCTATCGATATATAGATATATAGATATATAGATATATATATATAGATATATAGAAAAGAAAAGTGTTCATTAGAGTAAAAGCTGAATTTGAGGATGTGATATTGAATATTGAATGGATGTGATATTGAATACTCAGAAGAAACAACTATCTGAGGTTATATAAGATTTTGAGGGATATAGGAAACGAATATGGTAAACACACATCCAGTAAAATGAAGAAGAGATTTGCAGGGAGAGTTACAGAAGAATTTTGGAAACGTATTATCACAGAAAAGGGTAATTTTTCTGTATCCGTATATTGTCAGGAAGATATGTATATAAATGATTTATCAGTGGCATCTAATGGCTTGAAAGATCTATAAAACATATAAGGTCTTGGATGGAAAATCCTGGTATTGCAAAAGAGATAAGGGTGATTTTCTATATCTCTTGTGGGAATGTAGATGAGTGAATATTGGAACGTAATGATAAACTCTATGCATGAGATGTTGCAAACACAAATGCCAAGAGATCCCAAGGTATTTTTGTTACAGTATGCAGAATTTATACCAAAGGAATGGCAAGAGCCAGTATGATATTTAGTGACAACTGCATGGTTAATATATACCAGGGGTTCTCAACCTGTGGTACGGGTACCCCTAGGGGTACACAGACCTCTTGCTGGGGGTACGCCAAGCCCTGCCCCTTATCTGCCCCATCAGCAGCTAATTAAGTGTTAATTAACATGGATTTTAAATTTTAATTATTTTCGGAGCCCTTCTATCTCTCTGATTTTGGTTTTGGGCTTATTTCTGTACTTTGGAAAATGTACTTTGGTGGGGTGGGGGAGGGAGGAGCTGATTTTGCATAGTGTGACTTGGAGAAAAAAAGATCGTTGCATATCTCTCTCTCACTCACACACACACACACACACACACACACACACACACACACAGAGAGAGAGAGAGTTAAATAAGACATTTTTCATATTTAAAATTGTGTTAGTACTTTTTATTTAACGATTAATTACCTAATTAATTAATTGATTAATCTAATTAATTAGCAGTTAATTAGCAGGGGGTACTTCAGAAAATTGGACCGTGATAGGGGGTACCTGGGCCTCCAAAGGTTGAGAACCCCTGATATATACAAAATATTGGAAAAGTTGTAAGATGCCAGTTAAAGGTGAATATTTATCAAAAAGCTGGGAGATGATTAAAGTGGTTAAAGCTAATGCACAGTTGAGATCAGAAAAGGTTTTGAAGAGGTATGTATTAATTGAAGACCAATAATGAACTATTTGAACCATGTGAATAATATTTCTGAAAAGATCAGTTGCGCTGCAATACATAAGTATTTAAATCTAAGCTATTATAGTTGGTGATTAAAACATGATTAAGGTAAAGATAGAGTTGAAGCTATGAAGAGATGATGGCTAGTATTCAACTGTATTATAAAACCTGGCAAGAGTGCTTTAAAATACCAAATGGATGGAGGCGGGAAGACAAACAATGCAATCCTATGCATGCTTACTCAGAAGTAAATATCATAATGTAATTGTGTACTGTATAGGGTTGTGGCCAAATGTATATGCGTTGATGGCTTTAATGTTTTAGTGAAGCATATCTTTAGTGCATTGTTGGTATAATGTGATGGAAGTACAGTATTTATTGTAGAGTTGTCATTAATGAAACTGGAAATAAAACATAAAAGAACAAAGAGAATAAATGGGATACTGATAGGGGATTACTGGATTCATGCATTTATGATCTTCCTAGAGATCAAAGGTTGCAAGAGAATAAAATACCTTTCTAAATTCCATGTTAGTTCAGGCCTTAGATCCTGTATTTTTGGTCCAATTATCATCAAGTTCTGTTGGAATCTATGTTTCACAAACATCTGGGCAGCATCTTTTAGGAATGGGGAACTGAATACTGTACATTGAGAGTTGGTGTACTGTGGTAGCCAACCGTGTGACCTGGGAAACTACTGGTTCAAATCTCATTTCAGTCATGAAATCATTACGTGGCCTTAGGCAAGCCATTCCCTCTCAGCCTCGGCATCTGCTATGTGCATGTATATTTATATCCATCTCTCTGCCTAGATCAGTGGTGGCCAACCCGTGGCATGCCATGTGCCACATTTTATGTAGATAATCTTAAGTGTGCCACTTAAATAAATAAATAAATATTTCTAAGCTAATGAAAATATTTAAAGCATCGTGCAAGAAGAATGAGGCGTAGTGGGGTACAGAGACCTCCTCTAGTGCCACAGGCTTGGAAAGGTGCGCTAGGGTTGAGAAAGAGAGAGGGACTTCACTGCTCGACTTGGGCAGAAATGGTGGTGTGTACCACTTCAAAAGGCTCGGCGTGCCACTAAGTGGCACCCGTGCCGTGGGTTGGCCACCTATGGCCTAGATATGCTCTCTGCCTAGATACACTATATAAATTCTTATGATTTGGAAGGGAAAGGGGGTGCATTTTATAACCTTACACAGATTATAATTGTGTTAATTCTCTAGGCCATTTTGAATTGTAGACTGCTTCCCAATATCAAGCAAAGGAGTGTTTAGATTTTGTTACGCTCTTGGAGGATATAAGTCTCATTTTGTTCTAACCTCTCATCCATTTCTGCCATGTCTTCTTTGGAATGATATGTCAGTGATGAGTTGTTTCGCTCCATACAGTGTTATGCAGAGCATCTCTCGGGGCTAATAAATGGGTCATAGCATCAGAATCTGCACATGATTAATGTTGTAGCCGAGCTATAAAAATCTATAATCTAATACCCTTACATATTATGGTAAAATATCAGGCTGCTTACATCAGTGACTCACCCCCAAGAGGGATACTTATCTGCCTGTATGAGCCTAGAGATACGATAAACAGCTCTCATCCGGTGTAACTGTGCTGGCTGTTGTGGTTAACACAAAGTAGTGCAACCTCATTAGACAAAATATAATGCAAGGCTAATTGTAAAGCACAGAAATAAAACTCCTCAAAATTATCATTTTGCATGAGCTGCTTGGGAAATGAAGCACCCGCCTCATTCAATACTCTTCTGACTGCAGTTTGTTTGCATCAACTCTTTAAAAATTCATCCCAGCCATCTGTTCATGCTGCACACTTTAATTGGATCCCCTTGCACCATTTGATACTCCTCCTCACCTCTTCTCCTTCCCCCACCTCCTAGCCTCTGACTCACATTCCCAGGTACCAAATAATATTTAGCCTCGTTTCCCCCAGTAGCACCTTGGACAGCTCCTCTAGCAATTCCAGCAAAGATTTACAACTGTTCTACATCTCTGTTGCAGTTTATATATTACTTTTCTACTTACTCATGTCACCTGTGAGCATCAATTACATTTTCCTTTTTAATGGTACAGAAGCACAAATGTATTCAGCATCCAAACTGGCTATAAAATAAACCCACTGTTGCAAGAAAAAGAAAACACACCTTGGCCGTGTTGTGTAAAAACGAGAGAGAGAGAGAGAGAGAGAGAGAGAGAGAGAATTAATGGGGCAAGGTCTAGGAACAAAACACTTGAGATTTCATTCAGCAAAGGAGCTGGTTTTGAAATAGTTTATTTATTTAAACGTATTTATTTAAAGAATTTATATCCCACCTTTCTCCCGACAGGGCGACCAATAGTTTCATGTACTGTTAGGTTGACCACTTGCATTTCATGCAATACTTCTCAAATAATGCTTGGCATTTACAGAGCATTTTGTTAATGTTCAAATGGTGTAGTGGTTCGGCAAACCTAGAAGATGCAGTTTCAAATTCGCGCTCAGCCATGAAGCTTCCTAGGTGACTTTGGGCCAGTCACTATCTTTCAGCCTAACCTCTACCTCACAGGGTTGTTGTGAGGACAAAAGGAGGGAACTATGTATACCACCTTGGAGGAAGAATGGTATAAAAATGTGAAAAATAAATCAATAAAAATGCTTCACATGTTTTATCAACTGTAATCCAAAAGACCTGTAAACTATGACTGCCTTATTATTATTATTATTATTATTATTATTATTATTAAACTTTATTTCTAAAGCGCTGTAAGTATACACAGCGCTGTACAAACTTACAAAAGAAACTCAGAAAGAATATAAAAGCCTGCCCAAGGCGTACACTCTAAAATAGTTACAAATAAAAAAGGAAAGAATAAAATTACCATATAAAAGGAAAATAGAAATTAAAACATCGAATATAAAACAAATCACATCGCATCGGTCAGTTAACTTACATCATAACCAACACTGTCAAACAGCGGGAGAACAATCACAAATTCCCTGGGAACGCTTCCCTAAACAGTATGGTTTTCAGCTCAGCTTTGAAGCTGGTTAGGGAAGTAAGGAGCCGTACATGGAGAGGAAGAAGATTCCAGGCATGAGGGGCAGCAAGAGAGAAAGGACGGATGCGGGACAGAGCAGAGGAGATCCTGGGTTGAAAAAGAAGGCTTTGACTAGCAGAGCGAAGAGTAGGAGTATATGGAGAAAGGAGATCAGTTAAATAAGGAGGGGCTAGCCCATGCAGGACTTTAAAAGTGAGTAACAAAAGTTTATACCTGATACGGAAAGGAAGAGGAAGCCAGTGAAGGGAGGACAACAGAGGGGAAACATGATCATAACGGCGAGCAAGTGAAATAATGCGTGCAGCTGAATGCTGAACAGAAATGAATGGATAGAGATGAGAAAGAGGAAGCCCTGCCAAGAGAAGATTACAGTAATCTAGTCGTGAGACTACTAGAGCATGAACCAATGTTTTTGCAGTAGAAACGGAGAGATATGGACGGATTTTAGCAATATTATAGAGAAAAAATCTATAGACTTTAACTGTAGTCTGAATCTGAGAACTGAATGATAGAGAAGAATCAAAGATAAAACCAAGACTGCGGGCTTCCTGAGCCGGCTGAATAGAAACATTATTAACAGAGATAGAAAAGGAATAATGAAGAGTGGACTTAGGAGGGAAAATGAGAAGCTCAGTTTTAGACATATTGAGCTTCAAATGTCGATGGTACATCCAATGAGAAACAGCTGTTAAACAGGATGACACTTGCTGCTCTAACTCTGACGAAAGATTAGGGGTGGAAAGATATAGCTGGGTATCATCGGCGTACAGATGATAGGAAAAACCAAAAGAACTAATGAGTTTACCAAGGGATAGTGTGTATAGAGAAAACAGAAGGGGACCCAAGACAGAGCCCTGAGGAACTCCGACAGATATAAGGGAACAGAGGACGAAGTCTGTCCACCCGAAACTACTGAGAAACTACTGCCTTCTCCCATATGACTCTCTCTGTCCAGTTATTAAGATCATCTGCAGTGGCCCTGCTAGACATCTCACCCAACATCTGAGTTGCATTTGATTGGAACATGAGGGAGGGCCTTGGTGGCCACACCTAAATTGTGGAACACTTTCTTCCTACGCAGGCTCATGCTCCATCTCTGCCCGTTTGCTGCAGGTCTGCTAAAATGTTTCCTTTCTGGCAACCATTTGATCTACAGTAGCCCGCTGACTTCCTTGTATTTTTAGTGGTACGGCTACGTAGTGGTTATTGTTACACTGTTTGCATTTTTGTATTGATGATATATTTGTCTTTATTTTATTTGCACTCCAATTTGCAAGTCCCTTGAGCATGTTTATGGAAAGGTGGGATGAAAATATTTTTAAAACAAACAGGTTTGTATTCTGGTCCCCATATTGCAAACTGGGGCCGAATGATGGGGAAGGGGGGAGATCGAGGCTGGGAAAGAGAGGGTTGCTTAGGGCCACTTGCTTTGTAGCAGACAATTTTTGTATCTGTGAGACTGTTATTTCCACCCTTTCTCCAAGATGTTCAGGGTACCATATATAATTCTCCACCTATCCTATTTTATTTTTTCCGCACAATAGAGACATTAGTTTGAAAGATGATGTCTGACTCAAGGTCACCCTGGAAGGTTTGTGGCTGTGTATGAATTTGAACTCAGATCTCCTTGGTATTGCTTGGAGGATTTGATACCCGGCCCTCTCAGAACTGGCCCCTCGCTCAGTGGTTGTGGGGAGGGCCTCAATCACATTCATCATTGTTGAAGAAAGAGTTTTGCAAACACACACACACACACACACACACACACACACACACACACGAGTTTTCCTTGGGCTGGAGATTTTTTCAGTTACTGGTCATATCCACTATATTACATCCACCATATCCATTGCTGTTTTATTGTGCAGACATGCAAATAGCACCAATGTTTGACTTCCTTAATAGATAAACTTTTTTTGCAAAAAGAGAAAAAAACGAGGAACAACACAGTGTTTAGATGGTGTTGACTTTTAAGTTTAACCAAGATTGCTGCTGTTAGAAAATGTGCAAAACTCCTTCTAAAATAAGACTAAAACATCATTATTAGATTAAACAGATTTTTTTTTCTGGAGAGAGAGAGAGTGAGAAGAAAAAATATTTACAAAAGATAGCTGTGAACGTTGGTTTCTATAGTGAAGTTTACAGGGATGGTGGCTTAAGCTTATTTGAAAATAACTTTAAAATGCAGTAGGATATCTCTTGTTTTGAACAACTGCTTTTGGGATTGTGCAAATATTTCTTATTACACACATGAATCTGACCTCTTTTTTGTCCATCTTTTTTGGCCTACTTCAGAAGTGTAGTCTGCCTCTTTCTGATGATTTAGGGAAGGTATCAAAAGTTTACATTGAAAATAAACTTCAAGTTTCAGACCCTGACACTATCTTCCTTTTGGCTTAAAACCAACCCTCTAAGCCATCTGTTTCTGCCTGATGCTTTGGCTCTGAGTCTATTTGGGAAGAACATTTCTTAACTGTGGAATAGGAACTGGTGTTTACCCCCCTCCGTTAGTGAATGCATGGAGGAGAGAGAAATAAAATTGTGCTCACCCAGCAGGCACACTCTCTGGCAGTGGCAGGTTTGGCAATTTGACATGCATGAGAAAAGAGCTGTAGGCGCATAGAGCTCCTCCATGTTAGCTAGATCTTTGCGGGAAGATTGTAAGAAGCTTTACACAGGACTGCCCTTTAGAAGCATTTAGAAGCTACAACTGGTACAAAATTCAGCAGCCAAATTGTGGAGGAGTACCTCCAGCGGGTGGCGCAATGGGTTAAACCGCTGAACCATGAGCTGTTGATCGAAAGGTCGGCAGTTCGAATCTGCAACGGGGTGAGCTCCCGTTGCTTGGCCAGCTCCTGCCAACCTAGCAGTTCCAAAGCATGTTAATGTGAGTAGATAAATAGGTACCGCTTGCGGGAAGGTAAACAGCGCTCCGTGTTCCAGCCACATGCTACGCGCTGCGGCAAGGAGAGTCACGCCGGCCACATGACCACGGATCCGTCTTCAGACACCACTAGCTCTTCGGCTTTGAAATGGGGATGAGCACCACACCCCAGAGTTGGACACCTTTACCTTTACCTCCACATTGATGTACAGTATATAATTCCAGTCTTTGCCGCTTGGCTGCTTTGGGTCTGTTGTGGACAAAAGTAGGATATAATTTTTAAACAAAAACAAACAGCCCAAATCATGCCTAAGGTGCGGTGGCTGGCTGCTGCATCCTAGGCAGAATGCAGGCCGGGCCAGCGCAGCCTGAGCTCACCTCAGGGGAAGGGGACATTCGTCCCCTTCCCTCGGTGTAAGTGTAGTGGACCCCAATGGGCCTCCTTGGATGCGCACCAGCTCTGGAGTTGGTGCGCGTCCGGGGAGGCCATGTAAGACTGGCCTGACCTGGGACAGGGCACTGGATATTGGCACAAATCAGTGCCGATATCCTTGCCCCCTCCCAGGCCGGGCCGGCCAATGGCCCCCTCCCTCGCCACCCCTGCCTGCCCTCCCCCTGCCCTCTTGCCGCAGCACTCATCTGTGTTGGTTGGGGTGGGTCCGGGATGGTGGCGGAATGAGCGGTGCCAGCGTCCGCACTGGTGCTGCTTATTCCAAAGGAGCCGCAAACGTGCGTTTGCAACTCCTTAGGCCGGTGGAGCGCACACTGCGCTGTCCCAAAGATGTGCAGGATTGCGCCGTAAATAAAAATCATACATGCACTGCTGCATTGGCTTATCGGCTGAATTCAAAGAACTGTTTGTTGGCTTCCTGTTCTGTTTACATAAAGCCCCATGCAGGTTGATCCCTGGGAACCTCTAGCTCAACCTTCCATCGTGTGAGTCTGTCCACCCAAGGCGGGCACTGTTCCTTGTGCAGTCACTTGCTGAGGCTTAGCGTCCGTGCACGCTAAGGAATGGGGCCTTCTCTGTGGGTGGCTCTCTGGGTTTGGAGCTCTCCGCTGCAGGGGTTTCAGAATGATCCCTCCCTTCAAGAGGATTTTAAAGACACATCTGTTCTGCCAGGCCTGCCTGCTGATGAAAGGCCAGGGTACAAATAAATAAACCCTCCCAACGTGGGTGCTGGCTAGCATGGAGGAGCTCTGGTGCACATACATTTGCACTTTCATAGGGCCCTTTTCTCACACATACTGAATCTAGGGCCAGGGGCCATAGTCGACAGGCACAATTCCACTGCCCTTAATGTGAACAGAACAGAAAGAAAAGGAAGCAGCTGGGCTTGGAGTGGCCAAAGCTGGCTGAGCAAGGGTGTCGCTCTTGCTTGGTGGCTTTGGCTGCACAAAGCAGAGTGGATTCTTCTTGGATCCTTTGTGAAGATCCTTCCACTCAGCTTTGTGCGGGTCACACACTTGCTCGACCAGCTTTGGCCACTCCGAGCCTGGCTGCTTCCTGTTCTGTTTACATGAAGGGGAGTGGAATTGTACCTGTCAGCTTCTCGTGAGCTCAGGGAGGGGTGACACCCTTGCTCAGCTTTCTTCGGCCGTTCTGACCCATAGCTCGCGAGAACAGGGAGCAGCTGGAGACCGCTGAGCCAGGGCAGTGCGGCGGGCTCCTCTGCCATGGTGTCACCCCCTCAATGGGTGTCGCCTGGTGCAGTCCGCACACGCAATGCACCCTCCTAGCAATGCCACTGGGAAAGGGCATATTGAGAGGTGGGTGGCCCACAAAGGTTAGCTAACCAACCCACGCAGGCTCAGCCACTTTAGGTGAAGAGAGAGAGAAGCTGGAAAGGAAAGGGGGGTGTTAGTGATGTTTCGTGCTGGCTAGCACAGTGGTCGTTGGATGGCAGCTGGAAGACGGTGTGACTTAACACAGCACCAGCAGGTTAATGCTCCATAGACCAACAGCAAGGCAGGATAGCGGGCAAAGAACAAAACGCAGCAAAGAGCAAAAACAGGCTGAATTACATTGCATCAAGGGTGTGTGTGTGTGTGTGTGTGTGTGTGTGAGTGTGTCATTACTTGGCTTTAATTAAAAGTGTGAACTTCCTGGAGGTGAGGCCTCTTTTCCAACAAGTCCAGCAAATAACAAGGTCAATAACATGCATGGTCTGGCCCATGCATACACTCCTGCCAGGGGCGCAGCACCAAGCAAAGTACACTTGTATAAATGTGTGTGTCCTGCACGCTTTGAAATAATAAAGGAAAACAAAAGATTAACCATGTAACAATACAGATTTTCTTTTAGCTTTACCTGCCTAGAGTCGTACCCTTGCAACCTGATCCTATGCATGTTTGTTCGTAATAAGGACTTAATCCCAAGTAAGCGTGCACAGGACGGAGTCCAACGGTAGCGTCACGTGTGAACACGCCTCAAGCCCCCCATCTTTCCTTGAGTTGGCTACAGATGCATCAGTTTCTCTTCCGCTGTATCTTTAAGGCCCCCCTCCTTTGCTTCGCCCCTCCCCTTTTTTCTCTCTGAGTCTGTCTCTCGATTTCTCCCTCTCTTTGCAGCTGGGCTCCGTTTGATTCGCCTCCTCGGCAGGATCCCTGGACCAGCAGCCGCCATGGCCGACATGAAACAAACAGGCATTTTTGCGAAAAACGTCCAAAAGAGGCTGAGCAGGGCGCAGGAGAAGGTAAGCAAGGAGCGGCGGCGGCTGGAGGAGGGACGCTTGCGTGTTACTATTTTTGGGGACCTCCGAAGGGAGCGTACAAGGGCATGGGGGGGGGGGCTTGCAGCAGTTGACCGTGGCTGGCGTGTAGGGGCGCTCCTCCAGTAATGGAGGGGACAGACCGGAATTGGGGAAAGCTTACAGCGGCTCCTCCTTGGAATGAATATAGAAGCGGCGGCCGGCTGCATTTCCACGCCGCGGCAGGCGACGGGAGATGTGCAAAGGCGGCCGCCCCACCGTCCAATCAGCGGGGGAAAGAAGCAGCAGCATCACGGGGTGGCAAAGCCAACGCCAAGCGCTTGTGCCATGGCACCCGCCGGGCAAGGTGGCGGCGAGCGACGCTGCTTGCTTCCACTCTCGACCCGTGTGGTCCTTCCTCCCCTCTGCAGTCCGTGCGAACGGCCTGCAGTAGGAAGCCACCGAGATCTCTCTTGAAGGCTGCCCTGCAGAGAGGGATTTTGGTGTGCACCGACCCGGGGGGGGGGGCTTTCTCGCGGTGGTGTTAAAATGAAGAAAACCAAACAGGACGAAAATCCGGGGGGGGGGGGAGAAGGGAACCTTCGGGAAGGGAGGGCGACGAATCCCAACAGAAACCAGGGCTTAAAAATACAGTCTCTCCCGAGCAACACCTGATTACTGTTAATGTCTGGGTGGGCTGTTTAACGGCGAGCATGGTGGATGCCCTTCCCCGGAAGGTCGGCAATTGGAAGGAGTCGGTTGGCTGGAGAGGGGCGAATTTTGGTGGGGAAATTTACGGGAGGGAAAAAAAATAATCTGAGCACCCTTCCGAAAAATCTCAAGGTTCCTGCTAGTTCCCCGTCTGAATGTTGTGTTTGAAACGCACTTTTATTCCTGGTGCTGGTGGAAGCATAATAAATAACTCCTGCAGAGTGGATAACTTGAACGTGAAGCGAAGGTGGCTCTCCAAGGAGCGTTTGGCTAGTAATTACCAATAATAGCGGTGCGGGTGGGGGGTGTTTCAGTGTTTTTCCCTTGCTCTGTTAGCAAGCAGCTGCCGCCAGTGAGGTTATGTTATGTAATATCCCTTGCCCCATTTAGACGGTTGTTATCCTGAATGAAGTGCTTTTGGACTGAACGCTGCAGCAGCGCAACTTATGTTCTCGTCTTCCGTCACTGTTCTCATCATCACGGTGTGTGTTTGGCACCCCTGCCCGGAGTTGTACGTCTCAAGGGCTAGTGCTGCATTGATGGTCTTTGCAAATGACTGGCACAGGGCCTGGGTTTCATGCTGGGATCGTGCATCAGAGTTGGATCCTTGGGGGGGGGGGAAACACAGAGCTTGGCATAGACCAGGGGTGGGCAATTAATTTTCCTAAGGGGCTACATGAGAAACTGGGACTTTTGTGGAGAGCCGGACCAATCCGCGGCCCCCTCCGCAGCACCCACCTCCCCGGCCATTCTCTTACCTTCATTAGCATGCTCCGTGTCTTCCTTGCAACTTCCTAAGCAGCAGCATACATGCATGTAAGAGCATGTAATGCTGCATGTAAGAGAACGGCTGGGGGGCATGCGGGGGCATTATTTTACCTTAATTAGTTGCTCTATATCTTCCTTTAAACCTCACGCCAGTCAGGGACAGCCAAAGGGCCGGATGTGGTCCTCGGGCCGTACAATGCCCAGGTCTGGCATAGACGGTTCTGTTGTGGACATACTGAATGATGCTGATAGGTGGTGCTGACTGGAGGATTTTGGGGACCCTCAGACAGTGAACCCTGAAACCTGGATGTGCCAACTGGGAATCCTCTTGGAGGTCCTCTGCCTTGTTTGGGCGCTTCTTGCACTATGAGAATAGCTGTGGCTGCTTGGCTGATCTCAGGGCCTTGGCAGATGCCTGATTTTACCACCCTCTGGAGCATGCCCTGCTGGTAGAGGGAAAGATTTCACCTTGCACATTTCTGTAATGGGTTTTGAAAAGGCGCAGCTTGGGTGAAATCAGTTTGCAGTTAGTTTGCATTCATTGCTCCCCCCAGCACCTGTCTGTGATAATATTCAGGGCCTCCATCAGGATTGTCTAAGCCTTGGAGTGCACTATTCAATAAGGAGGAGAAAATGCTCAGGGTGCATTGAAGGCCCCCCATGACTCTCCTGGGCCATGAGAGCCACTCTGAGCTCTGCAGTGGGTTCACTTGTACCTCCTCTGTCTCCCCAATCTGCAGCCTTGATAACATTAAGTGACTTGGTCGCCTGCAATGCAAACAGAGCATTGCATCTGTAGCCCTGATCTATTTGCAGGAATAAAGATTTGGTTCTCCTTCTGCCCCTACTTGCACACTTTCCATACTGTAAGAGGATTGCATTTCTTTTAATAACCACCCAAGCTCATTGTGAACTAACGTGATCTTTCTCGCTGTGTTCACTCCGAGAGCTGAGCAATCGGCTGATAAGAAGGGTCCTTTCTCGCTACCGTCTCTAAATCACTTCTGTCAGTAATCCATAATGGCCACCTTGTCGCCCCATAGAGTGCTTTATCAGGGCCTCGTGCCAGCTCTTTCATGAGTATTTGGAAACACAGTTGCATTCCCGATTAATTAAAAATATTTGATAGAATACTGAAGGCCCATCATGTCATGCTTCCCAGTGATGACTTGGTCTGTTTTTGTTTTTTAAATATTCAAGGAAGTAACAGCAGAGATAGTGGGGGGGGGGGGAGATGGCTTGACTCAAAATGACAGGATCTTGACTATTTTCTAGACAAGTACTTAGTGACCATGTAGCTATGTGTAGAAGTGTAGTTCATACTCAGTGGGTACCCATTCTCCTGGGCAAGCCCCGATCAAAAGAAACAGGGTTTGGGCAACACTCCAGATGCTGAGACTGTCCCACCATATTGTGTCCTAAAGTATTTATTAGCTGACTTTATGAAAAATATGGAACTTAATGGTATGTTTAGATTTGTAGCCTGCTGTGTCTCTAGCTCTCAGAATGGGCAACACTCGCACAAATAGAAAAGATACCAGCCTGGTTGGTACATATAGCAAAGTGAGATGGTAGAATGGACTCACCCATTTCAGGTTACCATAGAGGAATTATTTTTAAATGTTTTCTTGTGTTAAAAACTCCCTGCAGATAGAAAACAAGGACAGCTGGGTTAGCGCCTCTCTGTGTGTGCTAGTTTTCTTCTTGCAGAAACTTTTTTTTAAAAAAATGGGGGGTATTCAAAAGTGTGATTTCATCATCTACAGTCTGAATTGGTACAGTCAATTTAACCATCTCATTCCTGCTTCATGCTGCTGCATGTGTAGGCCCAGACTGTTTCTTGTCCCAAGAGGAAAGGACAGGATGTTTTCTTGTCAGCCTGAAGAAAGTCTCTGATTGCCTAGAGATTTGATACTGGCTTTTCAGAACAGTATTGCTAATATTAAAAATATGTATATACTGCTTTTCAATAAAAGTTCACAAAGTGGGTAACATAGCAAAATAAATGAGAAGGTGGTTTGTTTCCTGTTCCTTCAGGGCACGCTATAAGAAAGATGCAAAAGGGACATCAGCAAACAGCCTCACTTGGAGAGATGCTGTGCTAGGGTGAACAACAGGGACAGTTGGTTGCCACACCTCCATGAAGGACATTGTAGACCTGGCAAAGATGGGAAACCTTTTTAGCCACATGGGGGTGAGACCAGGAGAATGGCATAGGAAGGAATGGATACCCAGAGATAAGGCTACCCAGGCCTGTGATGAGGGGCCCTGCAAGTTTGCTTCTTGAGGGCAGTGCAGTGAGGACAAACCCCCCCCCCCAGAGCCTCTGTAGCTGCACCACGCCCATTGTGGAGCCCAACGGCTGATGGAGGACCCAGAGTGGGGTAACTCCCTCCCCACCTAACCTTTTGAGGCCCTGAGGACCCTGGGTTGCCCCTGATGGGTACCTCCCCTGTCATGAACCAGCCCTCAGGAGGGGGGGCAAGGAGAGGAAAGGCGGGAGTGGCCCCAACAAAGGGCAGCTAAGAGGGAACATGGTTGATTACCCCTTATCCAAACATCCAAAATCCAGACATATTTGGGGGCTTAAAAAAAATAAAAAAAAATCCAGCACTTGGCTGGTGTAACGCAAGGCATGTTGGAGCACAAAATTATAAAAAAAAATTGTATAAAATTACCTCCAGGCTATTTGTCTAAGGTGAATATGAGACATAAACCAAGTTTATGTTTAGATTTGGGTCCCATCCCCAAGATGTCTCATCATATTTATGCAAATATTCCGAAATCCAGACAAATCAGAAATCCAGACAACATCCCGTCCCAAACAGTCTGGATTAGGGATACTCAACCTGCATGATGAATGCAGCATCTACGTGCTGCTACTTTGAATTCAGATAGTCTCTAGAAATGTGAATATTCTTAAATTCAAATAAGCTGGTTGGTGCTTTTTTTCCTCTTCTTGAAAATAGCCACGAGGGTACAGTCTAGGGAAAAGTAGGCATGACAAAAGACTGGTTTATCATAAGCTTTCAGGAAAAACAAATCAGAAAGCTTTAGCTGTACCAGTTCAGACTGTAGGTGGGAGCGGGTCAATGCTTGAAAAAGCTTACTGTATGTAATAAACTAGCATGTCAGACCGAGCCTCTTCTTACAAACCGTTCTCCTGCCATGCTTTTTAATCATGGGCGAATATTCAAAAATGCAATTCCCCCACCTGTATCAGGAAGTGGCAGAGTCCAAGCAAAGCCTTGCCACTTAATTTCCATCACCTGGATGTAAAAGGTGGCTTAGGCCTCAGTCCTATCCAGGGTTTACAGTGGCGGATTTTGCAGTCTGCCACCGGAAGCCTTGAACTGGCAGCGCAAATCTGTGCCGCTGTTGGGTGCTTCGGGGCTGCTGGTGCAAATGGCTTGAGGCCCACGCATGTGACAGCGGCTCCCAGATGCCCTGCTGGAGCAGGTAAGGTAGTAGCAGGGGTGGTTCGGGGGAGGATCGGGGCGCTTCAAGGGCAGGAGTGGGAGGATCTTGGTGGCAGTGGAGCATGTGAAGATTTTATCCCCCTTTTCCCGGCCTGGCACGCCCCCTGATTCTCCTCAGGGTGTAGGTCCAAGAGGACCCATTGGAAACCAGGCAACCTACAGGGAGGTAAGAAGAAAAGACTTTTACTTAACTCTCCCAGGCTGCCTGGTCACACCATAGCATGCAGCACACACCCCGTCAGCAGTGCTGCATACTATGGGCTGCTGTTGGGCTGCCCGTCATACTGAAAGCAAAGGGATAAAACCTTGTTGTGATTAACTTAATTTCCACTTATTTTAGTGGGAGTCATAGCTAACGTTTTCTAAATTGTACCCATGATCTTAAAAAGAGCCACAGTGTTGGTTGCTCATAGGAACATCCTGGTGTTGCCTTGTCTCTACAGCAGTAATGTTTAAACCAGGCCCTGGGGACAGGAGCGTAACAAGCTGCACTCCGGAAGTGACGTCACTTCTGGGTTTGGGCGCTATCGGCAGCTGTCGTGTTCTGCTCGGAGTGGTCTGAGCAAAACACAACGACTGCCAATAGCTGGCTGCCTCCAAATGCCACTCCTTCTCTTCACGATCGTGAAGAGACGGGGTGGCGTGCAGAGGCGGGAGGATTCAGCAGCCGTCGTGTTCCATTCGGACCACAAACGGAATGGGACAGCTGCCGATTGCCTCCACGTGCTGCCCCTTCTGTCCAAAATCTTGCAAGAGAAGGAGCAAGCGCGAGAAGGCAAATGACTGCCCTTGCATTTGGCTCGAAGTGAGCCGAACGCAAGGGCAGCCATTAAATGGTGGAGTGCCCCCCTGGAGTTGTGCCTGGGGCAGCTGCCCCTCAGGCCTCCACCCTTGTTACGCCCCTGCCTGGGGAGGTCACCCCAATTCATCCTTCCTAAGGACGTTTCTCCCTGAAGCTGGATTCACATATGACCACGGATGTCCCTGCCCAGCATACGCGCTGATCAGGCGGTTGGAGCAGGGGGAGCGTCGCTCTGCTGGTCGTCCCTCCTGCTGTCCCGCCTTCTTAAGAAAGCGCAGCTGTGATTGGTTAAACACAACCGCGCTCTGATTGGCCGAAGTCCTGTGAACTCTTGCTCTGCTTGCCTTTTCCTCTCGGAAGTTCTTGCCCTTACTTCAAGCACAAATTTTATATCATTATCCCAGCATGAACTGGGAACATTTTGCGAGTTTTGCAATGACATTTTGCAATAACGAGGCTTGCTCTCTCCTCGTCCTGTGTTTACCGGGGTTTCCCTCTGGAAGAACAGTGGAATAGTAACCTCCAACGCGATTGGAGCTACTTGTGATTGGCATGCAGCCACTCTCCCCCCCCCTCACGCGATTGGTGGCTGCAGTAGCTCTGTGAACCCGCCCACAAGCTCCACGAGAAAAGCTCTGCCAAAGATGAACCAGACCATCTGAAGTGTTTCAAGCGTAGGTGCCCCGGAATGGTGTCCTATTACATGATGAATATGCAAATACAGCTTAGAGCGGGTCCGTGAAGCGCACAGCAGGGACAATGCAGTCAAGTGTGAATGGGGCCTAAGACTTTGAGAGCAATTGGTGGGCGTGGTATGACATCCTTCCCCCTCCCCCTTTAGTTTGTGTGTGACTTGACTGGTCAAAGAATCAGTCTACCTGGTTCTCCCAGTCAATCAATATAACATAAGTGCTCCTGTGAACATAGCTGTGATAGCCATGGATCACTCGGACTTCCTCTCTAGTGTGCGCAGCTTTGGGCATTCAGACTCTTCATTTATTCTGCGGTCCAGCAACATAAGACTTTAAATAAGAATTGCTGTGTGGGTTGTGATTGCTGCTAGACAGAGGAGATTGTTGTCAAGCTTGACTGCTTGTGTTTCTTGACTTGGAGCACACATAATGAAAAGGTTTGAAATTTCCTGCAGCATATGTGGGTTGAAGTCATTTTATGCACACAACAACCCTGTGACAATCAGCTAGGATGCAAGAGAGCGACATGCCCAAGGCCAGTCAGTGAGCTTCATGACTGTACAAAGTTTCGAACTTGAGGCCTAGTCTGCTGCATAACACCGTCTAGAAGAAGCATGAACTTTGTAAATACCGGTAATTAAAAAAAATAAAATCTTGAGAGCCAGGATGGTGTAGTGCTTCTAGCATTGGACTTAGACCTGGAAGATCCAGATTCAAATCCCCGCTCAGCCACGAAATTTCCTGGGTGTCAGGAAATTCGGCCAGTCACTTTCTCTCAGCCTCACCTACCTCACAGGGTTGTTGTGAGGACAAAAGGAGGGAAGGAACCATGTACAGTACCCTGAGCTTCTTGGAGGAAGGGCGGTATAACAATGTGAAAAATAAAGAAATAAAAATCCTGTTTATAAAAGTTAGGTGTGTAATAGTCACTTCAGAAATAGACTTTTAAGACCAAACTCTGTTTATATATGGCGCACTGATCGAAAATGGTTTCCTTAGTAAGAACTTGGGAAAGATCGAAAATGGTTTCTCATGCTCAGTAGTACTCCCATATGGAGTCTTTTTAAAGTCCATCTGTTCATTGATTAGTACTGTAATGAACTGCTCTTCATTAACTGCATCACTTTGCAATAATTTCAACATTACACTTGTATGTGAATGTACATGTGTGTGTTCACCCGTAAACATAGGAGATCAGAGTTCATATAGCATTAGCCACGTATTGGCTCTCAAGCAGATATTAATGTATTTAACCTGTTTTGGTGTACGTTTGTGTGCTTAAAAGAGTGACAGAGTAAACTGGAGAATGTGACGCCTTTTCTAAGAACACTACCTTCAGGGGGCAGAACTATTTAAGCATCCAGTCTTCACAGCTGATGCATGGAGAATCCATATCATGCAGTGGAGAAAATATTGTATTTCAGAGAAGATTCAGTTGAATGAAAAATCAGATCTTCAGGTGGGATTGCTTTTTAAAAAAAAAAAAATTAGTGAAGTCATATTTAAACTATACCAGTGTAAATAGATTGATATATTTCTAGGATGTAGAATGAATTCCTCTATCTGCGAGGAATTCAGACGTATTATTTTTGTTTTCCCATTTTCATACCACCCTTCCTCCAAGGAACTTAGAGTGGTGTACATATTTCCTCCCCTCCTTTTGTCCTCACAACAATCCTGTGAGGTAGGTGAGGCTGAGAGATAGTGACTGGCCGAAGGTCACTCAGGAAGCTTCATCCCTGAGCAGGGATTTGAACCCGCATTTTCAGGAATGCATCCCCAACGTTAAACAAAGGTATTGCTGTAATTAGTTGCCACCCAACGATAAATGCACGTTAGTTTTGACAAAAATGATTGAGCATGTTTGAAAAGCAATTGGCTAGTTGCAAGTAACTCTGTGGTCTATGATAGTGTGATAGTTCAATATGTGTACTGTATTATCTATCTTGTACATGATACTGATCGATTTTTATTTTACAATATTGATCACATTGGTTTCCCACTCCTTCCATCAAGAAGTTCAGGGTAGTGTACATGAGACAATGCTGTTGTTGCTGCTGCTGCTGCTGCTGCTACTACTACTACGAATATTTATTTACCGCTTTTCAACAAAAAAAGTTTCCAAAGCAGTTTAGACTATTTTATCCTCGCTACAATCCCATGAATTGGGTGAGCCTGAGACACTTCAAGTTCAGTCAGTAAAGTTTGTGGATGAGCGGAGACAAACCCAGGACTTACAAGTTCACTATATCCAACGTGAAACTGCCTTTCTTTGGAAACTGGCCACATTTGAACCTGAACCTGAATATTTTCTCGGAAGCACTAGACAACATTTTTGAGTTGGGCTGGTTTTAACGACTGATTTTAACTGGGTGTGGGCTGTTTCTGTGTTTCACTCAGTATTTTAACAGATTAAGAAAGTTATTGATTTGGTTTTGATATATTGGTATCTGCCTCAAGATCTTGGGATGAGGTTGATTACAAATCTGAATAAATAAATTCTTACATCTACTGAGGCTGAAATGTTGATATTTGTTGTGGTTCCTTCCTTGTTCCAATGGACCTTTTATTCTTGGAGATCTGGAATAATTGTTATAATGCATTTCTCAATCCACTGGATTAGCTTTCTAGTAACATGGGGTAAGGCTCAACTGCAGGCTGGTCACTTGGTGAATCAATTACACAATTGCTATGTCATTAAGTTGAAATCGCTGTGGATCCATTCTGTCTATTTTTTTGTCTGTAAAGTTCAACAGATCTAGGATTGGCCAGTGCCTAAATGTAAAACTGATCAGGAACCAGAAGCCTCTTCCAGCTCCTTAGACTAGGAACAATGGGTTCCAAATGTTAACGGGCAACCAGCTGCATTCACGTTGTATCAATTTGGTTGTGTGAATTGCCCCGCGAATAGGCAGGGATAGCACTTGCCTCTACTGGAATGCTTGTTTCTAAGAATGGATTTGCTTTTAAAAAGCCTGTGTATTGTAGTGGATCAATTTGGGCTTTGGCAGGTCTTTGTGATATGGGATCAGGATTGTGTGGAGTTGATTGGAATGCTGAATGGTGCCTGTAAACAAGTCTAACAAAAACGGAGATAAATGCCTAGAAAAGATGATGGGTGAATGAGCCTAGAATTATTTTAGTTAGGACTTTGTCTTTCCTCCTAACTTGTCTTTTCCTCCATGCTCTTTCCATCTTCTGCTACCTGGCTGGATACTTGGCCTTTCACATATTGAGGAAGTCATTTCCTCACTTTGCGGTATTGACCCCAATTATGCAGCAGCTACCAAGCTGTAATTAATTCTCTTTTCCTGTATCATCAGCATATCTGTAAGCCTGTGACTTATAATGCTGGAGGGTCCGGCGGCGGTGACTCAACCCTCTTGCCAAAAATAGTGCTCCCTTAATGCATGAACACGTATAGGAAAAAGACTTAAAACATATTTAAACATTGTGCATTGTACTTTGAAGCTTGTTGATGCTTGTCAACAGAATTTGATAAAAAAATGGAACCTAATAAGGGAAGGGATGTGGTATGTTTAAAGTAAAACTTGTCTTGCAAGTTTGGGAAAGGCCTCCATTGGTGATACCAAACAGCTGCTGCCAGAATTGGACTAAGAACCATAGTCCTGACTGGTTTTTTTTTTTACATGTGTTCCATTTCAAAATGTCTTACTCACAAACATCTTTGGACTAACTCTTGTCAGCTTTTCAGTGGAGCAAGTAGTGTGTGCCCTAACGGCATGTGTTAATGGGTTACACACTGTTGCTGTGATTTCCACAATCCCGACAGTTCAGAATTGTGGGGCAAGAATCTCATTCCTAGCATTCAGTAGATGGAGGATATTTTCGGTCATTTTGGAATAGTGGAGCCAGATGGTCATGAAATATTGTGTGTGGTGTATGACAATTTTATGTAAACATGCCACCTGACTGCTGTAATTGTGATGAATGAGCGGTACCTCACTTATTGCTTAGAAATCAGATTGCCCATTTTAAGATGACAGTGGTTATTGTATGTACTGCTCAAGTAATTAATTGCTCTGCTGCATGGTAGGGAAAATATTAGAGAGAACACTGCTCGCCAGAAGCAGCGCTGCTGAAAGGGCAGTCTGTGTGATAATTAGGCTCTTCCATATCTTGAAAATATGATCAAGAGTTGCATGTTTTCTCATCTGTCATTTGCAGCTAATGAGTTCCTGGTTGAGAACAAAGTGCTTCTTTCTTGTCGTCATCTGCTTGATGACATCACTTCCTGCTTAATGACATCACTTCCTGCCCGCAGTAGGTGCCATGATGCTAATTTGAGCCCGCTGTATGAAACGAGTTTGACACCCCTGTCTTAGAATGACAGATCATTAGGAAGCAGTCCGAAGAACATTTAGCTCATTCTGTGCTAGCCAAATATTCTTGACAGATTACCACATATAACAGAAAGTTGAAGAACTCGGTCTGTGTTCTTCCAAATTTTAAAGTGCAGCTACAGTGCACCCCTTGTCCTCCATGGGACAAGGAATAGATCAGCATTTCTCAACCGGTGGTACGTGTACCACTAGTGGTATGCGAACCGCTGGGAGGTGGTATGTGGGCCCCTGGACGCCAAGATGGCTGTGCCAGAGCCCTGTAAACGGCAGCATGAGCTCTGCAGAGCCGGCAGACCTCGATCATGCGTGTTTCCAGGGCTGGAAAAGGCCATCCCAGCCGCCCTTGTCCCCTTACCTCTGCTTTCAGGCCTCCGGTGTAGCCGAAAACCCAGAAGTGGCGATGACATCATCGCCAATTACTTCCTGTGGTAAGTGGTACGCGGAGGTGGTACACTGCACTGAAGGGGTTGAGAACCCCTGGAATAGATTATTAAAGTTCCTTGATAGCACCCACAGTTTGTTGATTGCATCTTTACTTGTCATCTCTTCTACTACCAGGACTTGGTTTTAGATCTAGTCTCTTAGTAAGTATTAAAATTCTCTTGACTGTTTTGGTCTAGAAACATAATGCTGAGGGAGGAATATTTCCCAAGCATCCTTTTCTTTTCATACTTTTTTTTTTTAAACTAATGTTCATTTCCCTTCTCTTCACCTGCTGCACTACAGCATTTTTCTGGTTAGGTCTTTTTGCTCCTTCCTTGTGTGATCCCATTCAATCAGATCATATAGTCAACATGATAGTGAGAATGAGGATAGTGCTTCTAGGATTGGTCAAATGGGTGAGTTTAGCTAGTTGCATCACTGATTGCCTGCTCTCGCTATGGGCTAACGCTTCCACCCGCTTTCACCGTAGTTCCCCAAACACCCCGTGTGGAGTGTGTGCATGCGTTTTGCCGCTGCCAATTCCCTTTTCGTTCCAGACCTATTAAGTATGTTTTAAATGAGTGGTTTCTTTATGTATTCTCAGTGGAAAGCAACAGATCACCAGGTTGCTTTTGCAAACCATCCAAATAATTCCTCAAGCTGTTCTGCAACATTCAAGCGGTTAAATTACTATTTTGATTGAAATAAATTGCTAGCACAGAGTTGATTAGTATAGATGGGAATGTTGGGTGATCAACATTAGCATCATAGATAGGGTTGATAAGGGCATTATAAACTTAATTAGTTAACCTTTCAAATGTGACAATATCTTTACATCTATGCCGGATGCATACTTCGTAGCGAACTGGGGGAGGGGAATTGAGAATACCACAACGATCAAACAAAAACATCTCTCTTCCCCCCCCCCCTTTTGGGTTTATATAATTCAGTGTGGAAACCGAGCAACTAAACTGTCACCAGACTTACTTGGAAGTTAATTACTTCTGTGCCAGAAATGATTGCTTTCAATCTTGCGGCTCTTGAAGGCATTGCAGAGACTATCTGGTAGCGAAGGGCCATCGATAGATAAGGCTTGGCTGATACCTGCTTGGAATCCAGCTTGTCAAATGCTGTGAGTGGGCGGACTTGTTTTCTCTCTGACAGAGAATGACAGTGTCTACTTGCAGATGGATTGGTGGTATTTAAAGAACCCTGACAATGGAATCTAGCATTAATATAGTGTGTTCTATTTCCATAAAAGTCAATGTTTTGAGCATCTTGTGCTTTCCTTATGTCAGACTTTGTGTTTGTTCTGCACTCTCTAAATAAACCTTTGTTCTGTCAATTTATTGTTTTACCCTGAGTTATTCTAAGCTCTAGCCTGCCAGTGAAGTAGTACTATACCACCTGGGTAGTATATTCACAAGAGGATTGTGAAGGAACCATGAGGTTGGAAAGCACGCTGCGTTCGTATGAAAAAGTGCATAAACGCTCGCGTCCAGTTCAAATTCTAGGTGTGTAATCTATTGCAGTCAAAGCAAAAGAGTCTTATGATATGATAACGTGGTTGGGAACAAGCTTGTGGTTTGAACAGATCACGGGTTCCTGTATTTCGACGAAATGGGCCTCTGTGTTTCGTTGCAAACCATGACTTGTGAATTGTGGTGCCTCTGATCCAATGGAAGAAGATACCTGCCAAGGGCAAAATAAGTGTAAGAGAAAGATGTTTGTCCAGAAAAATTGTATTTTAATCTCCTGATTTTGTTTTAAAAAGCCAAAGAAATCCCGTAAATTAGCAGGACAACATAATATTAATTAAAAGTATGTATATGTTCTTTTCAGCGAAAAAAGGTTCACAGTGGTTTACATAGCAGAATAAATAAGTGGTTCCATGTCCCCCAAAAACTTACAATCTGAAAGAAAATGCAAAAGGAAAATCGGGACACAGCCACTAGAAAAGAGGGACAAGCTGCTCTCCCCTTGCTAAATATAAGAGGAGCACCACTTATGCAAAATACATAGCAAAGGCATCAGCTTTCTATGAAGGGAGTGGCATGGCAGAAATTTCTTCTGTACTAGTTCTTCAAATGGGCCCTTTGCATGCCAGCAATGGTTTGTCTACTGAAGTAGCCACTGGCAAACTTGAGGCAGTAAATGCCAAAAGGAAGATACAAAGAGCCTGTGTTACTCTGAGCTATTCATAAAGGAAACCAAGTATTCAAAGGCTCAAAGGTGCCTAAGGAGGGATTAGGCATGCACTCCTTACTCTTGCAATCCAATATAGATGTCTCTTGGGTCTGACCCAAGAGCTATGGATATTGTTACAAAGACAACAGACTGGTTGACAGCCAAGAGGAAGGAGAATCCACTGTTGGCTTGACCAGGGGATGAGCAAGGGTGATCTGGGCAAATACCTTGGCACCAGAAATAATCACCTACAAAACTGTAAACACACAGCACAATCCTGCACAACCTTAAGCCGGTGGAGCAAGCTCTCTGCTGGTGCAGGATGTTGCAAACATGCCGTAAGGCACATTGGCTGCACCTGTGGAGTAAGCAGCGCTAGTGCCGAGGCTGGTGCCACTTACTCTGCAGCCATAGATTGTGCCTCCAGATGCAGGTATGTCCTGTGGCGGTAGGGCGGGGATAGAGTTTATGGCGGGGAGGGGTTGATTGTGCCACTGGACCTGGGAGAGGGGCGGGGATATCTGCAGTGCACTCAACTGATATTCAAAGCTCCTTCCTGGGCCAGGGCGGCCTTACACAGCCTCCCTGGAGTTGCACCGGCCATTTTGCCTGCATCTGAGGAGGCCCATTGGGGTCGCTGGGGTTGACACCCAGGGAAAGGGACAAATGTCCCTTTCCCCCAAAGTGTGCCCAAGTTCCGCTAGTGCAGCCCTGATCTTGCTTAGGACCTGCCACAGCGCTGCGGTGGATGTTACGCAGGATTGAGTAAAATATAAGATGAAATAGAAAATATGAATACCCTGTTTCCCTGAAAATAAGACCTCCCCCGAAAGTAAGACCTAGCGTCATTTTTGTGCGATTTTTGCTGGCACTCATAAATATAAGACCTCCCCTGAAAATAAGACCTAGCTAGGATCATCAGCCAGATGGACGTGACCCCCCCCCCCAGCACTTACGACTGATTTAATGGTTCATTCTTTCCCAAGGGTGCAAGGCCTGGAAGGCCTGCACTTAAGTCCTCCTTGCAGGCCTTGCTAGAGAGGCCTGTAAGGAGGCTGCAACCTTGCAGAGTCTCTCTAGCACGTCATCTCCATGGTGGAGGACTCAAGTGCAGGCCTTGCAGAGCCTTGCACCCTCGGGAAAGAATGAAGCTTTAATTGGTCAAAGTAAGTGCCGGGGGGGGGGTGGCACCATAGGTTGGGAAAAGACCTCCCTGAAAATAAGACCTACTGCATTTCTGAAGCCAAAATTAATATAAGACACTGTCTAATTTTCGGGGAAACACGGTAGCCATTTATCCAGTGTCTGATGCTGATTCATACTGTTTTTAGATACTATATCGAGGGGAGGGAGTGGAATGTGCATATTGATGCGTGTTGAATAAAACCAGATGGCTTGTTCCCTTTTATGTAAAATATAATGCCGTCCGAATTAAGTAACATAGACTTGAAATAACACATGTAAACTGAATGAGCTGGATTCTAATGCCAAGGGTGGAAGGAGGGAATAAGTCTCGCCTATCTGTGCATATTTGTATTGTATCATAATGGGTATATGCAGTATATATTGATATTTTTTTTCTTATTATGAATTACAGTGTGGGAAAAAAGTATTTGACCCCCTGCTGATTTCGTACGTTTGCCCACTGACAAAGAAATGATCAGTCTATAATTGTTATGGTAGGTTTATTGTAACAGTGAGAGACAGAATAACAACAAAAAACCTGAAAGAAGCATTTCAAAAAAGCAATATAAATTGATGTGCATTTTAATGAGTGAAATAAGTATTTGATCCCCTATTTGATCCCCTATCAATCAGCAAGATTTCTGACTCCCTGGTGTCTTTTACTGTATACAGGTAACGAGCTGAGATTAGGAGCACTCTCTTAAAGGGAGTGCTCCTAATTCCAGCTTGTTCCAGTACCTGTATAAAAGACACTTGTCCACAGAAGCAATCAATCAATCAGATTCCAAACTCTCCACCATGGCCAAGACCAAAGAGCTGTCCAAGGATGTCAGGGACAAGATTGTAGACCTACACAAGGCTGGAATGGGCTACAAGACTATTTCCAAGTAGCTTGGTGAGAAGGTTACAATAGTTGGTGCAATTATTCGCAAATGGAAGAAACACAAAATAACTATCTCCCTCGGTCTGGGGCTCCATGCAAGATCTTACCTCTTGGAGTTTCAATGATCATGAGAATGGTGAGGAATCAGCCCAGAACGACACGAGAGGATCTTGTCAATGATCTCAAAGCAGCTGGAACTATAGTTACCAAGGAAACAATTGGTAATGCACTACGCCGTGAAGGACTGAAATCCTGCAGCGCCCGCAAGGTGGTCCTGCTCAAGAAAGCACATGTACAAGCCCGTCTGAAGTCTGCCAATGAACATCTGAATGATTCAGAGGAGAATTGGGTGAAAGTGTTGTGGTCAGATGAGACCAAAATCGAGCTCTTTGGCATCAACTCAGCTTGCCATGTTTTGGAGGAGGAGGAATGCTGCCTATGACCCCAAGAACACCATCCCCACCGTCAAACATGGAAGTGGAAACATTATGCTTTGGGGGTGTTTTTCTGCTTAAGGGGACAGGACAACTTCACCACATCAGAGGGACGATGGATGGGACCACGTACCGTCAAATCTTGGGTGAGAACCTCCTTCCCTCAGCCAGGACATTGAAAATGGGTCGTGGATGGGTATTCCAGCATGACAATGACCCAAAACACACGGCCAAGGCAACAAAGGAGTGGCTCAAGAAGAAGCACATTAAAGTCCTGGAGTGACTTAGCCAGTCTCCAGACCTTAATCCCATAGAAAATCTGTGGAGGGAGCTGAAGGTTTGAGTTGCCAAACAGCCTTGAAACCTTAATGACTTGGAGAGGATCTGTAACGAGGAGTGGGACAACATCCCTCCTGAGATGTGTGCAAACCTGGTGGCCAATTACAAGAAACGTCTGACCTCTGTGATTGCCAACAAGGGTTTTGCCACCAAGTACTAAGTCATGTTTTGCGAAGGGGTCAAATACAGGGGGGGGGGGCCATATCTGCGGAACCGCTATTCGTGGATTCAGTTATCCACGGATAGCGGCTCCCCCCGCACGACCCCCCCAGGCACTTACTTTTACAGAAGAAACCTTTTTTTCTTCACAAGGACCGGGGTGAACAGCCTCCTTGCATGCCTCACCAACAAGACTTAGGTGCCAGAGAGTCTCTGCAGCCTTGCTGAGAGGTTACAGAGACTCTCTAGCACCTAAGTCTTGGTGAGACCTGCAAGGAGGCTGCTCACCCTGGTCCTTGTGTAGAAAAAACGGAGGTTTCTTCTGTAAAAGTAAGTGCTGGGGGGGGGTTGTGGGGAGCGCGGGGGGGGGCTCTGAAAACCATGGAAGGGGCTTTCGCCCCTTTCCCCGGTTTCAAGTATCCAAGGTGGTGGCTGGAACATATCCCCCGCAGATACAGCAGCCCCCCCTGTACTTATTTCACTCATTAAAATGCACATCAATTTATATTGCTTTTTAAAATGCTTTTTTCAGGGTTTTTTTTGTTCTGTCTGTCACTGTTACAATAAACCTACCATTGCAATTATAGATTGATCATTTCTTTGTCAGTGGGCAAACGTACAAAATCAGCAGGGAATCAAATACTTTTCCCCCCACACTGTATACTGTGTAACACAAAAATTGTTTATTTCTTATACAATGTATGTTTCTTATACAATCCAGAGGCACTGATTCCAACAGTATTCTTGGATTTTTTTTGTATCAAAACTTTTTTATCTTTGAATTAATAAAAGGAAACATTTTCCAGGTTGTTCTGGTCATTTTATTAAGTTAACAAGAGAACAAGGGGTTGTCCTAACGTTTCGCTCCTAAACCATGAGGAGCATTATCAAAGGTGCAGCAACTTCCTGTCTGCTCTAGTTCTAGTTCTTGGCAAAAAAAAAAATGGGGGGGGGGAAACATGGCATTCATCATAGCCTCTGAAAACCAATTACAGTGGGAGCAACTGTGGGAGAGGAGTGTGCCCTTCTGCTTTTGGGCTACGTAAAGGTAAAGGTGACCCCTGACAACTAAGTCCAGTCGTGTCCGACTCTAGGGTGTGGTGCTCATCCCCATTTCAAAGCCGAAGAGCCAGCGTTGTCCGAAGACGCCTCCGTGGTCATGTGGCCGGGGTGACTCTCCTTGCCGCAGCACATAGCATGCGGCTGGAACACGGAGCGCTGTTTACCTTCCCGCAAGCGGTACCTATTTATCTACTCGCATTGACATGCTTTGGAACTGCTAGGTTGGCAGGAGCTGGCCAAGCAACGAGAGCTCACCCCGTCGCGGATTCGAACTGCTGACCTTTCGATCGACAGCTCATGGTTCAGCGGTTTAACCCACTGCGCCACCCGTTGGCTATCCAAAGGCAAATTGGTGGGCCAGCATGGGAAATAGGATTATGGACCCGCCAGGCTTTTGGCCCACTCCAGCAGAACGTTTCTCATGTCCATAAATATGGGAGGATGCCAAGCCATAGTTGATAATCATATTTGTTCCTTCTCAGTAATTCTTAATGTGAATGTTTGTTAAGTTGCCTCTGCAAAACAAAGTGTTAAGGCTTGAAATCCAGGAGCCTGTAACAATAATATGTAGCTGATGAAATGGACGCCTGTCTGTGAAAGCTTGTGATGAAATAAATGGGTTAGACTTTAAGGTGTGTTTGCCATTGCCCCATTGGAAGTTGTCACAATAATGTGTTTGGGTTTCTTTAAGTTTCCTTCAGGGTTCCTTTTTTTTTTTTTTGCTTGTAGCTTAGAAAACAAGATGGCGTCATGACCTCTACGTCCATAAGAGCTAGAAACTTGACTTTGTTGGTGAATCAAATGAAGGCTTGGTTTCTCTGGGTACTACAGTAGTAAGAAATGCCATTTGTTCAGAAGTACCTCTGGGGCTATGCAGTGCATTCTTTCAACCACCGTAGATAAAATTCCTCTAGCTAAAAAACCCCAACTCTCCGACCTTTCCTTTTCCTATTGATTTCAGAATGACAGTGAGGCAAGAGTAGCACATCTTGTTCTTCAGCAGACTTTTGTTTTGCTGATGCCACCAGGCACTCAGCTGATTGTGGCTGTGTCAGCACAGCAAAGAGAGAACTTATCCCTTAACGGAGACTGTTGCAGGGAAATGCCCAAGCTGGGCTTTCTGCTAAAATATTTACAAGAGCTGCATGAAGCTCCACTCATTGCAGCCTGTGACTGGCTTTCCCTCAGGCAAACACCCACACACATCCAGAGGGCTTAACGCATCAGCTTTAGGATGTCTGCTGCTGCATTTTAATCTTGCTAATTTTTCTTCCCATGATGCTGGACTGCTCCTTTTTGACGTACGTGTGTGTGTGTGTGTGTGTGTGTGTGTGTCTTCAAATTGCTATACCTGTACTATCTAAATAATGCCATCAAACTTCTGTTTCCAGCTAAGTGGATGCTGTGACATGAAAGAATGGAGTTCAATTTTTTAACATAGTGTAGGGTTCAAACCATTTACATCATCCACTGAACCATGAGCTGTCAATCAAAAGGTTGGCAGTTCGAATCCATGCGACGGCTCCTGCCAACCTAGCAGTTTGAAAGCAAGAAATTGCAAGTAGATTAATAGGTACCGCGTCAGCGGGACGGTAACAGCGTTCCATGCGCCTCAGTGTTGAGTCATGTTGGCCACATGGCCATGGAAACGTCTTCGGACAGCGCTGGCTCTTCGACGTTGAAATGGAGATGAGCTCCGCTTAGGGAGTCCAACCCTAGAGTCGGACACGACTGAATTGTCAAGGGATACCTTTACCTTTACCACCTCACATGTGCTTAAAGCTTATTTCACTGCCCGCATGAGCTTCCAACAGCGGCAGAGGCGTTGCTTGCCAGGGCCCCCCGGTGACGTCACCACTGGAAGTGACGTCACCGCAGCTAAACAGCCCTCAGAAGCGCATGTGCTACCAAACCGCTCGCTGTCTCGGCTGCTACCGCCCGCTCTTCGCGCTATTTCTCGCGCCACTGCCGCCTGCTTTGTCGCCCGCCCCCCGCGTGCCGTCTGGGGCCCAATTGCAAGCCACCTGGTGCCCACTGCCCCCCTCCACCCTCTGCCTCTGCCTGTTACGGGGCTTAATTTGAGCAGAGCATTGTATTTTGAATGAGGAAAAAAACACAGATAATGCTCTCCTAAGCATCTGGATGGATGATGCAGCCTCTCTCTTCTCTCTCAGAGATGTGGAAAGGGAGCCCCAGTCCCTGAGCCTCTTGGGGAAACTTGGAGAACTGACAGGACTTCTCTTCCCTTTATCCTTTTAGGCAGCTTCCTCTATGCCTGAGGGATCTATTCAGTTCAGTCAGGGGTGATGTGGAAACTCTCTAGGCGGTGGGAGTGATTCACATAGCAAAAAGTTTTAATGTGTATATGCAGAGGCCATTTTCAGTGACCTCCACTTGGCATCTGTAGCATGTAGACAAACTCCAAGCACCATAATCCTAAAGGTGACAAAGGAATAACTGCTCTTATTATCTCCCAGTGTCCGGATGTCCAATAGCTACTTATGTTAACAGGTGGCAAGAAACATTTGGTTGAGCACTGTGGGAAACAAGATGTTGGATGAAAGAGGTCTTTGGCCTGGTTCAGTGAGGCCAGTTTCAGCCATGTCTAACCTTTTGTACTAGACAACATATAGTCAGGGATTGGAGAGTTTTGTCGCAAATCTGTCTCGCGTCAGATGTTTCTGTAACTCTTAACAGTAGAAGCATGTGCTGCAATTGCTATAGCAGGGTGTCGGATTGGGCCACAGTTCATGCTGGGCTGTTGTTAAGGGTTGCCAGCTGGTTACACAAATGGTCTGGCCTGCTCTTGTGTCTTTTTAACAGCAGTTTGATTTGCAGACATCTGCTGGTGAAATGTTTCATGGTTTAGTGATAAGCATCATCACCTCCCCCACCCTTGTGGCATACTAAAGACCACCCTGTTTGCTCAGGTATTCTGTAGGTGAGGGGCTGCTGTTCATCTGTTGTGATCTCTGCTTTTGGTTTTATTCTGCTCTTAGCTTCCTTTTCCCCTGGTTGGTTTTGTTTTCTTCCTTTTTACTAAATGTTGCGAAATTTATTTTGTAAACTGCCTTGGGATCCAAGGATGAAAGCGAGTCCATACATTTTAAAAACAAATGTCTGCACACTGAGGCATAGCTACAGTGGCTGCTTGGGAAACTGGCAACCTCACATATAAGTATCTGTGCAAGACAAAAACATCGTACTCCGCATAGTTTTTCCTATTCATTTATGAAAAGTACAAACTGCATTTTCCATGTAAAGTACCCAAGGCAATACGCGGTAAAATGGCAGAGCCTTGGAATAAAAAGAGCCCTCCTCCCCAGTCCTAAAAATCCCACAGCCATTTTGCACAACACTTATTTATAATGCAAATTCAGTCTAATATACTGTATGTCGTGAAGCAGTGAATGAAAGAGAATCCTATATAGGACAAGGGACAACTGAGTTATTCCCTTCTTGTACAACCATACAAATAGTATTGGAGAGTCGTCGTCCTTCTCCAGGGAAGAAGACCTTATAGAAATCAGTCAACCAGAGTCAATCTAGCTAATCGAACCGTAGTACCAGAAGTAATGTTGCTGCCCCGAAATGCCTTTGGGAAATTATCTTCTAGTTCTGTTTCAGTAAGCTTACCAGTTTCAAATTGCAGTAGAACTCTAGATCTGTGGTCTTCAGTTTGGAGAAACTGGGGATATAAAAACTTCACCTGGAATGCTTACTTAAGCGTTGTGAAGTCAGGATCCATGAGCTTCAATTGGCACATATATATTGGGAATACCCACTCTGTGTGTTGAGGAGTAGATGGATGGGTACCCAACTATTGTACTAGATTTAGAGAGCAAGTAGGTCTTCGGACAACATTAGAAATGGACTCTTGGGGTATATTTTGGCTACAGGAATGTAAGTTATGGGGGCGGGGGTATGGATTAAGAGAATCCACTGGTAGCTAGGGCTACAATCCTATGCACGCTTACCCAGGAGTAAGTCCCATTGAATTCAGTGGGGCTTATTTCTGAGACATGCATAGGATCGTGGCATAAACAACCAATTTATGCACTATAGGAAAGCTAAGCTGAACAAAGGCGTCGCTCCGGTAGGGGCGGGGCCGTACGTTTCGCTCCGTCCTAGTTCCGTTTACCGAGCGAGCAGGAGGCGGCCCCGCCCCCTCACTGTCGGAGCCATTCCCGTGCGGAGAAAGCAGCAGGCAGGGTCTCTTGCCTGCTGGTTTCTCCGCACGGGAATGGCTCCGACAGTGAGGGGGCGGGGCCGCCTCCTGCTCGCTCGGTAAACGGAACTAGGATGGAGCAAAACGTACGGCCCCGCCCCTACCGGAGCGACGCCCCTGAAGCTGAAATGCTTGGAACTTAAGAGAATTGAAAACTAAAGGTGGGGGGGGGAATTGAGTGTGGAGATCATTTTACAGAGAGAGAAACTATGTGGACATCATTGAGGAAGAGTTTTGTCCTATCTAGCCTGAAAGAACCTGTAGTATGACCATTGTCATACTACGTTCTGTATGGTCATATGACCTCTCTAGATCCCCATAATTTGGAGATAGGGGTGTGCGGCCGTATTGATTCTCATGGAGCTCTCGATAGGCTTTGGTACCATTGATCATGGAATCTTTCTAGATTTGTGGTTAGGAGTAGTTGGCACTACTGTCCAGAAGTTCTGCTTTTGTCTCATTGAGAGAGTCGGGAGGTGGTGCCCTGGTGAAGTTCCATGTGGATCTGTTCTTTTTAACTTCTAGGTGAAACTGCCAAGAGAGGTTGGAGTGCCAAGTCACCAATTTTATCTAACTTAATTTCTCCTTTCCATCTGAATTGGGTGTGTCAGTTTTGCCTGAAGTAAAAACTTGAGTTGATTCAGAATGCAGCTGTCAAATTGATGATGGCTGTTAGTCACGCTGACCATATCATCTCCACATTGCAAGAGCTCTGCTAGTCATTAGGTTGTGTGTTCACTAAATTCACAAAGCTGGTTTTAACCTGTAAAGCTGTGTACAGACTGGGTCTGAGGTATTGGAGGGAATGGCTAATGGTATGAACTTTCCAGATCACTGATGTGAACCAAGGAGTTCCAGTTGCAGGTTCCAACTACAGTAGAAGTAAGACTACTTTCATCAGCCTGTAGAGCTTTTTTTGACTGTAAAGGTATCCCTTGACTGAGTCCAGTCGTGTCTGACCCTGGGGTGCGGTGCTCATCCCCGTTATGTAGCTGAAGAGCCAGCGCTGTCCGAAGATGCTTCCGTGGTCATGTGGCCAGCATGACTCTCCTTGCCGCAGCATGAAGCGTATGGCTGGGACACGGAATGCTGTTTACCTTCCCGCAAGCAGTACCTATTTATCTACTCGCATTAACATGTATTCAAACTGCTAGGTTGGCTGTAGCCCCCTCCTTTTAGTATTTTCTTCCATCTGATACTTGGCCGAATCGAGAGCATAATTTGTTTTAGTGATCAGTTAATACAGTGATCAGTTAATACAGTTAATACAATTATCCAATAAAAGATAATTGGATAATTTATTATCCAGTTTATTGGATAATTGTATGAAGATGCTTGAACGTAAAATCCACACGGACTGGCAGCACAGATTGGGCTTAGTCAGGCATGTGCCACCTGGCCTCTGCTCCCCTCTCACCACCTGGTAAGTATCCTTTGGCTTATTGGGCAATAGAGGGGGGGGGAGCTGCGGCCTCAGTGGTCCATCTTCCTTGAACATGACCATTTGAAGATTCCTAGATGCCCTACAACTGACATTGCATTGGAGGTAGGACATCTGGGAATTTTAAAATAGCCAGTGCACAATTGTACGTACCTATTGTTTCCTACAAAGATTTGTTGTAAGGTCTGTTGACTGCACCAATACATTATTATTTTATTTATTTATTTATTTATTTTTTATTGCTGCTGTTGGATAATTGTAATCCTCCTGTCATTTAGTAGGATTAGGTATTGTTTGTTGAATTTCAGTTTATTTATTATAATGTTTAGTTTGTGTTTTGTTGTTGTTCGCCCTGTTGAGAATTTGTATACATGGAAAAACTGGCTACAAATTCTTAAGTGATAAATGAAATGTGTATAGAATCAAAATGAAGAATGTGGAGCTGGGAAGCTCACCATGATGCAAGGTTGGAGGCTGGGAGAGAAGTGAACAATGCTAAAAATAGAGCATATTTCTGAAAGAATCAAAGGCAACGTTGTACTTGTTAACTCTGTGCTGTACTGAGGTCCTTGCCACAGGTAACTAAGCAAATGGCTATGTCCTGGTGTATGTCCTAAATTTAGTTGCAGTTTGAATTTTTTGTAGTACAGTGGAACCATGCTATCCGCGGATCCCGCATCTGCAGATATGTTTCAACGTGGATACGGGGTCCAATGTAAAACCTGTAAAAAAGAAAAATGGCGGGGGGGAACAGCGGTTTCTTACTTTTTTTAGATTGAATTTAGATAGATCTTGCTTAAGCAAGCTGAAATTGCGCTCTGAAAGTGTCGTCCGGGTCTCGCGACTCCCCCTTCCTCTCTCCGAAGATTTCCCCAGAATGCATTGCAATGTACATTAAGCTTCCTTAGCTCTGCTTTTCAGTCATTCGGAGGCTGGGGTGGGAATTGGAGGGTTCTGGGAGAATGCTGCTAGTTAGAGAACCCTCAGGTGGTGCTAAGTCCTGGGTGTTGTCCTCTCAGTTAGGTACCCAAAGCAGACACCTTGCTTCTCTTCTAGTACTTTGCTGGTGCTCTGTTTGCTTCCTCCTCCTGCTTGTCTTCTCCCTTCACTCCTGACCACCTAGCCTTTTTATACCCACCAGATGGTGCACCCACCACCAAGTATCGAGATATGTGATGCTTCATCCCAATAATTGGAGTGGGTGGGTTGAGATACTTTCTTCCATTCTTTTTTTTTTTTGTAATCCTGCAAGCAGTCATTTTCTGCCTCTGAAAACTACCAGCCATAACTACAGAAAACAGAACTGTAGATGTATGGAAATGATGGATTAATAGTGTTCTGTTCCACAGCTAGGCTAGGAGGGAAATCAATAGTGTTATTGTGTTGCCGGATTCCCTACTTTCTTTTCTAGGGGCCTGCTATGGAATTGTGGATTTGGCAACTCAGACAGGCAACCTGGTGTTACAGAAAACATTGTGACCAGTGTGAACGTCTGGCAAAAATGCAATCTAAATATTAACAGTGCAACACTATGCATATCTACTCAGAAGTAAGTCCCATTGTCTTCAATGGGGCTTACTCCCAGGAAAGTGTGTGTAGGATTGCAGCTTAAGATTTTATACACGCTTACTTCAGGATGTGTCCTATAGTACATCATGAGGCCTAGTTCCAAGGAGATATGCATAGGATTGCATTGCATGTATTAGCAACAATTATAATCGGCACTTTCAGACCCCTTAAGTGTGGATAGATCTCTCCTGTTGAAACTAATGGGACTTAAAATTGCCTAAGTTTGGCGGGACGGTGCTATAAAATGGCTTCTAAGCTCATCAGAACCATGCAAGTGAATGATTCTTTTAAAAAATAACTCTCCTCCCATGGGATGGAGCTATGAGGCATTCTAAGGATGGTTTCTGTACTGGGTGAAATCGAGCTACATGTTGGATCGACTTTCTTCCAAAGACGTGGCCCTTGGTATAATTGACATCAGACCTGCTGATTAGATACTAGTGTGAACTAGATTCCTGTCCAAGTAGGGAATATCCGTTTTTTCTTTGGATGCCTCTAGAAACCAAGATCGATGGGTGATAGAAACAGTTGCTGTTTATCTGACCTCCCTGTTTGTGATTCTTGACAAAATGTATAAAAAGTGTGCGGTAGATTCTATAATGCACATCTGAGTGTGATTCAGCTCAAAATAGGGATATCATACAAATGCTGCGGGGTCTTGCATAATCGCCAGCTTCATGAAACGCTTTGTGTATCTTCCTTCCTGAAGCTCCCTGAAAGCCGGCATGGTGTGGACCATTCTGCACACCGAGAGGCATCTATTCTTGAGGTGCATCCTATATATTGTGATGGATTCTCAACAGCGTGGCATGGCAAAAATGATGGTTTGGATTGTTACACTTATGTACCAGTTTTTGCTATGCCTTAAATGTTTCATAACAAAATAAAAAAAATTGTAACAAAATTAAATGTCAGTAACATGTCATTAATATCTGTTGTTTCGTTTTAACGTCGTCCTCCGTGACTGCAGATGCTTCTGGGTTGTGCCAGGCTTGCGACTCACTTCCTGGTCCTATTCGCGCCCCAGAATGCCTTGGAGGTAGCTTCTGCAAGGCATTCTGAGGTGAGAACAAAGCCAACAAAGTGGGTTGCGGCCCTGTGCAACCCAGAAGCGGTTTTGCAGCGCGCAGCGAGCTATCCAGAGGGCCCCCCCCCCCCGGAGCTTCACTGAGCCTACTGGTGAAAATTGGTTTCATTGTAAGTTGTTTCACTTAATGTCAGTTTCCAGGAACCTATCTACAACGTTAAGTGAGGACGTGCTGGACAGCACACAGTTTGCAGAAGCCCACAGGTTTCTCAAAAGCCTGGCAGAATAACTATGTCTTAACCAGGTGTTGAAAGGCCTGGGGGAGGGAATCTAAATGCCTTCCCCACATGTATGACAGCAAAACCTTGGAAGGCATCAGCATGGGGAGCAGAGCCTTCCCACACCCTGCAGGGATCTTAACTGACAAGTAGATTAACATAGGACAGTACTCAGTATTATTCTGCACAAGCAGGGTTTAGAGGTGGCACATACTGAGGTCTGGTTTCTTGCAACTCAAAATGAAGAGTCTGAGAGCTGGCTCAGCCTTGCTTTTAGCAATGTTCAGTCACTGTTGTCTCCTGTGGGAATCATTGGCTGACAGTACATTGGGTGCAGCTGGGAAGGTACATTTTGGATAGCAGATGCTGTTACGGCTGAGGTCTGAACGCCTGGCTCTTGCATTCCATTGTTTGCGAGGATGAAGATGTCTCCCATCAGCAAAGAAAGCAGTATAAGCCCTAGAAGCAAAAGCAACTCAATGCGCCAGCTCTCATAAGAGTTTGGGAAGAACAGTGTCACTTAGAAAGGTAATCAGTAGCATAGGAACCCTGGCAGAACTTGGTTCTAAGTGGCCGTGGTGGTCATCTCGCTGAGCTCCTGAAAATGAGCAGCCTGTGAACTCTTGATTACTCCTTAAATTTTGTAAAGCTTGCAAACGTTGCATAATTTCTTGTACAAACCATCAGTACCCATGAATCAAACAATTGAAGCAACAAGGGCCAACATCCCTGATATGGGTGAATCAGGATATAACTGGTGGTGGTGGGATCTTTAATGCTGCTGTTCATCTTACTTCCACAATTTGGCTTCCCTGGGGTCAGATTGTGGACATTCCTAAAGAGGTGTGCAACTGGGAAATAAGAGGTTTTGATGGGCCCTTACCATGGTAGTCTCTGCACAAGGACAAACTTTGAAGTGCTTTCCTAGCAAAGAAATTGCAACACAACTGTGTGCTTGCTATCAGCAGTAAAGCTCACTGGTTATGGAAGGCTTGGGCATAGTCTTGAGTGGTTCAGTCTGCAGTCCTATGCATCTGGGAGTGAGTGTTTGTTTAAAAAGATTTAGATACCACTTTTCAGCAAGAAGCTCACAATAGCAGAAGAAAGGAAAAGATGGTTCCCTGTTCCCAAAGAGCTCACAGTTGCAAAAGAGGCACCAGCCAACAGACCCTGGAAAAGCTGCTATGCTAGGGAGAGGTGCGGACAGTTGAGCATTGCCCGTTGAACATAGCAAGCCTTATGTTTATTTCTGAGACGGTGTAGGATTGCATTGTTCGTGTTTCATCGAAATAGCACATCTTGGCTATGTAGTACAAAAGAAAAAAAACCAGAGGGGTGGGTGTGCATGTTTGCGTGCGCATATCCCCTTCTAGGCTTGTATCCAAGATCAAAACTGAAGAGTGCATCAAAATTTTATGGATCAGGTGCCACTTTTCCAAGATAGACATCAAAGGCATACAGCCAACCACGAAGAAGCCAAAAGGAGCTCTTTGGCCAGGATGAAGGTTTCTCTAAAAATCTTATGCTTTCCACTGGCAGAAGATATGTACAGTGCTGAGTTGTCATACACTCACAACGGTTGCACCACAATGTTCATAAAGTGCAGCGTTGAAGAAAACCATCTGGAATTCTGCTTTCTTGCTGCACGTAACAGAGCAGTTTTGCTGGTCAATTATTTAGGTATTTTTCTCTTTCCATTGCCCCCATTCCATGTAAAGATTTTGTGTTCCAGATGACACAGCATTATGCAAAAAGCGAGGAGTGAATATTCTAGGAAACAGACGTGACCAGAAATTGCATTTTCGTAACTGGAAGTTGCTTCCAGTCGCTTCCTCAAGGTGTCTTGGAAATTAAGTTCAAATCTACTTACAAACCCACAAGTTATTCAAAGAATTAGAAGGGAAATTAAATATTTTTATGAGACTAATGATAAAGAAAATGTGGAATCTATACTTCTATGGGACACCTTGAAAGCAGTGTTAAGAGGACTTTTTATTATGGAAGGAGCTAGATTAAAAAAAGAGAAAAATAAACTACAGGAGCAATTAGAAGCTAAAATGAAGAAATTGACAGGAGAACATAAGAGAACTGGATCTAAAAACATTTATGCAGAACTTGCAAGGACAAGAGCAGAATTGGAAGCATTAGATATAAGTAAAACATATATGGCAATGAGGAGTTGTTATGAATATGGAAATAAAAATTCAAAATTGTTACCGTATGCAGTCAAGAAGAGGATGAATAAAAAGACAATTGTATCTATTAAAAATAGATCTGATAAGATGGTGACAGGACAAAAAGAAATAATTACAGCTTTTAAGGAATATTATGAAGAATTACAACAGAGGTAAAGGAGGAGTGTAATATGACAGAATTTATAGAATTATTGCCTGTAACACCAATAATGGAAGAACATAAACAACAACTTAATTCACCAATAACATTAATAGAAATTAAAGAAGCTATTCAAAGACTAAAAAAAGGAAAATCACCAGGGTGTGATGGATTTACAGCTGAATTCTATAAAACATGGGAGGAGGATATTATTAATCATTTATTAAAAATATATAACTCAATTTTAGAAGGAGGAGAAGTTCCAGAATCTTGGAAATTAGCTAGAATAATCGTTATACCAAAACAAGGGAAGGATACTACTTGCCCTTCAGCTTATAGACCTATAACTTTACAAAATCAGGATCAAAATTTTTTTTCTTCAATACTGGCTCAAAGAATGAATAAATTCATAACAAAGTATATCCATACAGACCAATATGGCTTTATGCCGGGTAGACGAATGGCTAATGCAATTAGAAGAGTTTTGAATATAATATATACAGCGACAAAGGAGAAACAGAAAGTAGCAATACTTTCACTAGATGTACTTAAAGCCTTTGACCGATTGGAATGGAGATATATGTTTCAACTTATGGGTAAAATGAATATGGGTGAAAGATTTATAAGAACTCTTGAAAATTTATATGAAGGACCCTTTGCAAAAGTATTGATTAATGGATGTGAATCTGAGAAATTTAAATTACAGAGAGGGACTAGACAAGGTGACCCACTATCGCCTTTGATATTTGCCATTGCTTTTGAACCATTAGCCTCTAGTATAAGAACTAATGTTTATATTGAGGGAGTAACAGTCAAAAATAGGCAACATAAAATTAATTTGTATGCGGATGATATGCTTTTATTTGTGAAGGATCCATTAAATAGTATAAAATCATTGAAAATATTATTAGAAAAATTCAACTGTTATTCGGGATTAAAAATTAACTATCAAAAATCTAAATTATTATTATTATTATTATTATTTATTATTATTATTATTAAACTTTATTTCTAAAGCGCTGTAAGTATACACAGCGCTGTACAAACTTACAAAAGAAACTCAGAAAGAATATAAAAGCCTGCCCAAGGCGTACACTCTAAAATAGTTACAAATAAAAGAGGAAAGAATAAAATTACCATATAAAAGGAAAATAGAAATTAAAACATCGAATATAAAACAAATCACATCGCATCAGTCAGTTAACTTACATCATAACCAACACTGTCAAGCAGCGGGAGAACATTTATATATGTATAAATATACCTAATCTGGAACAAAAGGAGATTAAAATAGTTTCAAATTTAAGTATGTGCTATTCTAGTTTTAAATATTTGGGAATTTGGATAACAAAAAGTATACACCAATTGACATATAGGAACTATATGTATTTGTATAAAGAGGTAAGAGAAAAACTTAAGAAATGGAATAAATTAAAATTATCATTATTAGGAAGGGTAGCACTGATTAAAGCCCATATATTGCCAAAATTCTTGTTTTTGTTTCAAAATTTACCAGTGCAACCAGATGTGAAGAAGTTAAAAGTATGGCAAAAAAGATTGGAAAAATTTATTGCAGATAAACAGAAAAATTTAAGATTTATAAATAGTGTGAAATATAAAGGGGCTACAGAAGGAGGATTAGCAATACCACATTTAATAAAATATTATGAAGCTTTTCAAATTTCACAAGTTGTACAACTTATTAATGAAAATGTAGATCTTGATTGGGTACATATGGAAAGTATAGAAGGAAGAGATAAGATTAGGCCATATTTATATGCACATAAGGTAATGATGAGTAAATTACAAATTCAAAATCCATTTATTAAAGAAACATTATGAGTATGGCGTAAATATGTGAAAAATATAGCACCTCCAATATCTCCATTATGCCCTTTGTTGGAACACCCTAAATTTAAATTTCATGAAAAGTTTGAACAATTTAAAAGATGGAAAGAAGTAGGTATTTATAGAATTAGAGATTTATTTATACAAGGGAAACCAATTTCAATGAGACAGTTAGAAGAAAAAACTAATCAAATAAAATGTAATTGGCTACAATTGGTTCAAGTAAGAGACTTTGCAAACAAAATATATGTTAGGTCAGGCCCACTTAGATTATTGTCAATGTTTGAAAATTATTGTTTAGCAGAAGTCGGAGATAAGAAAAAAGGACTAATTGCAACAGTATATAAGAGTATTATAAATGTGGATTATACTAGTCATATAGGAACAAAAATGGTATGGGAAAAGAATATGAATATAAAAATATCAGACAAGTTATGGACACAAATTTGGAACAATCGGGCATATAGATCAGTATCAGCGAAATCCAAGGAAATTATGTTGAAAATAATACATAGATGGTATTTAACTCCTATAAAACTCCATAAGATAAACAAAGAAATATCAAACATGTGTTGGAGAAACTGTGGAGAAAAAGGGTCATTCGAACATATGTGGTTGTCTTGTCCTAAAGTAGAGCTATTTTGGAAAGAAGTGATTAAATGGTTAGAAAAATTGACAGCAGAAAATAATTGCCAATGAAACACTTTTAATGCTGTCCCTATTTACAGAAGAGAATGAACAACTGAATAATAAAGATTTTATTGAGCTTCTCATTGGAACAGCAAGGTTAGAAATAGCTAGTAGTTGGAAGGATTTAAAGAATCTTTATTTCCAAAGATATTTAAATAAAGTATGGGAAACAGCATGTATGGAGAAAATGACTGTAAAAGATAGATTTTTAAGAGGAGAGATTAAAATAGATAACTTCAGTAAAATTTGGTACCCCTTGTTAAAATTGGATAGGGAAACATATAGAAATGAATGGAACTGATCCATTGGTATATTGGTCAATTATTTATTAGGATTATAACTTTATGTATTGTTAACTGTATTGTTATATGTATAGGGAAATGATGTTAGAATGTTATTTATTTATGATATTGATATCGATTGTCATGAAATGTTAATTTAATTAAAAAAAAGAATTTTTAAAAAAGGTGTCTTGGGGCCTGCGGGTGCCAATGGGCCCTGCACAACCTGGAAGTGACCTCGGGAGGCCACTCTTGCTCCATCCACTGGTAGTGAAATCTGCGGCTGCCGAGGGTCCATTGTATTGGATTCAAAGAGCTCATTTGGTGTGCTCAGGGAGTTGGCATATCAAGTAACATTTTTACCTGTTTTCCCTCCCTTGAAGAGCAGATACCATTCTCACCCCCCATTCCTTTTCATCATCTGCTCTTGGTGGTCCCCTCTGTTTCAACTTTTTTCTGTGTAGTATGGAGGGGGGCTGTTGTTCAAGAAGCTCCAACTCAAAAACCCCTTGGGTACATGGAAAGAGCCACACAGTCTTTGACTCCCAACCCATATATGTATACTCAAACCTGCCCATTTCAAGTCTCTGACATAGCGCATATGCAGGCAGTGCCATACACCACCAATTTAGCTACCGGATGTCGCAAGCTTGCAAGTGATATGAGTTAATAAGGAACAGAACATACAAAGGTAAAGCAGCAAATATGTAAATTTTTCAACAAAAGATGCTACCCAATAACCCTAACCCTACCCAATTTTGGAAGCCTAAAGTGCATGACGTGCAGGCAATTAATATAATTTTTTGAGTTGTGACTCAGCTTCCTCGAACTGTTTCTCTTGAAGCTCATCAGAGAGAGAGAGAGAGAGAGAGATGGCAAAAATGGCAGGCAAAGTTAACTCCGCTCACGTGAACAGCTGCAAGTGCTTAGTGCAGATGGAATTTGACACTTCACCATGGAATTTAATGCATATGGTCTTGTGCTTGAGCATGCAGCTAATCAATTTCTGTTTGACCTTGATAAGGTTTATAGAGGAAATCCGTAGGTAAATATTATCGTTGAGCTAAAGATGTGCAAATGCTTTTCCGGAGTTTCCCCAGCAATGACAATGAGTCCTTTGGTCGTTGTGTTTTTGTACTTCTGTTTTGTGTTTAAACGAGGGACACATTTGGTGTCTGGTTTGTAGTTACCGTATTGTCCCAAGTATAAGACGCGCCTGATTATAAGACGCACCCTTAAAGTTTGGTGCTATTAAAATTTTTTAATTAAATCACTGGCATTAAATTGCAACAGCCTGATTATAAGACGCACCCCTAGTTTAAAAACTTAAATTAGGATAAAAAAGTGAGTCTTATACTCAGACCAATACGGTATTTTATTTTAAAAATGTATGTCCTCCATAATCTCCTCAGTAGGGAGCCCAAAGCAGCTTACTTACAGTAACAAGTACCACCAATAAAATATCATGTCGGTACCTGTGTTGTTAAGATCCTGGCATCTTCATCATATGTAGGATTTGTAGAGTGTTTTTTGAGTGCTTCACATGTATTGTCTTGCTGTAATCCTTATAACAACTCTGTAACATAAGCATGATTATCCTCCTAAAGTAGCTGAGGGACTGAGGCTGTGAAGAGATGGCTTGCCCAAGGCCACTTAATGAGAATACATGGCAGAGGTGAGATATGAACCGAGGAAGTCCCGATGGTGCAGCTCACTCTCTCTAGCCACCACATTACCCCAGCTCTCACACATGTGCGGTGCAGGGTCTAAGCAGAGGCATCAAGTGCAGAGTTGTACCTTGTTGTCATAGTCTGACAACAGCTTCCTCCTTGGATCTAAAGAGGCAGCAGTGAATACCTCCAAAATGCTGCACTTCTAGTGGCTATCTGAACTTGCCTCCTGATATAGTGTTGCTGGGTGGATTACTGTGAGCTTTTCCTAGCCTTTCAGAGTGCATGTGCATGCTGTTATATGTTTGACTTTTTTAGTTTATTGCAGTGATGTAGATTTGAGTCTATTGACTCGGACTCGAGTAGAACTCAAGTCGCGTCAGTGATTTGACTTGGACTCAACTCAGCGATTGTAAAAGACTCAACTTGAAACTTGGAGCCTTCTACGACAAGTTGAATTTTATTCATATTTAAACCTGTTTACCCTATTAAATAGATAGGGACACGCAACTCGTGGTCAAAAACTTGGGACTTGACTTGAGACTTGGACCCAGAGACTTGGGACTTGATACGAGACTTGGAGTCAGAGACTTGATCCACATCCCTGGTTTATTGTTAATTTTCACATCAAAATATTCTATCATTCTAATTTGAACTCGCATTCTTCTGGTGAGGCTGTCATTAAATGCAGCAATCTTCACCAGATCCTAAGTGGTGTATAGACAAGAGGTACAGTTAGCTAGAGTTAGAACATGGAATTTTGAATTGGCCTGTGCAAAAGCTACTGGTTGACAAGATTGCATATCAGTACTATCAAGCATCAACCTCATGGAAGGGAGTGGTGACAGGATACAGGTATCTTGTTGTCTTGTGTGCTCCCTGAGGCATCTGGTGGGGCCACTGTGAGATACAGGAAACTGGACTAGATGGGCCTTTGGCCTGATCCAGCAGGGCTCTTATTGTTCGTGCGTGCATGAATGAGCCATCAAAGAACAAATGCCTCAACCACATAGGATATTAACACCATCTCAAACAAGGTACTTTTCCGTGGAGTCAGTTCACAGTTTCATCTGAAGGGCATCAAGTATTGAGAAACCAAGTAATGGACTTATGTGAGCTGATCCCCAAACTGTAACGTTACCAAGATAACTATTGTGAGCAAGGAGAATGCTGCAGCAGCAGCAGCAGCAGCAGCAGCAGCAGCAGCAGCAGCAGCAGCAGCAGCAGTAGTAGTAAAGTCTCAGTGTGGCAGAGTGAGTTGATTGTATTTGAAAGTTATCAAGATTTGTTGCAGCTGGTATATGCTTAGTTTGGGTGGTATGCTGTTCTTACTAAGTGAATCACAGCGCAATCCGACTTAACTTTTGTGCCGGTTTAACCAGCGGCACAGCGAGAACGGGAGGCCCCAGAATGGAATAGGGATTCAAATCCCCTTTGAATTCCTCTTTTGGAGGGGATTTGAATTCCCTTTCCGTTTTGGGGCCTCCCGTTCTCGCTGGGCCGCTGGTTACACCGGCACAAAAGTTAAGTCTGATTGCGCTGTCAGTCCATTGTAACCTCACATAAACTTGCTTGATCATCACCTACGAAAGGATCTAACCAAATGTTAGCAGGATTTCACATGATTTGGTTGTTGAGTTTCCCTGTCTCTGACACCAGATTAAGTCCTGCATCACTTTTTATATGATTCAAGTTGCTAAGAAGCATGGGTAGCAACATTTTTCTCTGGCTTTCAGTGCAGTTCATTTGCATTTCATAAAGGAATAATGCAGCATGTTGGCAGGCCTTCCAGCATTGGTTCAAGCATGACTTCAGTAACAATTAAAAACAGAGGCAAGGCAGTGTGCTCTGCAATTGGTGTGATAAGGAACAGGAACCAGGATCTCGGCTTTCTGCGGGGTGGCTTGCTCCATTCAGTGGTTGAAATGAATGAAAACTGTAGAGCACATCTTAATTTAGAAAGTGAGACAATTCTTATGGGATTTCCAGCCATGTATCGTTCTTTATTGAGGAGATAAAGTTGATCTTAAACTTGCCTTAAACTTAAACTTGGGCAGGCAAGCAAAAACTTTAAAACCTCCGCTTAACGTTTCCTCCCGGCACTTCGGGACCTCTTCAGAAGCAGCACTGAGAACAAGACCAGTACCAGTACTGGCAGTTGGATACAGTTCCGTAGAACACAACACAGATGTTAAAGCAAAACTAACGTTGAAAAGTGCAGGAAATACTAAAATGGTTCATTACGAGCGGAAGATGCGGTTTCCCGGGTTGGCTGGGAGTAAACCCTCTCGTGCGCTGACCGATATTGACCTAGCACAGCGCTGTTTGTACGATTTATTTATGAATGGCAGCCAGATCCGATTCACAGATTTCAATTCTTGTTGACGATTCATAAGTGCACCAGGTTTTTGGGCGATGGAAAACCTGGTGCACTTATGAATCGTCAACAAGAATTGTTTTTTCTTAATGTTCGGTTCCAACTTTGAACTGAACAGATTTCTGGCATTCATTTAACATGGTTCCTGTTGCAGATTACTAAGGCGGATAACTATTTAGACTGGGAGGAGTTCAAGTCAAAGGTTTGAACCTTTGACTCCCTGTTTGTATAGCCTGCATACTAATAGATGCACATAAGGAAATATAACATGGGGACTTTTCTTAAGGCTCATTAAGATGCTAGCTGCATTAAATCACCCTAATCTTTCATCCTGTCATGTTCTTTCATTTAACTTTTTCTCCATTAGCATAAACGTATCACATCAGAGGATAGCTTAGCGACCCATTTCATTTCAGAATTATATAAGAACTGCCCACTGATACAAGTCTATCTTTTTCCCCACTAAGTCTATTTTAACGTCTGATTTGCTGCTGCTTTTCCCATTTAATATTGAACCAGTGTTAACTTTCTAATTTCAGTGCCATTTAACCCCAAATGTCTTTTTCCCCCTTAGTATAACACAAGAGAGGAATGTCATATTGGAGTTTTGAGACATCAAATTTATATTTCAAACAGACTTGTGTGGGAGAACTGCGCCTATTAAAAATGTGCAGTTGAGTTCAGTACAGCTCAAAGTCTCCTTAAAAAAAATTACATTGTCAGTGTTTTCGATTAAGATTGGCAGAACTGGTGGGTGGGGGAAGGCGGACCGAGGAGCATGAATCTAGAATGAATTTAGAGAGGATGTGTGGGCAACCTGATTCAGTGTAACTGGTAGATCCCTTTTAGTTTTTGTGATGTTAGTAACACCATCCCATGGTGTCCTGAAACAGAATGCTAGTGACCAACCAAATTTAACATTGGATGGTTTCATGTGCCTGTATTTGGAGAACAATGGCAATTCAGAGGGCTTCTGCACCACTATGGTAATATTGAATGGACAAACATCTTTGGATGGGCTAAAGCCGTGGTTCTCAAAGTTCTCCCCGCAAGGCAGGGAGAAATTTGAGTCTTTGCAGGGTCAGGGACAGCATTGGCGGAGGGAAATGTCAGTTCTACAGTCACTGGGTGTCCTGCTGGCTTCCGGGGGATGCGGGGAGGCCTGCGGACCTCTCTGTAGGCCTCCTCAAGCTTTAGATCGCCACTCCACGGCAATTTCCAACCACTAGGTTTTCGCGAAAACCGGAAGTGGTCGTAAATTGCCACAGAGCAGTGATCGAAAGCTCTGCAGGCCTTCGCACAGACGTCAGGACCCCTGGTGAGTGTAAAACGGACACTTTTACACTTTTTTTCACTGCGGCAGCGGCGATCCCTGGGATTGCTTCTGCCTCCATGCTGTCCCTGCTCCTTAAGGTGGCAGAGGACAGCATCTGGCTCCAGTGGTGGGTTGCAACCCACCACTTTGACAATCAATGGGCTAAAGCAGTGTTTCCCAAACTTTTTCGACCTGCAGCTCCCTTGACCATTGGCGACCATTGGCCGCTACTCCCCATTCCATGATGTTGATGCCTGCCAATTGGCATTGCACTGTTTTCCGAGACAATTCCGTGGCACTCAGTGGCTCCCCTGGCTGGTTTCCGTGGCTCCCTTAGGAGCCGTGCCTCCTAGTTTGGGAACCACTGGGCTAAAGGATTGCTTTCTTGAACTTGTAGTTTTATGAGCTCCTGCCAGTATCTTTCTAGAGATAAGGATTCTTTTCTCTCCCCCCCCCTTTTTGTTGTTGTTGAAAAGTGTTATATAAATATTCTTAATCATACGGAAGGTTGAACCGATTTGCCAACTGTCAAATTATGGATCTGCTACATGGCAGGAGACAGCAGGGGTGTAGCTACACCCCCCATGGGGGGCCTGCTCGCTGTGCACCCCCTGTGATATCACAAGCCCTGCCCCTTGGGGACGTTGCATCACTTTCCTGCTGCCGCCACCAAAATTTGGCAGCAAAACGGCGGCGCGAAAGCCCCCTCCGGGGCTTTTTAGGCCTGTTTTTGGCCTAAAAAGGCCCCGGGAGGGTGCACAGAAGGTGCAGGTTTTGTCGTGGGAACGCTGGGGTGTGTGTGTTGTTCTTCTTACCCAATGTTCGTGCACACACACACCCCGGGCAGTGGGCGGCCGGATGCATCCTTCCTGGGAGGCAGTTTAAAAGACGCTAGAGAGGCTGTGCCTGCGCAACCTTGCTGCAGCCTCTCTAGCTGGCTGAGTCCTCCAACCAGTGAGACTAGGAGAGCTAGAGAGGCTGCAGCAAGGTTGCGCAGGCACAGCCTCTCTAGCGTCTTTTAAACTGCCTTCCAGGAAGGATGCGTCCAGCTGCCCGCCGCCCGGGGGGGGTGCACGAACTTCGGGTTACCGGGCAAGAAGTGGATACTTGAAATGGTGGATACTCTGTAAGGTTTCTGGTAACTTTGCAGAGCCTCTCTAGGACTTAGTCTCGTTCTACTTGCCTGCAGTGGAGGCTGCTTCTCTGTTTTAAGGAAGAAACAAAGCTTGCTGAAAGAAAAATAAGAGCGGGGGGGGGGACGCACGCCTGCCCACAGGGGAGGCAGGGTGGCGGGCCCTCAGGAAACCATGGAGGGGGTGTTCGCTACTATCCACGGTTTCAAGTATCCATGGAGGGGCCTGGAACATATCCCCAGCAGATATGGGGGGAGTACTGTATTCACATTGTCTTTTCTCTGTGTGACTGCTGTGTTTTCGTCTATGATCAGTTTTTTTCCAGCTTTGGTGAAAGAAGGGTAGAAGCTAACGAATCCTTCGTTTAACCATGAGCTGTAGGGCTGTAGCTTTGTGATATAAAGTGGTTTAAAGGAAGATTTATCTGTAGTAAGCCACCTTGAGGTTAACTCATTTGAAAAATGTAAATCATCAAAACATTCGTTGCGAGAAAGTAGTTCGTCCACATTTATTTAGTGGATTTAATTTTGTTTAGATGTAAATGGAGTTTTTGATTTCTACTTCTGGCTTCAACTCCTTGAGCTATATTAGGAAAGCTTTATGAGCTTCCTGTGGCTTTCTAGAACAAGTATCTCATGGTGTGTTAGCAGCTATGTGGCTTGTCTAAGAAGCCTTTTGGATTCCCCCTTTTAGTTCTCTGCAAACTCCTTAAAAGCATTGATTCCTCCTGTAACATCAAACAACAGACTGGATACAGTGTTTTGTGCATGTGTGTAAAATGTATGGTTGTGCTGTATCAGTAATATAGTAGAAGAGTTTCCTATGCTTTTTTTCAAAGATTTAGGTAAAACGGGCAACATAGCCATGTATACTTCAAAGAATGACTCGAATAAAAACGAGTCATTCTTTGAAGTATACATGGCTATGTTGCCCGTTTTACCTAAATCTTTGAAAATAACTGCTGGCCATGATAGTTTTCGTGCAGTTTCCTATGCTGCTAATATTTCTGGAATGGGTGAATAAAAATATTACGCAATGTCAGAAGCGTAACTAAAGGGGGCGGGCGGTGTGGTTAGTACTGCGTGGCGCTACACAGTGGTGCAAAGTGGCCCCTCTCACTTGTCAGAGCCATTCCGGCAGCGAAAGCAACGCTGCCTTCGCTGCCGGAATGGCTCTGATGGCGACTGGGAGGGGCCACTTTGCAGCGCTGTGTAGCGCTGTGCAGCACTTACTGCACCACCCCCCTTCTACCTACATGACTGGTCTGCATTTCTACTTGGTAGAATTCTGAAAGGTGTTTTATGGGAGTCCATCGCATCGTAAGAGCTATAATGTAGAATTAAGCAAGAACTGAAATTGTCTCAATTACAAGCCGTACATTGTCCTCCTTGGACACAGCTGTTTTATCAGAGGCGTAGCCTGCCCCCGCAGAGGTGGGGGCCGCCTGACGGAATGACACCCCGCGCCGCCAAAGCTGCCGCCACAAAAAAGGCACCTGCAAAAAAAATCAGCCTAAAAGAGGCCTAAAAAAGCCTCTCTTAGGCCATTCTTTGCAGCGTCCACGAGCACTGGGAAACGAGCCGATACCACTTACCTGGCCTTTGTCGTGCTGCCAAGGCCGGAGGCAGCCTTCTTGTTGCTGGCCAGAGATGTCCCTAGAGAGGCTGCGCCTGCGCAATTACTGCAGAACCTTTCTAGCTCCTAGTTTTGCTGGCTAGAGGACTGGAGGACTCCACCAGCGAGACTAGGTGCTAGAGAGGCTCTGCAGTAATTGCGCAGGCGCAGCCTCTCTAGGGACATTAGGTCTCATTAAGGATAAAATCTTAAAACACAGAAGAACAGGCTTTGCTGAGGGAGAGTCAGCATGGCTTCTGCAAGGGGAAGTCTTGCCTCACAAACCTTTTAGAATTTTTTGAAAAGGTCAACTGGCATGTGGATGCGAGCGAACCCGTGGATATTGTATATCTGGATTTTCAGACCAAACTGATTCATGGGCTGGAGCACCTCCCTTATGAGGAAAGGCTACAGCATTTGGGGCTTTTCAGTCTAGAAAAAAGGTGCCTGAGGGGGGAAATGATTGAGACGTATACAATTATGCATGGGGTGGAGAGAGTGGACAGAGGGAAATTCTTCTCCCTCTCGAACAACACCAGAACCAGGGTACATGCGCTCAAATTGAGTGGAGGTAGAGTTAGAACGGACAAAAGAAAATATTTCTTCACCCAGCGTGTAATTCATCTGTGAAACTCGTTGCCACAGGAGGTGGTGATAGCACCTGGCCTAGATGCCTTTAAAAGGGGTTTGGACAGATTCATGGAGGAAAAGACCATCGCAGGGTACAAGCCATAAGCAACCTCCTGGTTTTAGAAGTGGGTTTTCTCTGTGCCAGGTGCAAGGGAGTGACAACAGGAAACAGGTTATCTTGTTGACTGTGTGCTCTCGGAAGCATCTGGTGGGGCCACTGTGAGATACAGGAAGCTGGACTAGATGGGCCTTTGGCCTGATCCAGCAAGGCTCTTCTTATGTTCTTATGACATCTCTGGCCAGCAACAAGAAGGCTGCCTCCGTCCTTGGCAACATAACAAAGGCCAGGTAAGTGGTGCTGCTGGCTCGTGCACCCCCCCGGTGCGCGTTGCCATGCGTTCTGGGGCATCCACGAGCCGGAGGTGTGTGCATGATCCATGCACCCCGGCTTGTGGATGCCCCGGAACGCATGGCAGCATGCACCGGGAGGTGCACGAGCCGGCTGTCTAGTCGCGGAAACGGCAACTCGTGCACCTCCCGGCTTGTGTTGCCCCTGCTGCCTGAGGGCCTCCCTCCCCCCCAACGACGCCACTGCATTTTATCATCATTCTTTTAACCTATGCCAAAACCCACACCCACATATCCTTTCACATATGCTCTGCTATTACCTCAAGATCTGGTTATGAGATGGATATGACAAGATGTGCTCTTTTGTTCCCAGTTTCCCAGGCTCATTTGTGTTGTTGTTGTTGTTGTTGTTGTTGTTGTTGTTGTTAAGAATATTTATATACTGCTTTTCAACAAGTCATTCACAATGGTTTACATAGCTAAACAAGTAGTTCCCTGCACCCAGAGGGCTCACAATCTAAAAATTCTTTCGATTTTAGAGCTGCCTTCTTTAGCTGAACGCAGTCTCTGCACCGCCTTAATGGCTCCAGCCAGAGCTCTCCAGGAGTGATGGAAGATGACTGAATCGGAGTGGGCTCCTCAACATGAAATTGCAATATAGAATTAGAATTGAGAATTGGTCAGCCCCCGAGGCCTAAGTAGTACTGTGCCCTGCTCCCAGCTCTATGAATACAGGGGAATAAAGTCCTTTTAACTTGCTCGTATCCTGGTCGCTGTAATGCTCACACTTGCATTCGTGTCTGGTTCCTCCTATTGATTTTTCAGTGGAAGTCTGACTTTGACAGGTTCCTAGGAAAGGATCTCTTGCTCTGTGGTGTTTATCATTCTGAATTGTGCTTCTGTTTAGCCAAGAAGATCGAAAGCATGGTTTGGCATGCCCAGAAAGTTGGGAGAGGTGCTGCTGAATTTGTACAGATTTGAAAGCAAAACTTCTTTTAAAGCGTCTTGGGTGGGTGGGCAGGGAATTAACCAAAGGGCAAGATTGGATGGTTTGGTTGCCATGGGGATTTTCACCCTGTGTGTTCAGAGCTTTGTGTGGTGGTGTGGAATGAACAATGTAGAAAGCACCCACAGCCACCCAAATCCACCTTGCTGAGTTGCTGCTGACTCTGGGATTTGAGGCCTGGAGCACATGGATGTATAATGTTGCCCTCGTTATATTTATGTGATCTGGTTTGTTTCCGGGGAACCTCAGAACATTCAGGTTGGTTACAGTTGTAGAAAGGAAAAGACCGGTATGAAGTAACATATTGTTTATATACTGAGGAAATGCATTGAATCAAGATCTACACTGCTTGCTTTTGTGAGAAGAGGGAGCAAATGCTCTTTGAGCTGTGGCCAGTTTAGGGTGCAACCTTTACTTTGCCCCCTCATTGACTTGGAGCGCAATCCACTGGGACATAAGAATGGCGGAGCGAGCGCTCCGCTGTTCCAAGATGTTGCGAATGTGCCGTAAAGCACCTTCGCGACGCCTCTGGAGTAAGGGAGGCTGGCTGCCCTCACTCCGCCACCGGGACGACCCCAAGGCCACCGGAGGAAGGTAAGGCTCCCGGCAGTGGGCGCGGGGGCGGTCCAGGTAGCGAGGGAGGGGGCGGGGATGGCGTCCGCCATATCCCTGTCCCCACCGGGTTGGCTCAGCCATTACACAGCCTCCTCTTACTTCCGCCAGCTATTTAGCTGCCGGAAATCCGAGGAGGCCCATTGGGCCGGCCCCGGTTTACACCCGGGGAAGGGGACAAACGTCCCCTTCCTCGAGTAGACCTCCGGGCCGCAGCAGCGTGGCCCAGAACGGGGATAGGATCCCAGGCTGCCCTCATGAGGGTGGGGAAACTGACTGAGATGGACCAATGGACTGATTCAGTATAATACAGCATCCTATGATCCTATTGGCCTGAACAAGTTGCAGTCGTGACTCATGAGTGGCCAATTTGAAAGCAGCGCATTTAAACATCCCTCTGCTTTAATATAACGGTAGTGTAAATTGCTGATTAATTGTTCCTGCCTCAATCCAGGAACCTGGTGCTTTCATTTTGTTTGATTCATGTCCATACATATGCAATGCTGCAGCTCCCCAGTGCATTCTCTTTTGACATCAACAGAATACATGTCCTGCAAAGGGGTTGTCTTGTCTATTTGTCTCTTTCTAGGGCAAGGTGTGCGTCTTTTTTCTTTTAAGTTATGATTTAAATTAAAAATGAAGCCCCGTTAAAAAAACAACAACATTTTTATTAACGAACATTTTCATGATGTGTGTTGTTTGCACACAGATACTATGTGCCAATTTATTAACTTGGGTTGTGTATTGTGGCCCGTTTTAAGAATAGTCAGATTGCATTTCGACAATTCTTTCCCTCCTTTATTGGTAAAGATAAAAAAGATTAGCTATAACTAGTACAGCTAGTTCTTATATAATGTACATACACCATCATCATTGAAAGACTTCCAACTACATGTGGTTGCTAATTCCAAGCGTTCATTCATTGGTCCAAATGGTATTTAAGATGATTTCATACCTCGTTAGCAGTCAGACAGTTTCAAAAGATGTCACTGTTTCCTCATTATTGTACGTTACATTGCATACAAATTAGAAAAATGTTTATTACTGTCGTATCTAATGATCCATAAAATGCAGAAGAAGCCTGATGATTTTTAACACAACAAACTGGTTCATGGCAGCTTTATTGTTCCACCAAATCACTCCAATGCTAGCCTTTGGGATTCTTCATTGACAGGAAGATCTATTGCTTCATAAAAACAGGACAAGACCCTTGCTGGTTCCGAAAATGTTTCCAGCCACCCACGCAAGCACATAATATGGCTCTGTGTTTTGAGTCTGTGATCCCCACTATTTTCAAACAGTAGTGTCATGGCTGTGCATTAGAGATCAGTGTTGCAATGTGGTGCATACCGCGGTTAAACAATAATCAAAATAAAATGTTACTGCAAGGTAATGAATGGAGGGAGCTAAAGTAGCGCTATTGTTCCCCTGAGCTCGGGCTATTGTGCTCCATGTAATGCGGTTCTCTCTCTCCCTTTCCTCTTTTTCCCTTACAGGTACTTCAGAAGCTGGGCAAAGCTGATGAAACAAAAGACGAACAGTTTGAAGAGTATGTTCTGAACTTCAAACGGCAAGAGGTCAGTTTCTTTTGATGTTGTTGATGCTTTGAATATCACAGTAGCCTTGACAGACGTTCTTCATTTTTCGTAAATGCGTGGGGAGGGCATCGTTACACTAGCAAGCTTTGCCCCGACTTACAGCTGTTCATTCAAATATTTGCAGAGAGTCTTCTGCATGTATGTGGGAGTGCAGATATGTAGCGGTTCCCAAACCTTTGCCCGCCACAACCCACCTCATTCTTCCACAGTGGGTCATGACCCAGTGCTCAATGCTGAGCCACAAAGCACGTGTGGGTGCTTCCAGGTCGCGCTGGGCCCGGGACACACTCCATGGCCTCTGTAGGCCTCAGAATGCCTCCTGGAAGCGACCGGAAGTTGCGGATGCAAACTGGAAATTGTTCGTGAAACCTGAAGTTGCTTCCGGGAGGCGTTCTGAGGCCAATGGAGTACATCCCGGGCCCAGCGCGACCCGGATGTGGCCTCTGTAGTCGTCCAAATGTGCTTTGTGGCTCAACATTGAGCATAGGGCCGCAACCCACAGTTTGGGAAACGCTGTTCTAGTGAATGTGCATAGGTTGATGTGGAGCCTGCCACTACAATGCTGCAACTCCATCAGATGGAACAAGTGGAGAACATCTGGAAGGGGCTCCAAGCATCCTCTTCATGTTTGCTACAAAGTCCCTGTACATTGCAGAAGATTCTGGGAAGTACCCTAGGCTGCACTCTTGGTTCACGTGGGGTGTTGCTCAAGCTTCTTGGGCCTCATTCTGACCCATGTGAATCGAGGATGTGTTCAAGAACACATCCAACGGCGTGTCTGCATCTTACAGGAGGAGATGCTAGTAACAAGGGACCTGGTCTAGCATGACTTCTCTTCTCATTGAGGACCTTCTGATAAACTTCCAAGAAACGGTTATCTGGAACACAGTTTGAAAAGAACTGCCCTTGAATGTCATCCAGTAATACTGTACTATGATTTATGCATCTCAGCCGGTGTGCTGCTTGTTGGTGGACTGCAAAATTCTGTGGCGACATTTTGCAAACGGTAAGATAGCCCATCCCCATTGCAAGCAGAGAGGGCTTCTTTTAACGTTTGTGGTGCTAATGTGATAAATTTTGAATGGATCCTTTGAAAACATATATGTAGGAAATGTACATTAGAAGAGGTGATCCACATAACTTTTCTGAGGATGATCCCATGAGCAGGATCAGTGCAGGACCACTTGTTTCCTGTTGATTTTTACTCCTGAGGGTTTATGCCTCCTTTCACATTTTTGAACATAGCCCTTTATATAGGAGGGTTGTCTTTGTTGTTGCTAGGGCTGCTTTCTAGAATCCGTGTTCTGGACTTGAGTGTTGTTGTTTTTCTCCGCCTATCAAGACTTTTGCTGTGCCAATTTTATGGTTGGATGTTTGTAAGGTAACTTGGGGGCTGTTCTCGTCTTGTTCATGTTCTTCATCCAGAAAAAATAAAATAAAATATGAATAGGAAAAGAAGCCTCCAGCTTTTTAAAGATTGGCTTTTCTTCTGAAAAACCAACCAATTTAAGCCATTCTATGGGAACATGGAGGACCAGCCAGAAGAAAAGATGCCCTGGCCAGAGTGCTCAGACCATCAGCGGCCTGAGACCAGCCCTCTTGGATGTCTTGCCGTTTTCTTATTTAAAAAGGAAAAATTAAAATTGTATTTTAAAATATGCTGGTGTGGCATAGTAGCTAAGAGACTAACAGCACAATCCTGCCTAACTTTAGGCCGGCAGAGCATGCGCTTCACCGGCCTAAGGAGTTGCAAAAGTGCCGTAAAGCACTTTTGCGGCTCCTCTGGAGTAAGCGGCGTCTGTGCAAAAGCTGGCACCGCTCACTCCGCGACCTACCTGGTCCTGCCGCCGCAGGTAAGGGCTTTAGGCTGGCCGCCGCATTTTAGGCAGGATCGGGCTGTAAGTCAGTTCCCCAGCTTGAAGCTCACTCTGCCATGAACACACTAGGTGGCCTTAAGCAAGCCAGTCAACCTCTGTGCCGCATCTGCAATATGGGCATAATAATTCTTATTATACAGGATTATTGTAAGGATTATATCAAGTTAATGCATGTGAAGTATTTTGAAAACTCTGACAGCATTATGCAAATGCTTATTTATTATTATTATTATTATTATTATTATTATTATTATTATTATTATTATTATTATTATACAATAATAATAATATTAATAATATAGTAATCCACCTGAATTCCCTGGCAGTATATAAATGTAGTAAATAAAATAAAGTAAACCCTTGTCAGAAAAGACAAATCTTCTACTTGCCTGCTGTGAAACAGGCACTATTAAACCAGTCTAACCAGTCTATGGAAGATTCTAGAAACATGTACCAAACTAACAGCTGGTGATGGGTACAGGGGTTCTGATAGCAATGCATATTTAGAACCTCTTCACCAGCCAGGACCGCCCCAGTCGCTTCAGTAAAAGGAGTTATTCTGTGAGCACAGCATGCCTGGGACTGCCCCGTACAAATGAAGTGAATGATGCAACCCACGCATGCAAGGGGCTTATTTGTGCATACCTCCATCATAGTCGTCCTCTCTGAAACAAAACCTCTCTTGACTATTGTGGAACTACTTATTACTTTTGTGTTATTACAGAAAAGTTACTGATAGTGCATGCAATCAGCATGCATCCATGGATATTGGGTTTGTGTCTTATTGAGTTCAGTAAGGCTTACTTCCAAGTAAGTGTGTGCAGAGGTTTAGCTACGCCCCTGTGGGGGGGCGTCAATGTGACACCCCCACGTGACGCTGCAAGCCCCGCCCCTGGGGTGTGTGATGTCACTGCCACTGTGCCGCCGCCGAATTTCAGCCGTGGCACAAAAGCAACCCACCCCGGTGTGTTTGCTGCCTTTTCTGGGACATGTGGAGCCAGGGTGGGTGGGATGGCTGATCCTCCCACCATCCCAGGGTCCATGTGGCCTAAAAAAGGCAGCGAAAATGTGGGAGTACTTTCGTGCCGCGCCACTGCCAAAATTCGGCAGTAGTGCAGCAGCAGTGCACCCCCTCCAATGCTCGACACCCCCTCCGCCCTGGGGCCCACCGCCCCCCCCAATGCCGCCACTGACTGTGTATATGGGATTGCAGGCCAAAACATTTATACCGTGGTGGTGGTGGTAGTAGTATGCATGAGTGAGGGAGTTGTTAACAGCTAATTTGTATTACATTATATCCTGCCTTTCTTTCAAACTGGAGTTCATGGCAGCATAATGAAGTTGTCAGGCGGTCACCCATGTAGAGAAATATAGCCTCACCCTTCTAAATAAATTGATGTAGATAAGGGAGAAAAAACATGTAGTCTTAATTGCTGTTTAGAGGGAAGTTTGGCAAAGCAGCATACTTTTGTTCATGCACTTTCTTTCTGGAATGTTCTCCATCCATCTTACTCTGATTTCTTTGGGTCCCGGAAGCCTTAACACATCACAGCTCTGTGAACCATGGTCCCTGCTAGGTGGCTGGTGAATTATACAGATGAATCATTCCAGAATGTGTCCCTTCACTCCTGGGTATTGCGGGTGCGGCCTCGTTGTGGTTCAGAGGTTCTGTAAATTAGCCAACAAAAGACGGTAGATGCCAAAATGGGACCAGAACCTCTTGCATCAGAATCGCCGCCCTAGAACAAGATTCTTACATGCAATAACGAATAGATAGCGATGGTGTTAATAAGAATTGATTCATACCATTACTGTATGTCTTAACGGAGTTGGTTAAATAGGAAACTGTGTATCTGGTGTAACTGTGTATGTGTTTCCCATTTTAAAACAGATATAAAAGATTCATGCTGTGTTCTTGTGTGCTTTTTAACATAGACATTTTCAATAGAGCTTTCCTGAGGGTGTTGAAATTTTCCCTCAAAGGTAGTTGGGATTATATTTAGCCTGAGGTAAATGTTGTAAAGGGTCAGATTTTGCATGTTCACATAAAACGCCCTTGACTCTGTTTATAATTTGTCCCCATGTTACCTTCCTTTGACCCTGTTGTCATGTTTTTACATTCTAATTTTGCCAGCTTGGGTATAATTGCTACACTGCCTAAAACGTGCAGGTATTTACCCCGTATTGTCCCGAGTATAAGACGCACCTGATTATAAGATGCACCCTTAAAGTTTGGTGATATTAAAAAAAAATTAAATCACTGGCATTAAATTGCAACAGCCTGATTATAAGACGCACCCCTAGTTAAAAAACTTAAATTAGGAGAAAAAAGTGAGTCTTATACTCAGACCAATACAGTATTTATTAAAATGATTAAATCCTGCCTTTCTGTTCGCTGAGGGACCATTGGGGCAATGCACAGCATTTTAAAAACTACAATAAAAGAGAAAATAGGAAAAAAAGCAATGCCTAAAGAACAACTCAAAACAGAGCACCATCAACAAAAAGTAAAATGAAATAAAAATGCTTAAAAAAAATCAGTGACAGAGTGAGTCAGGCCTCCCATAATCTGAGTGCTGCCACCATGAGAGCCCTGTCTCGTGTTCGTCAGCTGAGGCTGTTGAGTTTTTGAGACACAGGGCGGATTTCTGAAAAATAATGTAGCGCACAGGCAGGATCATGTAGAAGAAGGTGGTACTTCAAATATGGAGGTTCCAAGTCATATAGGGCTTTCAAGGTCACAACCAGCACCTTGAATTGGAAACGTACTGGTGGCCAGTGAAGATAGTCTGCTCACATTATGCCGATTCTTAACGAACAGGCCCCTACCAGGTCCTGGGCTGCCACAGCTATACCAGCTGAAGTTTCTGGGCCATCTTCAAGGGCATCCTAAGTAGAATACCGAACTCCAAGCACAATACGATTAAGACATGGATCAGCGTACATGAGGCATATGCCATCTGATGTGGCTACATACAAACAATGCAATCTTGCTTGCCATGAACATGTAGCTTAGTGTACCGAGGTAGTTCGATAGGGGCCAGTTGTCCACTCTTTCCCCACTAGGTGGCCAATTCATTCACTCCAAGGAGCACTCTTAGGTGCTTCACCAAGGACCACCCAGCACCTTATATCCTACACATGCTGGTAAGCCAAAGAAGAATGACCTGCTACATGTTCCTAAGGGAGATGGAGAAGGTCCTTGCTTTGGAGTGAATGGTTTGGCTGTGATTTTACATGTCTGGCAGCACAGTAACAGTCTGGTATGGAAGTGGTCCAGTGGGTGGCAGAGAGAGGTTTGCTGGATCTATGGAGTGGGGAAGGGCTAGAGCTCACTGGCAGAGCTTATGTTTTGCATGCAGAAGGACCCAGGTTCAATCCTGACATCGCCAGGTTGGGCAGGGAAGGACCCCGTCGGAAACCTTGGAGACCTGCTGCCAGTCGGTGCAGACAGATCTGAGCTATGTGGCCCAGTGATTTGACCCAGTATAAGGCAGCTTCACATTTTTCTATTCTGCAAATATTGCTCTGCATGTATGGGGAGAGCAGGATAGTACACTTACACTTGTCCCCCCAACACATTGATAACTTTTTAGCATAACAGTGATGAATCGTAGAAATAGAGCACCCTATACTTGCTTGGAGGAACACAAGTAATAAATACAGCATTACGGGAAGGGACATTAAATAGCATGTCCAGTTGCCCTTGCCTTTGCCAGCTTGTAAAGTGGGAGGAAGTGTTCAGGGAGAAAGAGGTTGCTGTTTTGACAGCCAGTTCATCAATCACCAACTTCTTCACTAGTGCAGAACAAAATTGACCCAGCACTTAAATTTGGTGCTTAGCTAGTTTATGGTCATGGAGTCATGTGCAGCCATATGCCACTTCCCTTCGGTGCTGCCACCTTGTGGTGGGAAAATAAGCAGTTGCTAGGAGAGGCAACATGCTCCATATTGTTTGACCAGGTCTGGGATTGGTGCAGAGGGTTTTCCTGGATGCCAACAGAACTGCACTGCTTTAAGCCAACTAAAGACCTGGCTCTTCGCCTGCAACCTTTAGTAAGGGAATTAACAGCACAGAGCTGTAACTTAACAGACTAATAAGGTCCCATCAGCCTCTTAGAGATGTCAATCAATATCCTAAGTGACCAGATGGCTCAATAGTAAGCAAGCAAATCACTAGTACAAAGTGTGATTTGTACTTCAGAATGGATTTGCCTGTTTAAAAATGTTTCTCTCCATCTTTCAGTTCTATGAGTTTCCAAGAGGACCCAACTTAATTCAACAAACATAAAATAATGTTAAACCATGGTATTTGTGTTAAGATTATTCGGGCTTGATGGCCATGGTCTCATAAAAACATTGTCTCCTGACGTTTTGCCTGCATCTTTGGCAGGCATCAAACCACCCTGTCTCTGGGAGAAATGAAGCTTCAGTTATATTCAGTTATACAGGTGTTCCAACTGAGCTGGGTTGTGATTGACAGCAGGTTCAATCGCTGAATAACTGAATATAACTGAAGCTTCATTTCTCCCAGAGACAGGGTGGTTTGATGCCTGCCAAAGATGCAGGCAAAACGTCAGGAGACAATGTTTTTTATGAGACCATGGCCATCAAGCCCGAATAATCTTAACACACATACCAGTTCCACCAGCTACGGAAGCCTTAATACATACATCAATGTTAAACCATATTAAATATAAAATAAAATTAAAATTGCAGTATGCTGGGCAGCCCAATCCTAACTAAGCTCCCCCGTGCTGATGCAACGAGACTGGCGCCTGTTATGCTGCATCCCGCAGGGAAATTTAGCAGACTGGAGGTCTCCTCGGGGTAAGGGAACATTTGTCCCCTTGCCCAGGGGAAAGCCCCAGCCACTGCTATCGGGCAACTCGGACCTGCGCGAGCTAAGTAGTTTGTGCAATTCTGCATTACCCCATGTCAGCGGATCAGGCCTGGGAAGGAGGATAGAGTATGGCGCACACTGGTGCCTTCGATCACGCCCCTTCCTGGGCCCAATCCGCCCCTCCCTCAACACTGCCCTCCCCTGCCCTGTTTCTCCATCCTCACTCCGTGCTGGCTTACCTGCTCCGGTGGGTGATGCTCCTTGCGCTGGCGCCAGCAGGAAGGATACCGCCTTTCCGCTGGTGCTGCTTCCTGGTGCATTGTCACGACATGGTTCACTTTGATGACATATTTGCGACAGCATGCGCAGGTGGAGCGCTGCTCCGCTGGCACAGGTGGGGGGGATAGGATTGGGCCATTCGTTATCTTTGATTCAGTGAGTCTCGATTGGAATGGTTCACATGTGCATGTACATCGCTTGTTTGCTGTTAGCTGAATATATGAACTGTCTTCATTGAAAAATGCCATTTTGAGTTGACCTCAGATGATAGCAAACTTCTGCTGGTGGTTGTGTGATGGTGTGGCCAGCGAGTGGTGAAGTGCTTACATGAATCAGTCTATTGAAAGAGGTCTGCTTCATGTCTTAATGTACACAAGTGTACATTATACGTATGTGATGCATATCTGTTCTGTCTGAATAGATAAGTAATCTATCATGTACAGGGAGATAACATTTGGATGTGGCTCCTTGGTGTGCATACATGTGGTTCAATAGCAAATCTCCACGAGAATTTTGCAGTTGACCTCACTGGGATGTGGACTGGCCCATTATTTCTGTAACTGAAAGACTGAGAAGGAGGATTGCCTGCTGAAGCTTCCCTTACGCTTCATACTGAAGCAGGATCCTTGGTATCCAGAATTTCTAAAAGACTAGTTTCATATCATGGAATATAGCCTCTGGTCATCCATTACTAGTACATCTCAAGCAGTGACCGGAAGCCGTGGTACAGAGCTCCCCCTAGAGATGATAATGAGCTGACTGCAGTCCCACTGGATCGACTTTTGTTAATGTTCAGTCCACCCATGTGTGGAACAGTTTACAAAACAAGAGAGCATACTTAGGATCTCATACCTGTTAAGGTATCATTAGCTCTGTTGTTGTTGTTGTTGTTGTTGTTCAGTTAAGTCGTGTCCGACCCTTCGTGACCCCATGAACCATATCACGCCAGGCCTTCCTATCCTCCACTACCTTACCTCCTTAATAGCTCTATTAAGTAATCCTAAATATGCACGTGCTTAAGAACCTACGTGTTTTGCTAGATCAGACTAAAGTGCACGTACTCCAGTATTCTGTGCAAGAATTTTCACACCAACAGGCTCTTGGTGCCGCCCCAGGAATTGGCTGTTCGCCAATAGAACTTGATCGACCTCCTGTTATAAGACAAAGAAATGGATTAGCATCATGCGCTATCGTGTCAGTGCGCCAGCTTCTTGTCGGTGTATGTGGGTAGGCTTTGAATGCTCTTTTAAAAGATCACAGCATGGCTATCATAGGATACACTCTGGTTGCCTTTCTTTCCATGTTGGTCAGTCCTTCAAACTAAGTATTAGCTCAGGTTAGAAATAACTTCAGTGGAATGATCCCAGTCCAGAGACCAAGGGGCCTGGCAGGGAAAGATGGCAGTTATCCTTCTCTGTATTGTTTTTCAAGCACATCACCAGTGTGTTGCTTGTCCCCAAATATCGTCTGGACTTCTGTTCACTTTTATGCCAAGCTATCCATAATGAGGACTGCATGACTGCCACCAGTCTACATTCATCAGAACTTCTCTCTCTCTCACGCACACGCACACACGCACACGCATAATGCAACAAAATATTGGTTAACAAGTCCATAAGAGCAATGTCTTATGATTCCTCACTAATAAATTCAAGAAAGTTGCCACACTCTCCACTATGACAGTCTATAGCAGCCTACACTGAATCTCATGCATCTACTTGTTAATGTCTAATTAACACTGTAGTATGACATCATTATTTATTTTACTGCTTACTTGCCTTGTCTCGGTATGCTCAGGAGGCTGCTAGTTTGCCCTGTCTTCCTTGGATGCCCTCCTTTGCTAAAGTATAACTTCTAAGGGGACCTCTGGGGGTTTGGGGGCTCTCCATTGTAGGGGGGGGAGAGAGAGGGTTTCCCAAGGCAGCCTCTTTCTGTCAGGATCCCCGTGGGCGGTAGCAGCGATCTATCATCCCAGTTTAAACTCAGTTGCAGGACAGGATGGGCTGGAAGGTGCTGTGCCCTGCGCCCATCCATCTCATTATCACAACACTGAGGAAAAGTATAATGGAGCTACTTTGGGCATGGCTTGTTCTGTTTAATGAGTAGCCTAATAAGACTGCTCCTGAAACTGTTGTGTGAATTTGCACATTGACATCTGAAGTGTCTGTTCTTAGTGTTAGTGCTGGGTTCTGATGTGCAATCTCATGACAGCAATCACAGCAAGGCGGATAATAGCACCTTTACTGTTACGATGAAGTTGCAGCTCCCTCCTTTTTTTGCTGTCAAGCATTTTTGCATAAGTGATAAAGTTGTTACAGCCCTCCAAAACTGTTCCCTCCTCTGCAGTGTTTTATAGCTAAAGTATATTATGGATTAGCACAGCAACAGCTGCTAATAAGTACATACGGTTGTGTCCGTCCCCCCTCTGAGAAATTACATCTGCATTAACCAAATTGTCACTTAACGGTGAATCACAGGACCAACATCAGAGCAGACAGATACTTTAATGTGATTGCTCCAAATAAGAGAGAACCTATCTAAGCTCCATAGCCAGTCAACTGTCCTTACTTCTCTCATGTAAACCTAAGAATTGTTGATTTGTCAGTATGTTTGGTGAGGATAAGACTTTATTTCTTAGAGAACCTGAGCTCCTGCTCCCTCACCCCATCCATGATCCTCTGTAATTTCCAGAGTTCCTTGGAGAAGATATCATGACCTCTTCTGTCCCTTCATCCTTCAAGTCATTTTCGCTAAAGCTTGTACAAAAGATATGCAAAGTTCTGCAGTGTACCAAGACTTTGCCATTACCAAACTAAAATTATTTGTAAATTATATATAAACTAAAATTACATTTTATTTATTTATTTATTTATTTATTTATTTATTTATTTATTTATTTATTTATTTATTTATTTATAAATACAGGTTGATTGCCCCTTATCTGGACATCCAAAATCCAGACTATTCCAAAAACCCAGACATTTTCTTCAGGGCTATGATTTAAAAAAAAAAAAAAACTTTTTCCAGCACCTGGCTGGTATAGCGCAAGGCATGCTGGGGCGCAAAATTATTAAAAACATTGTACTGTATAAAATTACTTTCAGGTGATGTGTATATGAGACAAATGAATTTCGTGTTTAGACTTGGGTCCTATCCCCAAGATACCTCATTACATTTATGCAAATATTCCAAACTTCACACAAATCTGAAATCCAGACAGCTTCCCGTCTCAAGTAGTCTGGATAAGGGATACTCAGTGTGTACTAGTGGTCCTTGGTGATGAGCTTGGAGAATGATGAGCTTGGAGTAACTTTTGCTACGTGTTATCTCTGGGAAGCAACAATTCCTCTTACTTAGTTAATAGTAACTAGGACCCAAAGAGTTATTTGCTTGCATACACACAAAGGTTTGGGGCATGCATTGTGGTGTCTCTGATAGTTGTGGTGTCAACTTCAGCTTCTCATGCTGCTTTGGAAGGTGTCCCAGAGAATCTTTTGACTCTTTGGATACTGTAGTTATTGCTCTGGTGTTTGTATGAGAGTTCCTAGCACAACCCTTTGGATCCTGGCTTCTGTGCTTTATACAGAAATAGAAAATCTCATAGCTGGTTCTTATAACATTATCTTTCAAGTGATTTGGTGAGAAATCAGCATGAATTTATGCATTGTTGAGGTACTTCAGAAGCTCGAGAGAAGGTCATGGAGGCAGACTGGGTATTCTGTGGTTGCTAATGAGATGAGGGAAGCTTGATAGAAACTCTGCCAAAATGCTCCGTGCCCTAATATGATTAGGTTGTGTCCCTAAACATGCTGGCCATAATCCAAAGAACTATGCATGTAGTTCCATGTGCCCAAGAGGGCTTTGAGTGTATTTTCTGAACAGGAGCCCCACGTGTTGCATGACCAACCACTTTTGAAATGGGGGAGGGGGGGAGAGAGACTGAAAATGTAATTAGGAGGTGGATGGTAGTGTTCAAGTTTTCTGTCTTCAAGAAATCCTTTCCACATCTGTGTGTCTGCCACAGATCCTCTGCACATTGCAGAAAATGTGGGGCATGTTCTAAAGGTCTGCAGTTGGCTCACATGTGCACTAACTAGGTCTTTGGAGCCTTATTGTTGTTGTTTGTAACTTGAGAGAGCATCTGTGAATGTGTCCAGTGCTTTCTTGTGGCTGCACGTTGTAGGGAAGACCAGTAACGATGGGCAACCAGTCTTCAGGGAAGCTTGTCAGCCATTATTAAACTTCTCATTGAGGAACCCCTGATAAACTCCCAAGGAATTCCAGGGTTCTCCAGAACACAGTTTGAAACCCACTGTAATGAGGTATAAAAATAGGGTTAAAAATAGACATTCTCATTGGACTCCCCTAAAGAGAATCTTTGGCTCTCAATCATTTCCTTCATTTGTATGCGCTGTCATGCAGATGTAGTTAGCTTGGAAACCATTTGAATAAATGTCCTTCACTATTAATTCTTAGTGTATGTGTGTTTTTGTATTAAATCACATTAGATTTTTGTCAGAAGACTTGCTTATTCAAATGTATACTTCAGTAGCACAGTTAAGGTCTTCAGACAAAAATCTAACTTCAAGTGGATGTTTTTCCGTAGCCTTTAAATTATTCCTTTGAAGTTATCATATGGACCAGTTTTGACTGTGTTGGTCTTTCATAACTGCACAGAATATTCATTATACCAAGAAGAACTTTCTGAATGTAAGTTTGCTCAGGTTCTGAGCAGTATGGAGACTCGTCCCAGCACACACAGAGGGTGGTCACACACAGAAAGAGTAACTGTTTGCTGCTCAAAATCTTCCTATATTTAAGGACTTTTAGAGTTGCTGCTAGATACGGCTCTGGATAATTATGTTATCCGGATGGGACAATGGGATCTGGAGTATCCTGTTTTAGGGTGTAGATGTGTAGCTTAGTGGGTGGATGGACTTAGAATGGGTACTGCTGTGCCAGTTCCTGGTACACAATTAAGGGAACTTCTAATCAGAATGTAGATGGACAGGAGATGTTGCCCATGGGGTGGATAATGGTAACAGCTAAAATACAGATGCTCACAACCAGGATATAAATACAGCTTCACAGTGCTCACATGCCAGGAGGATATGTTGGAATGGGATCACATAGAACATGCTGCGTGTAAAAGCAGGTACGAGCGGGGCATTACACTGTGATATGTGTTCAGATAAAAGTGCAGATTATGAAAATGTCTTGATACTGTATTACAGGCAAAATACAGATATTACTGAGAGGTTGCGTTCAGTGGGGGGAGGAATGCAGATACAGCAGGAGATGATATTGGAAAACAAAGGAGATTTCATTCAATGAGGACAGTACAAACAGGAGGTGCATAGGAAGGGTTACCTGATTACATTCCATGAAGACAGGAGATGGCACAAATTGGATTATCTTCTTCCTCCCCTCAGGGTGTGATGGGAAGGGACAGCACATCCAGAGGAATTTGAGGCTTGAACAGAGTACTTTGGAAAACTTGGCTTAAGGCTCAGGAAAGCAGTATCCTAGGGTCCATTTTCTGTGCAGAGGTTCTGGGTGAAGCATTTCATCATGCAAAAGTGGCATTTATTGATGCTGGCACGCAAAGCTCATGGAGATGTTGTCTGGCATCAACTTTACAAGATAATGAATGAGCACATAAAGGGCATGGCATAGCCAGGAAATAATTTTTAACTGATTTGTAACAGTAGAAACCAGTCATGCATTTGTTTCACGCCGTGGTTATCTTCAGAAATTGTTTTTGTTGCTTGTGAGGGAACAACAACATCATGTTCCTTTCGACTCTTTAAAAAGAAAAATGCTGCCTGTGTACCTAATTATATAAAAGTATAAGAATGAAATTCTTCTTTCTAATGGATCTGTTTGTTCCACTGTGTTATGCACATTGTATCATGTTGCCTTCTTCTGTGTTGTATTTCAGGCTGAAGGCTCCAGGCTCCAAAAAGAACTCCGAGGATATTTAGCTGCAATTAAAGGTAACTGAAGTCAAAATGCAGTTTTTTAAAAAAACATTTCCTTTCCAACACTTAAATGTGCAAATGAATCAGCTTATTTTGTGAAGGTTAGAACATACAGTGGACCCTTTCATTCCGTGGATTCAGGTTTCGCGAATTTGTCTTAATCCCCGGATCCGCGGGGTCAATGTTCAAAACGTAAAAAGAAATAAAAAGGAAAAAAAAATGCAGGTTTTTAATCTTTTAGAAGCCTATGCAGGGCGCTTTCAAGCCTATGCAGGGCTTCTGTAAGTTTAACGACCCATTTCCGGGTCACTCGAAGACTCTTTCCCCCCGCCCCAGCCTTGCCCCAGGATGCATCCTGGGACAAGGCTGGGAGGAGAGAAGAGCCTTTGTGCGACACAGAAGTGGGCTGTTAAACTTGCAGAAGCCCTGCAGAGGCTTACAAATGGCACGATTTGCTTCTAAAAGGTAAAAAAGCCCACGTTTAAAACTTTTTTTTTCTTTTTACAGCATTTTGAACATGGACCCCAGTATCCACAGAGAACAGTCTGGCAATAATGAGTATGATTGACATGCATTATTAGACCATAGGTGTGTGTGCGCACCATTTTTTAAAAAAAATATTTGAGGTGTTCACTTATCCCTAAAAACTTTCAATTTGACTCATTGACTAAAGCAAACCCATGGCCTGTCATAAAAAAGCCAAAATTGCAATTTTCATTTCAACATTGCGCAAACGGAGCAATGGTACAAAATGGGGTCCAAAAAATTAAAAAAAAAACCCACGAATGTCTGCCCCCTTTTTTATATGAAGACATGAGTAGACAGTCATAAATGTGCTCCTGAAAAGGTCCATATTTACACTGTTCACAGTCCAAATTTCAGATCTTTTAGTTGGGACAATTTTTTATAATCCTTTTTTGATTGTTAAAATGGGTAGGCCTGCTGGAATAGCCAAGTCTTTCGCAAATGCTGAAAGGCAGTCAGACGGGGAGCTAGGCAGATCTCTCTGGGCATTCTACATCCTAGTGCCCACTGTGGCAAAGTCCGTCTCTCACTATATTTCTCCCAGTCAATCATCTGAAAGAGATGGGATGTGCGGAAAGCCCTCACTAAATTATCTTAATGAGAGAGCATACCCATGTGGTGGTGGTGATGGTGGGGTTTTTGACCCTTTTGTTATCCTAGTCCCAAGCCCATTAGGGCTTTAAAGGGAATTACTAGCACTTTGAATTGCCCTTAGAAACAAACTGGCAGTCAATGCAGGCATTATAAAAGAGGGGTCACATATCTATGAAAACTAGTGGTAATTGTTATGTACCATCTCTTGGTCAACAGATCACAACAGTGCTCTTATTTTTAGGCAAAATTAGTGAGTTCCCTTTACTTTTAGCATGACTTGGTGCTAGTTTTACATTTAGAGTCACCCAAACCCCTAGATCACAAGCCATATGTTTTGTAAAAGGTAGTGTGATTTCCCTCCCCCCTTGGGCAGATGGGCTTTCCATTGTGTGGGTTGGGTGTTTGCGGATGTGAATGTTATCATGATAGCAACAGTTCTCTTAATCGCACCTACTTGTTTTTTTTATATAATTTCTATTATTAAAATGTGTTTTGATTTAGTTGCACAAGTGCTTACTTAATGTAGCCTGTGGTTTTCCTTTTAAAACCTGAACTCTTTTTTTGGGAGTGGGGGGAAAGATTCACACAATGAAGCTTTTTGCGGGGGGCCTCAATGTGAACTGTTGGTGGACACCATGGTTATGGATATTTATTTATTTATTTAAAGAATTTTTACCCCGCCTTTCTCCTGAAGGGCAATCAAGGTGGGGAACATTGAAAAGCACTTTTTTTTCAGTCTTCCATGCAGGGGTGTAGTTTGGAAGGGGAACAAAGTTTCAGGACTTCATCGGGGGGGTTCAGGTGCTGGCTTTAAAAACTTTTCAGAGCATCTTAGCCTAGAAGAAGCATCAGGCTCAGTTGGAGGCAAATTGAGAAATTTACCTAGGGGCATGTAATATGTAGCTCCGTGTTACATTTACAGTCCTATTTAAATTTACCTGGGGGTAAGCCCTGTTGGACACAGCGGGACGTACTTCTCAGCAAACAAGCAAAGGCTACCAATCTAGTATACCTTTTATATTTATCTGGGATATTTCTCATTCTATTTTTGTTTTCATAGAACCATAGCGTTGGAAGGGGTCTTCAGAGCCATCTAGTTCAACCCCCTGCTTGAAGCAGGAAAATCCTCTTTAGAACATCTTGAAAAGATGCCTGATTTCTGCTTTTGTAATGAAATGTCAGTTAACGAGAAACAAACGATGTTAAATATTAATTCCTTGTTCGGTGCTGCCGTCTCTCTGAACTTGTTTCATTTAATTTGTCTAGTTCTGGAGCAGCAATTAAAAGAAACTAGAGCAAAAAAACTTAATTATGAAATGTAGCTAATCGAATTTGATACCCCCTAAATATTCTTGTACATAATGCTGGAGTGTGCTCTCCGTACATTGTAAGCTCATTAACTGAGACAGTTTCTTGCTCACTCAGATGAAGAGTACCATTTGAAAGACTTGCACCTAAGTACTCTTATATACATAAATGCAAAAGATAGTGGGTCATTTGATATATTTAAATAGTGTCATGATACTGTCTTTAATGTTAGATGAGTAAGTGCAACTGCCATTACTGCGGACATAAAATCCCTGCAATCTGTTGATGGATGTCCGGGAATGGATCTACCCAGCAGGGAGGGTCTGTCTGATCCCAATGCTGGGTTGTGCTGGGGAGGGGGCCACAAGTGCCACTGTCTTTCAGGTGGAGGTGGTGTAAGTTGTGCCTCAGCCTTGCGTAGCACAGTTGAAGCTCAGCTGGCGGCTTGGTCGTCTTGGCAACCATGACATTGCAGCTGAGTGCATCATGGGTGGATGGGGCAGGACAGGGAAGGCGGGTCCATGCAGCAATGGGGCATAAACGCCTTTGCACTGGCCAAGGATGAGAATGGATGGCCTGAGGTGAGGCGGAGAGTGGGGGAAAACATCCAGGAATCGCTTCAGTCCGTGTTGGCTACCTTACCCTTCAGCCTGGCCAGGATTGCATTAGGGCACCAGTGAGGTCTGCAGAGTCTACCCTCTCGGTTGATTTGTACACCAGACCGACTCCCACATGATGGTCTTTTGAGCAGGTGAGAGCTCCCCCCCCACAGGATGAATTGGGGCCTCTGTGTCAGGGGTTTTATATAGGACTGTCAATATATGTGTAATCATGGTGGCTCAGAAAAGGACTACAGGTGTTCCCAAAGTGTAAACAAGAATTAAAGCTACAGTACTGTAAATGCAAAAAAAAAAAAATGTCGTCTTTAACTCTCTGTGTTTGTGTGTATGTTTCTACCTCCATTGACAGGTAGAAATCTTGTTATGCTTTGTGTTACACTCATAATGTACACTGCCATTCATTCCCTATTACAACTCCGCTGTGCTACATTGACGACTCGCTTAATGACAGTTGCACTATATGATGGGTTTTCCAGAACGTATCCCCGTCGTTAAGTGGGGGACACCTGTACTGTTTTCACAAATCACCATGATTAAGTGTACAGCTTCATACATACAAACCTGTTGGGTATACGTAAACAGTTGCTGCATCGGCTCATATAAGTGTTAAATGTAAAGGTATCCCCTACTCGAAAAGGTAAAGGTATTCCCTGTGTCCAGCTCTAGGGTGCGGTGCTCATCTCAATTTCTAAGGCCGAAAAGCCAGCGCTGTCCGAAGACGCTTCCGTGGTCATGTGGCCGGCATGACTAACGGAACGCTGTTACCTTCCCACTGCAGCGGTACCTATTTAACTACTGTACTTGCAATTCCTTGCTTTCGAACTGCTCGGTTGGCAGGAGCTGGGACAGGAGACGAGAGCTCACTCCGTCATGCAGCACTCGGGTCTCAGACTGCTGTCCTACCGACCTTCTCATCTGCAGTTCAGCATCTTAACCACTAAGCCACTGCATCCCCACATATAAGTGTTGCCCCCCCCCCCCAGAATTTTGACTAGACTGTGAGCCCACTGTGGGTACCATTCTTCCCCAGTGATGATTGTTGGCTGGGTGAACTGGCCTTCTGAACCAGTAAAAAGTGAAGTGAAGCAACCTGGCCAGGGGCGGGGGAGAAAATATCTCTGGCACAAGCGAAGCCTCATAGGATTTCTCTATTTTTACAAAAAATAAAAAAAATGGATAACTGAAACCTAGCGTATTTTTAAAAGGGAGCTGGCCAGAGCCAGCTTCACTCATATATTTATTTTACAGTTTCCTTCTTGTCTGTGACTGAGCTGAATGTTAATTCTGGCAAGAGATCAGAAGAAATGCATACGGTGCTAGAGATCAAAAGAAATGCATATGGTGCCGTAGGCTGAATATTTCGCATCCTCCAGGGCTAGAATTTGCTAACGCAGAATAGGTCAATGTGAATAGAGATGCTTTTATAATATGTACATTTTTTTTAAGCGACTGAGTAGTCCTACTCTAATAGATCTCTGCTCAGTCGTGCTTTATTTTTATTTTTTTTACCATTTGCACTGATTAATTTGCAGCAGTGTGGAAAAATGGGCCCTCCTGTGGGGAGAGTTCTATGAAAGCCAGCCTCATTTTCTGTCATCTGCTGCATTTCATTTTGAAAAGGAAGAATGATCTCTGTATCTGTGCAATTCTGCAATAGGTTGTCTCTAGCTGATACAGCTTCTCTATGGCTGTGTGCAAGACAATGATTTCTCAGGCACCTAAAAGTAATCTGATAGAGACATCATTGTCTGTGGTACATACAACCAGGGCCATCTTTTCCATTGGGCATGCTGGGCAGTTGCCCGGGGGCCCTCGAGCGCAGGGGGACCCCATCGTGCCACCGCCATAGGAAAAAGTGTTTAAAAGGCGCTTTTTTTTTTTGCACCGCTGCCACCACTGCTACTCTTTTTTTACCTCCCTGAGAGGTCTGTTGGTCCCCCTGGGGGTGTCGGGAACCTGCGGACCCCTCTGCAGGCCTCCCTGCACCTTAGAAAGGTCCTCCAATGCAATCGCAACCCACTTCTGGTTTCGTCAGAAAACTGGAAGTGGGTTGCGATCACGTCGGTGCCCGGGGGCCCACGATGCAGTTAAGACTGCTCTGCATACAACTGTATTTTTGCTGGCTTGTTACAGTCTCTGGTCAAATGGAGTGTGCATGTTTTTGAAGCACTGCCAACTGTGATTGTCTAGGGCAGGGGTTCTTAACCTTTTTACAATTACAGACCCCCAATGGATTGCCCAATATGTCCCCATATCCCCTTCGCCAGAATCAGCAAATTCTTTGTCTTCACCAATTCTAGGCATGCAAGATGCTTCTAAGAAGCTTACAGAGTCTCTACATGAAGTATATGAGCCTGATTGGTATGGCCGGGAAGACGTGAAAATGGTTGGAGAGGTAAGAATTTATTTAAGGTGTTTCTGGTCCTGCCTTCTGCCTAGTAAGGAGCCCTGTGGCATCTAACAACAATGTAAAATCCAATGCTAAAACACCAATTAAAGCAAATGAAACTAAAGGTTAAAGTGGCACACAGAACAGAATACACCAGAAGAAACTAATGACCAAGAAAACCAAGAACATACTCAATTGTCCTGGATCCTCTGAAATGGAGGCCATTTTCACTAAAAGCCTAAAAAAATGTAGCCAAGGTGTCAGACACTAGTACTAAAAAGGGCTGGTCTTGTGTGGTCACCTGTTGCTCTTCAGTTCTGGGGGTGGTGGTGGAGCAGGGTCTGTAATGATGACCTATGCAAATAAGTATTTTTGTTTGCGAGGGAACCTCGGTCCCAGAGCATTTAGGGCTTTCAGTGTCAAAACCAGTGTGTGGAATGGGGCTTTGTAACAAATAGAGAACCAATTAAGATGGTATAGTATCAGAGCTGTATATTCTGGATCCCAGTTAGCATTCTGGCAGCTGCATTTGACCAGCTGAAGTTTCCAAACTCTCTTCAAAGGCAGCTTGCATGCATTACAGTGATGTAGCATGGATGTTGCCAAACCGTGAATGACACTGGCCAGGTGTGACCTGTCCATTCTTATACAGTATCTTCCGATTCTGTGGCAGAGGAACTTTAGTGTGTTGTCTTCCGCCACTTACGAATTAACATATTAAAGTGGCTTTATTCTATTATTTGTTCAAATGATTACTATCCCACCTTTCCCTCCAAGGAAATGGAGTTCTCAAGGCAGCGTACAATATAGAGGGGGGGAAATGGAACGTCATGTGGTGCAGCTCTTGCTGAACTGCACTACGACAAATTGCGGGTGGGTCGCATGATATATCTTTTCATTCTGCAAAAACTCCATGTACTTGGGAGAGTAGCATGCGAGGCTAGAATCTTCTCTCGGATATGCCAGTTTTCTTTGTGTAGATTTTTTGTAAGCAAAAAGCATGTCATTCCCCCATCCCCAGTCCAAAGTGGTGTTCCCCCTCCAGAGCTTCTCAGTGTGATTCTTCTGCTGCTCATGTAGCTCAGCTCTTACTAAAGTTGTAGGTTGGAAATGATCATTGGGTGCTGTTACTTGTGCTACTGTATCCTGAATTATGTTACTTGTGATTTTTCTTGTCTCTTGCTCATGCTTTTACACACCTACAAAGGTAACTTAGGACCTCAACCTAATTTTATTCTGTGCGTCACTTGATACGCTGTACTCCAAGATGGGAATTGCAGCCAATGGTTATTCAACCAGTAGTTATTCTCTCTTGCCACTGGTAGGGAACTTTTTATATGAAGATGGTTAAGAATATTTATATACCGCTTTTCAACAAAAGTAGTTCTCAAAGCAGTTTGCAAAACAAAATAAATCAATAAATATGATGACCTTTTGTCCATTCAATATAATTATAACCCAACATTTCACTATGAAATGCATTTAAGGAAAAAGGATGGTCCAGCATAAATGGTCTTACAGCAGTTTATCCAGCAAAGTTCAGCAGACAAATTTGTGTTGCATATTCCCTTCCAAGTGACCTTGATAATAATTGTCTCTCGAAGTGCAACTCTTTTATTCAGGGAAAGGCCATTTAGTCCTGTTAATTGATAGGAAACTTCCAAGATCTTGATTTATCTAGAACTTGTCTCTGTAAATTGATGGGCCAACAATGGGGCCTGGGGTTAATGTGCTCCGATTTAATAATCATTGCCACTCTGTGAACTACTGTGATTAAACTTTGCGCCACTAAAAGAATTTATTACCTCGGCAGTGATTAGAAGGTTCTAGTAATTACTTATAGTCCTGCAATTAAAACCAAGAGAGCAGTTTCGAATGAGCTGAACCGTGTGACATACATACATGATCCACCGTATCTTTTGCTTGTAGCAACATCATCTCTGGGCAGCATTACTGGACAACAGACTTCCAGGTTACTGTTTGTGTGAGGAAAACCAACAGTGCTGTGATTCAGTGGCTCTTAATCTTTCAGTGTTTTGTGAGATTTTTCTCCTCCAGCCAAACTTCATCTCCATCTACGTAGGTCCTAGGATCTTCCCTGAAGTTAATGGTTTTGAAAATAGAGGGTTGTCGCAGTCTAAGAGCTGGTGTATTGTTTGGGCTAAGAGTGTGTCAACTGGAGAGAGATCTGGTCTCGTGTCTTGCTGTGACCATAAATGCAGTGTCAAACTACACGCTGTGTTAATTTAATGAGAACGCACTTGAATTGATTATATTAACAAAATAGCACCTAGATTGGGTGCCCCCATGGATTGGGGACACGTCATGAAGTGGGGTTTAACACTTTGCCCCACTTCAATCCCAATCTGGATCATGTAGCCACACCTCTAGGGCTGGGTTTTTTTTAATTCGGGGGGGGGGGCGGGCGGGAGAGAGAAAGTTCCTATTGGCGCAAGTGAGAGATTTTTTTCCAGGGTAAATATCAAATGGGTGGGTGAGGGGGAGTGATCTAGATAGGAACCATGGCAGGGGGAGAGAGTTTATGCTCCTTCCTCTCCACACCATAGTCCTGAATCTCGAGGGCCCAATCCAAGTGCAATTTAATTTTTTGAAGAAAACCAGCAATCAAGCATATTAGCGTTGGCTGTGTGCCTTTATGTAACGTGGGGTCTGACACTTATTACGTAAACCCGCTCTCACTCTCGGCCTCCCCACTGTCGTAACTGTGTGACATGGAGTTAATGATACTGACCTGCCCTGTGTGTGTGTGTGTGTGTGTGTGTGATAGATAGATAGATATAAATAGAGGTGTTCGAAAATGGTGATAATGAAATAGAAACAAATAACACCGCTTTCTGCTAAAAATCTGCAAAAAACCCCAAACATGTAATTTTGTGTCATTCTTCATTTGCTTACACTGTACAACCGATACCACCTACCTAGCACACTTTTCAAGCGTTTACAATTGATAACAATGGGAAAAATTTGGAATAAAAACACATAACACGGCTTTCTGCTATTTCGTTTTGGTTAAACCCTGAAATCTGTGAAAGAATAAAACCATTTTTCAAACACCTCTAGATATGAAGTATTCTATAACCTGATGGGGCTTGTCAGTCCCACCTCAGACCCTATCCCTGTTTGATGTGGGTGTTGTAAATGTATCATTTCACACACCAGACATCCACTTATCCACCACAAATCTATTCAAGTCCTTTGCCTGTCTCTACCTCCCGTGCTCTCATCCCATTACCAGTTTCTTCTTTTTCTTCCCCTTATTCCCTGCTCAGGGGGAGACCAAGTACTGTACCTCAGGAAATATTTTTTTAAAGGGATTTAAAGAATGGCCTCGTATTTCAGCAACATCTGTGGCATTTTAAATTTAATTGCAAGTGCTATTTTAGTCTGGCATGACACAACCCTGTTGTCTCTAGTGCAGCCCGGATGCAGCCCATCAGCACTAATAGGCTTGAGGTCCAGAAAGTCCCACTGAGTGTTGCCCCCCTGGGGGAGGTTGGCATAGGACTAAGCTGCAGCTTATGTAAAGAATTTTCTTGTTTATCTGCTGAGGCAGCAGCGACTCAAATCTGATTCAGTGTGACTGAGGAAAATGTCTACTTCCTTAAGGAAAAAAAAAGGTAAAAATGCAGTTCTGAGCTAGAATGTTAATCTTTAACGTTTTAACCAATACCGGATATCAAATATGCTTTCATGTTTTATATAATTTTGTTTAATACAGGTTAATTGCCCCTTATCTGGATTTCAAAAAACCAGAATGCTCCAAAATCCAGAACTGTTTTGCATGGTGGCATGACTTTTTTGCTCGCCGGTGGACACCAGCTGGCATAGCTCGAGGCTACCCAGCACTACCCAGCTAAGGAAGATGGCTGCACTGAGACCCCTGGCGTTGGGCAGTTCAGAACGCGGCATGGAGCCGAGCGGGCAGCTCAGTGCGGGGGGCCTTCCAGGGAAAGGGGCAAGCCGAGAGCCTTACCCACACCGGGGGGCAGACAGCACAATGCAGACCGCAAGCGCCAACGACAGGTTGCTTCTTTGCCTGCGTATTCCAAAATCCAGAAAAATCCGAAATCCAGAACACTTCTGGTCCCAAGCATTCTGGATAAGGGATACTCAACCTGTACACTTAAAAAAAACTGCTCCACACAGTGGGAAACGCGCTTTCACAGCTGTGTTTCTCTCTTGCATGCACCCAGTGGCGTCACGAGCTGGCTTGTCACCCCGTGCGGGGACGGCCAGCTCAGCGCGTCAACCCCCACCCCCATCCCAATGTGTCAACCCCCCGGTACACTCAACCCCCATCCCGGCACGACACCCCCGGAGCTGGCAGGCTAAGCCGCATCTTCCTTGGCAGCTTGGCCACTTCTAAATAGGCCGGGCAAGGCTTCGAGCGGCATGCCAGGCAAGGTACAGTGACATGCGCACAACACCGCTCAAAGCCTTTCCCTCAGAAGGGTCTGCCCCCTTGCCCCCCCGGTGACGCCCCTCCTTCATGTTTCCTTTTTGTGAGTCAAAGACCTCTGTAGTCCTTATAAGGTAGTCTTATAACGAATAATGGCAAAGAAAATGCCCTTCATATCAGGTACATCCATTGGGGCTGCTTCATGGTGTATATCAGCTTTCTGGTGTGTTTTATACCCAAGATGAAAAAGGTATACTCAAACTGTGAAGCCTGTCATACTTTACAGGAATGGCCCTGTAAGTCTTACATTTACTACAAGAACATTAACATGGTAAAACTGTGAGTGTCTCTTGGGAGGGCTCTCACTCCCTAATGTTCCACTTGCTATATATTTAAGCCAGGCCATGCTGCATTTATCTGAACATGAGGTATCTCTGACTGGGATTGATATTTTGGGTTGTATATAGCAGTGGTGAAGTGAGGAAGCATCTCAGTACAGGGATATATGGGACAACCAAGCTTGAATATTTTATGTTCTGATTAATGGGGACGGGTGGATAAGGGTTGTGAATGAGCCCTGGAAAATTTGCTTTTGTTGTTACTGTGTTGACTTTAAGTATAAGTACCATCTGACCAGGACCTAAGAAATGGCAACATGTGGAAATATTCTGTTGTTTGAGCATTCTATTTGTGAGCAAATTGTTTACTTTTTAAATTTAGAAAAAAATTTAATTTCTAAATTAAATTTAGAAAATTTTAAATTTTAGAAAAAAGTTCATTTTTCAACAACAAAAAAGTTCTCAAAGTAGTGTGCACAGCAGAAGAAATGAGAAGATGGTTCCCTGTCCCCAAAGGGCTCACAACTAAAAAGAAACACAAGGGAGAATCTGGCAATCGCCACTTCATCGTGTAGCCTGTCATCATTAGTCATCATGTTGAGATGAATAGGATACAGTCTGCTCTCCTTGCTTCAATGTAGAAGAGAACCACTAATAATGCAAGGTGCTCTTGTCCAGTTAGCAGGGAAATTACACTAAAGCAAACCGCTAAAGTAACTAAGGGCATTTTTTGCGTGTTCTGTTTTCCAAACATGCGTTTCCTAAAGACAAAGTAATCGAAGAGCTAGGATTGACTGTGGCTCCCCGTGCAGAGTACACTTGATGCCAGCTCTGCTGTTGGGTTTGTTGCTCCACAGTGTGCCAAATGGTCTTTCCTTCCAGGTGTAAATATGCGTGTTTAGGTTTTGAATTTCAGTTGTCCCAATTTTGATGGACATTTTGTTACTTTCCTCCCCTCTCTTTGCAGAAATGTGATGTGCTTTGGGAAGATTTTCATCAAAAGTTGGTCGATGGGTCATTGCTGACCTTGGATACGTATCTGGGACAGTTTCCTGACATAAAGGTACAGTACTGTTAATGTCTCAATACGGACTGGTCCACATGGTAGGCAGAAATATTGTACAATATATGCAGAAATATTGTAGTCGAGAAAGGGAGGGTCCGAGCCCATGCAGTCACACACCATTGCACATACAAGTATGTTCATATACACATCTGGGTCTTACGCGTAAGCATGTATGCCCAATTCCTGTAGCTCCTCCATGTCAAAAGGTGGATGGATACTGTATGCATCCACCGCACCCACAGTGTTCCTACGTTTCCAAGCCTATGAACCAGCCCTGAATGGCTACTGTGTCCATTATTATGTGATCTGTAACAACCGTAACAGTGTGATCCAAAGCCAAGCTGGTGAGGTAGGCACTTCAGATACAGGTAAACTGCCTGACTCTTTGTGGAACACTATAAGTCTGGATTGCATACTGGCTCACCTCTTGGGACACTTTTGCATGGAAGGTGCTTCTTTGAGATAGGATGACGGACTAAAGGACCATTTACTTTGCTCTACCCCTACAGTTCTTTGGGTCTGCCCGGTAACATTTTGCATAATAGCTATCTGGATTAATACAGCTTTCAGTTTCCTTACATTTTAAATATTTTCCTGAGGATTTTCATGGAACTGAAACTGGCAGCAGAACAGAGATATCACATGTTTCACCTACTGCTACCTACTGCTACCTACAGCTATAGTAGGAGTGGGAACTCTGTTCCCCTGGTCTTGTAGATTAGGTTGCCTGGATATTTTTCACCTTTGCTTGATGGCTGGCTGGCTTGAATTGCTTCTGTTCCTATGGACTCTTGGCACTCAGATTGCAAGAGTAAGGGAGAAAATGTTCCCCTGCCAAGCTTTCCCACTGTTTGGTTGATTTCATGTTGGTACAGTTCTTGCCTGACTGTTCCCTGGAAGGACAGGTACTAAGGCTGAAACTCAAATATTTTGGCCACCTAATGCGAAGAGAGGACTCTCTGGAGAAGACTCTGATGCTGGGAAAAATTGAAGGCAAAAGGAGAAGGGGAAGGCCAAGGATGAGATGGTTAGACAGCATCACCGATGCAACAAACATGAAAATGAGCGAACTCAGGAAGATAGTGGAGGACAGGAAGGCCTGGCGGGATATGGTTCATGGGATCACGAAGGGTCGGACACGACTTAACGACTGAACAACAACAACAACAACAGTTCTTGCATTTATTTTATGAACAGTTTTTAATTTCTTGGGTTTATAGATATACTGTAGATATATTGTCACAATAATACGTTTTAGGAGGAAATGAGTCATTCTTGTGAAAAACAAATTCCTGGGCAGAACTGTGTTTTACTCTGGCTGAAATTAAGCTTTGGTACTATTAACAAAATATGTTGTAGATCTCTTTAAACTTGAAGCCAACTCCTGGGCTGATTTGGGACTATTTTATTAATTCACCAAACATATATCAAAATGGAATATGATAATGAGTGCTCTAGTGTAGCAGTCTCCATCTATAATACCCTCTTGAAAGAATATTTACCCGTATTTATTGGGGTATAACACGCACCGGCATATAACACGCAACTTAGTTTTAACAGTGCTATTTGAGTAAAAAAAACTTTAAGCATTTTTCCACCTGTGGTTCTCACTTGACTGTAGTTTTCCTGTTCTGTGGGACCACCATTGCCACCTATGTTGGCCCCACTGCCACTTATTTACCCAAGCAGGACAGAATTGTTTCCAATTCTGAGAAAAAGGTGTCTGTCCCCTCTGTGTTCAGGGTTGCAGAGGAGAGGAAAGGGGTGCAAAAAGAAAAGAAAAGGTGCAGACACAAGGAGAGGGGAGAATAAGGGTGCAAATCCAAGCTGCAACTATCAAAGGCACAGTGGCGAGGGAGAGAAAAAGGTGTCTGCCCCCTCTGTTCAGGGTTGCAGAGGAGAGGAAAGGAGTGCAAAAGGGTCATTCCGTGTCAAATCAACCAATAAAAAATACATTTTGGAACTTGATGTCACGGATTTTGCTCATTTTCGGTACATTTGTAGCTTACCATGAGATGTTTAAAAATTATTTTTTTCAGATTTTTTTGTCTACAGACATGGGACAGGTGTCGTTTTAAAGCTTATGAATTGGGCTTTCATTTGATATACAACATGACAAAATTGTAAATTTTCAAGCAATTCAAAAATATTCAAATATTAATTTTGAAATTTTGGAAAATCGAACTTTTTTAAAATTTTCAAAAAAATCACACTTAAAGGTATATGTCTTGTAGTCAGTCAAAATTTCAAGATGGTATCTCATTGGTATCATACAAAAATTAAATTTTCTTGTTTTCAGTGACCAGGAATTAAACCCTTCAAGTCCATTTTTCTACAGTTTACATTGATAAAATTATGTGGTAAACTGAAATGAATCCAAAAAATTATAACAGGACTTATAGAGATAGATTTATAGAGAATGAATTCACTTTCTGTTCTTTTACAGGATCAGCTTTTTGGTAAAACTATCTCTATAAGTCCTGTTATAAATTTTTGGATTCATTTCAGTTAAAAAAGAACCCAAAAAGAAACACCAAACAAACAATTTTGGAAAAACACCACGCAGAAATTAGAGAGACAGAAGGGGGATTGCAAGAAGAAAATCTGAACTGCAGGGCAAAAAGAATGAAACTTACTGTGGGAAAATGCCACTTTATTTCTAAAACAACAGGAGACGATGAAACAAAACAAAACATAGTGCCGAGAGCATTTCCCTCCCCCATTTCCCTCCCCTTCAGACAAACTTGCAGAGATAAACCAAAATACCTCGAAGGCAAAGGGGAACAAATTTCCAAACTTGCAAAGCAAACAGATTACCTCCTCCCCCTCCAACTCTTGGGCTCCCGGAGCTTCAGAGGTGCGTGCATAAATTAACTCGTGCCTGCATAAATTAACTCCCGACAAACAGCTGATAGCTTATGCGGAAGTTGGCTGCAACGGAGCTCTTTCTTGCTTGCACCTCTCCACCTCCAAGGCTCAAGGCGGAAGCACACCAGCTGCGTTCTGCGTGCGGCGCATGAAACGCAGCTAAAGGTGAGAATTCTCCAGGGGAAGCGTAAAATGCAAACGGACCTCTCTGCGGCTCCTGGCGGCTCTCGGTGTTCTGTGGGACATGTCTCCGGTCGGATAGAACGCAGACGCAGCCGGCCGCAGCGGGCTGCACGCACGGAGAACGCAGCCGGTGTGCTTCAGCCTTCAGACTGCAGGCAGAAAGAGGGGGATCCATGGGGCTCGAAAGGGGGATTTTGAAGCCTCAATTTTGCAGTATCAGTGTGTAACACGCACCCTACTATTTTGGGCCAACATTTAAGAAAAAAAGTGCGTGTTATATGCCGATAAATACGGTACTTTGTGTTTTAATATACCGGTACATGATACAAAATCAGAGTAGCTTCATGATGGAGCTGATTTTTGTCACAAGAATTCTGTTGCAGTGTGTTCTCAATCTTGTATTTGAAGAATCTGAAATGAAATTGAGAAATTCAACCTTTGACATTTTTGGTAAAATAAAGCTGCATGAAGTTCAAAATTGCATTTTTTTTAACCAGTGACATGCTTTTCTGCTCAATGCACTTAAGTTAGACAATGTGATGAGAGAGCTGAGTTCTGAAATGATGATGTAAATTAATGTGGGAATAACTTTTTTAAAACCATTTTTACCTAAGGGTGTATATACACATCTGGAGTTAAATGCGTACACCTGTGGGCTCGAAGGAAATGGGTTAAGAGAGAACATTTCAGAATTTTAAAAAGCTGCATCGTTAATTGGGGTGTAAGAAGAATTGTGAGTTTTGATTTGGGTAACTGTGCACAGAATCGTATTGCAAAGCGGAGCAGAAAGCTGGTGGACTACGATAGTGCAAGACATCATTTGGAAGCCTTGCAGAGTTCAAAGAGAAAAGACGAAGGCAGAATCTCCAAGGTAGGCTATATTTTTAATTTACAACTGGTGTCAGCATTTTTGTGTGTGAATGAGATTGTAGCCTACCAAGTGCTTGCTAAATCTTTTGTGTTGTGTGTGTTAATAGTGTGCCCGAGTCCTAAACTTCACTGCACAAAAAGAATACACCCAAAAACCAAGAGGATTTATCAACCACCTGCTGGACCATAGTGCATTGATGGTGGACCACATGCGGCCCAAAGCCGTTTCATAGCCTTCATCTCTAGAGCCATGCTTTTAATGTGAGCCAGGTCTTCCTCAAGAGCTTAAGTTGTTTTTCTACATGACATTCATACCTGGCATTTCCATCAGTGCAGTGCAGGGGGGGGGGATGTTTGCATGTCCATTTGTTCTGACTTTGGTCTCATGCATAAGTAACTGGCATCCATGGGAACTGCTTCTTCTTGTGGGCCAGAGTACTCTGGGTACCGGGGGCCACGGTACTCTGGTGACATTCATAGGGGGGGAACCAGGTAGGTCAGCTGAATGACCTTCTGTGGTTGTGTAAATTATGACGGGAAACAGATGTGTGAACTGGGAGACAATCTGGAACGACTTTTTTTTTTCATGGAATGTTTGCATTCCCTGGAGATATTACAGCATGCTGTTTGTTGCCTCTGAACTTTTAAAAAAAGTGTTTATCAGGTTTCATAATTAACATTGCAGTTAAAGAAAAGTATCACAGAATACAACTGAAGTAGAAGGGACAGGGATATCTGGGAGGGATATCTGGGAGGGTGACAGGGATACCTTTAAATAGTTAAACATTTTAAAATGTAAAAACTTAGGTGCAATTTCTGGATTGTACCTTGGTAACCCCATTCCCACTATCAAAGTGGCGCACCTTGTAGCCTGTGCTTTGCATTAGAATACTTAATAACAGTGCTCAACTTCTACATAGCACTTTTTGAGTGTGCAAAATGCTTGTAGTTCTTACAGCAACCATGTAAGGTAAGTGTTGTGTTGACTGTGCATTGCTGCCTTAACATCTTAGCAGCTTGGGTTGCTTTTATCACTTGAGGAAGTTCATAGAATTGAACGAAATGTTGTGGTTTTTATTTTTGTTTTAAACTTGTTTTTAACTTTTTAATATTGTTTTAACGTGTTTTTAACATTAATATATTTTTGTAGTTTTTATATGGCTTCTAATCCCGTGCAAACCCAATCTTTGTATGTAATAGCTGGTCATGAAAGTTTTAGATCTTTTTTGAGTAAGTGTTATCCCCATATATAACAACAATATAAGTATTATCTCCAATTGAGGATCTGGGCATGCCTTGCTTCAGAGGGGATGCCTTGCCTAAGGCCACCTATGGAGTTCACAACAGAGGTGAGATTCAAACCAGGAAAGTCCTTTTTTTTTTTAATATATTTTTTATTTTGTTTAACAACAATAAAGCACAAGACAATACAATAATAAAAATACTAACTAACTAACTACCTAACTACCTAACTAACTAACTACCTACCTAACAACAAAAATGATACAACAGGGAATGACACACTGGGGGATATCAACATGACACATTAGGAGCACTAACAAGCCGGACATCAATATATCATAGAATGACTCTTTCAACTATTCAATTATACTAACTAAAGTTACCGTCATATTTACTCAATTTCCACCTCCTGCACATCAATACATATAATGATAATATTCTTTTTTATAATTACCTTTCCATCTAATCAAAATAAAATAATTACTACCACTCTGTTCTCTTACTAACTTAAGTTAGCACCATATTTACTCAATTTCCACCTCCTGGACATCAATACATAAAATAATTACTACCAGTCTGTTCTCTTCTTTACATTTCCATCTCCTAAACCTTAAATTTAAACATCCAAATCCCTCAAATATAAATCTTAATCATTAACTCTTCAATATCTAGTATAATCTCAATTTCAATCTCAACTTTTCACTGCTGAGCATATATCAATAAGCGTATATACAACAATATGTTTATCTCTTTAAAACATTACTGATATCATCATATTGAATAAAAACAAATCTTATAAAAAGAACAGCGTGCCATATAATATCTCTTCCAAAATCAGAGGAAGCCTCCTCCAAAACATATTAACTTTCCAACAAATACTTTACACTTTCATCAGCATCTTACTTAACTTCTTTGATGTTAACCACCCTCGATAAAATATTTTATATAAAATCCTTTATATAGAAGTTTAACCATTTTATAACCTAAGTTCCAAATCTAATCTTACTCTTATAGATAAATCTCTCAACCTAAATTTATAACCCCAATATCATAATATCTTAACTGTTTCAAAATCCAATAAAAAAATTATAAACTTCATACATATTTATCATACAATCAATTCTTTATATTGTCTATTATGAAAATCTATTATCCACTGTGGTCTGTTCGTTACTTCTAATGTTTTTACCCAGCCAGTTATTTTATCACAAAACTTTATATCTAACCTGTTCCCTTCCTAATTTCTAACACCTCTGCCTCCAGAATCTGCAAATCTTTTATCAACCACGCCATAAAAGTCCAATAGAAATCTTCTCGGTCCTTTGCAAAAAAATTCTGTATTCTAAACATGAAACTTGGTCTCTCCATCTGCAATTTAAAGGTTGCAGCCTCCTGTTGTTCAGACCACTTGTCTAATTCTTCCATAACCTGGATTGCTGTAAGTTCTTCTGTTTGCCGTTTAAAGGTTGGAGCCTCCAGTTGTTCAGAGGTCTTATATACTTCTTCCATGATCTGAATTTCTACAATCTCCTCTGTAATTACTGCAGCCCGTGTCTTCAAAAATCTTGCATCCTGCATCTGCTTCAATTGCATCAATATCTGTTGTCTTTCTCCAGAGGCTTTATTTTGATTTAACAAAAGTATATTTAAAGTCTCTTTTAATTGATTAATGCTGGCCCACATATCTTGCAAAAATTCCATCATCTCCTGCTGCAACGAAAAGCAACTGTCCTGCTTGCAACTTCCAACTTTTCCACTTAAGACACACGAAGCATCACAGTTCACAATCCAGATTAAAACTAATAATAGATTCAAAGCCAAATTCCACTGAGTACATAGTCCCAGACCACATCTTGGCACATTCAGGGTTAACTTCCCAGACTGAATCAAAGGAATGCAGCTCCTTCTGTAATTCAATATGTCTCAGTTTAACAAGCACAGCTCAGGCAAAGAAGAGGGAAGCAGAGTCCATGTAAGGGGGGGGAGATCCACCCCTATCCCCTTAGCTTCTTTTAGATGCCTATAAATTTCAGCCTTCCTGTCTTCCCACTCACCGCTCCTCTTCCAGATCAGCAGAGAAACTCTTACTCCAGTCCAAGGTTGGTACGTTGAAGGAGTCTACTTTAAAATAAATCTTTTCCTCTTGTCCGGGTGAGCGGCAACGCGAGCCTTCACAGTCACCAAAATGGTGTCTGCGACAAAGCAGGGACAGAAAAGGGAATACCAAGCAGAAACTGGCTCAATGCCTTGACCAGTTTCCCTCAGTTTGCTCCCCAATCTCTCATCTACATCTCTCCTGATGCAGATGGCCCCGATCCAGCCTGGATCAAGGGAATTCCACTGCTTTGCGGCGCGGCTCCAGAGAGCTCTCTGGAATCACGTCTTCGGTCCGTCGTCCCAGCCCCGCCCCCCAAACCAGGAAAGTCCTGATTCGCATCTCAGTCTACACTTGTATGAATATGTAAAATTGCCAACTCCAGTTGTCTTGGATTTCCTCTCTTATCAACAAAAGGCATAAAGGCTGGTTATACACACCTCCCTGAGATAGAAAGCATAAACATTTGAGGTTTCAGAGGCTCAAGCAACCCAGCTCAGGTGCCTTATCCCCTGTGCCACTGTGATAACTCACCAGAGAAGGGAGCTGCATGCCTGTTTTCTGCTACACTTCAGCACCTCCATTGCAGATGGCCAGACGGTGGTATTGCAGTTACCAATTCAGCAGGGGGTCAGGTGACACAAGGGGGACCAATAAGGTTCCATCTGGTCTTATAAAGCTACTGATTCTGAGCTGGCTCCTCAGACTGAGCAATATTGCTTATACACAAACGGAGCTTCTTACCTGCCTGTTCCTGCGTATCTTCTTGACTCCTTGCCTACTTTCCATAGTGCCTCTACTAGCCCTGGGAAGAACCAAAACAAATCACAGTACTGTATTTTGTCACCCACTGCCCTTTGGTTTTCAATTAAAAGCTTGTCAGTCTGTTTGGTCTCATTCTAGGCAGAAGAAGAGTTTCAGAAAGCACAAAAAGTATTTGAAGATTTTAACATTGATTTGCAAGAAGAGCTGCCCACTTTATGGTCAAGGTAGATATAATGGGTGCTTTGTGTACTTCATCTTTTTATGAAAGCCTAGATTGTCTGTCTGTCTGTCTGTCTGTCTGTCTGTCTGTCTGTCTGTCTGTCTGTCTGTCTGTCTCTCTCTCTCTCTCTCTCTCTCTCTCTCTCTCTCTCTCTCTGCTTCTGCGTCCAATTCCCACTCATTCCCAAGGCTTGTCAGAGCATGGGGAGCGAGCAGAAGAGATAGTGAACAGGAATAGGCAGCAGTGGCAGCTGCTACTCCAAGAGTTGTTTGACCGCCAAGAGTTGGTTGGCAGTCAGGTGTAGAGTGAGTTTTGATGATGCAATGGGGCACAAAGAAGAAGGCTATAAACAGGGGAAATGAGAGTGGCAGTATTTGGTTCTAAACTTAGCATTGCCAGAAATAGTTACCATAGCTTGGACCAGGATAAATTCGATTAGAGTCTCCACTATGTTAGCATACTGACTTGGGCCTTGAATGAAAAATCTGGAATTTATCCCAAATAAAGCCCTGTTCACACAAACTTCAACACTGTGAGAGCTGCTTCCCCATGATACAAGTACACTTGTAGGAAACGGGTGTGTGGCTTTTTGCATGTGTGTTTTTTCCCCCTGATTACTGCCCAGCCAGGAGGGAGGGTAATGATTAAGTGGGGAATACCTGCATGATGAACCCTCAGCTACATAGCTTCTGCATTAACACCTTCACGAGTGTGGGCTTGTGCCATAGAGAAGCGGCTGACATGAGGGCCTTTAATCAATATCGCATGGCAAATTGAGGGTGTCCGTTGCCCTCTGCATGCATTACCAGCCACATGTTATATCCATAAGGTCTTTTTTGCATTTCCTGAATCAATATTTTACATTAGAATAAAAGCATTGTTTATCATGTAAAATAATTCCTTTGTTTCTCTCAGCATTTCAAAGCCATATGGCAAAATAATGCATTACTTCAACTTTAGAAGAGAGAAATGTGTTTTATTATTTTCCTTTCTCTTTGCAACCTTTTCATCATTACCTTGTCGTTCCCCTTAGACGAGTTGGCTTTTATGTGAACACATTCAAAAACATCTCCAGCCTTGAAGCCAAATTTCACAAAGAAATAGCTTTGGTGAGTAAAAATGAATGTACTCTGGGATAAAAGCAGCTAGAGATTTTGAACGCGCTTAAGATGCAAGGAATGCACACGTTTTTTAATCCGCGACTACTTTGTTCCCTTTCTTTTTCCAAAATGAGAATGACGCTAAAATTCCATTGTGATCATTATATGCTGCCCCACTGTCTATAGCAGAAGTTTGCTATGATAAGTAGGCGGCCAGAAGGGTGAGTTGTGGGACCTTGAAGCAATGAAATCATCAAGCTTTGAGCAGTTGGTGTGTTGAAATAGTTGACAAAGGGGTTAATGGGTTCTCAGGCTGAGATAAATGAGTACTGAGCAGAGGTTCTGTTGGTGGATCATTTTGCTTCCGGGACTTTACTATGAAGTTGTTGTGAACACTATTGTAAGATTGTATCATCACTGTGGCTGCAAGAATTTGCATGGACCCTTCCTCCTACAAGACTTTTGCTTACCAGTTCTTGGCACCTTTGACCTAGCACTGGTTTCAGTACTGCCACTTTATATTCACAAACCTGACATAAAACAAGTCTTGGTGGCAGGTTGCTGGGGGTCCTGGGAAAAAGTCTTATGCTAGACCCCTCCCCCGGTGTCCCCTGTCTTCTCTCTGGTGGCACACTGGGCACTGCCACCAGGACGGAGGTTTCAGGGGTCAACCTGGCCAGAGGGACCCTCTGAGTTTGGGCCCTCAGCCAGTGCCCAGTCTGGCCCTTAATGCCACCCTGCATAAAACACCAAAATACATAACTACTGTATTTGGAACCATGGAGACTGTTTGGATGCTTCTTTAAAGAGAACAGAGTATGCTCAATGTGAGTGAGTGTTGGGTCTGTGCCTGCATACCACGCACAAACTATAGCATTTGAACCAGAATGTACAAAGTTTGTGGAACTGCCCCTCCCCCACCTAGGGCTGGCCTTGCCATGAAGTAACCTGAAACAGTTGCATGGAATGGCGGTGAATGGATGAGCCCCCAGCCAATCTATCCGCCACCCTCTCCAGCATTCCGCTCCCATGGGCACTCTGATCTTCTTCCCAGCATACACTGCCCCACTCATTTCAAACAGATGCTGGGTGGAGCAAGGAGGCTGCACATCACAGTAAAGGGAAGGGGGGACGGAGGTGTGCCTGCTTATCGAGTGCCTTCCCCCCGTTAGCCATAGGGGGTTTGCACAAATGCAGAGGCGGCATTTGGGGGGATTCAGGCATCATAGAACCATGTGCTGCCCCTACCCCACCATTACAATCTTAGTGGGGGGAAAAGATTCAAGACAGTCTGAGACTTATGCCCAGCGTTACTTGCATTTATGCTTTCTGTAAAGTAGCATAAATGAGCCTGAAGAGAAAAGAGCACCATGCTCTGGAATCCACTATTAAACTATGCTCTTAACATTAAAAAAGTAGCTAGAAAACGTAAGGTTTTTGTGAAAACCTGGCCTGCATTGTTGTCCAAACATCCCACATCCTTTATAATACTTCATGTTTATTCTTATAAGGGTGAAGACAGATTTGATATAGAACTAGTCCCTTAGCTGTAGTGAGAGCCCAGGCGTCTTCCTATTTCGGTATTCAAATGACAGATTTGCATACCTGTGGTTTGAAAGCTGGTTCAGCCACCAGTGTGTTTTTCTTTGTCTCCCCCTCCTCTTTTCCTCAGGCCAAGCCTGCCTGTCCTGGACATGCCTTAACTTGTTAAGAACTCTGTATGTGTACTTATTCATTTAATTGTTGATTTGTCTATCTCTCTGTATAGCTAAAAAATAATAATAAAAGAATTAATTAAAATCACAAACAAAGTTGAAAATGTTGCAAAACAGTTCTGGGACTGTGGGACTGCTAACTTTTGCAGCACCTGTGAAATCCTAAATCAACCCTCATCTCCACAGCCAACCTCAACTTCCAAGCCCTATGGAGCCATTGTTTTCAGAGCATGACTCTGGAGGGGAAAAGGTACATTTTGGATTTGGTGAAGGGAGGATGCTTCTAAATAGATCTCACTTCTGTAAAGATGTCACATCTGTCTTCACTATAATTTTCCAACCAGTTGTCATGTAGAGATTGCAAATGATACTGTGTGTGTATTCTTCTTTTGATGTTTAACATTTGTTCAACTCTGATTGAAAACACAATGGTTTCTCCTTCCCAGCAGTCTGCATTCCCAGCAGTACGATTTCGGGGTGGGTTAAAGTAACTTTGATCTAGACGCAGTGCTAAAAAGACTGGGAAGCTGCTAACATTAAGGCAATCTCTTCTCTATTATGTTTGCATTAATAGCAGCAGATTATGAAGCGGTCTTTCTGAGCCATTTTCCTTTTATCAATAAGCAAAGCTCCTTTTCATTCCAGGAATATTTGTAGCACATCCTAACTGGTAAAGCATGAAGTTTTGCAGTCTCCATGTGATTCGTGTGAATGTGATAATGTCCTGTTTTTAAAAGAGTAGTTAATCTGAGGTGAACGAGAAGCCTTAGTCTCACAAATGCCCTAGTTCCTACAGTAGTTAATCTGAGTCCCATTGTAGAACAAATGTGTGCTTTTAGTCAGTCCTCTTCCAAAATACCATTTTATGACTGCATTTTGTCTCCTCAGCTATGCCACAAACTTTATGAGGTGATGACCAAACTGGGAGAACAGCACGCTGACAAGGCCTTCACCATCCTAGGAGCACCAAGGTGAGCAATTGTCTTTCAAACCGCAACGCGCAAAGTTGAAGTTCAACGCGTCGAATAAACTCACCTGTGTGACCTTATGCTGAGTAAAGTAATTGGGGGCTGGGTGTACATAGTATTCTCATTGAGCATGACTCTTTTATTAAGATTTGTATCAACCCATTTTTATGGGTCAGAAGCACACTTTACCTCTTGGCCAATCCAGTATAATTCTGCTAAAGTAAAAGTGCACCAGTTTACAGCAGGACCAATGAGGTGTTTACATTATGAAAAGTGAACTTTTTGCTTCATGGAATTGGTGGTCTTTTTCTCCAGTGAATTATAAAGTGAACCTGAATATTGCAGAGGTCTGTAAGATAAGAACATAAGAGCCCTGCTGGATCAGGCCAAAGGCCCATCTAGTCCAGCTTTCTGTATCTCACAGTGGCCCCACCAAATACCTCAGGGAGCACATGAGACAACAAGATACCTGTATCCTGTTGCCACTCCCTTGCACCTGGCATACAGAGAAACCTACTTCTAAAACCAGGAGGTTGCTTATGGTTTGTAACCTGTGATGGACTTTTCCTCCATGAATCTATCCAATCCCCTTTTAAGGGCATCTAGGCCAGGTGCTATCACCATATCATGTGGCAAGGAGTTTCACAGATGAATTACACGCTGTGTGAAGAAGTATTTTCTTTTGTCTGTTCTAACTCCCCCTCCACTCAATTTTAGTGCATGTCCCCTGGTTCTGGTGTTGTGTGAGAGGGAAAAGAACTTCCCTCTATCCAGTCTGTCCATCCCATCCATAATTTTACCCCTGGACCCCCCAAGAAATTACGCCAGACAGGTGCTTGGGTGATGGGTTGTTTATTTAAAACATAACAATCGTAAAATGCAGCAGGGCCCTAACTAAAAAGCCCCCCTTGGCGTGCAGGCGGCTAATGTGGGGAAAACGGAACCTAGCCGTCTGCCTCCCCCAAGATCTAAACGGGCATGTGAACATACTCGGTCCACGACCAAGCTGTCTATCCTTGCCAACCCAGAAGGGGTCGAGGCAGCTGGACAGCGTAGACCACCCTCAAGAAAATCCTAAAGGTGACCCTTGCCCATCCAGCCCGGGGGTTTGCCAGCCTGCCTCAGCGATCCGGTTCGGCATCGTTTGAGCGGTCCTGGCTTACCCCCCGGCCTTGCTTACCTCAGGATGCATGCCAACTAAGCCCTCCCTGGCTACCCATACCTGCACGCCACCTACCTTAAACAACCAAAGTGACAATAACCGACATTAACGCACCACTCCTCACCCGCAGGCAGGGGTAGACAAAAAACCAGCCAGCCAAGGCCAATCAGGTTGACAGGAAAAAATTTCTACCCGGCTCCCATAAAGGGCAACCAGCTAGTCTCTGCCTGAAAGGAGGGAGGGCGGGCGGGGCACCGCGTTCCGGACGGAACTGAGGAGAGCAAGCACGCTGCTTGCTCCGCCCACCCTCAGTCCCGCCCGGAGACAGCTTGCAGCCAATCGGCTGCCGGAAACAACGAGCCCCGTCTGGCTGCACTGGGCTGGCTGGGGCAAAGCGCGGCGGCCCGTGAAGCGGGCCGCCGAACATTATGTCTCAATCATGTCCCCCCCTCGGGTGCCTTTTTTCTATATATAGTTATAACGTCAGTTTCTTTTATGTTATCTGTATTTATCTAAGCACCTGTGTGACAGCGTTTTTGCCCTTAAGGAAGACCTTTGGATCTTTCATATGCTGTGGGGGCACGTTTTGTCCTAATGCTTTTTTCCCCTTCACATCTGTATATAGTTGCATTTACCTGAACCAAATATGTGCAATCTTGGGAAGTACCTTCTGTATCTGCACAGAACCTGACAGTTTACAATGATATAATTAAAGAACGTGTGGCAAATATTCTATATTTGTAAACATTAGAGCTGAGCCAAAATGAGGGGGGAATGGTGCAAACATTTCCTCCTATGAAAAGTGTTCCCTTGGTGATTTTTTGTTTTGTTTCAAATAATGACTGAAGTGTTTAGAGTGTAGCTTCCTCCCCAGCACCCATTCAGAGTAGGGATAATGCTTTCTGCCCTCACTCTGAATTGACTTCATTGAGTCTTCACAGCCTGATTTAGTTTGCTGTGTGGTTATGTTGTGATCTCATGTTAGCTACATGGGTGCTAATTGACTGTGATCATGTGGCCAATGAGAAGAAAAAAATGTTGCTAAAGTAGGAGCTGAGAGTGGATGTATATCAGCAAATGTGCATGGAGAAAGGTAAATATGAGAGGATGAGTTCAGTGAACATTGTGCACACACCGTCCAGAATCCCGCCTCCCCTTTTCATCAAAAATGTTAAGTGGAAAACATTCAACACAGCCCTAAAACACACACAGTACATTCATTATGTTGTAGAGAAATAGACTAGAAAGGAAAGAATATGTGTAATGTCTCCTTTCTTTTCAAAAAAATTTCCACAGAAAGAGGTGGTGAGTTAATGTTAAGATATATTCTAATGTAAGAATAATTTTGCTTTGCTTTTAGTATAGAAAGCATGATTGAGGTCTAGTCAATCATGTAGTACTTTGTGGATAACTAAAGATGCTGAAGCCATGTTAACTTATTGAATAGGATGCTTATAGAATGTAATCATTGTATGCTTCTTCAAAGTGCAACACTTTCTTTTTAATATAGATCTTGGATTCAAATGTTCTTAGAGAGCAGAGCATGTAGTTTCTCCATTTCTGTTGTTTAACACAGCATTAGTTTCGACAGTGAAGCGCTAGCCACTGTGTCAGTGGGGTAGCTGGCTCAAGGACTCTTACAGTGCAATCCTATGCATGTCTACTCAGAAGTAAATCCCATTCTTCTCAATGGAGCTTACTCTCAGGAATGTGTGTATAGGATTGCAGCCTTAGTAGTCTTAATATATGCCACCTTGTTGTTAATTATTGTGTGGTGGAGATGTGTATATATAATAGATAGCCATAGCATGTAAAATAAATGTATATGTTACTATGAGTGTCCAAATCTGGTGTGAACATTGCATTCAGCAATGAGCATTGCATTCAGCAATATTAGTGAGTGCTAATATTCCTCCCAGTTAAATGTTGTGAATATAAAATTTTCAGAGATGCACCATTAAATGTTGACTGTCGCCTAAATGTGATTGTCAGCATTCACATGTATGCTTGAATAGTAAGGAAATCTGTATCTCTCTATGAGCATTCACGGAATTCATCTGGAATTGTCACATTCCCCACATCTTGGACATTTGCTGTAGCTTGATAAATTGTCCTGAGATTATGACCTTATTCATACAATCAAACAAACAAAGATTTGTTGAATCATTAATGAGCAATGAGGATGCAACAAGCCCATGCCTACTCTCCTTCCCTTGTGAGTCTGACTAATTGGAAAACTTCCTGGTTTGTTAAACCACAGTACATCTGGACCAGGAAACTGGTTTAAGTAATGATTGTTGAGACTTTCATGCCCACTGGAGTCTTGACAGTATAAGTTTTCAAGTTTAAAAGCCATGTAAAACTGGGTTCTAAAGTGTGGCTCAAGTGCTTTCCTGCAAATTAGCGTATCAAACTGTGGTTTGAGCAGTTGACTCTGGCTTGATACCCTGATTTGTAGCGGGTACTTAAACCATACTTTCCCTATTCTGGAAATTACAGGAAACTGGTTTAACAAACCAGGAAGCACTTCATTTAGGCAGGCATGAGAGGGGAGGAGGGACCACTTGGGCTGATTGTACCTTCCTTGCTTGTTCACGATCCAACACACTATAGGCTTTGCATTTGCCCAAACCAACCCTAAATAGCTGATGAGTATTTTAGATTATGTGTTGTGAAAAATGAGATTGTTGGAAGAAACTATAATTCTTGTGTATCTTGTGTAATCATTTCTGTTAGAAATGATTCAAAGACAACATTGCGTAAATAATTGTGAGTACTCTAGAAAGCAGAGTTCCTATAAATAAATATATAGTCAATTGTGTGATGGGTTTCCAGAATTGAATCCATTCTTAGTTTTTCATATAACATAATAGATCAAATATATACCCATAAACCAGTGGTTCCCAAATTGGGAGGTGTGGCTCTCAGGGGACCCGTGGAAACCAACTAGGGGAGTCATGGAGTGGCACAGAATCCTCTCAGAAAACAGGGCAATGCCAATTGGCAGGCATCAATGTAATGTAATGAGGAGCCATGGTCAGTGGTCACCAATGGTCAAGGGAGCCGCAAGTTGGAAAAGTTTGGGAAACACTGCCATAAACCAAAACCCATGGACTAGGAAATGTATATGATGTTTCTTTTAGGTATCAAAAAGTTGTTGAATGTCTTACAATGGATGGTGTTTTATGAATTATAATACTTTGCATTCATGTAGTGATTCAGGCCCGCTTCGCATTGCAAAAACTCCATCACCGCCTGAAGAAGAATCACCTCCACTTAGTCCTGAAGCTAGTCCTAATCATACTTTGGCACCAGCTTCTCCAGCACCAGCACGGCCTAAGTCTCCCTCACAGGTAGAGTGTGAGCAGAATTACCTGGAAGTTTTGGCACATTTTATGTCGTGGTTTGAGGTTGTGTTTAGACTGCAGAGGCCTTGCGGATATAGTAATTATCTGTACTCGTATGCAATATTTATATTTTTATATTTTTATTTTGCTCCCCTGCAGTGGCAGACTGGGTCTAAAAATATTGGTTGCCAGGAGACAAAGGGGGCCCACCCACAACTATATGTTGAATCCAACATTTGCCATAAGTTGGCTATTTGTACGTTTGCATTTGAGATTAATAAGTTGTTGTTATTGTGTTGCTGTATTCTGCATTTTGTTTGTGAAACTGTTGTAGCATATTGTAGAAATTACGGCAGAGCTGTAAGACCCACACTGGGTATTTTAAGATTATCGTAGTAATTGAATAAAACAAAAATAACAGAATGAGCACTGCAGAAGCAGAGCTGAAAGACCCACACTGGGATATTTTTAAAAGATGAGTAGAGGTCACAGGCAGCTCCTGCGCCTTCCAAAGCCCAAGCACAAATGCGGCTCCTCTGGGATGACCCAGCCCCTTTTCACACTTTTCCTGCCCAGAAACCCTTCTATGTGACCCCCCCCCCCGGCTCCTCTTTCCTTGAATTTGCTCGCTCAACACCAACTCTCCCCAGCATGCCCCTGCTCCACTGATTTCTCAGAAAGGTGCTCAGGAGCCGAGTGCCTTTGCGTTGGTCAGTGAGGGCGGGTGGGACACGTTGCGAAGAGTTTGTCGACTGAAGTGCCGGCCCCGCCCCTGCTCCAGCTGACAATTGGAAAGCCAATTGGAAAGCCGCTCAAGATCTTTGCGCCTTTCCGATCATCAGCTGGAGTGCGGGTGGGGCCGGCACTTCAGCCGACAAACTCTCCCCAGTGTGCCCCGCCCGCCCTTGCTGACAAGCGCAAATGCACTCGGCTCCTGAGCATGATCGTCAGCTGCTGTCCTGAATTTCTGCTATCCTGCATTGGACAAACCAGATGTTAGACCCAAAGCTAGAGACTATCTTCTGTGGATGTAACAATTCATAATGGTTCCATTTTAAGTGTAGCTGATTAGAGGGTAAATCAGATAGATGTTCCCTTGTAATGAAAAAATGCCAGCCGCTTGAAAACTGCTGCGATTAACGAACAGGGATACAGCTGCGTGAGACAATTATAGTTTTGCTGTATAGAGAGTAATTGAAATGCAATTACTGTTGTTATTAAATCATTCATCTGTGTAGCGAAGTTTGCACAATGTTTTCTCCTGTCCATCTGGATTACTTGGATCAAGGGTCTTGTCCTCGGCTAACGTAAATTGGTTTGGCCAAACAGAATGTGAAACGTGATCATTGTTGAGTAGACCCAGGGGCTTTTATGTTGGCTAAGGCACTCGTGTCTGATTCATATTTTAGTTTTCTGATACAAATATACACAAGTACATGTTCCAAAAGCCAAGACTGTAGTACTGTGTGTCATTGCAGGGACAAAGCTAGCACTTACCCAGCTTGGCTTGTTCTTGTAGCCATCTGTACTGGCTTAGAATTTACGCAAGCACAAATTTGTGTATGAGCAACACTTGTGCAGGTCTGAGAAATGGGTGGGTGCAGCAGGAGGGAACCCTCTTTGTCTACACATGCTATTCTTTAGGGCAGGGGCGGGGAACCTTTTCCCTGGCAAGGGCCGTTTTAAATATCAGAAATTAGCCATTTTTATTTATTTAATTAATTTCCCCCATCAGCCTCCGGAGGCTCCGTGCTCACTGTCCGAAGCCGCCACCTGGTCCGCATGTCACCTCCGGAGGCCAGGAGAGGGCCTCCGCACGTCCTCCCCGGCCGCCGCCTCGACCTCTTCTCATCAGGCCGTTGTCGGCCATTTCGCACATGCGTACCACGCCAATGAGGGCAAGAGCTTGCCCTCATCGGCGTGGTACGCATGTGCAAAATGGCCGACGACGGCCTGGTGAGAAGAGGTCGAGGCGGCGGCCGGGGAGGACGTGCGGAGGCCCTCTCCCGGCCTCCGGAGGTGACGTGCGGACCCAGCGGAGCCTCCGGGGGGGCGGTTGGGCGGCCACCCGGCAATATCTCCGGGGGCCGGCCCGGCCCAGGGGCCAGAGGTTCCCTACCGCTGCTTTAGGACTATCTCAGCCTTTTCTCTTGGCTTGCATAGAACCTCATCTTTCTAACTATATATTGGTATGGGGAAGGAGCATCCAGGTGTGTTCTTAGGCTTATTTATGCCTGAAACGAAAGGCAAAAATTTGCACCCACATTACCTGCTTTTCCTATTGTCCTCCACTTGTCCCTCCAACATCACACTTGGTCAGGGGTAGCCACGCTTGCTAACTCCTTGCTCCCTCTGCTGGTCAGGGAAGAGTTTCCAAAATGTCACCAGTATCTATGGAGCATTTGGTAGTTTTTCTGGGGCAGCACCTTGAGCAAGATACTATTGCCCTTCTCTGTTGTTGTTCATGTATTTATTCATTTGTATTTTTCACATTTATGTACAGCCCTTCTTGTAAGGAGTTCAGGGCTCTTCCCTTCCTTTTATAGTCACAACAACCCTGTGAGGTAGGTTAAGTTGAGAGATTGTGACTGCCCCAAGTCGCCCGGTAAGCTTCATGGCAGAGCAAGGATTTGAACCCAGGTCTTCGTCGTCCCACTCTGACACTCTAGCCACTGCACCGCATTGACTCTGGCACCATTTTGGCAACGCTTTCCTTGTGTGCAAAACTGGAGCAAGGAGACCATTCTATGGGTGTGTTGGCAGTGATGATAACGGATAATGGAAAAGTGATATGGTGATGGAATTTGTTAACCCTCTCTTCCCCTGTCGCTGGATGTGTCAGCTGACATCTGGTCAGCTTTGGAGGTGATCTGTACATCTAAATACTTTAAAAATGCACACACGTTTTTAATATGAGAATTTAAAAATATGGTTGATCGCCTTACTGCTTAACAAAAAAGGGCTTTTACTGTTACTACAGTGAAATCTCTAAAGACTGAACTAAAGGCTGCCAACTGCATCTGGCATAAATCCAAACAGTGGATTTACTATGGCTATTTTTATCCTCCTGATATAAAAGGAATATAATTTCCTCTCCTGCAGGGTAAATGTGATTTGATTTCTTTTGTCACTGGCTCCCTGTTAGTCTGTAAAAAATGTGTCTGCGCAGCATGCTTGTTGCAGCTGGGCAGATCCTGGTTTGCTGACTACCAGCTGAAATTTGCAATAATGCTCTGGCCTGCACAGATCTAGAGTTTTCATAATATGCTGGTACTTTGTGTTCCAGTGTCAAATATTTATTTTGTCATTGTCTTTCTTTGATTAGTCATTCTCCCACAGTTCAAAGATTTGTCAACATCCAATAAACACCCTCCAGTATTCCTAATGTTATAGGATTTTGATTATGTAGGTAATTTTACAAAGAAATAAGCTTGACCTATCAAGTGTTCTTTTCAGGGATCAATGTATTTCTCTAACAGCACAATCTTGTGCATATCTACTCGGGAGTAAGCTCCATTAAGTTCAACAGGACTTACTCCCAGGTAAGTATGCGTAAGATTGCAGCCCCAGTGAGATAAGGAAGCTGAATGTTGGGTACAAAATCAGCCTGTTGTATCACCATTGTGGTTTCTTAGAAAGTGAAATGGAAAACAAATGGGAAAAGATAAGATATGAACAGACACAAAAAGGATAAGTTCCCCCCCCAACACAAAACAGACCAATTAATATGACAAGAAAATTATATTTTATAGAATTGTACAAAAATTACCATCTTTCATAGTCGGATTAAAAAACCCAGCCCTAAACATGTTTCTTCTCTACAATTGACTTGAATGGGACGTGGTTATAACTAACTTCCTTGGTTGTAACTAACTAAACTTAGAGCATAGGTGGCCAACCCACGGCACGGGTGCCACTTATTGGCACGCCGAGCCTTTTGAAGTGGCACACACTGCCGTTCCTGCTCGAGCCAAGCGCTGAAGTCCCTCTCTCTTTCTCGACCCCAGCGCACCATTCCAAGCCTGTGGCACTAGAGGAGGTCTCTGTACCCCACTGCGCTTTTTTCTTCTTGTGCTGTCGCTGTGCTTTAAGTATTTTCATTACCTTAGTTTTATTTATTTATTTAAGTGGCACGCTCAAGATTATCTACATAAAATGTGGCTTAGGGTATATAACCCATGGTTTGTTAGTTCGTAAAGTACAGAATGTACAAAAATGGAGTGTGTGTGTGGGAGTGTGTGTGGGAGTGTGTGTGGGAGTGTGTGTGTGTATTAACACAATATTTATTTTTGTATAACTATAATACATATTTTCTTGTTGGTAATTGGTCTGTTTTATCACATGGTAGTTCACCACCACCACCACCACCACCACCCTTTTTTTGGTCTCTTAAAACTGAGACACATAAAACAAATAGATACCTTTTTATTAGACAACCTCCTCCTTCAAGATGTTGCAAATATTTGGAGTTGCACCGATGTAGTTGTTAAAAGAAAAAATAAAATGGGTCCTATGGCTTGTCCAGAGGGTGACTGCCTGCCTGCCTGGATCTTGGAGTGTAGAATCAACACGTGATGAGTAGTTGATGAGCTGGCAATATCTTCAAGTCAAACTGATGATGCACCAAGCTTGACATACAGTCACTCCTGCATCTTATGTGAGGGTTATGTTCTGAGGGCAGCATGTAAAGCCAAAATCACTGAGTTGAAACTCCCTTAAATCCAGCAAATATGTACTGACTCTTTAAGAACTAAAGGCACAGTATGAGAGGCATGCGGCAGCTGAGACGACTGAGCGTACAGCAGCTTCATTCTCACATTTCAGGTTTGCTCCAGGGCACAAGCAGAGTAAAGCCCGAGCTACTGTTTGCGTGCAGCACGGCACGGGCACGCATGTCAAATAGAGCCTGCCATCGCCAGCCGGCGCTGGCCCATTGGCAGCCGACGCCCCCACAGGGCAAGTCGACCTCGCCTCGACTTTTGCCCGTTCGACTGTGCTCCGGTTGCGTCGGACGCAGACAGAGCGCGAACGTTGAAAGTGTAGCATGGCCTTCAGTCCAATGGCGGGTGTGGAGTCGCCTGCACTATTTAAACCGGGGGTAGTTAACTTGCGGCACGTGAGCCACTAATGGCATGTGGACACTTCCTAAGTGACATGCACAGTCACCAGTAATTTATTAAACCTCCTAAGCCAGTGGCTCCCAAACTCTGGGATTTGACCAACCGATTTGGGGTGGGTCACAAAAACATTGCGGGCCGCTGCTGGCTGTGGTGCTGCAAGGCATTCTGGGGCACTACCTGGCCAACAGATCTACTGTACATAAAAGGTGGAATGTGGCATGCGGCAGGTTGGCCACCCCTGATTTAAACAGTTGTTTTTCTCTGTCGCGTATTCTTGAATTCACAAGTCAATTACGCGTAAGATGCAGGCCGACTGCATTGAGAAATGAATGTTTGCTTTTGCCTCTATTACAAATCCACTTTTATATTAAGGCTTAACTTGACAGCATGTCTCTATGATCTTTGTTTAGCTGAGGAAAGGACCTCCTGTTCCACCGCTGCCTAAACTCACACCGACAAAAGAACTGCAACAGGAGAATATCATCAGCTTGTTTGATGACAACTTTGTTCCGGAAATAAATGTGACAACACCTTCACAGGTGAGTCAAGGACTGGATAGGTTGCTCCAATCTCTAACAAAAACTATTCATTGAACATCATATATTACAGCAGTGTGCTGGGGTAATTACCCAGTGGCAGAGCATCTGCTGTGTATTCAGACGGTCCCAGGTTCAAATCCTGGCATCTCCAAGTAGGACAAAGAAAAATGTATGTCTGAAACCCTAGAGAGCCACTGCCAGTCTGGTGAAAATGCTGAGCTAGATGGACCCCAGGGCTTGGCCAAGTATCAGGCAGCTTCCTAACTGTGATTAGTCCTCCTAGCAGCTCTGTGAAGTAGCTTAGGACTGAGACATTTTCTTGTTGAGCTTTCTGAGAATTGAAACTCCGGTCTCCCCAGTTCAACACTCAGTTATGACTCTTCTGCCCTATTTGCTCATCTCACTATATTCACTAATGCAGCGTTTCCCAACATTTTTGGCCCGCGTACCACTGGAAGAAAGTGCCACTGGAAGAAAGTGCCAATGATGTCATCGGTACTTTCTTCTGGGTTCACAGCCAGCTGGAGCTTGGAAAAAGGAAAGAAAAGGCAAGTTAAGACGCAAGGTAGGGTGGGAGGGCCATCTCCAGTGCTTACAGTTCCAAGGTCTGTGCTTACAGTTCCGGTGCTTACAGTTCCGTCTCAGCAGAGCTTGAAGCATCGATTTTTGGGCTCGGACATGATGCCATGCGGCTGAGATGGTGGACACCATCTTGGCAGCCCATGTACCAGCAGCCTGTGGTATGTGCACTAATGGAATGTAGTAATGTGATGAAATCCTTGATAATTGCTATTGGTTAAGAATGAGAAGTTGCAGGATTGGTACCATAGAGTCTGTAAAACAGGAAGAATGATCTGTATAGGCTAAAAGCACCCTTTAGCCAATTTGGGGACAATATGTGGCACAAGCAGATCCAAAACTCTGAGTTGACTTGTAGTCTCAAATTTGTATTACATAATTTTAATTGTATCTACTGCTTTGTGTACTTCTAGCAGAAAAGTGGTTGTATTGAATACAATAAAATAAATGTTGCCTTGAACAAAACAAAAATCATAAAAACGCTGATCACGAAAACGTGGGCTTTGAAAGAGGGGGTAATGTAGTGTTTCTTTTCTAACAGAACGAAGTTCCTGCAGAGAAGAAAGAAGAGTCTTTGTTAGATTTTGACTTTGATCCTTTCAAGCCCGATGCGGCAGTTCCTGTGGTATCCCATTCCCCTATGTCTCAGGTACTTCCTTGCCCCTGACACTTTCTATTCTGCCTTGGGTGCCCTTCGGGAAGAAAGGCAGGATATAAATCGAGTAAATAAATAAATAATCGTAAATGTGCCGTTACAAAGCCATGTCTGTGGTTATCCAGCCTGTGGATATGCCATGTTTCTGTGAGAACACAGAAAAACTGTTGAATGCAGGTTCTTGAGAGATTCCGTTTAAAGTTTAAAAGCCTGTTTCCAGTCCTTATGTTTGAACATGTGTGGCCAATGCCTGCTGCAGTCTTCAAAGCCAGAGGGGTGGCTGCAGGAGCAGTGCTGGGGTCCACCAGCTTGGGCAGGGGTCAAGGGCCCTCTTGGCCAGGCTGCCCCCTTAATGCCCTAGTACAGTTGGCAGTAGGCCAGCGGGTGGCGCAGTGGGTTAAACCGCTGAACCATGAGCTGTCGATCGAAAGGTCGTCGGTTCGAATCCGCGACGGGGTGAGCTCTCGTTGCTTGGCCAGCTCCTGCCAACCTAGCAGTTCCAAAGCATGTTAATGCGAGTAGATAAATAGGTACCGCTTGCGGGAAGGTAAACAGCGCTCTGTGTTCCAGCTGCATGCTACTCGCTGCGACAAGGAGAGTCATGCCGACCACATGACCACGGAGGCGTCTTCGGACAATGCTGGCTCTTCGGCTTTGAAATGGGGATGAGCACCACACCCTAGAGTCGGACACGACTGGACTTAATTGTCAGGGGTCACCTTTACCTTTACAGTTGGCAGTGGTGACGTGGGTTGATGAAGGGACTTATGCCACTATTCTTCAGCCCCCATCTACAAATGGATCATTCCTCCCCCCACAAAGTTCCTGTCTGTTGTGGGGCTCTAGAGCAGGGATTCTGAGCCAGGGGTATCCATATCTCTTGGGGGTATGGGAACCAAATGGTGGGGGTATGAAACTCTATCTCCGAACAATTTTAAAAAAACGTTGTTAGATTGGATTACTAACTATCACTATTAACAATACGGATTGAGACGTTCTGTTACTAGCTTTCCATATGTTAAAGTAAAACCAAGCTATTGATATCTTTTGAAGTCGTACTGGTACCCAATAGGTGGTGGTGATGATCCTGAAAGTCTGACAAAGGGAGTATGGGGCCATATTGGACAATCTACTGGGGGTCTGTAATTGTAAAAAGGTTAAGAACTCCAGTTCTAGAACATGCTACCATTGGTCAGTGGGGAGGGCAGGAGGGCCACTGACACCTGTTATCCTTCAGTAAGCTTGGGAAGTGAAGGAACCTGACACACTATGGGAGGCCCAAAGCAGAGCTTTTCCTTAGGGCCTCCAGCAACCTGGTGCTAGCACTAGGTGACTGAATAAGACTCGTCACAGTGAGAGGTGGGACTTCAGTGTGTTCCATAGCTCCTAGCCCAGTGACGGCAAACCGTTTGGGCTTGGTGTGTCAAAAATTTTGAAATGCCTAACTTGACTCTGCTGGTGTGTCTCCCACCCCCCACTTTTAATAGTACTTTGACTATTGCTACTTTTAATAGTAATATTGAATTGAACTGAAAACAACTATAGAACACATTGCATTTTATTTAAAATCAATTAGTGACTTCTTTGTTGCTGAATTTTACTAGATAATAGTTTGAAAGAGGTCTGCCAAAACCCCTGCCCTAAATGTTCAAGACAAGCCTGTAAAACGTTTGCAAAAATATAAGGTGTGTCGGGGCCCTGAGGGAAACACTGGCGTGTCACCCAAAATGACCTTGCGTGTCACCTGTGACACACGTGTCATGGGTTCACCATCACGGTCCTAGCCTGTAACTTACCATGACAAGTGAAACCAGAATAAATCATGCAAAATAGGTTTAGAATGGATAAATAATGCAAAATTGGGATGTTGCAAGTGTTTGCATACTTTATACAGGTTGCAGAATTCATCTTCTCTTGGGGGGGGGTAGCAATAGCAGTATGCTTTAGTAATGGAGTGGGCAACAGACAGAAAGTGATATCCAATTGCCATGGGATTGACAACTCTCTGGGGAGTCAGGTCAAACTGATGACATTGTTGTCCCTTTTCTTGAAAATGCTGTAAACTAGGTAGTTCCTTAGTTCATCCAAGTTATAGTTCAGCCAAGTTATCTTTACTGACAGTTTTTTTTCCCTAATGCACGTATGAGGATTGGATCCAAAGAACTGTGAGCAGAAGGAAAATAGCTTTTAGTGTTTCACAAACACTTGTGAAAGAGATTGTGCAGCCATGTGGCTAGACTGAGTCCAGCTTGCAACAAAGTGAGTGAAGAAAGGTTGCAGTTCTCCTTGGTTGTGCATACTGTGGAAATTGGCAATCTCATGTCAAGGCACTTCTCAAGGTGCCCAAAGAGTCCTGTGAGTTGGCCCTGAATCATTAGCTGTGGATTTGAGTTTCCCACTGAAATCCGTGATACTGGTGTTTGGAAAGCCTTTGTAGCACAATGATCATTTGACACACCACACCCAGGCAGACGCTGCTCTATCACTTAACAAGATACTTGCAGCTACTCACAGCTCCCTGACAAGGTTATCTGCTTAACACAAGTGCATGCAAACATGCTTGTTGCATTTTAGGTGCACATATAAAGCGTCTTAGTTTTCCACCTAAAATATAATGTGTGTTGTGGCTCTTGAGTAGCTCCTCTTCATTTCAGTGGGGCTTGTGCCAGGCGGACTTCCCAGAGGCTTTTGCCCTGCAATTGGAATCGGAATCTCTTTTTTCCTAATGTGTGGACTTCAATGGACAAAGCAAGTCCATTGAGATTTGTGAAATCCCTCAGAAGTGCACTCGCCCCACCCCATAAAAGAATGCTAAGCCGGAGCGTCTCGAGCACATGAATAATCATGGTACTATTATGCTTTACAGCACATAAAAGGGTGTACAAATGAGGTTTTCAACACTGTCCTTCTTTCCCCTCTGCTCAGACGCTACCCTGGGATTTATGGACGGTAAGGTGGCTTTTTATCTTTGTACATGCTGTCTTCTTGATTTAGTTTATGTAGCACCATTACTACACACAGTGTTCAACGGAGCAACATAAGCAAAGGGGAACAGTCCCTGCTCCCAGGAGCTTGTGGTCTAAATTTAGGCAGAGACAACAGGGAGGAAGGAGAGGAAGTGGTATATGCCAAATGCAGTTAGCACATACTTAAGTTTGTTTGGTTTTGAGGGCAAAAACTGAAGGATTGCGCCAAAGAATTAATGGAGGAGGTTTTCTACATCTGTATTTTCACAAGAGCCTAGAAGGTTTGAAATCATTTTCTCATTAAAAAGAATGAAATATACAGTGAGAACGTTGCTTTAAAAAAGACAGCTTCCAGACCTTCTGTGCAGTGGTGTGCCACTGGCAGAGACTTCTGTGAATGGAAAGAGAAGTCTGCTCATGCAAGGACCCCTTTTGCTCATGCGAGAATCCTCGTGTGAGACTAGCTCTCCTTCTGTTTATGAAAGAAGCTTCTGTCAATGATGCAACCCTGCACTAAAAGTCTGGATGTCACCCATTGTGTTTATATTATGATGAGCTGTGCGAGATTATTTGCTAAGAAAAGCTAAACACCTCTGTGTGTTGCATTCCATTCTCTTAAAAAAAAAGAAAAAAATCAGCTGTCCAGAATAATGCTGGGAAAACAAATGTATTTATTTCAAGGATTTATAGCCTACGCTTCTTCCTGCATTTGCAAGCCCAAGGCACCTAGCAAAAAAACAGAGAAAAATAACACACATGTGCGCATGCACACTTGTTTACTGGCTCTCCAGTCACAGCCATGCAACTCTACAGTGATTTATCATCTGCATAAATGCGAAGGTGACGAGAAGTATATTTTCAAAGGGTAGCTGTATTGGTTGTTTTTGCTGCCACAGACGAAGTCTTGTGGCACCTTAAAAACTAACAAATGTATTGTTGCATTGGCTTTCGTGGGCCTACAGCCCAGTTCATCAATCTGACAACTCTGGTCTTATTGAGACTGGATTTTGAATGAACCTCTTTTTAAACAGAGAATCCCACGTTAATAAAAAGGCTAAACAGGAGTCTTGTTTTCAGATGTTCCTATGTGACTTCAGAATATAAACAGCTATCAGATTTCTTCATTGTAAAGACCTTAAAAACATTAAATTGAAATAAGCCTAAAGGAGCAAAAGTAAATACTGTGAGGTGCTGTAATTGGTCTAACCAGTTTTAAATCGGTTCTGTTTGCCTGTGTTCTTTTATAGTCCTCGGCATAATCTCAGTGCCACTAAATTTTCTTGCGTGCATTTCTAGAACAGCACAAACGCCTTCTGAAAATTTTGCGCAAGCCAGCCTTGCCATAGGCACCCTGCAAAGTCTTCGAGGGCATCCCAAGGTGTCTCTTCACACTAGCAGAATAGACAAATAGACTTTGACTCAAGGACAAAAATAGACTTGCCTGAAAGGAAAGGGAATTGGTTGTCTCTGACAGAAGGATGGTACACCTGTGAACAGCAGGAGCAATACAAGGTGATGTTTAGGAGGAGGAAAGGGCAGACCTGTTGGCAAAGGAGGAAGGCGTTGAGGTTCTCTTTTGAGGGCTCCTAAAGGCTGCTTAATGATAGTGGAGGACAGGAAGGCCTGGCGGGATACGGTTCATGGGATCACGAGCCTTGAGGGCTCCTAAAGGCTGCTTAAAGATAGTGGAGGACAGGAAGGCCTGGCGGGATATGGTTCATGGGATCACGAGCCTTGAGGGCTCCTAAAGGCTGCTTAAAGATAGTGGAGGACAGGAAGGCCTGGCGGGATATGGTTCATGGGATCACAAAGGGTTGGACACGACTTAGCGACTGAACAACAAAAGGCTGCTTAGCGTAGGAAATGGGATCAGTGGCATTATGCTTCATACGTCTGTTTGAGGATGATTGTACTGGATCATGAAAGGTAACTGGAAAGAACTACATGACAGTCTTACTGACCAGGAATCCAAAAGTGGCAACGTTCCCATTAGAGCTCTGTCATATGAATTCCCCTGGCAGCTCTCACTGGAGAGGTTCATGGGAATTTTAGCTTTGAGAACCATGGCTTTAGATATTTTAACTTTCCTCAAAATGTAGGGCAAAGAGAGATTAGATTATAAAAAATATCTTTTTATCATGAAAACAATAAACCTAGTTTGGAAAAGCAACCAAACTCAAATGGCTTTGTCCCATTTTCCGCCTGATGCTGAATAAGACAAACAAAGGAGGAAGTTGGCTCATATTCATGAGTGGTGGTCATTTGAAAATCAGAGGTTTGTGAGTGTGTGTGTAGGGGGTGGTGGTCCTTCTGATCGCTGCTGGGCCGCATGGACAAGCAAAATGGCATGACTAGAACAGCTTCTGTCACACCAAAAACAGCAATAGCAGTTCTAGATCCTTCCGTAATGTGAAGGTCCTCTTAGATGGAGAGTCAACATGATGTTCTTAGATGGTTCACCATAATTGGCCACTAATGCTCCTGGGAGCCATTGCTCGCTTTTTAGTGACAGGAGCTGTAATGCCCCCTAGGCTCTTGGTCTATGTTTTATTGACATGGTTTTCTTCTGCACAGACAAGCAGCGAACTGGTGCAGCCGGTAAGCAGACTTTCTCTCTTTCATCTGCCCAAACTGCTGTTTAGATTGCTAGCTGCTGTCTCCAAATGTATGTTAGCCCCACTCCCCACCACAAGTTGTGTTAATTCCTTAATTTAGTCACGTGCCATTCTTAAATTAAAGCTGTCATAGTTAAAAATATTGACCTTTGTGTTTTCTCATCAAGACCACCTTTATCTTTTTCATCTTGTTTTTTTTTTCCTTTACTTTTCTGTCTGCCTAAAGCCTGATTCTTCAAAAAGTCTTTCCTTGTGTAACCTGGTCATGGAGGAAAACCCAAACACTGGGTCAGCAGAAGATGTTCACAAACCCCAAACTGATCTAGGTTCGCACAGCTGGGGCCTAGATGGTAGTGCAGCCAGTGAGAGCCAGGAAAAGGCTGACGGGGTGCTTTTGCCTTCCCCTGAGGGAGAGCAAACCTCAGCAGAATCGTCTGTTGCACTGGCTACTACTACGTGGCCTGCAGTAGTTGAGCAAGAGGATGGTGCACCTTGGACGGCCTCTTTAGATGAAAGCCAAACTTTCCCAGAAATGCACTTGGACGCTGGCCATGATGCGGACAGTGGCACAGACCTGGCGGAGCCTCTAGTGAACGAGACTTTGGCCGAGTGGCCACCGGTGGCAACTGATGGCTTTTTGGACGGAGCCTCATTTAGTATGGAAAGCGCAGAAGAGGAGAAACGGGAAACAGAAGAGTCTTTGTGGGCAAGTGTGGAGCCATGCAAAAAGGTAGACACCAGAGCTGTTAACCTCCAGGAGCTAGACCACACAGAGGAGTTGGAAGAGAGAGATTGTGACAATAAAGTCAACAGTGAAGTAGAACATCTTGAGACCTTAGCAAAAACAGATCATGAGATCCTGGAGAGCACTGAGGTCAAAATTATAAGGGATTCAGAATATAATCACAGTCAACCAGAGACAACTGTAGACAGTAACGGTCAGGAATTTGACCTACAGTTTAATGGGGTTGCTGTGATTCAGGTGACGGGGGAAAGACTTGCAGAGGACGTAATGAGCACAGGGCTGGGGGATGAGGTGAGCAGCGTTGCAGCTGTTGACTACAGTGGGTTTGAACCTGAGAATGGCTTAGGTTCCTGGAATCAGGAGCATGGAATAGAGTCTGTGGATGACTTGCCCTTTGCTAGGAACACAGCAATAAAATGCACACAGGAAAGAGCAATGGCAGATGTTACGGGATTGGCTGCTGTAGATATCAGAGACAAATCAACTGTCAAGGTTGGAAAGCCTGATTGTGGCAGTGAGTTGCATGGTGCAGAAGAGCCTGGTAAAGAGACTGAAGATCATCAAAACAGTAACGTTGCTGGTGAATGTGAAGCTGCCTTTATACCCTTTGAAAAGGACATGGTTCTGCAGCCTGGGTCTGCTGCCACAGCTAACACAAACCTCAGTAATTCTGGACTAGGTAATGTGGAAGATGCATTTGTAGACAGGGAAGCATTTAGCATGGCTGAAGAACCTAATAGTACTGTTAGTGTCCCTGAAGCATTGGAAATGGATCCCTGGCAGGCCAATTGGGATCCAACAGTTAGTACTGATTCCTGGGGGCTTCCTAGCCAGACCAATGGATATGATAACTGGCCCTTCCCTCCCAAACAGGACTCCATGGATGGAAGCATGGGGAGTCCCTGGGCAGGTTTCAATGATAATTGGTCTACTCAAGATCTGGGAGGTTTAGATAACTGCTGGGGAGCTGTGGTTATAACCCCAAGCCATCAGAATCAGGAGGCACCTTTAAAGGAAGGCTCAACTGGGGAACAGGCAAATGTTAGCAGCAGTGAACCAAGCAAGGAAATAGGTAGGCCGTTGGCTCTGTTCCAAATGGGAAATTCCAGAAATGCTAGCACCGAGAGCTCAACTAGTCCCAAAGAAAATGAGACCAACAGCTCAGATTTATCTGAAGATGAAATTGCTAACCGGAGATATGGATTGTTGTACCAGGAGATAGAGGCTGATAAAGAAGAGGTACCTACCCCAGTGTGTAGCCTAGTCTAGAAATGAAAGTTCCTTGGGTCATGTATGCATATATATATATATAAAACCTTGTGTTTTTACGAACAGTCCTCTATCTATGTCCTCCCTGCCCTCCTTTGCTAACATAGTGATCATCCCAGCATTTCAACTTTGATACAGTTCAACCATAAAGTATACTAGGTTGACCAAAAAGTGGTTGGCTGTTGAACATCTGATTTCATTGTGTCTCTTTATTTTTGAATGCTGTTTTCTAATACGATATATGCAACTCCAGCCTTTTCCAATTCTCCGTGTCATTATTATTTTCTCTTGATTAGCCATTTAATAGTGTTAATAGCTTCACACTGCTTGTCAGAATTTTTACTCTTTCCCTTTTTTAAACTGTCTGTCTCGTAACGTGCAAGCAACTTGGATGGCAGTTAATATAATGCTAACAATGATTTTGTTCTGATTTCCAATTTTACTTAGGCTCCCAGCAGTGCTTTTAATGGATTCACACAGGTAGGACATCCTCTTCTTTGAGATAGATCATGCCATACAGCATATAATGAGTCTATGGAATTCAGTACCACAAGATATGGTTATAACCAGTAGCTTAGTTGGTTTCAAAAGGGATTTACACACGCTTATGGAAAACTGGACTCATCTATTCATGATTTCTAGTCATGATGGATTGATGATACCTCTGGGGTTGGATGCATTATGCTTCTGAACGCAATGGCAGAAGATGCATTGGCAGAAAAGGGATATTCCTTTCTTTCTTGCTTGTGGACTTCCCAGTGGCATCTAGAGTTGACTATTGTGGGAAACAGGATGCTGTACTAGTTGGGCCTGTGGCCTGATCCAACAGGACCCTTCTTATGTTCTTGCCTCTTGTCATGACCTGAGACTGAACCTTCAAAGTCCCCAAATGCTGGACTTGCGGTGCAATCCTTCATAACTTTCCGTCTGCAGAGCGCGTGCTCCGCAGGCGGAGGGTGCAGTAAAGCACATTTTCGGCACCCAGCAAGACCTGTCAGCGCGCACGCTGGCAGGCCTCACTCCGCCGTGGACCGGACCTGCTCTGGCCAAGCAAGGCAAGTGTTCCTCTGGTGGGAACAGGGGTGGGGGGTGGCCAGTCCGGGTGGTAAGGGCAGGTGGCCATTGGCCAAGCTGGCCCAGGAGGGGGTGGGGATGTTGGCAACGATTTCCCTGTCCCCATTCCTGGGCTTGGCAACCGTTACACCGCCGCATCAGATTTCCGCCGGCTTGAGAGCTGTCCCCTTCCCCCAAGGAGACCCTGGGCTGCTCCAGAGCAGCCCAGGGAGAGCATAGGATCCTATGGGCCGGCTGTGAATCTTTATGCAGGATTGGGCTGTTGGAAGGTGATACAACAAAGGATACATAATGTACCCTTATAAATTCAGCAATGTCGCACTAAATGCTTTGTTTGGCTAGTGCGCCATGGACTTAGCCCAATGTACCTTCTCCCAAATGGACTAAATGGACTTTCTCCCAAAACATTTGAAAGGCGTTTTTAACAACTTTGTTGTATGAACGTTAATTAGCATGCTAATGTTCCTTGCCGAAGAGAAACTGTTTTGAAGCTTGTAGTGTCTAGTCAAGTAAGAATTTGGTCATCCATAATAATTGAGTTGGGTTGTTTAAAGGTATGTTAGGCATGTTTAAGACCAAAACGTGGGCAGTGAGGGAGATTATACAGATTTGGGCCATAGGGGTGGCTAATCCTTTCCTTCCTATGCTGTTTTCCAGCTGAAATTCCCTTACCAAAGTTGCTATTAGTTCCCCGAAGCGGCTATTTGCAGCAAGCCAAAAATTCAATGTGATGCTTGCTAAGGATTGATGCGATAATGCACACAAATTTTAATCTAATCCACTGTCTTTAACGTGGTATCCATATGCAAGTACACAATAGAAAGTGTATAAAACCTATCAAGTCCACAAGGGGATTTCCCCCAGAAATCATTTGGCATTTCCCATTGGATCAAATAGACTTTAACTACCACATTTGGCACTGTTTGACTTGGAACGTATTGCTTTTAAAGATTATTTGTATTTGGAAAAAAATATTTCATTAACTTGATAGGCTTTTTTCTGTTGTGTGTTTGTATATAAATATCATATTCAAGAGATTGGATTAAATTAGTGTGCATTATTAAATCAACCTTCTGTGAGTATTGTCAGGCAATTATTGAGTCAAAATTAATTTTCCATTACATCCCAAGGCAGACGTCTACCATTAAGTGGAGTGCCCCTTTCTCGGGTGCTGCTAATCTTAAACTAATCTTAGTTGAATATATGTTGTGTTTTGAATGCTTTAATTTGCTGTTGTGAGTCACTTCAAAGGCCAGAACTGAAAAGCGGCATACAAATATCAACAAATACCGTAAGATCCTAGTATTACTGTACCACGTGCAATTATTTTCTGCATAGTTTGCTCATACTGTATAAGATGCGATTTTTTTTTACAAGCTTAGCCTTCATTAATGTTATGCCTTGTGTTCTCTCTGTGTACATTCCTAGGATACTTCCCTGTTCTCAATGCAATCAAGTCAGAATGTGATGGATAACTTGGTAAGCTGCTGTTGTCGTGGTATTTGTCAAAATGGGCAGAGCCTTGTGTTTTCTTCTACTACGTTGCTTGGTTTGGTGGGCTGTGAGGACTTCTGTTCTACTGATCTGTGTTATCTTTACCAACCCTCCGTCCTGCCCCGTTCTCCTTCATTCATCTTGGAACATGGGGAAATTGCCTTATACCAAGTCCCAGACCATTGGGCCATCTTAGTTCAGTATTGTCAGTATCTGGCAATACTTAGTTCAGTATTGTCACACTATCTGAAACTCTCTGGGGTTTCAGATAGGAATTTTTCTCTGCCCTGCTTGGAGATGGGATCAAACCTGGGACCTTTGGCATGCAAAGCATGTGTTCTACCACTGAGCTAGAAGGGAAATTGCCTTATACCCATCCCTAAAAAGCATAAGGCACTAGGCAAAGTCTCAAACCAGATCTCCCTGCAGCCTTGCCTCCTGTACCACCCATGCCCCTAATGCAGTGGTTCTCAAACTTTCTAGCACCGGGACCCACTTTTTAAAATGACACTCCATCGGGACCCACCTAGCTTTACGAGATCTAGAAAGAATTAATACATTTATTTATTTATAAGTAATGTTTTATTGTTTGCAAAAAAAAACTCAATCCATTTCTCGTAATGAGGCAACCCTAATAAATAGCCTCAAGGCTTAGTTATGTGACCCAGCATTCACCTAGCTGTGAATGTAAATAATGTGTTTGTGTTAGTTATGTGACCCAGCCCCCACTAGCTGTCACTGACAGACTTGGGAAAAACACCCCCCCCCCCAAAAAAAAGACACTCAAACATTTACCTCCCTATAGTTATTTACACAAACATGCAAACTGCAGGAGCTCAACTCTTTGAAGGGCAATTAGCAGCTATCTGATTTTTGAATAGCCTCAGGACTTGTGGCAAGTACTTATCTGTTCTTTCCATCACCTGGGACCCACCAGAAATCAGGTCGCAACCCACCAAGTGGGTCCCAACCCACAGTTTGCACATACACTCCATCTTCTATTAGGGCAGTGTTTCTCAAACTAAGTAGACCCTCTTACATGGGCTGAGAGATGAGACTCAGCAGGTCTTGTGTTCACAAAAGACACAGTGTGCAACAGTGTGTATGGGTACACCATTATATGGATGCTAGTTGAAAAGTGTGAGAAAATAAATTATAATTAGATCTAGGTCAATGATGTTTGCTTCCTGTGAGAAATCAGTAGAATACTTTCAACCATTTATGTCTGAAACGTGTTTATTTAAGTCTTGGCCTACTGTAAGATGTAAAGACTTGGAAGCTCTGTCTTCAGTTCTTGTTTGTATCGCTGGCTGCCTGAGCTCTAGACCTTTAGTCTAATCTAAGACATCAAGACTCTTTTATATACTATGCTGAAATTGCTGCTTGGGAAGTTCCAAGGAAGTGACAAGAGGTGGCATGAATGACCTGTGCTTCCTCTCCCTATGCCGCTGAGTCTTGTCCAGAGGAGAGAGAATTGTAAACAATTAAATTACACGTTTTAAAAAAACTAAGAATTCTAGAACTGCACTGATCCTGCTCCCATAATGTACAGCATTCTCTCCAATCGGTTTGTTTATTTACATTAAAAAATATATAACTAAAGACTGAAGCAGAAGAAGCTCCACCTGTAGAACTTCAGGCTGAGGAAGCCCCAAGTGCCTCTGCCGCTGAACCAGAAGCACAGCCCATGGAGGCTGGGGAGCCTGCCGCTGAACCTGTGGTGAGTGACTGGTGCTTCATGCGCCCTCACACTCATCCAAATCGTGCCTCATCCTGTTTGTGCACATCACATTTCACCCACCTTCTCCATTGTTCATCTGTATGGGACTTTAGAACTGGATGGTCAAAAGTCTTGGGCCCAACTCTCATTGGATGCCCTTGGGCCGATCCACTACTTATCCTGTAAAATGGCAACGGGGAAGTGTCAGTTATCCAGCAGAATCCAAAGTAATTCTAGTGTCATGATCAGAGCAAATGTCTGCTTCTCCGCACCAAAACTGAGTAACTTCTAAACCTAGAAAATGTAGGAATATTGAACAGGTTCTGTTGCCTCAGACGTAGTATTTTTAAATATAAAGAAAAAGCTGTTGTCAAATGCTGTTTTCAGTTATAAATGCTATAAATGTATAAAATCATTTTGTTGTTTGATAACAGCAGAAAAAATCTTCATGATATTAGAAGAACAAGAGTTGCACTCTTTCGTGTGTGTGTGTGTGTGTGTGTGTGTGTGTGTGTGTGTGTGTGTGTGGTTGGTTGAATGTGAAGAGTGGGAAGTAAAGTAGTTGTGTCACTACTTTGAATTGGGGACTGAATTTAGAAATTATACTTTGTAGTGAAAAGGAATAGTCAGGATCCAGAGGGTTTCCTGTGTGTGGACCAGGGGTTTTCTTGCTCCCTTTTCCACCATAGCCCTTTTGAACCCATTCTTGCAGGTTGGGGGGGGGGATGGAGACAGAGGACCCAGTCCTGGAATGGACACATGAGGAAATACAGAAAGAAGGGGAAATGCATGCAGAACTGTGTTCTCTTGGGATCCCTGATCCTTTTTTGGGTGGTGAATTGAATGGATGCGGTATGATCAAGCTTCTTCAGGCGTATCTGGACCAGCACTCTACGGTCTCAGTTCTTTGTGTTTTGTTGCATCTTTCATGGTCCCTAAGCTGCTGTTAGGTGCTTCTGGAATATATGTGCTTCCCTTTCTCTGTAAAACCCAAATTTCTGCCTAAGGCTGCGGTCCTTAAAGGAATCAGTTGATATAATTATTTAATGTCCATAAGGTTTCCGCTAGGGCTGTTGTTTTGCTGGATTGGAGCTGAAATGGTAGTCATTGTACATGTTAATAATTCTTGATGCTATTCAAAATTCTTTGGATGTTTTAAATAAGAGACTGGAAAATTATCTTTCTGGAGACAGTTTGGCTTGGATGATGCTACTTGTATAGACGGGGCTAGACAAGGAGTCTATGCTGACGACAGTATTTGTTATTTGGCAATGGCCTCAAGCCTTCAGCAGAGTCTGAAACAATACTTTTTTGTCACTATGAATAAAAGCAATCTTTCTCTCCACAATGGATTAGCTCTTTAGCCTGAAAAATCTAGAAATACTGAACTGAGGATCTGCTGGCTGGAATATTATAGTATTTGTACCATAAAGAACAAGCGAACGTAATACCTTTTGTGCCTGGCATGGTAGAGGGCGAATGTTCTCCCTGATGCCAAGCTGATTTATTTTTTCTTCACACTTAAGGATGGAACTACACACTACAGGAACTGTGTGGTTGCCATCAAAAGCAGCAGCCCCATGTCGTCGTATTCTTTCTCCTCCAGTAACATCTAGTACTAAAAAGCACGTGACCCATTGTTGCCTTGCTGCTAGGTTTCTCCACCTGCACTGGAAGCAGCCAATGAATAAAGTGGAGTGAGATGGGGAAGCTCCCAGCATCGTGATGCATCATCAAAGACTAGTTTCTAAGGAATTGCTTCTGGTCTCAATTCAGGGTGCTGGTTTTGACTGTCAGAGGCCTACTTAGCTTGGGTCCAGGGGTACTTGTCTTTCTCCATATGAATCTTCCTACTCTCTAAAGCCGTCAGGGGAGGCTCTACTTCAGGCACCTACCCCAGTTGAGGTGAGGCTGGTGGAGATGCAGGACAGAAGCTTTTCTGTAGTTGTTGTTGTTGTTGTTAAGTCATGTCCGACCCTTCGTGATCCCATGAGCCACATCCCGCCAAGGCTTCCTGTCTTCCACTATCTTCCTGAGTTTGCTCATTTTTCTGTAGTTACATCTGGGTTATGGGATGTCCTTCCCTATGAGGCCCATCTGAACGCTCGACCGCTGACTTCCAAAGATGGGCAGAACCTGCCCACCTTTGCTGGAGTAGCGTACGATTAGGTGAAGCTTGCTTTCGATCTCGTTTTGCTGCTGTTTGCTCTGGGGTGTGTGTGTGTGTGTGTGTGTTAATTGCTGTATTGACTTTGTTTTGTTACAGCTTTCTTTTGTAAACCACTCTGATCTCCTTTTTCAAAAGAGGAAAGCCAGTATGAAAAATATCTTAGAAAGGAGAAAGAGGAGTCGTGGGGCTGCTACTTTCAGTGACAGCTCTGTAGCATCCATGACATCTAGTTCTGGTCTTGCAAAGATGCTGTTTTCTTTTATTTCCAGGAACTTACCTTTTGTTGGCCTGCTTTAGAACTAAAGCACAATTCAGATATATGTACTCAAATATTTTTATATGCAATTGTCACTACTAGCTTTTCACTGATGCATTTGTGCAACTAACTAGACTTGAAAAAAGTAAATAAAATTGGTCTAAGGCCTCAACTGTGGCAGCTGCAAAAGGGAATTAATGGCAGGAAAAAAGGGTTATATAATGCTATAATATTTAAGGGGATAAAGCTGTGAGAGGTTTCCATAGCAACATGGCTGTCAGCAATTGACTTGGCCAGGCATCTGGATATGTTTGGGGCTTCTAATGCAATTTTTTTTTTCACCACCTCTGTCACTGAAAGGGTATATTCTTCCGTGCAGCAGCCTTTTGTGCGTGTGGGGTCATCATTGTGCCATGTGAACTGTCCGAAAGGTTCTCAATGTTTCTAACCAATGGAGGAGACTGCTCCATGACTGCAAATGGATGCATGAGTGGAGCTGCCCCCCTTCATTGACTCGAGTAGGAAAACCCATTCATGCAACAGCTTCATGTACACATTGGAGCTTGCATGTGGCTCTAGATTGGTGTATTGGTGCAGAACCCACCTTCTTTTAGAAAACAAAATCTAACATTTTATTCAGAATGCATTTAATTTAGTTTACTGAGGGCCCAATCCTATCCAACTTTCCAGCACCAATGCAGCCATGGCAACGGGGGGCGTGCACTGCATCCTGCAGTTGGGGGAGGGTCAGTCACAAAGACCTCCTCAAGGTAAGGAAATGTTTGTTCCCTTACCTCGGGCCTACATTGCGGCTGCATGGGCACTAAAAGGTTGGATAGGATTGGGCCCTGAGTAAACTGAAGCTGTAATGTAGAGTGGCTATTGCATTGCAATATTGCAAGGCTATTGCAAATGCATATTTGAATAAGTTTTGCCAGAAGACAAAGGGCTACAGGCTTCCCTCAACCACATAACACATTCGGATTACACCCAGCCTTTGGTAGCACATGTTAAAATATGTGAATACATCTGTTCAATTTAATATTTATCGTCCGTTTCAACCAACCCAAGTGCTTTAACCAGGATTGGAAAAATACTTCAGATATCTGGCTACCAGCATAGGGTGTTAAGAATTGCAATCATGCTTGCTTATCTCAAAAGAAGCCCCTCTGAACTCAGTAGGTCTTGCTTCTGAGTAGACATGCATAGGATCGAAGCAAAATTTTAGTCACTAACCTTGGAGTATTGAATAAATATTTCCGATTTCTAGATACTAGCATCAGTTTACAATGGACAACTAGGCTCCTAGAATATTGCAGTCATGGAGTTGTTTCTTTGCAAGTTAATGTAGTAGAGGGAAAATTCTGAGAACATCCATTACAGAAATAATTATTTCTATATTCCCTGCATCATCATTTATCATCACCATCAAGACTGAAATCCATGCTGTATTCCCCCCCCCTCATTCTTTGTGCCATAGGCCTGTTTGCTTCCATATATACTTCCATAGTACCAGTACTCAGTACCATTTGCTTATTACCATTGCTTTGGAAGCCCCTTCCCATTTTCATACAGTGCAGCTGCTTCTTCTCTTGTGAAAAGCATGATATCAATGCTATAATCATATCTCTGGTTTTATGAAGGGTGCTGTAGAGACAGAGGTAAAGGAGACAACGGGACTTGCTGAGAGAGAATGTGAGGTATGTATGAATGGCTCAGGGGAAGCGGCAGACAAAATGGTTTGATTGTTTTGAGGGAAAGGCTACAATGGTGTCCATGTATAGCACTATTCAGCCAAAGGTATGCATTGTTAACTCTTATTGATCTTAATAGGAGAGTTGACCACACGTGTTAACAATAACTTTCTCCCACTGAGATTATTGGGACAAGTGCTTCACTTTGGCTGGTTGTGCCCTACTTTATATATATGTACTGCTTTTTGTTTGGATCTGAATTATTTGTATCATTATGTGGTTATATAGCCTGTGTAAGCACTGGCAGTCTCTTGCCCAAAGTAGAAGAATGGACAGGTCTTGATTTTAGCATCCTGTAATCTACTCCGGGGACCTACTGCAACTTCACAAACTATTGCGTGATGCTGATACGTTTCTGAATGTTCAGTGTAGCATTTCTCAGTTGCAGCCGCCAGGGACTTTTGATGTGGCTACCAAGGTGCTCGCTTGCTTCGTGGACATGCCGTATATGGAACATGAGTATGCAGTGTCCTCGCCTTCAGCCAGAGCTGAAAACTATAGATGTGCATTCATTTTTGGAAAGCATGGGGCCAGAAACAAATGGCTCCCTTTCCATTTCCATTCATTCTAAAACAGGGGTTCTCAACCTTTGGAGGTCTTGGTACGCCCTATCACGGTCCACTTTTCTGAAGTACCCCCTGCTAATTAACTGCTAATTAATTGGATGAATCAATTAATTAGGTAATCATTAAATTAAAAGTACTAAAACAATTTTAAATATGAAAAAATGTCTTATTTAACTCTGTGAGAGTGAGAGAGTGTGAGGGGCAAAGATCTCTTTTTTCTCCAAGTCACACTTCCCAAAATCAGCTCCTCCCTCCCCCACCTCACCAAAGTACATTTTCCAAAGTACAAAAATAAGTCCAAAACCAAAATCAGAGAGACAGAAGGACTCCGAAAATAATTAAAATTTAAAATCCATGTTAATTGACAATTAGCTGCTGATGGGGCAGATAAGAGGCAGGGCTTGGCGAACCCCCAGAAAGAGGTCCGCATACCCCTGGGGTACCCGTACCACAGGATGAGAACCCCTGTTCTAAAACAAATGTATCCTGGTATAAATGGGGTTCAGAGCTCATTGCCAATTCATGTTTCAATTTGTTTTTTGCTCTTTTTTTATTTAAAGAAAGTGTGTCTTCCTTTTATTAGAAGCTCCATTGCACAGCCAGCTCCTTGCAGTGGCTATTCTGAATGACCCACATGAGTAAAAATGTTGCCGTGCAATTTTGCATAGCAGCAGGCTCAATCTGTACTGAGCCCGAGGGAGAAAAGTGTTAACACTCACCCTGACTTACCAATAACCTCATTGCATTAGAATCTCCAGAGGCAATCAAAAGGCTGCTTCCCTTTTCAGTATGGGCTCCTTGATACGTCGTCATCACTACGACAAAGGAGACACTTCCCTGTGAACCTTTCTGCTTTGAGAAATCCAGTTGGCTCCTTCTCTTGGTCTTCAATTAAAACTACTATTAGTTCCCAATGCTTTTCTGTAGGATGTTTCTTGGAAAATGTATCCATTCTGGATTTAGTATCACCGTTGCTGTTTGTTTTCTGGGTTTTGTTGATTATAGTTCTTTGGTGGTGGTCGGGCCCTTTGCAGGGATAACACAAGGCGTGGCGCAAATATCATTACAAATACTATTGCCAAAGTAGTATTTTGAAGCCTGGAACCATGTAGAAAGGATCAACTTGCCTGCGCCCTTCTCACTCGATTGTCTCCCTTCCCTGGCCACAGTCCTTTGGACACCTTCAAATCAGGATATTGCAATGCACTCTGGGATTATGATGAGCCTCCCTTTTCTGAGACCATTTGTTTCTGTGTGTCTGAACACCTATCCCATGAGGTGTGGGTACCTTTCCTTTGATTACATGGTTTAGGCTTATCTGGAAGGATATATTATGATTTTGCCTTGTATTTCATCATAGTTACAGATGGATTCTGTAGTGGAAGGCCCGGTAGTGGAAGATGAAGATGCTGGAGTCATTCCTGTAACTGAAGGCAGTGAAGTTACTGCTGTCACTGGAACAGAAGAAGAAAGTAGCAAACTTCACAGTGAAGAAAAAGCAGTAGAGGAATCTCAGGTAAAGCAACCAGGTTTATGGGGGTTTTATTCTTTCAGTGTGGTGGTTGTGTTTAAAGTAATTCAGTGGTCTTAAGTGCACTATAAACTTCTACCAGTTTTATCATCAGTCTGACTGCTTCCCCCAGAGAATCCTGGGAGGAGCTGTTGAATAAGGTGCTGAGAATTGGAACTGAAAGCTAATGGAGACGACTGCTTGAACAAGCGTGCCCTGTGGAATGCACATGAAGCTCTGGATTAGGGACACACTTTGCACATAAATGTCAAGAATTATTAGCACAATCCAGCCAAAGTTAATCTTACTTGGGAGAATGTTAAGAATGTTGACTTGGTTAGAGCATGCTGCTAACTTAGGTTTTCCTTCTGCAGGTGAGGCTTTTCATCATGCTACTAGTCCTCTGAAATCTGTAAGGACTATTGATTCTTGCCATCTTTATATACCAGGGTTAGAACATTTTGGCCCATATTGGGGGTATGGAGATTATACAGAGGGCCATAAAGCTTACTTGGCATAATTACCATTGCAACTTTTATTCCAGCTCCAACTTTTATTCCAGCTTCCATTTCCTTTGAAACACAAGACTTGCTATTTGATCCCGCCCCCCGCCCCCCACTCATTTTTAAATCGGAGTAATTCTAGGGAGGAAAATTGGAAGGTCTCCTTTCTTGTTTACACTCAGTTCTTTTAGATCTGCAGTGGTCCCAAACAAGACACACTTGCGCACGTTCAGTCCTAGTATGGTTGGTTGACATGCACCTGTGCTGTCTTCTGTGCATACACACATCCACACTGCTTCTGGGAGCAAGGCTGCTGCATTTAGACAAGCGGCACCAGCATTGTTGTGTATATGTGTGTGCATGCACATAAGAGGGGGCAGAGGCGTCTTTGGAGGGGTGTGGGGGGTTGCACTTTTGAATTTCGGCCGTGGCGCAAAGGCACACACACAGCGCTTTTTTTGGCCATTTGTAGGCCGTACGGAGCCTGGAAGGATTGGTCCTCCCAGGCTTCGTACGACCCAAAATGTGTGTGTGGGCGGTTGCTTTCACGCCGCTGCAATTCGGCGGTGGTGCAGCAAAAATGGCACAACCCCAGGGGGCGGGGCTTGTGGGGGTATCGCGTCGACGGCCCCCCCATGGTCTGAGGGGCCAGATTGCTTGCCATGAACAGGGAGCAGTTGGAATGCCACATGGGAGGCTCTTGCAGATGGACATTGCCCATCTCTGTTTACACTAAGCTTTATTTAATCCTGAATGCACAAGAAAAACACATGGGAGATTTTTTTTAAAATCATTTTAGTTGCTAGGAGACCATGCTCAGAATCTTTATAGATGTTGTTCCAACTATTTTTTTAAACCTTTTTCTTAAGGAAACCCCCAGCAACATCCCATCAGTGGTAATAGAGCCAGCATCAAATAATGAAGGGGAAGGAGAAGATCATGAGACTGTAGTGAATGAGTCTAAAGTTGCTGTGGAAGACGCTGGGACTGAAGGCCTTGCTGGTGAACCTTCAGAGGCTCCAAGTGATCTCAAACTGATCACGGAAGATCAGACTGCATCTTCTGAAGAACAGCCTGTGTCAAGAGATGATGGCATGCCGCCCGGCTTCCTCTTTAAGGTTTACTTGAGCAGTCGTTGCTGATATACTGTGCTAAGGGGGAAACCTGTCTATCTGCAATATTATAATTGGCAGAGAGCATTCAAGGGAAAAGAAAAATCTTTACAGCATATTTGCGTTTAGTAGGCTAGTACAGAATGACAACTGGAGGAGTGTTCAGTGAAAAAATATTTCTTTGTTTTTTTGCTCTGCAGGTTGAAGCTCTACATGACTTTGAGGCTGCGAGTAGTGATGAGCTGAACTTGCTGCGTGGTGATATTGTATTAGTAATTCCATCGGCGGCAGCTGATCAGGTAACAGCAAAGGACCTGTCCTCGCCACATATTAAAACACTTAAATTGTTTGCCTTACTCATATCCACATTGCTTCATATCAAACAGTTTGAGCAAGTTTTCATAGTTTCATTCCTAAAAATGGAGCTGTCAGTGGTAGCATACCTTGTTTTGAAATGGCAGTGCTGGAATTGGACACTAGGAATAAAAACAGGTAATTTGCATGAATTAAAGCTGCTTTAACTTATTGAAGGCAGTGCTGCTTGCTTATTTTGGCTCAGAATATTGCGCATAACAGGTGAAATAGCATTTACTAGTAGAGACCCATCTCTGCAAGCCTCTGGCACCTGAGGCGGGTGGTGACAGGAAGAGGAGTGGGCTCGGTCATGGTACCCTCTTTATCGAACTCTATCATATGAGGTTTGCCTGGCACCCTGACTAGTATCGTCAATACCAGGGAAGATTTTGTTTTCTGAGATTTTAAAACTCATCGTAACATCTTTTATTGTTGCTTTTAATACAGCATGTTCTTTTTTTTATATTGCTTTGTTGATTATTGTAAACCACCCTGATAAGCTCTATGGAAGAGTGGTATCAACATTTGTTAATTAGCGTGGGTTGGGGAAAAATGCTACTTTTCAAACATCTGTGCACCAGCATAATGGTTTTTAAACATTGTATACACACTGCTTATAATAGAGGCATTTAAGGACTGAGCAGCTGTGTGTTTTTTTCCTTGCAGGATGCTGGCTGGTTAACAGGCATTAAGGAATCTGACTGGCTTCAGCACAAAGATGCAGCTACCTGCAAGGGACTCTTCCCAGAGAACTTCACCCGTTGTGTGGAGTAGTTCTCAGCTCAGGCATAAAGAGTATTGTAGGAAGCTCAATCCCTACATTTTGAACCTCTCCAACGTGCAGGAGCACACCTTTATAGTTGAGCTGTCATGGTTTACAGACTGGTGCCAGACAAAAACTTGGTGACATATCAAATGAGCATGAACGCAAGAAGTTAAAGCTAGCATATTCTTGAAGCAGTACGTGGGAAAAAATTGTCCTTATTTGTTCACATACGTGGCAATGGGTTTGTTTGTACTTTGTCAGAGCTATGGTGATCCTGTAACTTGATCCTTTCCCATGCAAATCTGAGTAGCCTCCTCAATACCAGAACCTTCACTTCTCTGCACTGTATCGTATTGAGTTGCTGCGCTGCAGAAAACTTGATTAGTAATCCGTAGTAATGAGGTCAAACTATTCTAATTTCAGTGTATTTTTAAAAAAAATCTGCTGCAAACTTTTTCAATGTTGTTTTCAAACATACATAAATATACAAACATGAATGCAGATGTGTTATGTGTATATAGATCATAGGTGGCCAATTTTCAGCATATGTGCTGCAGGTGGCATCATCAACAGCAAGGGTTTGTGATAAAGCTGGATGGAAACTGAGGACCCACAAGTCTGGAATAGTCAGGCCTACACTACCATCTGCTCCCCAGATTAATAGACTAGAGGAAAAGACCCTGCCAAGGAAAGCAAGTCTACTTTGGTACCATTCTAGAGTAGCACTTCCACACATTGGACTTGTGGTACACTTGCAAAAAGGTAGGCCGCTATTGATTAAATGCATTAGCACATATTTTACCCATTCATTGTAGTTCCTTGATGTAGTATTGTTCATACAGGCATTTGCTCTTATTGTCTGGCATTACAGTAAAGGAACTCTGTTCCAAATGAAAATAGCTGCTCCATTGCCAAAAACATTGCAGTAATACCTGCATTTGTAATGCAAAATTCATTCCAAGATGATAAATAAGTTATCAAGCTCACATTCAAAGCTGCTAAAATACCGGGGGAAGGCATGGCTCTGTCACCTCTATATTAAACTGCTATATAGCTAGGGATGAGATAATTCTGATAAAGAGGGTTATAATGCTAATTTTATTTTTAAAATTAACTGGCTGGATGAATAAATGTAATTCAAATCTGATGAAAGATGAACACAATATATTTTCACTATATGTATTATGCAGCACACCTTTGAAGATCCCTTGAAAGTAAAAATATGATGTATCCTGTATCAAGAAGTCATCTGTAACTATTATGTTTTTCAGTGTTGTGTCATTCAAAATAAACCTTTGATCAATTCCACAAACAGTTCAGTTGCATCCCATTACTAGTTCTTTTGTATACGAACAAAAAGCCTTCCACATGCTGCTAATGCACATTCTGTTAAAATGAACTAGACCTACAATGTAAGATTTTAACAAGCAGGAAGGTGTGACCTAGGAGATTAGTTGGAGGTACCCTGTGTGGGGCTAGTGGTGGGAAGCTGCTGAAGGGCCACTGCTGATTAGCGAGACCACACTGCTGGACCACCCCTCAACCTTTATGTTTGGTCAAGCCTCAGTAGCATTTGAGTAGCTGTTTATTACATCAACTCATTCTGTTGGGACTGAAGAGACAAAATGTTAAGTATGAGGAATTGGCTGAGGTCCAATTCATACCTGATCTGAACAGTGCTGCTTTTCTGTAGCAGCAACCTATGCCACTGCAGTAATGTATGAAATGGGAAAAAAAACCATAGGAAGCACCTACCAGAAATACAGGTGGCTGTCAGATTTCAGCAGTCAGTGGCTTGACTTTTGCACACTGAAATCAATGCGGGGGGGGGGATACAGGCCCTTGCCCTCATTTCCAATTCACTGACGACAACAACCATCCTCTAACGCAGCGGTCTTGGAACTTAAGCTGCTATTTCCATATTATGACTTCTAGTATTTATTGGGGAAATGAATTTTGAGGGAAATTCACACACAAATTACCATATCAGATTTTGCATTGGTTTTGTTTTGACTCAGACCATCACTAAAACAGACTTGTGTTGAATGTTGTGCCTGTAGAGGGAGCCAAAAGATTAGCTTTTGCACAGCCTGCAGTTCTTGTGGCTCAAGTTTTACAATCGGCAGAACCCAGTTTCAGTATTTATTAACATGAACATATAAAACTGCCTTATACATGGACCATGGGTACATCTAGCTCTGTACTGTCCACTCCCACTGGCAGCAGCTCTGTTCAGTCTCAGGCACAGATCCTGTTTTCCTAGATTTTATGCAAAGGTAAGAGTACGGTCTTGTTTTGCAAATTAAAAGTTTGCACATAACCTGTGATCACATTTTATTGTGTAATTTACAAAGAGTACATAGCTCCATCTTAAAAAAAGATACCTTGTTTAAAAAAATGTAAAATTAATAGGATGTTAACAGTTTGGTGAATTCAAATCATCCATTAGAATGAAATTGTCTACAAGATTAATTCATGTAGTATTAGAACTAGAGATTAAATTCACAAGCACATCACTTCTCCAGTGGCCTCCTGGTCATAGAAAATCAGTTTCAAGCATCACTGAATATATTACAGACAAGTACTTTTTCAAATCAGTCATGAGACAGTCCAAGGGAGAGAGATATATGCAGACATGATACAGATTTGGTGAGGTATTACGGAGCACAGGGACAGCTCCCACTTGATAAATAAATAAATAAATAAATGCTTCGGCTATGAGTTTCAACAGTAAATCACCTGCAGCCATCATTGTTATAGTCCAAGAACAGCAAATCCTGAGCAAAGTTAGATTCTGGTTTTCACCCTGGAAAAAAACACACACCATGTTTCAAAGCAGATAGTCACAAAAACACCTTTCAAAACGGATTAACTTCTTCGTTTAAGTCCACGTTGGGTCTGGTTCTCAACCCAGAGGATGAGGTGGTAAGCCCATGTTCCTGACGGTATTACCTCAGGCTATAGGACTCGCACGACTGCATGTTCCACCAAACCAAAACTTCCCTATACACAGAAAACTGGCATGCCAAGAGATGGAGTTTAGCCTCCTCCCAGACACACCTGCTTTCTCAGAGCATGAAATTTCTTTATATGGAGACCATTCCACATCAAAACCCCCCCCCAAAAAAAACTGGGCTGAAAAGGTACAATTAGAAACATGCTTCTAATTACTACCTATCTGCTTAAGAACTATCCTTTTAAAAAACAACAAATATGTACATCAGAGGGCTCGTGAGCATACAAAACAAGGCTAAACATTTCTTCAGTATAAAACTACTGTATTTCTTACTCAGGCAGAGTACGGTCCATAGAAACAAAATGCTGTAGTGTAAATGCTAATTCTTACACCAGTATTTTGGCTCTCTCACATCTCAGACAGATGAAATGTTTAGCAACCCTACACCTGTTGATACCAACTTGCTCCAAAAAGGGCCTGCTAACTGCATGTACTGGCTAATCCTCAAGTGCTTAGGTTGCAGTTACTCGTTTCTGTACAAAGCTAGAAATTTATTAGATAGTACTTCACACAAGACTCATTTTCTTCAAAGGACTTGCCTGTTATCGCCACATTTGCTATACAACTGGCTTTTCACTATCCTGTTTTTCTTCAGATTCTTCATCAGATCCTAAAAGAGACAAGGAAAAGGATTAATATCATGCAAAACTATGCTGACTGTATAAGATACATGTACAGATCATTGACTATATTAAACTTTTCTAAAAATTAACATATTCCTGGCACCATCCTCTAGTCTAGTTTAAAACCAATGCACATTTCTCATGAAATACAGTACGTGACTAGATGAACTGGCACCAGGGCAGAGGGGCTATATATTGTTCCTGCACCACTTTAAATGAAAAACTAGCCTTGCTGTGGCGTAACTGTTTTCCTTATTTAGAACTTCCTCATTTAGCAAAATAAAAGTTTGCTTTTATTTTTTAAGATAGCTTGTTACAATTGTAACTTTCAGAGTATTTATCCTGAAGTTTTTGTCTGCAGTCCTTTTTGTTTTCCTGGGAACATCAACATACAACTTAAGTACACAAGGTAAGGACGACTGAGTTTTTTTAGAAGCCCATATTATACTGAAGACGTTTTCTGCTTTGCTGTCAGCAGCTGTAGAAGAAGCACAGCTCTGCAGTACAGTCTATACCAGGGGTGGCCAAACTGTGGTTCCTGAGTCACATGCGGCTCTTTGACCTATAATGTGTGGCTCTCCAAAATAAGTAGGCTGAGCTCCTTTTTGCATCACAAATATAAAAGGTAAATAAGAATTTTAAGATTTATAATTATTTACCAGGTATAAATTGAGAGTCCACTGAATTAAAACCTAAATTTAATGTTCATGGTGAGTAAATATATACCGGGGGGGGGGGCACCTAGCCGCCGCATTTTTTCCCTGCGAGTGTTTCCCCACATTTTTCGTGGCAGTGGGAACCAGGAAGCGATGGAGCCATCACCTATGGGTACCACATAGGTTTCCAACCTCCCCTTAAGGCAGGGGTGGGGAACCTATTTGCGGTGGGGGGCCATTTTCCCATAGGGAAAACTTGCTGCGGGCCGGCCGTCAGGCCGCTCGATTTCCCCCCCTCCCGCAAATTTACCCCCCCCCCGCAAATTTCCCTCCCTCCTACCCACCGCTCGCTCCCTCCCTCCCACCCACCCACCCACCCACCCACGGTCTCCCAAGCACCCACCCGGCAAAAGCCCACCCCCATCGCTCTCCTCCTTACCTTGTCTTCTCTTCAGCCGCCGGCGGTGGCCGCGCGCGCTCACCTCACCCGGCTCCTTTTCAAACATTCCCGGCTGTTAGAGACATGCGCAGAACAGCCGGGTTGAGAAGGAGTCGTGCGACTCCTTCTCAACCCGGCTGTTTCTACGCATGTCTCTAACAGCCGGGAATGTTTGAAAAGTCGGGTGAGGTGAGCGCGGCCTCCGGAGCTTCCGGTCCAAGCCCGCGCGGGCCGGACCGAATGGAATTGGGTCCAGGCTCGCGCGGGCCAGAGCGGATCGCTCCTGGGGCCGGATCCAGCCCGCGGGCCGCCGGTTCCCCACCCTTGCCTTAAGGGAACACAAAGTTGGGAACCACTGGTATATACTCTGCATATATAAAGATCCCAGATTTAATTCTTGGCATCTCTAGCTAAAGGGTACCAGATAGCAAGGGAAAGACCTCTGCCAAAAACCTTACAGAGCAGAGCTGGACAGATGAAAGGTATAAGCAACATAAAGCAGCACATACAGTTCCGCTATACATATATTCAATACGACTGCATTCTTTTCTCCAGAATATAATGGGGGGGGGGTAGGAGAGAGCGAGCAACTGTCCCTCCTCACCCCAACATGGTATTTTTTTCCTAGGGGCTGTTGCTGGTGTCTTTTCTGCACCTCTTTTTAGACTGTGAGCCCTTTAGGGACAGGGAACCATTTATTGACTTATTTTGCTATGTAAACCACTTTGTGAACTACTTTTTGTTGAAAAGCAGTCTATAAATAATATTTCCCGAAAAAATTGTAAAGTAACTAAAAAAGTCAATTGATCAAGTTCTGTATCTTCTGCAATAGTTTGTTGTCTTGCAGTCACACTATACTTTAAATTGAATAGGTTAGAAATCTTGAGACAAAGCATTACTTCAAATTCAGTGCTGCAACTAATCCTTTAATTTTAATTCAGCTGATTCAGCATAAACCATGGGGGTCACACACACCCCATCACAGTAATTGAAGCCCCCCAAGCCTGCAAAGGTGATCTGCCTGACCCACGGAAAGCTTACACCATGTTTACTACCCATGCTCTACAATGCGTCAATCTTTGATCACCACTAGATGGAGCTGAAAGCAAGTCATTCCAATTCTGTTCTGTCCTACTTCTGCACAGTTCTCCAAGTTCTGTGATAAAAGGAATCCAAAGTTCACAGTGGGTATATTCCATGATAACTACTAACTGCAATAAAGAATCCTTCAACCCCCACCCCCATGTGCCAATGGTAAACATACACAGCAGTGCAGAAGAGAATATGGACGATGGTGAGAGTTAATGGTTTGCAATCTTTTACAAACTCAGAATATGCCCATCCCTTCCATTAGAATTTTCTCTCTCGGTAGGCCAATACATTTTTTGCTGGGTGAACTTTTACATTATCACTGAGGAAGTACAAATATAGCATTATATTTCACATTATTCAGCTCACTGTGTTGTTTCTAGTTTTAAACTATTTTCCTTTCTCAACAGCACTGTAGATGTGCAAATTTGTTCCAGGGCATTGTCTGAAGGCATATAATGCAGCAATATGATTAAAATATGAAGCAACTGGGTCAGTGCCTGGATAATCTATGTACATCACCTTGAATGCCACAGAAGAGCTATAAATGAAGTAAAATACATAATACATGTGTAACTCTCAAAGTCTGGTGTTCCACCTTTCTAATGTCAACACCACCATGTTAAATCAAGAATAGGACATGAACTTACATTACTACAGTTTTGGAAAAAGCCAAAAAATCTAGTCATCTAGTGAAAAACCTGAAATATCTACTACAATGGTTTTTCCTACAAAAATGAGCAAGTTGCAAGCTCTCAAGGCTAGAGGAACAGGTTACAGATGTGCAGACTGTTTCGGACCCTTCCAATCTTTCCCCACATTATTTCATGCTGACAGAAAAGGAGGCAAGTATTTTCATCAATGCCTCCTAACAGCTCTCGGTGCTCCTTTTTCTTCTACCACCTGCTAAAAGTACCATATTCTGCAAAAAGCTCACAATTAGGAATTCCTCAAAACCTCAAACTCATTCCTCAAACCTCTTAAGAAGAGAATTTTCATTACCTGCTTCAGATTCAGGAGGGGAATAAAACTGACCATCAGAAGGCAGTCCAGGCTGAATAAGGACAGCTCGCTCAGAGGCATCTTGCACCAACAGTAGTCCTAAAAACAAACAAACTATCTGAATAATATGTTACTATAGCATCTTTTCAAAGTCAGCATTCAGCTACACAGAATTTATGACACCACCGCTGTTAATACAGCAGTCATCTTGCATTAATATAGCTTCTAGAGAAGCCACATGACAACTATACCCAACTGATGCCACTGCAGTACCCGTCCCCAAACATTGTGTACTCTGTAACTCCTGTTTGTGCAAAAAATATTGGTCTTAGGGGCACAATTAAGAATAGGAAAGAAACTTACTGTTTTCTTCTTCTGCTTCTTGTGGTAAAACTTTGAAATCTAGGAACCAAGTTTCTATCCAGGCAAGAATGAACGATATGATGGGCAACACATAGCCAAAAGCACCTTGAGATAACAGCTTAAGGGAAGGGAAGAAAATAAGTTAGAAAAGCCTCTTAAAACAAAAAAGTTTCATTTTTTAAAAGATATAAAACTAGTTATTATGATCCATACCTTTGAGATAATTACTTTTGTTAATAAGAAGGCACTGGTTACTGCTGTTGTAAACTGAAAGAAATATTAATGGTGATGAATGCAACTGTTGTCTCAGATTTACTTTTACATGTCATTGATCAGCACCATGAACAGTTTAACCACATGCTGTATGATATTCTTCATTAGGCTCTAAGCAACAGCTAGCAAACTCAAGATGTTTACATGAAAATATATCTGGCAAGAGATCTGTCAAAATTATCTTCCTTGCTTCTTTGATTCCAAACACAGAAATGTGCATCTCGAAACCACCCACAGAACATTGCAGACCATTTAAAGGTACTTGTTATCTACAATGGTTTCCAGTCAAACGTTATGCACCATTATGTACATCCCCACCTAGTGAAAGAAAAACCAAACATAGCAATTGTAGTAAGAAATCCTTCCTGTAGGTTTTACAACACTAAAGACCCCACCCCAATATGCAACTGCGTTTATAGTTACGCAATCTTATGCCAGAAAAAAACACACCAAGACAAACATGAACACAATTAAAAGAGAAGAGATTCAGAAAATGAAGGGGAGACATCAAGAAGTATAAAAAAACAGGAAAGTGATTCCTTAAAACATTGAATAAGGTCGCTAGTATCCCAACACGAACAATCAGCACCGGGCTGCTAAACAGGAAGCTCCTGCTCTTACTGTTACCACCTGGAACAAGACAGTGCCTCCAGAAAGTGGAGGGCTGCAGCCATGTTTGCACACCCTTTCCCATCTATTGTGATGGATTTCCTAAACTTTGCTTTTGGAAATGAAGCTGATGAAGGAGAGAGCATTTCTGAGAATGTGCCTCATTCCTGGCTGGAGGGCACAGGCAAAGAGAAAAGCTGTCACAATCAGGTCCAAAAATAAGGCTATACTGTATATTCTAGTGCCAATATATCATTATAGGAGCTATATATTGGTCCTCCATAAATATTTTATATATAAAAATAAAACATACAACATAAGAAGCAGTGCAAACTGAAAACTGCTTTCGGGAGCATGTTATTTTAGTATTTCCTGAAAACCATGATATTAATGGCATCATTACATTTAATGATTTATTGATATTTAAAGTAACTGATTTGGCAAAAACAAATTCCCAAGTATTCCCCAGAAATTAAGCACAATGGTATGGATAAGCAGCTATCTATAAAAGTAGATGTTGGTTGATCACAGCAGTGCTGGCTTTGGAGGTTGTATGACTCTGCAAAAATTAACTGGATGCTACATACACAGCGGGTGGCGCAGTGGGTTAAACTGCTGAACCATGAGCTGTCGATGGAAAGGTCGGCAGTTCGAATCTGCGACGGGGTGAGCTCTCGTTGCTTGGCCAGCTCCTGCCAACCTAGCAGTTCCAAAGCATGTTAATGCGAGTAGATAAATAGGTACCGCTTGCGGGAAGGTAAACAGCACTCCTTGTTCCAGCTGCATGCTATGCACTGCGGCAAGGAGAGTCATGCCGGCCACATGACCACAGAGGCGTCTTCGGACAATGCTGGCTCTTCAGCTTTGAAATGGGGATGAGCACCACACCCTAGAGTCGGACACGACTGGACTTACCGTATTTATTGGCGTATAAAACGCACTTTTTTGTCTACATTTGTGACCCAAAATAGTAGGGTGCGTTTTATACGCCAATACTAAAAAATCCCTTTTCCCCCCCTTGCCCGTTTTAAAGCATTTTCGGGCTTACCGTGTTTTTCCTGAGCCAGAGAGCTCCCTTGTGCTTTCTTCCCTGACTAATCTATCTGATCTACAGCTGTTTGTCGGGTTTAATTTATGCACGTGCATGAGTTGAGCTTCTCAGCAGCCAGCAGAAGGCGCTGTGCTCCTCAGTTAAGTTCAGCTGAGCTGCAGAGGGTGTGGTCTTCCCAGCTCTCCTCGGATTGAATGCAGCTTGGGTAAGCTTCTGAACTGGGCCTAGTTGGGGAGGCTTTGGAAACTGCATAGGTGGGGTGGGGTAAGAGTTGAGTCTGGGTTTTTTTTTTTTGTACTTTTATGTTGTTTACTTTGGAAACTGTGCATGGGTGGGGTGGGGGAAAAGAGTTGAGTCTGGGTTTTTTTTTTACTTGGGATTTATGTTCTGGTGCATTTTGTTCATGTGTCTTATTGCTGTGTGTTTTAAAAGAGATCCTGGTATTTTTGTGCAATTTATGTAAATTAGTTAATTAAGCAGCCAAGCGGTAAGTGGCCAAGTGGCCCAAAAATGCTTTAAATCTTTTTTTCTTGAAACCCAGGGCCAAAAGGAAGGTGCGTCTTATACGCCGGTGCGTTTTATACGCCGATAAATACGGTAATTGTCAGGGGTCACCTTTACCTTTACATACACAGTACAAATATCAAATCTGACAAACTACACGTGACATTTAAAGTCCTATTAGCCCCAACAGGTTTAGTTTTTTCTTTAGACACTAGCTGACAGAACAGGACCGCAAGGGGATTTAACTCTACCCCTACCACAGTCCGTCTGTTGAGGGGGCCCAACTTGACTGGTATTTACCCTGAAAATAGTTCCCATTAGTGCTAATGGGAGATGTTTTTCTCAGCATAAACAGCAGCCAGATTTGGACTGTGGGAAGGAGAGAAGCGGTGTTCCCTGTAAACTGTGCAGCCACGCAGCTCCAACTCAAGCTTCGCGCAGCTTTCTTGGAATTCAGGCAATCCAGAGACGCTGCCACAGAGCCACGGAAGGGATCTGTGCAGCAGCGCAGACCTCTTAGAGCAGTGGTTCTTAACCTGGGTTCGATCGAACACCAGGGGTTCGGTGAGTCAGTCTCGCGGGTTCGGCGGAGGTCATGACACACACCCGACTCCTCTAGTGTCACTACAGGGGGGTGGAGCTGTAAGTTCTTCCGTGATCGGAGGCTCCGTTACACGGAAGAACGAAGCGCCGCGCCTTCAGACCCAGTCAAAGCGGTGAAAACATGCATTCACCGCTTTGACTGGGTCTGAAGGCGCGGCGCTTCGTTCTTCCGTGTAACGGAGCCTCCGATCACGGAAGAACTTACAGCTCCGCCCCCCTGTAATGACGCCAATGCCCGACTCATATGATTCGTGATGACACGCCCCACTTGTCCATCATTGGCTGCAGGTGATAACGCCACATCAATTGGCCTATCTGTGCTGCAGGGAATTTGGTGCGCCCAGTAGTCGAATTGTAACTGTCGTGATGACATGAGAGTGGCACTTGCCAAGGTAAAGCCGCGCATTTCTGAACTGGTCTCTGAAAGGCAACAGCAGAAGTCACAGTGATTTGCAGTAAATATTCATTATTATGTTTTTGTTTTTGTGTGAAAATCATGTTTTAATATGGTTTTGTTCTTTGTTCTTAATGGTTTTGTTCTTTAATGGTTTTGTTCATTTTGTGCACCTATGTATAAAAATATACCTATGTATAAATATATACCTAAACATATACCTATGTTTTGAATTTGAAAAAATCATATTTTATTTTTCCAATTAAGAAGGGTTCAGTGAATGCGCATATGAAACTGGTGGGGTTCAGTACCTCCAACAAGGTTAAGAACCACTGTCTTAGAGGGAACACTGGAGAGGGATGGAGTTAATGACCTCTACCATCACCACCTAAATCATAATCTCAACCTGCAGGTGTCCCCCACCCAGCTCCTACTAAAGAAAAACTAAGCCCATTAGGACTAATACTGCTTTTCATGTCATTTCTAGTTTCATCACCCATAGTTTTTCATCTTCTCCCCCAGGAAGAATCCTGCTTCATAGTGATGCACCAGCAATCAGTTGTTTTCCCACGTGCCGGCATAAGAACAACTCAGACATAACAAGAGGTTATTATTAGCAATTCAGAGTTTAAAGCAAACATTTGTACTTGCCTTAGCAAAAAAAAATGTTTTTGATTGCTGAAACAACCTTTGATTTAAAACTGTAAAGATTGAGAGAACCTATTGGCTATTTTGCATGTAACTGGTATTTGTGCTTAGTAAAGACTGATCCGCTGTCCTGCTATTTTGGGTAAGAGCCTCTGGGCAAGACGCACTTTTTCAATTGGTGCTCCTCTTATATTTAGCGGGGGAGAGTAACTGCCCCCCTTTCACCCTAGCACAGTCTCTTCTGGTGGCTGTTTGCTGGTGTTCTTCTGCATCTTTTTAGATTGTGAGCCCTTTTGGGACAGGGAGCCATTTAATCATTTGATTTTGTCTGTAAACCGCTTTGTGAACTTTTTGTTGAAAAGCAGAATATAAATACTATTAATAAATAATTTTATGAACTGTAAAAAGTTACCCAATAGATAGTCTGTGTGATATTATCCACTGTAAACATCACTATCTTATTAAAACCTCAGAGTATATCACAAACATGATAACGTGCAAACACCACTTTTGAACTGAAATTTAAGATGTAGAAAAAGTCAACTACTTACTGCTATTGCCCACCAGTGTCGCAGTCTGCACAAAGCGTAAGCAAGTATCAAAATCTTAAATCGAAAGACTGCCAGGAGCTACAAAGAGGGGAATGAGAGAGGTTATTCAGGTTATTTTTTAAACGAGTATTTAAAAAAACCTCAGACATATTTAAGAGCGACCTCTTTGTTCTTCTGTATTCTCATATGGCTTCCTGAAGAAAAATCTATACCTGCTTCCTTATCATCTACAAATTTGGCCAGCCACTTCCTTGTTTCAACAAACTAGGCTGTCACAAGGATGTTCTGTTGTGATGTGCTAATATCAGTTACCCTGTTTCAGTCCCATGCAATCACCATGACTGCATTTGAGCAGAACAAGAGCACCTCCTATCTTCAACCAAAGTAACTAGGAACTTAAATTAAAAGAAAAAAACCTGAGATATCAATAACAAACATCCTGTTTGGTCAAATAAACTATTTTAGTTATCCAAATCAGGCAACCTCCACATGCCTGCTTTATGTTTGTTTTACTAAATCATATACAGTACAGTACTTCCAAACCTTATTTCAAAATAAGATTCAGTATCAGAATTATAGTGTGGAACAATCTGATTTCCTCCCCGCCTCCCTACAAATCCATTTCTTCATCCCCTTAGCCCGTGATTTTCTCCAAAAACCCTCATCTCATAAACCCTCATCTCATAACAAATGTGAGTGGCATTTAGATATAGGGCACATCGACGTGCCATCACTTGAAGCTTTCTCAATGAATGTAAGGAGAATTTCACCGAGATTCATTTGTACAAGTGCAACTCTCCCTCAGTTCACAAAATGAGTTTCTGCCAATGGTGACCTGCTGCATCAAAGGTCTGAATATCACCATCATTTTAAAATATATTAAATCTAAACTGAAAATTTGTTGTTCAGTCGTTAAGTCGTGTCCGACCCTTCGTGATCCCATGAACCATATCCCGCTGAAAATGGTTATAACTAAACACGGTTTCTATGACCTGGGCCCAGGATATCCAAAGAACACCTTCCATTGTATTACACCCCTCTTGTCCTTTCAGAGAAAGGCTCTGCTCCAGGTGCCATCCACTGAAAAACTAAGCATGAGGAGGGCCTTAATGGTAGTGGCCCTTTTGCTAAGGATTCCCTCCCCAAAGAGGCTCATATTAACCCACACATGCTTGCTTTCAGAAAGCCTTGTTGAACATTTTAAAAAGCTTCCAACAACAATTTTAGTAGTTTTTATGATGAAATGTGGTGGCGTAGTTTTTATTGAACAGAAAATACTTACAAAGATATCAAAATATGAAGAATGATAGTCATAGTGGAGGACTTCTTTTTCTAGCATTTTCTCAATGCCTCCTGTTACCTACAATGAAACAGAACAGTACTCACTATTAACATTATTAAAAAGGGCATATCTGTTCATTCACATTTTGAATTATTCAAGTTCTCTACTTTCGTAATTGCTTCTTTTTTTTTACAAAGCACAAAACAATTTAACATACGTACACTCGAAATATCACAGCATGAATCAAGAGACAGGTTTGTAAGAAGACTGAGGAATAAGTAACATGTTCTTAGAAGGCTAGTATTTTGTCTTTTGTAGGGTCTCTCTCTCTCTCTCTCTCTCTCTCTCTCTCTCTCTCTCTCTCTCTCGTAATTTCATCTCACCGACAGAACCTGCAGACTTCTTGGGACCTTCCAGACCTCATAGAAGATATTTGGATTACCTTGCAGAGTTGATTCCAACAATGCTCACAAATATATGTTCTGTGGTTTTCATGACCAGCACATATTTGTGAGTTAAAAAGTAAACGTTTCCAGGTTTTCTGGTCATTTATTAAGATAAGAACGAACAAGGGGCTGTCCCAATGTTTCGCCCCTAACTGTGAGGGGCATTATCAAAGTTGTTCTGCTGTCTGCTCTAGTTCTTCTAGTATTCTTCACAAATACTCATGAAGTTGCTGGCTTCAGTGTAAATAAAGAAGGCTCATGTGCAAATGGTCTACTCATATGTGCAGTGTAATATGGGAGCCCACAAACACGTGCAATTTCACAGCACTACTTCCATGAAAAGAACTGCAACGTAAGATTTTTCTTCTCACAGCTATCAAGTTCATGGTGCCTTCACACTGATCACTCAAGCTAGACCATCCGCAGAAGCAGTGTTTAGCACAAGCCAGCCCCAGCGTATTACCAAAACCAACTATCTGATATAACCACCAATTTTAGTACAAGCTGAATTTTTTCTCTGACAATTTAAAATTGCAGCAAGACCAAATTTTATATGCAAGAGACTGTTTATAAGCATCAGGACTTCACTTGCCTTCAAACAGCAGATCCTCTGCCTCATACGTCAAGCTGCTTTATGAATTTAGGATGGGAGTGAGGAGGGCAACATAAGCAACAAGGCTGGAAGATTACAGTCAAGAACACTTATTGGGTAAAGAGGCACCCTTTCAACGGTGGTTCTCTGGTTTGTCAGGTGGAGAGCAACTGTCCCTATTCATCCCAGCACAGCATCTTTTCCAATGGCTGAGTGCTGGTATCTCTCTTGTTTTTGTTTTAGAGTGTGAGCTCCTTAGTGTTGAAATTTCAAATAAAATACTTTCAACATTCTAAAACGCTATATAAATGCTAAGTATTGTTACAGGTCAGGAACTATGCTTTGGGAACTTTTCACATAGTTTCAATACTTTGTTAAAAAAAATTAAAACTAGGGCCAAAGTAGACATTACCATAGTCCATGATGGGATCTCCCATCTCTTTACATTTTGGTAAAAAGCAACTGATTCAGATTTGCACTGATTCAGATTGGAACCACATTGCTGGGGAATAGAAGGTGAAACCCTCTCCCCTCTCTCACAAACACACCATTTTTCCCCAATGAAAAGCCTCACATGCAAGCTACCATTTGCATCTTTAGGGAAGAGTTCATGTTATCAGTAGGTTTTTTCCCAAACAAGACAAACAGCAGCTTGGAGAGAGGGGCAATTTTATCAGGAAAAGACAGCACCTCCCCCCCCCCAGCACTTGCAGTCCCAATCCAAACTCATGACTACTTTTAACAAACATTTAGAGACAGGAGATCCAATCATGATCTCCAACATTTTACTTAGCTTGGCACCAAGATAAGTTTAACTATCCACTACAAATCACATGGAACTCCAGCTTCGTAACATCTTTGCTTAAATATATTTAGAGGTCATAACAACTACTTTGTAAGCTCTCACACCAAACAATGTTATTTGTTTAAAAAAGATAGAGAGGCTTACAGTATTTACTTTCCACAGACAAGACAAGTTTAGTAAATGAGTAACTATATAATCATGTGTATGTTGACTCAGAAGCAAATCCCAATGAGTCTAGTGGGGCTTCCAAGTAAATATTCATAAAATTGCAGCCTTAATTATCACAAAATATGAATAAGTGACTTGCCTAACTCTGAACATTAAACTCTTCAGAAACGTTTTGAAAAGCCGAGGTCCTTCATCCCTCTATTATCCAAGTGAACAAAAATTAAGTCACTCTGCTGGTATACTTTTAAATATCCTTACTCTCATTTTGTCTGTACTGCAGAGTACATTCGGGCCGATTAAGAAGACAGATATTAAGAGATTAAGAAGACAGCTCCTTCCTTGAAGTCAGAATTATACCCATTCTCTGAGTAGCAGCAATTAAGCCATGGGTAGAGGTGGGAGAAAATGGTTTTATTTTATTTTATTGCAGATTTTGGTGTTTAACCAAAATGAAATAGCAGAAAGCATTGTTATGCATACTACTATGCATACATAGCATACTATGCTACTAAGCATTGTTATGCATACTACTATGCATACATAGCATACTATGCTACTAAGCATTGTTATGCATACTACTATGCATACATAGCATACTACTATACAGTAGGCATAGTTAATCATCTGAATTTAGTTATGTTATGTACAGTAGGCATAGTTAATCATCTGAATTTAGACTGAAATGCCTTATATAATTGTTTTCTTAAGAGTACAGCAAAAAGCATGCAGAACCACTGCTGAATGAAATGGCTCATTTTGTTATTATGGCTCATAAATAGAAGTATGTTTAAAAACTAATTTAAGTGAAGGCTGGTGCAATTAACCATTCCTACCATCTCTCACAGCAAAGAATATGTTTAAGGAACTCACATTTAACTCTATAATCCATAGTAAGGTTACAAACAAGAGGTCAAAGGTGACAAACAAACAGAAAGTCCGTCGAACATCAGAAATGCTTTTTTTCTCTCTGCTTTCATAGGACTCAATTCTTGCCATCAGCTGTGCTGGGTTGATAGAATGAATATCCCGTAAAGGAGGACAGGAGCTCACGCTGCTGCCATGAGTGCGATCGTCTGGCTGCCGACTCATCCTGACTTCAATTACAGAAGTTTTTGTCTAGCTTCAACATCACTACGAGGCTTATCCATATAGGAGATTTTTCTGCAAAGGAGAATTCCATAATTAGTCATGCCAATTTGACTGATCACGCTCCACTTGATCCTATAACATATTTTTGAATTCCAACAATACATGCAACAAACAACAACAAAAATCCCTACCAGAAGCTCTACATGTTTCATGGAAGCATCTTCCAATTTTACATAGGATAAGACAATTATTACAGATTATTCCATTTTCTAATTGCATCTCTAGTACCTGTTATCAATAATTAAAGTGCCATGTAGCCACAAGGGAAAAAACCACGACACTAGGTGGTTACATAAATAGATTACACTGGTAAACATTCCATGATAAAGAAGAGCTAAGTCTAAAAGTATGGTTGGCTCTTTACTGAGTCAATAGTAGTTCATAACAGACGAGCACTGAAATGACAACTCATAGCTACTTCACATATGTAAGACTAATACATATTTTGATCCCATTTAACTCACAGCAGGGAGTCACATCCAATCCCTATGAGACTAAGCTGCAAATCAGGACTTCACCTGATTCAATCTTGCCTCTGCCATAGGCTTACTAGGTGGCCTTCAGCAAGTCACTCCCTCTCAATCTCAGCTATGTAGTTGAAATATAAGAATAATACTTTTTTTTCCACAAGCAGTGAGTGCCTCACTGAGAGCAAGTGCCTCACTGGGAAGAAGTGCCAAGACGCGAGTTTAGCAGCTGTGCAAGGAAAAGGTAAGTGCACTTTCTCATTTTTCTCACTTTAATTGAACCCAAACCTACTTAAATCTAACCTTAAAGGTTAGAACTTAAGCTAACCTGAGGAGGGAATTTTGAAGGACTAGTACTTGGCACACAGGGCATAGGAGCTAGCTAAAGGAAATAGATATAAACAAATAAACAAGCACATACATAAATAAAGATAGCAAGGCCAGGTGAAGCCTGGGAGCTGAGTCTGAAGAGAACTGCAGCTCAGACTAAAGTGGTCTACTCATGAGTAGGACCAGGGTCTACCTGAGAGTAAGAGCCCAAGGCAGAGGCACTTGGAAAACAAAACTGAGGAGGATAAAGGAAGAGGGGAAAGCAAACTTTAGGGTTTAGACCAGTGGTGGCCAACCCGTGGCACGCCATGTGCCACATTTTATGTAGATAATCTTGAGCGTGCCACTTAAATAAATAAATAAATCTAAGGTAATGAAAATATTTAGAGCACAGTGAAAGCGCAAGAAGAATAAGGCGCAGTGGGGTGCAGAGACCTCCTCTAGTGTCACAGGCTTGGAAAGTTGCACTGGGGTCGAGAAAGAGGGACTTCAGCGCTCGGCTCGAGCAGGAACGCAGTGCGTGCCACTTCAAAAGGCTTGGCGTGCCACTAAGTGACACCCGTGCTGTGGGTTGGCCACCTATGGTTTAGACTTTACACAGGATTTAAAGTGTTTAAATCCTGCCTTAAACTGTAAGTTAAGACTCCAAACCCAGTTCAGCTCAGTTAAACCAAAGCCAGTGTGGGTTAAGCTTGGGTTTGGTTTAAACTTAGAAATGTTTGAAGTTTAGCAGAGTTCAGTTTAAACCTAAAGACAAACTTTGGGTTTAACATAGAGTCCAAAAGTCAGTTGTAAAGTAAGAGAGCAAGGAATCTAGGAAGGGCACATACCCAGACAGCTATAATCAGCCAGCTATTGTCCTGCTAATCCTAGCAGGACACCCCAGTCTTAGTCAGCAGAGCAGGGGGGAGGAGCTAAATCAGGATACAGCAGAGCAGGGGGAGGAGCTAAGTCAGGCTATAAAGCTCAGGCCTGCTGGCGAGTGCCTCACTGGGAGTAAGTGCCAAGACGTGAGTTTAGCAGCTGTGCGAGTTCAGCGGCAGGGCGAGGAAGCCAGGCCCCAAACACTGCACATCCCGTGAGAGGAGGCAGAGGCCCAGCTATATCAACTGTTTAGGTAAACCCAAATCAAATACACCAAACTAAGCCAAATTACACAAAAGTCAGCCAGCCAGCAGCATGGTGGGGGCTATCCAGTGTTTTGCACAGAGTGTCACATGTATGACTATATGCCTCTTGGGCCTAAGTCATGGGTGTGTGCGCGGTGCAAAGAGCTCCAGGCTCAAGTAGCGGGTTTCCTCCCTTGAAGCCTTGGTTGCTGACCTGGAGAGGCAGAGACAGATAGAGAGGAACCAGGGTGAGACTTCCAGGGACGTAGAGGCATCATCCCACCCTCAGTTGGGCAGCTCCTCCACTGCCAGGGAAGGAAGCCTCAGGGCTGGAGGACGTCATTCTGGAGAAGAGGGACACTATCCCTTAGTGGGGACCCCTTCTTTAGATGGTGGGCCCGTATCCAGTTGCACTATGGATACTCCTCTGGGGAAGGGGGGAAGGGGCCTTCTTGTAGTGGGTGATTCTATAGTCAGGAACATAGAGGGGGGGGTCTGTGATGGATGTGAGGACCGCATGGTGACTTGGCCTGCCTGGTGCGAAGGTTGCAGACATCACGTCTCGTCTAGATAGGCTGGTAGAGAGTGCTGGGGAGGAGGTAGCGGTTGTGGTGCAGGGAAAATGTAGCCGGGCGGTCCTGGAAGCAAAATTTAGGCTGCTAGGTAGAAAGCTCAAATCCAGGACCCCAAAGGTAGCGTTCTCAGAAGTGCTACCTGTTCCACGCGCAGGGCCAGCTAGGCAGGCGGACCTCAGGGGTCTCAATGCGTGGATGAGACACTGGTGTCAGGAGGAGGGGTTTAGGTTTGTTAGGCACTGGGGAACGTTTTGGGACAAGCCGGGCCTGTACAAGAGGGATGAGCTTCACTTGAACCAATCTGGAACCAGACTGCTGGCGCGTAACATTAAGAAGGTGGCAGAGCAGCTTTTAAACTGACCCCTGGGGGAAAGCTGACAGGAGCCGAGGGGCATCCGGTTCGGGACTCCTCATCTCTAGGGAATGAGGGTGGAGAGGTTCAGGAACAGGGACGTGTTGGAGGTGGGGTGGCCATCTATGTCAAAGAAGGGGTAGAATCCAGCAGAGTAGAGATTGAAGGGGGGTCCAACTCTACCATAGAATCACTGTGGGTTAAGTTACCAGGCTCAAGGAGCAATGTAATAGTGGGGGTATGTTATCGTACTCCAGATCAAATGGTGTAGCGGTTTGGGAGTCGGACTTAGACCTGGAAGATCCAGGTTCAAGTCCCCGCTCAGCCACGAAGCTTCCTGGGTGACCTTGGGCCAGTCACTATCTCTCAGCCCCACCTACCTCACAGGGTTGTTGTGAGGACAAAAGGAGGGGAGGAAATATGTACACCACTCTGAGCTCCTTGGAGGAAGGGTGGTATAAAAATGTGAAAAATAAAAATAACAGAGGCTCAGCGGGAGTGTATCCCACAAAGGAGGAAGGGCTCAACTAAGTTCAGGAGGGTACCGGCATGGCTGACAAGCACAGTTAAAGAGGCTATAAAGGGCAAGGAAGCTTCTTTTCGCAAATGGAAGTCTTGCCCTAATGAGGAAAATAAACAGGAACACAAACAATGGCAAAAGAAATGTAAAAAGATGATATGGGAGGCCAAGAAAGATTTCGAGGAGCGTATGGCCAGAAACATTAAAGGGAATAATAAAAGCTTCTTCAAATATGTTAGAAGCAGGAAACCTGTCAGAGAAGCGGTTGGCCCACTGGACGGTGAGGGAGGGAAAGGGGTGATAAAAGAGGACTTGGAGACTGCAGAGAAATTAAATGAGTTCTTTGCATCTGTCTTCACGGCAGAAGACGTCAGGCAGATACCGCTGCCCAAACGGCGACTCCTGACTAAAGAATTAAGTGAAATAGAGGTTAAGAGAAGACATCTTAGACTTAATCGACAAATTAAAGATCAATAAGTAGGGATGGGATGACTTGACTCGCAAGTGCGACTGAGTCACTTTTCCCTGACTCGTACTCATACTCATACTCGTGACCTACTGACTCGCACCTGTACTCGTGACCCACGGGACTCGCACTTGACTCGCACTCGTTGGAGTTACGACTTGCCATTTCCAAGTCATAGGGGAAGCCAAGTGGGTGCTTTAAAAGCCTCAGAGGTCCCCACACATACCCCACACAGACACCCACCCACCCCATTTTCAGGGGAAAAAGCCATTTTCCCCAAAGTGACTTGACTCGTGACTTGTGACTCATGGTTTTTGGCCTCACTCGTACTCAACTCGCACCCGTGCAAAAATGACTCGCACTTGACTCGTACTTGCCCAAAAATTTTGGCACTGACTCGCACTCGCGCAAAAATGACTCGTACTCGCACTCGTGACCTAGTTACTTAGATACATCACTGTCAATAAGTCACCAGGCCCAGATGGCATTCACCCAAGAGTTCTGAAGGAACTCAAAAATGAAGTTGCTGATATCTTGACAAAAATATGCAACTTATCCCTTATAACGGCCACTGTGCCAGAGGATTGGAAGATAGCTAATGTCACGCCAATCTTTAAAAAAAGGAAAGAGAGGGGACCCAGGAAACTACAGGCCGGTCAGCCTAACATCCGTTCCAGGGAAGATGGTGGAAAGCCTCATCAAGGATAAAATCTTAAAACATATAGAAGAACAAGCTTTGCTGAAGGAGACTCAGCATGGCTTCTGCAAGGGTAAGTCTTGCCTCACAAACCTTTTAGAATTCTTTGAAAAGGTCAACAGGCATGTGGATGTGGGAGAACCTGTGGATATTATATATCTGGATTTTCAGAAGGCGTTTGACACGGTCCCTCATCAAAGACTCTTGAAAAAACTCAATAGTCAGGGAATAAGGGGGCAGGTCCTCCTATGGATTAGGAACTGGTTGAAGACTAGGAAACAGCGAGTGGGAGTCAATGGGCAATTTTCAAAATGGCGAGAGGTGAAAAGCAGTGTGCCCCAAGGATCGGTCTTGGGACCGGTGCTTTTCAACTTGTTCATAAATGACCTGGAGTTGGGGATAAACAGCGAGGTGGCCAAGTTTGCGGATGACACTAAACTTTTCCGGGTGGTGAAGACCAGCAGGGATTGTGAAGAGCTCCAGAATGATCTCTCCAAATTGGGAGAATGGGAAGCAAAATGGCAGATGCGCTTCAATGTAAGTAAGTGTAAAGTGATGCATATTGGGGCAAGAAATCAAAACTTCACATACACGCTCATGGGTTCCGAGCTGTCTGTGATGGATCAGGAGAGAGATCTTGGGGTACTGGTGGACAGGTCGATGAAAGTGTCGACCCAGTGTGTGGCGGCTGTGAAGAAGGCCAATTCCATGCTTGGGATCATTAAAAAAGGGATTGAGAATAAGACGGCCAATATTATTATGCCATTGTACAAATTGATGGTAAGGCCGCATCTGGAGTATTGTGTCCAGTTCTGGTCGCCGCATCTCAAAAAGGTATCGTGGAACTGGAAAAGGTGCAGAGGAGAGCAACCAAAATGATTAGTGGGCTGGGGCATCTCCCTTATGAGGAAAGGCTACAGCGTTTGGGGCTCTTCAGTCTAGAAAAAAGGCGGCTGAGGGGGGACATGATTGAGACGTATAAAATTATGCATGGGATGGAGAGAGTGGATAGAGAGAAGTTCTTTTCCCTGTCACACAACACTAGAACTAGGGGACATCCACTCAAATTGAGTGGAGGGAGGATTAAAACAGACAAAAGAAAATATTTCTTTACCCAGCGTGTAATTCATCTGTAGAACTCCTTGCCACAGGATGTGCTGATGGCACCTGGCCTGGATGTCTTTAAAAGGGGTTTGGACAGATTTATGGAGGAAAAGTCCATCACAGCTTACAAGCCATGATGGGGAAAAGCAACCTCCTGGTTGTAGGAGTAGGTTTTCTCTGTGCCAGGTGCAAGGTAGTGGCGACTGGACACAGGTATCTTGTTGTCTTGTGTGCCCCCTGAGGCATCTGGTGGGGCCACTGTGTGATACAGGAAGCTGGACTAGATGGGCCTTTGGCCTGATCCAGCAGGGCTCTTCTTATGTTGTTATGTTATGTTAATACAGTAAATGCTTTGTTAACTGGCATCCATGGGGAATGGGGGCTGCCAGTTAATAGAATACATTGGTTAACACAGTTTTTACCCAAGTCCACAAGCGAGTCACACCACTGCTGCACCTGGGTCTCTATGGCTCACTGGCCAGCAGCAGCACCACCAAGTGGGCAGCAACCAGGCCCAGGACCACAGCCTACTGTGCCACTGCTAAGCAGCACTGAGTAAGCAGTGGCCACATCTGAGTTACAGTGTGTGGAACCCGCAGCCTGACTGCCTGCCAGACAGAGATGCCAGTTAACCAAGATTTCTGGTTAGTAAAGCCCTGGTTAACAAAGCTTTTACTTTACAAGGCTGTTGCTGTCAACATAAATATAATATATGTGTAGTGCTCAGCATACTCAGAAAGCAGTATATAATACGTTCATGGTGATGATGAATATTATGAGGTTGAAAATATGCTTTTATTTCACATATACAAGGCCGTGATCTGCTTCGGACTGTACACTAGTCAGGTGTTCACAGCCAGTGGAGTTGACTTAGCTTTTGATCAGGTTGCTGCACAATGCCATTCAACTGAGCTTGATAAGTGTCTTGGAGCCATTCCTACCTGAATCTACTCACAACTGCTCTTGACATAACAACCTGGAATAGTTATTTGCAAATAACTCCTGTGCTGTACTTTGCATGTGGGAGATGATAGTTTGCCCTCTTTACCCTGGAAACAACTTTGAGGAGGAAAGTTTGTGCAGAAACCATCTCAACAATTGGATACTGAGACTGTATAGTATGAATGCAACTGGCACAAGCATACATAGTATACGCCTTTTACAAAACACAAAAACAGTAATTATGAGACATGCAAGCTGCCCTATAACCTCAATGACTTAACTCAGAAAACTGACTATTTCTACAGCGCTTTCAGTGTAGACAGTGTTCAACAATCCCTTTCATAAAACAACCTATTCTCATGAAGTAACCCACTATTATTTCCATTTTACATATAGAGAACAAAAAGGTTAAATGACTCAAGAGCCCAGTGATGACCATATAACATTTCATTCCTCATGGCAGAAAAGAAACAGCCTCTCAGTTTACTGTGGACAGCTTATTTTTTTAAATAAGGAAATAGGCCTTGGGAAACAAATACTAAATATTTTCCTCTCATTCAGTAGCAAAATCCACAAATAAATTCAAACAATAGACTTCGCAGCATATACAGTATATTTTACATGTTCCTACCATTGGCACAAAATGCCCACACACACACTAATGTGGCTTGATGTGGCATTAACACACAAATAAAGTGACAGCATCTTAATTTCAGGTCACTAGATAAATCAGTTTTACTTGAGAATTCTAATAATAGAACTAGGAAAATCTTAGGTGCTACCTAGAAATATGATGCTGGATCTAGGATTTGAAAAAACGTATCTAGCCCCTTTCTAACGGTATTTAAAAATAAATCAAAGCAAAAAAAATACATGCTGTATATGTGCTACAACTGTCTTATCTGGTTGATGCAGCTTCTATGAAGAAAGTGAAAGGTCACCTTGGAAAAAAATGTCTTGGATAGATACAAGAGAAGTTGTGTGCTCTTGGCAAACAGAGCAGGAATGGGGGAAAGGTGGGGTACTTGGCACAACATGACATGGGAGAAGAGTAACAATTTCCCAACCAACAGTTTTTTTTCTTATTAAAAAAGTATCAGCCACAGGAAACTGCAGGTTTGCATAGAGTTATGATGGGAATAGCCCTACGCACTTCTTCCACCTACAAGGGTGGTATGATTTTTATTAGGAAAACAATCAAACAGAAAACAGTTTAGAATTCCAACTGGCAGGCTCCCACAGTTGCTTTTCCTCTGAACACAAATTTGTAGAATGCTATGCATTTGCCATGTAACATTTCCTTTGGCCCTCTGGGCTGCACATTGATTGCAAAAGGATTCAAATTGTAGGGAAACTTAAGGCAGGGTGGTTAATTAAAGATTAAGAAGCAGGGCTGGGGGGGGGGGGCTGATCAATGAAAGATGCAGAAGCCGGATAGAAGTAGCAAAGAATTAAGAGATTAAAGAGAAGATATTCGCTACCAGCAGGAAGTGACGCTGTGGAACCTAGTAAGTTCTGATGGTCGAGCTACTGTGGGCCAAGGTAGCACTTGGGAGAGCAGAATGAATGTTACCACACCAATTTCAAGTAACCACACAAGCTTCCAGCTGCAGCTCTCTCATTGCACACACTGAAGACCACCATCACATTATTACAGAAATGCTGCTCTCCAAACTGCTGTTCCTTGGAATGAATAGATCCAAGTCCAACATCATACACCGAGTTATCCTAAAGCTAAAATTCTAATTTATCCCATCTGTTATTCTGTTCCAAGAGAACCAACACACAAAGCTTCGCCATGTCTTTAGCACACTTTACAGTAAGTGGGAAAAAAGAATAAGAATTTCTGTTACAAAGAATGATTCAAATGCTAAAGATCAAACTTTGCATGATAAATAAAATTATGCTGTTTCCATTACATTAAGGAGAGCATTTATATCATTTTCCCAACTGAAGAAAGAAAAAATAACAGTGCAATCCTATATATGCCTACTCAGAAGCCCCACTGAGTTTAATGGAACTTACTCCCGGGTAAGTGTGTACTGTATACCATCATTTCTCAAACTGGTGGGTCGCGACCCACCAGGAGAATTGAATGCTGTCTCCTGCCACCTTAAGGCTAATGTTAAGCCTTAATGTTAGGACAGCATGGCGGCAGCAGCGATCCTGGGGATTGCCGTCACCGGGAAAAATATGAAATAGTTGCACTTACTGGGGGTCCTGCAGCCCTTCCGACGGGCCTCATGTGGCGATCTAAAGCTTGGGGAGGCCCGCAGAGGAGTCCACAGGTCTCCCTGCACTGTCCAGAGGGCTGCAGGACCCCCAGTAAATGCAACAATTTCATTTTCCCACAATAGCGGTGATCCCTGGGATTGCTGCTGCTGCTGTCCCTGCCCCCACAAACACTCAAAGTTCTCCCTGCATCATGGGGAGAATTTTGAGAAACATTGCCGTATACTATAGGATTGCAGCCCAAGGTACATAAAAGTGACTAATGTTTAGTTGCTAACAGTAATTCTTTATAATATTTTAAAACTGCCATCACATTACTAAGCTTCAAATCTATTCCCATTTCCAGTGGACACGGACATTATACCTCAACCCAGTGCAATTCTTATTCTGTATTAATGGAACAAAGCTTCCTCTTAGTTATTAAAAAAGTCATAATTTTTCTGGCCAGTAAAGACAACTGATCCATTTGATTTCAATGGGACTTTCAAATATAGCCCCCAATCCAGGTTTTGTGAATGAACATTTTTGTGAATGAACATTGAGCAAAGCAGAGTCCCTAAATACACGAGGGATTCTCCACGGATTTTAATAGAAGTGGAGCTGTTGACCAAAAAACAAAACAAAACTTAGAATTATGGTCCCAGGTCCATTACTGCCACTGATAATACACTGACTTTGTACCCATCACCTTTAACTCTACCAACAATCTTGATGCTACAAGAATATATAAGAGCTTAAGCTGCACAACATGCAGTTGTGAGAGTAACTGAGACCCCTAGTGAGAAGTACACTGAGAATCCTCAGACTAAAATATACACATTTAGTTTAACCATAATTCTTTACTTAAGTTTTACTCTCCCCTCCTCTCAACACTTACTAGGCATCAGTCTATTCACATGATCTAATTTAGAAGTGACCTTCCACAATTGGCTTCTCTCACATATATACATATACATATATACATAAACCCATACACTCCAAGCAATCTATTAGAATGGGAAACCACCTGCTGCTACATCTCACCTTGTTGTACATGAGTAGGCTTACCATAGTCCCGGAATCGAGTCGCGCTGCGGCCTAGAAAAGACACAAGCCTCTCCCAAGGATGCACCGCAGCGGACCAACACGGTCGTCTCGTTTACCGAAGTGCTGGAAGCTGCGGCTTGCATTGGCCCGCCGCGGTGCACTTCTGGGAGAGGCTCGTGTCTTTTGCAGGTCGCGGTGGCTCTCGATTCTGGGAGTATGGTAAGCCTATACATGAGTCATATACTGCTATAACAACTCCACATTTCTAACTTTTACTATCACACTCCACCTTTATGAAGCAAATCCAGAACTTCTATCCACCTCACAAAGAACAAAACTTAAGATGGACAGCAACCTCAGAAGTTCCAGGCCTAGACTTAGGATCCACAGTGGAACAGGCATAATCTATGCCAGGGGTGGCCAAACGTGCTTGATGTAAGAGCCACATATGATAAACGTCACAATATTTAAGCAACATTTACAGCACGATCCGACTTTTGGGCCGATTTAGCCAGCGGCGCAGCGAGAACGGGAGGCCCCAGAACGGAAAAGGGATTCAAATCCCTTTGAATTCCTCTTTTAGAGGGGATTTGAATCCCTTTTCTGTTCTGGGGTCTCCCATTCTCGTTGTGCCGCTGGTTAAACCGGCACAAATGTTAAGTCGGATTGCGCTGTTAAATTCTTAAATATATTTACTCGCCATGAACATTAAACTTATGTTTTAACCCAGTGGACTCTGTTTATACCTGGTAAATAATTATAAAGCTTGAAAATTTCTTATTTACCTTTTATATTAATTGTGATGCAAAAAGGAGCTCAGCCAACATATTTCCGAGAGCCACAGATTATATGTCAAAGAGCCGCATGTAGCTCAGGAGCAACAGTTTGGCCACCCTTGATCTATGTGGTTGTAAATATGGGAAAGTCATCCACATTCACTAATCTACTTAAAAGTGTAGGTAACTGTTGGCACATTAGAAAAATCCAAAAGCTCAGAACATTTGGTAACAGAATAGAGTAACTGCTAGATGTTACAAAAATGTAGGTGGCTATGTTGGTCCAAATTGCTTCAGATTGCAAAACGTTATATTTTCTTTTAAAAGGGGAGGGGAGAACAGCCCCAATTCATTGTGCTATAAGCCTGGTGCACATTCTGAAATCAGCATGTAGCATCTTGTGAGGCTGTTAACTCCTCCTAAACTCCACTGTAAAACTGTTTTACATCTGAAACTCAAATATTGTGGCCACCTAATGTGAAGAGAGGACTCCCTGGAGAAGACTCTGATGCTGGGAAAGATTGAAGGCAAAAGGAGAAGGGGAAGGCAAAGGATGAGATGGTTAGACAGCATCACCGATGCAACCAACATGAAAATGAGCGAACTCAGGAAGATAGTGGAGGACAGAAAGGCCTGGAGGGATATGGTTCATGGGATCACGAAGGGTCGGACACGACTTAACAACTGAACAACAACAACCTAAAAATGTAACGTGCAAGTTCGACAAACATCACGCAAGAATGCTCGTCAATGAGCTGGAACATGCTGCTGCTCCTTGTGAGGCATACAGTGTATCTTGTGGCAAACCCAGGTAAAATAGCAGAATACTAACCCTCAGGACAGAGAGATTCAAGTTATCAGGATAACCATGTGTTTCAACAGCATCATTATACGGGAGTTTTAACACGTACTACAGTTCTTAAAAGCAGCCAGTAGAGAACGAAGTGTCCATCTTCCCAAGAGCACCCTTTCACCCACTGGAGCAGCTCTCGCTGCCAATCAGCGACGAATGACCAGTTCCGTCAGCTTCGCCTGGATCCGAAAAGGCAACTTTGCCCTTCTTCTCTCAACCCGATCAGTTTGACAACCCATAAAAAACTAGATCTCTAAGCACTGGGGAACCAGCCCGGATTACTTCCCGCTGCGCATCAGGAAGCGCCCCGGACAGCCGCACAAACAGGTAAGACAGAGAGGTCAGGCAGGCCCACAGGATGCCATAGGATACCATGACTCCTAAGAAGACGGAAACATGGGCGCGGGCGGTGCCCTTTTCAACGCCCAGGAAATGTCATGGGGCGGGCGGGGGGGAAGAAGCACAGGCGAGAGGGCACGACCAGCGATGTGTGTGTGTGTGTGTGTGTGTGTACAGCGGAGCTGGGAGAGAAAAGCAAGCACAGCAGCCTCCTGCAGCGCTCTTGATGCTCGCTTCCCACGACGGCGGGCAGGGGGAGGAAGGAAGCGGCGCGCCCAGAGAAAGACGGGGGTCAGCGCCAGAGTAGAACTGAGGGAAGGCGGGGGAATGACGGCTTAATATGACGGAAGCGCCCTGAACACGGCTGCAGGGGAGAGATTTTATGGCCCTCGCTCCACACACAAGGAGGGACGGACGACTCTTCTTACCCCGGGACGCGCTGCTCTCGCTCGGACTCGTTGGGCACCAGACGTTTGGCTAGTTGACTCCGCCTCAAGCGGCTTCCGCTGGCCTCGCACTGCTCCACAACACGGGAGGCAGAGGCGGCGGCAGCCACAAAACGCCCGAAGGCCCGACCTGGTGTTCGGAGGCGGAGCCTAACCAGGAGCGAGAAGCGCAATACTGAACGGCCACCGCCAGAGCAACCAGGAGCCGCAACCGCAGCGCACGAGGCGGTGGGCGGAGCTACGTCCTCGCCCCTAGCGTGAGATGGAGGGGCGGGGCTACGCGAACGGAGCGCGGGAGAGAGTGTCCCCGGGGATGGGGTGAGGTTTGCACCTGTCCCCCTTGCGAAGGGGGTGGTCCAGCATCTGTCCTGGAGAGATTTGCTGGGCTGGCTCTTCCTGGACGGGGGAATTTTGCATGGGGTTGTGGCAAAGCAGAATTCTGGCTACGGAGTGTGACAGCACATAGACCTTGCCTTGAGCCTCTGTTGTCGTTGATGGCTTGTTGGGATCTGGCTGTGTCGCCTAGATGTTTCCGAGCATTCTGGCACCTGGACTGCTTGTTTCAGAGTGTGTGCGTGTGCATTTGTGAACTGGCCTTTTTTTGTCTAGCACAGGGGTTCTCAACCCCTTCTCAGCCAAGTACCACCTCTGACACAACTCTCCTGGTGCGTACCACGGCCACCGGAAATGGTTGGCGATGACATCATCGTCAGTTACTTCCTGATTTTCAGGTTTTTAGAGGCCAGAAAACATAGGTAGGGGGCTCTGGGCAGGTAGGAGGGCTCTTCTCAGCATTCTCAGCATCCAAAGGCAGAAGCCTCTCGGAAGCGAAAATATGCTGCTGAAAGCGCCACGTCAGAGCAAGGTTCCAGTGGTCTGATTACCACCAGCAGTCAGCCGAAGTAGTACCACTGGTTGAGAACCCCTGGTCTAGCACAAATAGGGTAGGCCTACAATCTAAAACATTCTCGCAAGCATACAGCAGTTGAGGTCATAAATGTTTGTACAACTTTTGATTGTAGATTGAGACTCCTCCCTGTGACTTATGCTCCTTCATTCAACAAAATTGAATGGGGGTTGAATGGGGATTCACCCAGAAAAGTAGATGTTAGAGAGACTGGTTCTACTGTTCTCCCTTGCATGCTAGTTTTCTATATGCAGAATTTGGGATGGGGAGGCATTCAATCATGTGAGCTTCCTGTCTGCAATATGAAATAGTACAGGCCAGAAACAGGTTTACCTGTTTTGCTGTTGAGAAGAAGGCCTGATTGCTGCATATCAATCAGATATTTTACATAATCTACATTGTGCCAATTTCACGTTGGATATATGAGGCCCTTGTCATAGCTTTGCATCTGACATCACAAAGCCAAGCATTATGAAGTCAACTACGACATCAGCATAGTCTTTGGGTGGGAGATGAACTGGACAGTGGAGCTGGCCAGTTGAGATATTGCTGTACAGGTTTGGGGCACAGCCTCATTACTTCAGAGGCAAACTAGATGAAGAGATGGAAGTCAATGGAAATCTAGATATTGAAAGATTACACCAGAGTGATTACACAGGAGGTGAATTTAGACAAGTCCCAAAGAGGTAAGTGACCTCATTCTGTCAGCTGATGAGTGGGTCAAGAAGAAAAGGATCTTAAGGTTGTATCCGCACTACAAAACTAATTCTAAGAAAACTAATTTCTTCTCACCCAAAGAACCCTGGGAACTGTAGCTATGTGAGTGAGGCTCTAGAGTTTTCCAACTGGGATTCTCAGCACCCTCAACAAACTATCATTCTTAGGGGAAGTCATGGCAATTAAACTGCTATAAATTGATACCAGTTTATGGTATCTCTCTTGTAGATACATCTAGTATTAGGAATTCCATGGTGAGTGTTTCTGAACTGATTTGGAAAAATGTTTTTCATGTTCTTAGACAAGATTTTGATCATAACTAATTTTTTGGAAATAAAACCAGTGTGTTTTCCCTTCTCTCTACCTGCCCCAATGACTACTTGGTTCAGTAAAACATGGGGATGAATAGCCTTTTTAGAAAGAAAACAAATACCGTATTTCCTTGAATCACTAGCTTCCCCAAGCCTTCAGCCTACATTTGGAAACAAATTATTTGTAACTTTACAACTCACCACTGTATATATCCAACATTCCTGATTTTCCTCTGTGAAAGATTATTTAGTACCAACATCTTTGATCTCCCCTACAAAAAAAGCCATATACTGTACATTGTTATACTTTTATGGATTTAACCTAATATCCCTAAGCAATATTTGGACAATTTGTAAGGATTGCTTATGTTATTGTATTGGATGCTAATGGTTGGCAATAGTAATGGTAAATGGTAAAGCTAATAGCAACATTTTCATTTATTTTAATGGCACTGGATTCCTTCACAATGAAAAGATATTAAAAATCTCTTATTTATGAATTAAAAGTCAAGAATGAACATCTACACTATCCATATAAGGGTAGGGATTCTGTGCCTGTCTCTTTGTGTAAAAACTACTCCTTTGCACATAAGTATGCATATAAACTGACTGTTCCCTGGAAGGACAGGTACTGAGGCTGAAGCTCAAATATTTTGGCCACCTAATGCGAAGAGAGAACTCTCTGGAGAAGACTCTGATGCTGGAAAAGATTGAAGGCAAAAGGAGAAGGGGAAGGCAAAGGATTAGATGGTTAGACAGCATCACCGATGCAACCAACATGAAAATGAGCGAACTCAGGAAGATAGTGGAGGACAGGAAGGCCTGGCGGGATATGGTTCATGGGATCATGAAGGGTCGGACATGAGTTAACAATTGAACAACAACAATGTGTATAATAATTTGAAATCGCTATAAGTACTTAGGCTGATCTGGTGAAAAAGCAGCTCTCTTTGAAATAGAGTACAGTACTTGTTTGTCCTTAGCTTGTGGATACATTTAGATGGATTAGATTAATTCAATTAGATAAAGCCAAATACATGCAGCTCAATAGTCTCTGTCCTACCGAAGACAAGGCACAGCTCAGCGTATTTCACAGGTACAGCTCTCCTGGTACAATTTTCTATGGCAGATTGTGGAGAAAAATTGCTGTTCTAGATTCTCCCGCAGTGTATGTGAGAACTACATGCATACACAGCTGGAGTTTTGCTTGCAAGTGTCTTTGCAGCAGTTCCCAATATGGATGAAATAGTTCCCAATATGGATGTTTTTAAAGCCAACAGCAGTTAGTCCTGCCAGCAAATGGAAATTGCTGCAGTGAACAAAAAGCAAAGGTCCAAATGTGCCTGCAGGTCCGTCTCCAGTGTACTTATCACTTTCTTCGTGTCCTGGTCATAGTCCTGATTGCCCTCCCCTCGCTCTGTGCGGCCAATGGCCGCCCTCCCTCACCGCCCGGTCTGCCCTCCCCCCACCCCTGCACCAACCGGTGCAGGACTTACCTTGCCTGGTGGGTGTGGGGACGGTCCACCAGGGGAGAGATGGCTACCGGCCTCTGCACCAGCGGCCCTTACTCTCTGGGTGCCGCAAAAGTGCTTTAGGGCACTTTTGCGATACCTAGCGCCGGGGGAGTGCGTGCTCCTCCAGCGCTATTTTATACTGGATTGTGCCGTAAAGTATACCCCTCTCCCACCATTCCTTCCTTGCAACTGGTTTTCAGAGACATGCTGCCTCTGATCCTGAAAGTAGTGTGATGACTAGTCGCTAGCAATAAGCTTCTCTTCCATGACTTTATTTAATCCCTGCTGGGCAGCCTCTGGTTTGAGCCAAGTCGTCCCTAAGATGAGGGAATTACATGGCCTCCTCCGACTTCTGCCAGCTATTTAGCTGGCGGAAATCCAAGGAGGCCTATTGGGCCGGCCCCAGTTTACACCTAGGGAAGGGGACGAACGTCCCCTTCCCCGAGTAGACCTCCAACCCGCCATTCGACGGACTGCCTGGACTCAGGATCCGGTGGGTGGCCCTGGGCCACTAGGAGGCCACTAGTGAGGAGGGCCACTAGGTCCAGGAGGATAGCAGCACAGCTCATGAGTGGCATCAAGGAAACTACAAAAAGCAAGAAGGCCTCCTCTGAAGTGGAAATCCTGACCAAATGAGAACAGAAAGGAACACAAAGTGACAAAAGATATGTAAGCTGACCATAAGGGAGGGCTACTTCCACTGCAATAGCCCTCACAAGGACTACAACACCCATAAGTCTCTTTGCCTTTAGAACTTTAAAATGTTACTTACTTTTTAGCATGTCATATTGAATATTACAGCAAATATGCACCAGTCACACAGTTCTAGGTTTCTAAGTATCCCCAGGTAAGAATTTGGGTAAGAATTTACCTACCTTTAAGGGGTTTAAGCATGCACACCTTTGCACAGGGCCATAATCCCGATGTGTTTAAGACATATCCCAAACCAACTGGAGGTTGTGTTCCTTCTCTCCTCCCCCTATGTCTACTATGCATTTATGAGCTTGGGCCTCCTCCCTGGGCCGTCTTAACAGCATTATAGGCCCCCGGGCAAAGCAGTGCACTGGGCCCTGCCTACACAACCATTCACAAGAATAAAAATGTAAATTATCGATAAAATAAAAATATTTATTGGTGCCTCCAACAAAATCAGAATTCTTGGAACACAAACAGCAGAGGCTCTGCTAATATTATAACGGATTTGTGCAGGAGACAATTAACAGCTGGGGACAACAATTGCTGACAGAGTCTGCTTCCGATAATGAAAATGCACACTTGTCAGCAATTGTTGTCCCCAACTGTTAATTGTCTCCTGCACAAATCTGTTACAATATTCTGCTTCCATAAAATTTCAAGCAATAAAAACGGTAAAATTTCACGAATGCAGACATGCCGACTCTCCACTACAAGTCGTAATTTTTCTCCTTCTACTGAGTTAGCAGGAGATTTGAATGTTGAGGCGGTGATCGGAAAATTAGTGTTAAATTCAGGTCCGTGCATAGATTAGCATGGGGCCCCTATGCTCGTAGGGGCCCCGGGCAACGGCCCAGCGTGCCCATGCGTTAAGACGGCATTGCCTCCTCCCAGGGAGAATGATGTCCACAGGTGTAGGGTTGTGAGAGGGTCCATCGTATATCCACCAGGAGTGCTGAGCCCTGACTGAGGTCACCTAAATGTTAGGTCCATTCCTGGAAGTAATTTTAAAATGCAATGGAGCAGAAATAAAGATGGAAGATTTTCACTCACTGTCTAAAGAAATGTTATTTTGTTAAGAGGGATAAAGAAAAAAAAATCTCTGACCGCTGTACATAAAACATCTTGTCAGCAACTTGTCAGAGCATATCACCACACTGGACAATACCCAAGGAATGTCTTTGGAATCAAAACAACAGAACAAGTTCGCCCAGAGTACATTTGCAGCCTGTGCTAAACACCTTCATTGATCTGAGCTGTTCAGAATAGGCCAAAGTGCTAAGCAGAATAGATGCTCTGATCCTCCTTCATGATGTATTTTATTATTTGTTACACGCACACCACTCATTTATTTGTATACCATCCTTCCTCCTCAAAGCTCAAGGTGGTGTACATATTCCGTCCTTTTGTCCTCACTACAACCCTGTGAGGTAAGTGAGACTGAGAGATATGTTCATGTTTGGGATATGTTCATGTTTGGGACTGGTCCAAGGTCACCCAGGAAGCTTCATGACTGAGTGGGGATTTGAACCTGGATCTTCCAGGTTTAAGTCCAACTCCCAAACCACTAGACCAGCCTGGCTCTCTTCCTCCAAAGAAGTCACAGGAACTTACGGCACAGTTACCTTATGGCAGTTTACAGCACAGCTGCCGGCACATCAGCGCAGTGACCGCTGCGCTGGCCTAGGGTGTTGCAAAAGTACCATAAAGCGCCCCATGACAGTGCTGGCAGGAAGGTTAGAACTAGTAAGAGCTGCTCTGAGCAGCGTGGGGGCTGGGGAGGGTGGGGAGGGGTGTAACGGGGCAGGGGGAGGGTGGAGATGGGGCAGATTAGTCCCAGGAGGGGGAAAGTGTTGGTGGTGCTGATGCATGCCGAATTCTATTTCCTCTCCTGGACTTGAAAACCCAACACGGGGCTTGTCAGTCCTGTGTAGATCCAAGTAGCCCCATTGCGCAGGCTGGGGTTTTACCTGGGGTAAAGGGACGAATGTCCCTTTACTACAAGGGGACTTTAAGCCTGCTCCTAGCCAGCAAAGGATGCAGTGTGGGCTGCGCTGGGTACCCCGGGTAACCCCCTGCCGGATCCTTACCTGGGTTCGGACACGACCGCAGGGGCACTCTGGCACCAGAGCAAGGGAGGCCGGCCTCTGCGCCGGCCTGCCTTGCTCATGAATTGTTGCAAACGTGCTTTCCAGCATGTTTGCGATGTCTCCCGGCGCCGGAACACTTGTTCCGGCGCCGGCAGCGCCAGCAGGATTGCGCTGCCCATCTGATAAACCCATTCACTATCATCAAGAGAGTCAAGCTTGTATCCTCAGTAAAAATGATGCATCTAGCAAAATGTTTCATTTATCTAACCAATGACTCTCAGGCAGGCTCACCCGTGCCTCCTTCCTGAATTCTCACGAGCTACTGAAAAGGAATTGAAAGTACGGACTCTGCTGTGTTTTGAAATGTGGGAATCTTTTGCTCATTTGTTTTTTTAAGCTGCTGTACTAATTGGTATCACCACAGACTAAGGAAGTGAAATGTGGTCAGAGGTCAAAGGCAGTTATATGCTGCTGGCCACATCACTCCCTTGTGGTGATGTAGCAACGGGCTATGAAAAAGTTCAGTATTTTGCTTGTGGTCAGCATCTTCTTTGGTGCATATTTTTAAGTTGCTACAGCTAAAAAACGGAAGTCACTGAAGAAGTGGCACATGATACGCATGTCAGCTCCAAACCTCTGAAAACAGCATTTTGGCCTCTGAAAGGCACACATTCATATCATTTACATTTCGGCAAATGTATCCTGTGTTTTGGTAGGCCTTTGGCCATAAAAGGATAGCCAACTTTCCAATAGCTTCCCTTCCCTTACCACTGATACTTGATAATTGGATCCATAGCAGTGTCTTTCTGCATGGAACAGAAACTTGTTACAGAAAGAATTGGTGAGAACATTTCTGTAGTAACACAGAGGCTATATACACTACAACTTCTGTTGATTTTATTCCACTGCAATTGTCATGGCTTCCCGCAAAGAACTGTGGGAATTTGAGATTTCTGAAGGGGGTTGAGAATTCTGCTGGAAATAAGTAGGACCAGAAACAAAATGTTGCATCTCCCCAACCCTAATACATTTTAAAGGGGGGTATGTGGGGAGGTTCTTGAGGGTACGTGAGGGTATGTGGGGGGCAGTACGTCTGGGGGTACACAGAGCAACCGGAGGCCCGCGTAGGGGTACGTGGGTCTCCAACGGCTTGGAACCCCTGATCTAGAGTCAAACACACAACTCATAATGGACTTTTAGGCTGTCATGAGTCCCTCAACAGCAGCCATGTGGTGCATTGGCAGAGCCCCTGGGGGGGGGGGCTCCCAGCACATGCTCAGACAGATCCATCCTCTGATGCCGCCTCTGAAGTTGATGCCTTCCCCCCCCCTCAAAAATCTACAGTTTGTTGAGGAAAGGAAATAACTGCTAAATCAGTTTTTCTGTGGTGTAGATATGCCCCCAAAGATTTTTCCAGATTTATGTTTGCTTTTATTATTTATTTTTATTTATTTAAAAAAATTACATCCTGCCTTTTCCTATGCCAAGGCAAATGCCCAAGGCGGCTTACAACAGAAATTAAAATACATAACTTAAAATACATAAAATAAGTTTAAATAATACATAACCGTACATAAACAAATTTAAAAACAATAAAATCCACGGGGGGGGGGACAGTATGGAGCAGATAAGCAGCATGGCAGAGCATCTTGAGACACAGGAGGCAGACCACAGCCCATCACCCAAACACTAGACAAAACAAAAACGTTTTGAGCCCTTGCCGAAAAGTCATGAGGGAGGGGGTGGCTCTCAGATCCCCTGGCAGGGAGTTCCACAGTTGTGGCGCCACAGCAGAGAAGGCTCGCCCACGTGTTGCCACTCCCCTAACTTCCCTGCCCCCGTTGCCTCCCCGTTCTGCCCACCCTCATCCTGTTCCACCCCCTCACTGCCACTCTCCTGCCCCCTGCGTGGCCTTACCTGAGGCGGTGGGTGTCCCCAGTCTGTTGCAGCGCGGACCGGACCCAGTTGCTCGCTGCTTCCAAAAGCGGCCAGGCTGCACTCTCCAGCATTGTCATGTTTGCATCAGCCGGAAAGCGTGTTATGCCGCCAGAACGTGCATTCCAGCAGCAAAACAGCCAGATAGGATTGGGCTGTTATTCTGATTCTGGACTTGATCTCAATAAATTAGTTGGACAAGGACATAATGATTGCTCAATCATGACAGGAAAACAAGGTGGGGTTCAAGCATAAATCAGGACAATCTATCCTCAGGCAACCTTGATCCGCTGCTAATCTCACAGACGTAATCTCACTGGAAATGAACTGAACAATGAAAAGGATGAATGCAACATGGTTGGCACAACTGAAGTTATAAGGAAGGTTTTTCCGTGAAAGCATCCAAAAATGACATCTGATATCCAACACGCCAATGCTCTGTGAAACACGACTATCTCAAAAGAGTTTATGTGTGTATGCAAAAAAAATACTGAAGTACTGTATAGTGTCATGATTCAAGCTACAGGGTTGGACTTCTGGCGAGACTGATGGTCCACAGAGGCACATTAGAAGAGCTACACATAGGTATAGCCACAAGCTCACCTTGTGAGCTGTTATTGTCCCCGGCCAGGAAAAAGGAAGTGGAGACAACTCCCCACTTCCTTTTTCTCCTGGTCTTTGTGCTTGTGATTAAAACCCTTGATTTCTCCCTATTATTTTGTCTATTTTTCACCTGTTTGGACCTGAAGAGCCATTCGAAGACAATGACCATGTTTGCCCTGTTGTGCTGTTGTTATGTTTATTGTCTTGAGAGTCTTCTTCCCGAATTGACCAGTTAACAATGTACCTGCTTTGAGTCTGTTCATTGGACTGTGAAGCCCTCCTGATTTCCAGGAGCAGGAAATACAGGGGTTCAAGTGACACCCCTCAATACCCAATCCCACAGGTGAAATCACCTACAGGTTATAAAAAGTGAAGACACACACACACACACACACACACACACACACACACACACACACACTCCGTTGTGCATTTGCCCAAGTCTGATGATTAACGGGGGGGGGGGCTTGCCCATCTTGCTAAGAGGGGGTAGGACCAAGAACCTGAAACAGCATAAGTAGCGGCAGGGAAAGTACCCTGAGAAGTCATGCCAAGTGTTGTTTTATTCCACCCCCACCCCACCACCCATGAAGTACTCCCCCTGCCACTTTACCTAGGCTGATGGAGTATCTGGGTGAGTCTGCAGCGTTTGTAGTGTTGCAGGGCCATTTTGATAGATCCACTGTCGTAAATGGCGGATAGGATTGCACCGTATGTGCACTATAAGTGAACTGCACATAGAAGAGTACATTTCTGTACACCAACATGTTAAAATGATTTAAAATAAGTGTTGCAGTGTTACACTTTCAAGTGTTACACTTAAGTAAATGTTGCAGTGTAACACACCCAGTCCCCAGGAGAAGTACCTACTGCTATTCAGGGATCCAACCAGCCTGGAATGGGAACTTTGTTCAGGACTTGTGGGATGGGGAAAAGTTTCAGAAGGTTTGGCGATTGGGGGTAGGAGGTGGAGGAAAGCTCTGGTGTGATGATGTCTCCCTCTTTCTGCCTAATCTGCCTTTATGCCAGGGCACAAATTGGTAGACTCTGCTGCCACCATGAGGATAAAGCCAAGAAGAGAGAGACCATCCTTGAAAACCTCCATCCCAGTGACATGAATTCCCCCCCCCAAAAAAAAACAACTATCCAATAGCATATAGGCCAGGGTCAAGGAGAACTGGTGCAATGCTCTGATGGGGTTCAACCAACCACAGGCAGGTAAAGAATTTAAATTCTTCAAAAGAACACTCAAATGTAAAAAGAGCTTTTTAAAAAATACAAAGGGGAAGCAGGTTTGGATAATACAAGGAGGAAAAAAGAAAACAAGTCGACATTGGAAGCGGCAGGCAGGGATGTGGATCGAGTCTCTGACTCCAAGTCTCGAGTCAAGTCCCAAGTCTCTGGGTCCAAGTCCCAAGTCTTTGCCCCCAACTCCCGAGTCTTTGGTTGCGAGTCCCTATCTATTTAATAGGGAAAAGGGGTTTAAACCTGAATAAAATTTGACTTGTTGTAAAAGGCTCCAAGTCTCGAGTCGAGTCTTTCAAGTCTTTTACAATCAGCGAGTCAAGTCCAAGTCAAGTCATTGACGCAACTTGAGTCCAACTCGAGTCCAAGTCAATAGACTCAAGTCTACATCACTGACGACAGGCATAGATGACTCAATTTTTCTTTAAAGAATTGACACCCTCAACATTCCATAGGTCCTGGGAGCCAATGAGCCCAGGTCCTTGTTATACTTTTTTTATATGTTCTTTTTAATTTACAAAATAATATCCTTATGCATACCTGGGAAGCCCCCAAATGTGCAGAAACTGCTCTCTTATTTTTGGTTGTCCCGCTTTACTTCCAAGCTGTAAATGCAAGTTTGATGGGCATGAGACCATTCCAGTTTGGAATGAGAGGGGATGAAGCTGAATATATTAGAAGATGCCCAAATCCACGTATGGTATGCTTTGCTCTGTCGTTTCCTGATATTTTCACCCATTTTGTTTTGTTTTCAAACACGTGTCTTTGGTCTGGTTCACATATGCATGTACATTGTTAGATTTCCAACCGCTTCACTTTCTCAGCTTGTTTGATTTCTCATCATGTGCCTCATTCAACAACTCACATCCACCAACTCCACTGAAAAACACTGAATTTCAAATGCTCTCAAAGTTCTGTGTGTGGCAACTGGCCTGCGATGGCTTATTCACACATTCTCCTCATCACTTGATGCTGTGCTCTTCGATTTGTGAGCATGCATGTGCAAACCGGTCGTTTCCTGAATGCTACATTTAAAAATCCTAGCTTTAAGCTTTCCGTTCTTGTATGCAGACTATAATTTGGCTTGGCATCTGCTGGGGGAAAATGACATGGTACAGACACAATGTCAGGTTGCTATGGTTACCCAGGCCCTAGCTCAATGGACAGAGAACCATCTTTGGATGCACAGAGTTCAAGTTTCGATCTATGGCACTTCCAGTCAAAGGTAGCGGGTTTGGAAAAGACTCCTCTCAGCCAAACTGACCTTTGGGATCCTAAGTTGCCCTTAATTCTAGACAGGCCTAAGAGAAAGGCCTGAGGCCCTAGAGAGCCTTGTTGGAGTGAACACGGCTCTAGGTTAGACAGACCAATGGTCTTCGACTCAATATAACACAGCTTCATATGTGCATAAAACGTACTGTCTCTGCCCACCCCATTTTGCAGTTTTGAAAATCTCCGTTGGCTAAATATAATCCAAGCAGCTCTCAAAGTCCGTGGCACCTAGTCATGCTGAAAGACCAGTACATTTTACTTGAATTCTCATGAGTGCCATTTCATTCCAGTATGAACCGGGGGGGGGGGGGCTGTAGCTCAGAGGCAGAGCAGCCGCTTTGCATACTGGTGCTCTCACATTCAATCACGAGCATTTCCAAGTAGACCAGAGCAAATTCCTGTTGGAAATCCCGGAGAGCCACTGCCAGTCAGTGTTGACAATTTTGAGCTAGATGGATCGATGGTCTGGCTCTGTATGAAGCAACTCCCTATGATTTACACCTATTAATGGCAATGTGTGATGGGTTACAGAACATCATCATCATCATCATCATCATCATCATATCTGTATTTATATACAGTCTCAAGTCAAGTCCCAAGTCTTTGCCAGGTCCCGAGTCTTTGGTTGAGAGTTGCGAGTCCCTATCTATTTAATGGGGAAAACGGGTTTAAACCTGAATAAAATTCGATTTGCTCCAAGTCTCAAGTCGAATCTTTCGAGCCTTTTACAATCACCGAGTCAAGTCCGAGTCAAGTCATTGACGTCAAGTCCGCATCAATAGACTCATGTCTACATCACTGCCTGTTTTGTGCTACATTCAGTTAGTTGCCTTGCAGAAATGACGGGAAGGGAGATATTTCAAAGTCGCCAGAATATCAAGTTCTCTCTGGCCTACAATAGTCACCCTGCTGTTATACTTTCTCGTTCTTTCTGCCATATAATTGTGGTGCAGGGTGAGACTTGTTCCAAAGATGCTGTGTTCTGTGGTATTTTAAAGCCATGAAGGCATTTTCCCTGTGGACATAATAGGAAGAATGGCCTGGAGGGTTTCTGTGTTCTTCGACATAACATCCTGAAGTCTCGGTTTAGGTTGCAAAGAGTAAGGATGCCAAGGAAAACTAGTGAGCAAGTGGAAGGTCATGGTTTGGTCACAATTCACTGCCTCTGGGTAAGAATGCCAAAGAGATGCACTTTTGGAGGTAAACTGAAGAATCAAAGAAACACCTACTACTGATGTTGATTTGCTCATGATGCTGCATAGGTTTGTTTTCTGATTTTCCTGAATGATTGGATGATGGCTCTAAAGAAAGTGTCAGGAGCATGGCTAGCCCAGCCAGGAGGCAACTTGATGCAGCTTGCATTAGCAGCAGATGGCAGGGTACATTACATCCAGAGTTAATTACCACTGCCCCCCCTCCAGTCTGCTGTGGATGCAAGTTGCATTGATCCGCTTCCCTCTCACTCAAGCGGGAAATGGATCGTCCACCTCCTTACCATGCTCTGTTGCAGTTTCACAAACCCGAAAGTGTGGACCTTCTGGTTTTATTTAAAGGGACTGCATGAATGAAGGAGCTCCTTTGCTTGTGTGGTCTCTTTAAATAAAGACAGAAGTTGTTCCCTTCCTGGTTTGTGAATACTGTGCGAGGAGCATGGTAAGAGGGCAGGTCCTCTTATGGATTAGGAACTGGTTGAAGACCAGGAAACAGCGAGTGGGAGTCAATGGGCAATTTTCACAATGGCGAGAGGTGAAAAGCGGTGTGCCCCAAGGATCGGTCTTGGGACCGGTGCTTTTCAACTTGTTCATAAATGACCTGGAGTTGGGGATAAGCAGTGAGGTGGCCAGGTTTGCAGATGACACTAAACTTTTCCGAGTGGTGAAGACCAGCAGGGATTGTGAAGAGCTCCAGAAGGATCTCTCCAAACTGGAAGAATGGGCAGCAAAATGGCAGATGCGCTTCAATATAAGTAAGTGTAAAGTTATGCACATTTGGGCAAGAAATCAAAACTTCACATATACGCTAATGGGTTCTGACCTGTCTGTGATGGATCAGGAGAGAGATCTTGGGGCACTGGTGGACAGGTCGATGAAAGTGTCGACCCAGTGTGCTGCAGCTGTGAAGAAGACCGATTCATGCTCAGGATTGTTAATAAAGGGGTTGAGAATAGAACGACCAATATTATTATTCCGTTGTACATATTGATGGAGTATTGCGTACAGTTCTGGTCACCACACCTCAAAAAAGTCAGCCATCCTTCCGGTAAGATACTCTGAACATTTCAGCTGCAGTTTGGAGAACTTGCTATGGGTATGGTATGGGTTGATTCTCCATCAGAATCTAACTGTGTGCACTCCAGCTGTTTCTGTAGCAGGAACAGCAGGTCAAAAACACCCAGAAGTTCCATGCCTCAATAAGCATGAACTACAAGCATAAGAATGAAAGAAAAACTGCAACAAAGCATAAATTCAGCAAGACAAACTTACACCCCAATCCTGTTGGGGCTGTACGGTGGTGGAATGTGCATTCCATCAGCGTAGTCCGCCTTACGGCGGTTGCAAAAGGCACTCCATCAGCTAGCGAAGTCATTTTGGTTTCGCTGCATTGAGAGGACAGGAAAAGGATACGATTGGGCTGTTAGCTTTATCAAATTTACTCACGACCAAATTATCAATCCTCCTCACTGAACTTGATGTCGTCTTTTATGAGAAGTCCTTGCAAGTCATTTTCTATAATGTCTAGTTGTTAGCCCAGTTCACAGCATAAAGGAAACATCCCTGCCGCTAATCTGAAAACTGGTTTTGTGGGCGGAGGACAAGGGTTGCTCCAGACACCCTAATGGTTACTTGGACTTTGTGGGCAGCACAACCATCTATTTAGAGAGTTTCTTTATTGTTTTAAATGCAAAAGGAATCAGTCTTGGCCGCAGTTAGTTGCATTCAGAAGGCAGAAATAAAATGTTATATCTTTATACATCTTAAAATATCTCCTATCTGGATGGAGCATATAATGGCAGTGTTTTGTGTGTATTTTTCCTGCAGAACCACATCTAGCACTGACATCATATTTGACGATAATTTCAAATTAAATGAGACATTGATGCCCCAATTTTCATTCTGGAGTAATGAAATAAAGGCCTCATTCCAGCAAAAGTTAGTCATGACAAAGGGCCAAAGTAGATATGGCATGGGAGATCCATGATTGACGGTGCAATCCTATTCAATGCCCCGTGTTGTGATCCAACGGTGGCGGGGCAGGCTCTGCTGTATCCAACACGGGGCTGGAGGCTGCTGGAGGTTTCCTCGACGTATGGGGACGAACTAATGTCCCCTTACCCAGTGTCGAGTCCCAGAAGCCTCTATGGGGCTACTTGGATCTGCGCCAGCTAAATGACTGACACAAATCCGAGCAGTTCTGTGTCAGGTTTTCAAGCCCAGGAAGGGGGATAGGATTCGGCAGAGGCCTCCTCTGCCTAGCCCACCCCCTCCCAGGCCTGATCTGCCCTCCGCCCTACTCCCTCCCTGAAACTCCGCTCCCAGTGGGTCCCCACCCCTTTCCACCCTCCCCCCACTTCCCTGCCACTTGGTACGGCGCTCACCAGCCCCAGCGGGCGCTGCTCCTGCACTGGCAGAGGCCTGCTGGTGCTGGCCTCTCCACCATCGGGTCTGGCCTCCACACCAACGCAACATTTGGAGGCCAGACCCGATAGCATAGAGCCTAGTGGCACTGGCAGAAGCCGGTTTAGGATTGGGCTGCCCATCCTCTGGAAGTCGTTCTATTTTCCTAAAGGCCACTGCAGACCGCACAAATTTCTGCGTGTCCCGGATGCCCAAGGAGCTTTGTCGAGCTGTGCTGAGGTGTCTGGTTACCATAGCGGAAGCGAGCGGAGGAGATGCGATCTCCCGATTTCCGGCACGATCGAAAATGTTCCTGGCCCATGTTTGAGGGGGCTGCTTTGCGGAGCTACTGCAGCCACCAATCAGATGAGAGGGGGAGGAGTGTTAGCCAATCACCATGGAGGTTTCTTCCAAGAAGGCAGGACAAAAGGAGGGACTATTTGTGGGAAGACACTCCTACAGACAAGCTCAGAGTGCGGAGGAGAGCGGCCAGCCTCTCTCGCTCGCTCGCCTCGGGGCCCGCTCGCTCGCCTCGGCGTGCGGTCTGTCATGGCCTTAAAAGCTGGGGGGCTCCTAGTCGGATCAAGGCTGTGGTATATGCGGGAAGGGTGCTTGACCCTTTCCCCTGGGGCACCTTTCCCCTGATGGGAATTGTCTTCTCTTAACTGCTATTAGACTCAGAGGAGAAAACATAAAGTTACTCTTCTTGAATAGCACATTTGCAGGGCCAAGGTGTCTCCCAGGGTACTTCTAAATCTACTTTCAGTCCTCAAGCGAAAACCTACCTCTTCTCTAGGCTTTCAGGTAGCATTTTTAAATATTGTGAATGACTTTGCTTGTGATTTAATTTGGTTTCTTGAGAGGCTCTTCTCCCCACTTCTGTAACTTTTTATTGTTTCTTATTTTATATCATCGCTGCGTTTTACTGAGTACCGCCTTGAGTGCTTTTTGTTAACTGAGAAGTGGCATATACATTTTAAAGTAAAAGTCATAAAATACTGCAGAAGCAAAGTCAATTGAGACATATATTTTGCGAACAGGCTGGAAAAAAAAATATTTTATCCATTAAAACAGGACAGGTAGCCAAGCAGGAGGCACCTATTATTTACAGATGAATCTGAAAATATATTTCATGAGTAAAATTTGGAATAGCCCTTGTAAGGATAGTTGAAGTAACGTTTCCTGAATTTTTACTGAAGGAGTTCACCGGCAGTGCGGACGTTGGGAGACGGGAGAAACAGACCCTTCAGATACTGTCCTTTTCAATATTTCCTGCCACCAACATTGCAGGGCACCAGCTCCATGTATATGCATGAAATTCAAGTGGGAAACAAGACTCCCATCTCAGTTAAAACAGATTTATGGGTAGCCAGGCAGGCTGCACAGCCCCAGAGCTGAGTTACAGCTTATTGCAAATAATGAAACCAAGGTATAGAGAAAATGTTGCACAACAGTTGTAAATCTTTGAAATTATTTTACCAGCAGCCAGAATGATGGACTGGATCCCACAGGGCCTCCAGAACTGCCCCAAGCTACATGCACAGATAAACACGCGCGCACATGCACTCAAACATTTTGATTTGAACGGGTGATGTCTAAAATGAATCTTCTCTGAAGACGAACCAGAAGAATAACGATTCTATTTCTTGATTTTTATAGACAACTCAACCACTAGCCACTCTGCTTAATATTGTGGGCCGCTACCAACTCTATAACTCGGACTGTAATTGGATCACAGTTCGAGGCCAATGCAAGTTCGGCGGTTTCCTGATGGGCACGAAAAAGTCCCATGCTGGGAAGGACTGTGCCATCATTACTGGGAGGGCCGCACAGCATTACCAGTATTACTGGAAGGGCTGTACTGGCATGGCATTGCCTGGATGGGCTTAGGATATGACGGACACTGCGTTGGCATTTGTGCGATGTCAGTGCAGTGTCCCAATAGGATTGGGTCATCAGGGAAGCATCCCAGGACAATGGCTGCTAGGAGGTGAGAAGAGTCCAAAAATAGGGTAAATTCAGAGATTTTCACAAAAAAATAAGGTTGCTTCACTGCATTATGACTGTAGTATGTAACCACCACCTTTTTTGTAAAGGGTGATCAATCCATGTTCTCAAGAATATAATTTTCAGACAAAATAATAAAAACGTTGGGGATAGTCCAGCGAAATTTAAGTATTTGAGTTCAGTGGAAGAAAGTTAAGCATATGTCCCACTGAAATCAATTATTGGTTGATTCATACTGACTGTTTTTATGTAAAACCAAGCGCGACAATTTGTCATTTAATTTTATCAATAAAACAAATAAAACCATAAAATAATAATAGTATAGAAAGCAGACTGGCAACCAGATCTTGACTTTTTTTGTATATTTATATTTTATTGATATATTAACATAAAAACAATACATATTTCATCAAATTATAGCAAGCACAAAGCAATACATCCTACTAGCATACTATTCACTATTTTCTATATATAATTTCCAACTTAGCCAAAATAACACCCACATTCTATTCATTAAATCCGCATATCATCACATCGTTCCTCTCTCTCTCTCTCTCTCTCTCTTACAAAATTGATAAATGGTTTCCAATTATTCATGAAAAGGTTAACTGACTTTTCCTTAATTAAAATTGTAAGTTTATCCATTTCAGCATAATCCAAAACTTTCAGCCACCAATCTTCCAGCGAAGGTATCTCCGAATTCTTCCAATATTGTGCATATAAAATTCTTGCCGCAGCTATCATATATAAAAACAAAGTTTGAAATTTTTCGCCTATATGATCCTCCCACTTAACCAACAAAAAGGTTTCCGGTTTCATTTGAACCTTAATCTTTAAAATCAACTCAATCTGTTTATGAATCTGAATCCAGTACTTCTTTGCTTGGGGGCATGTCCACCACATATGGTAAAAAGTTCCTTCTTGGTTTTTACATTTCCAACATCTATTCGTCACCTTCTCATACAGTTTTGCTAATTTGCTTGGGGTTAAAAAAAAGGTAAAGGTATCCCCTGACAATTAAGTCCAGTCGTGTCCGACTCTAGGGTGTGGTGCTCATCTCCATTTCAAAGCCAAAGAGCCAGCGTTGTCCGAAGACGCCTCCGTGGTCATGTGGCCGGCATGACTCTCCTTGCCGCAGCGCGTAGCATGCGGCTGGAACACGGAGCGCTGTTTACCTTCCCGCAAGCGGTACCTATTTATCTACTCGCATTGACATGCTTTGGAACTGCTAGGTTGGCAGGAGCTGGCCAAGCAACGAGCGCTGCTCGTTATATATATTGCTTGGGGTTATATACCATCTATACATCATTTTATACATATTTTCTTTAATATTAACATTTAACGTAAATTTCAACTGTTTTAACCATAGTTGTTCCCATTGGTCCATTAAAATAACATGACCTACATTTTTCGCCCAATGAATCGTACATTCTTTAACCTGTTCTTCTTCTGTCTCAAACTTCAAAAGCAATTTATACATTTTTGAGATTACCTGGTCTTCAGATTTTAATTGTACCTCCAATATTGATTCTTCTTCTACAAATCCATATGCCTTCTTGTCCACTTTAAATCTCTCCAAAATTTGAGCATATACAAACCACTGGCAATTAAAGTCTTCTTCTATTAATTTTTCTCTTGACTTCATTGTACAGTCTCCTTGTGAAAAATTTAATAAATTTCTGTATAGTAGTCCTTTCTCTTTTGGCACGCTACTTCCACCAAAATGCGCTTCATATGGTGCAACCCATAATGGTATTTTCTCATAAAACCTCATTTTATATCTATTCCAAATTCTCCATAATGCATGTCTAACATAATGATTTTTAAATTCTAAATTCGCTTTCACTTTATCATACCACAAATACCCATGCCAACCAAATCTCAAGTCAGAGTCTTCTAACTCCAATAATCTTCTATTTTGTAAATACACCCAGTCTTTCAACCACACAAAACAACATGCTGCATAATATACTTTCAAATCCGGTAATCCCAATCCTCCTCTCTCCTTTGCATCTTGAAGGATCTTATATTTCACCCTTGGTTTTTTCCCTTGCCAGATAAATTTAGAAATGACTTTCTGCCATTCTTTAAATGGTGCATCAGATATAATCACTGGTATCGTTTGAAATAAGAACATCATTTTTGGCAATACATTCATCTTAATCACCGATATCCTTCCTAGTAAAGACAATTTCAATCTTTCCCATCTTAACAGATCTTTCTTAATTTCATTCCATACTTTAACATAGTTATTTTGAAATAGTGTACAATTCATACTCGTCAATACAATTCCCAGATATTTAACTTTTTTTCCACCTTAAATCCTGTTTTATTCATCAGTTTCAGTTGATCTTGAATCTTCATATTTTAGTCACTATTTTTGTCTTCTGTTTATTAACTTTAAATCCTGCAAGAGATCCAAATTCTTTCAATTTACTCATCAACAACTCTATATCTTTTAACCAGATCTTGACTTGTACAGTTCAATATATTTTGAATGTGGGCAGTTAAAAATCAAAATAATTTCCAAGGGTTTTTAGATTTGAAAAAAAAAATAGGTATGGTGTTTTTTCCAACAGCATAAGAAATCAATTATATTTTAGTACAGCAATACCTCTCATAATACTGCTTCCCTTAACACCGATTTGTTACAGTGCTCTTTGTCCCAGAGTGATTGACAGCTATTTTAGCCAATGGGAGCAGTGCACGCTGGGCTAATCAGCTCCCATTTCCTGCCTGATGTAATTATGTATTCTACAGTGCTCCACTTTATGAAATGGCTCCCCCACATTATGAGAGATATTACTGAATTGGTAACACACTCGGCGGCATACCAAAGAGAAAGATATGTTAGACCAGTGCTTCCCAAACTTTTTAACACCACGACCCTTTTCGTCAGCCACATCGTGCCCCATGACGCTCTTCATCAGCCACATGAGCTAGGTAGCACCCCAGAATGCTTTGTGGCACCACATCCGGTGCCCGGCCCACAATTTTTTGCGACCCACCAAAAATCAGCTTGCGAACCACTGGTGGGTCGTAACCCACAGTTTAGGAACCGCTGTGTTAGATCATTTGCTGTGTGTAGTAGGAAACATGATAGAGAATTCAGGGGAGAACTACCCATGACTCAGCATTGTGTGTAGTTTGGCCCCAAGTTAGCCAGTGTTACCTACCGAGAACTGCAGTTACTGAGCTGTCTAAAGTTAGATGATTCACACTGATTCACTTCTGGTTTGTAAAAACGTTTGCTAACTCTTTCAGTGGGTAGCAAAGTGTTTGTATTTTTTAAAAGGTGCATGGCTTTCATATTTTATTTTATTTTATTTTTTGGAATTGCTGCAGTTTCTGGAAACTGTGGTTTCTCTAATTGAAGGCTGTACAAAAGAGAGTCTCTTCAGACACCGTTCGATTAGTCATTCCAGGGTGGGTCACCCCCTTCTATCATTTGATGTCTGGTAATGGGACACAACTTAAAAGAGATCCAACCCACATTCCATGTCATGCTGAGATCAGCCAGCTGGAAAATTATTAACTCAGCCCACTGTCTTTCCTTTGCAATTCAACAGAAAGGGGGACAATGCCTCTCCAGTGGGCTCTGAGCATCGTAGAAAGAGAAGTTCAAAGTGTTACGAGGTGGTCTGCATGGTTATTGTCGTTGGAAGTGCTGTTACCAGAACTGGGGTTACCAGGAACCAGGCAAATGTTTTGATAGATTTCTGTCCCAGAAATGTTGAATGGGAAAACTTCTTAACCCTTTACTACTGGAACAAAATTAGTTTCACCGAGTGGTTAGTTTTTCCCTGATGCCCACTTTATAGAGGGAGAGAGGGTGGTGGAGGAAGGCCAAGGCCCTCAGCACTACTGCCAGCTCCTGTTGCCACTCCACAGCCCTCTTTTGCTTCTGCTTCGGTAAGTGGAGGGAACAGATTTGTCTCAGGAACCACCAATTTCGGATCCCTAATCTACAGCATCCTATTTCCATGTTCTTCTTTGCCTCACCATCCTTCTCATTTACTTATGTTACACTGCAGTCCTATGGTTCACTTACATTAACTTAGGTGACTGAGAGCGCAATCCTGGAAATGCATCCGGCGATGGAACGAGCGTTCTGTCGCCGGAAGCCATCGCGAACGTGCTGTAAAGCACGTTTGCGACAACTTGGGAGTAAGGGAGGGCTGGCACAAGGCCGGCCTCCCTCACTCTGGCGCCGGATCTCCATGCAGACAGCGGCAGCGGAAGGTAAGAGCTCCGTCGCCGGCTGCATGGGTGGTCCGGCTAGGCGACAGAGGGGGCCCATTGGCCTAGCCGGCCCAGGAACGGGGGATGGCGTCGGCCATATCCATGTCCCCGCCGGGCCGGGTATGCCATTACATGACCTCCTCTACTTCCACCAACTATTTAGCTGGCAGAAATCCATGAAGGCCAATAGGGCCGGCCCCAGTTTAAACCCGGGGAAGGGGACAAGTATCCCCTTCCCCGAGTAGACCTCCGGCCCAGTGGCAGAACAGCAGCCGGACCACCGGCCATATCCTTATTCAGGATTGTGCTGCCCTTCCCTCATGCTATTAAATCTTGAAGATACACCTGCATAAAGAACTTGCACATCAGTGCATTGATGGGAATATGCCAGCATAGCCTCACCACCAGGCTCAACTCTGCTTACAGACTGAAAATGGGCTGCATTGGAGACATGTTGGGAGAGATGTGGGGTCTGATCAGGATCCTAAGCCCCCTCGTACCTCATCCTGCCTCTTAGAGCTGTTGACATAGACGCTGGGGGAGTGGCATTTAGAATGGCCACACTCTTGCTTGAAGTGCTGCTATTTTTTTCTCAGCTTTGCTGCTGAGAGTTCGTAAGATCCTAACTGAGGGCCAAATTTATTTATTTATTTATTTATTTATTTATAGAATTTATACCCCGCCTTTCTCCCACAAGGGCAACCAAGGCGGCTTACAATAAAAACATTAAAATACATGTATACATTTAAAATAAAGAATTAAAACAACTAAAACAACTAAAACAATTAAAGAAACAGCCCCAGTGGGTCATCCACATTTACATTTGTTAAAAGCGATTTGTTAAAAAGCCAGCCTGCTATGTCAGACATCAAATGCTGATCTAAATAAAAATGTCTTAAGACCCCGCCGAAAGGTCTCTAAGGAGGGAGCCGTTCTCCAGCTCCCAACTGCCTCCAGACAACGATTCAGGACATCGACTGCCCCCTTGGAGTCAGGTGGAAAAGAGAGAAAGAGCTGGGTGTCATCAGCATACTGATGACTCCCTACCCCAAACCCCCGGATGACCTCTCCCAGCGGCTTCATATAGATATTAAACAGGATTTGTGTGTGTGTGTGTGTGTGTGTGTGTGTGTGTGTGTGTGTGTGTGTGTGTGTGTGTGTGTATTGGTGCAAACTCCCAGCCACAAAGAAGAAGGGGAAGGCAAAGGATGAGATGGTTAGATAGTGTTATTGAGGCAACGAACATAAAATTGAGCATACCTTGAAGGATGGTGGAAGACAGGAGGGCCTGGCGTGATGTGGTCCACGGGGTCGTGAAGAGCCTGACCCAACTGTGCAACTGAACAGCAACAATTGGTGCAACGTGGAGGTGGGGTTAGGTTCTTTTACAAATAGCAAGAAGGGAGGCAACAAAACACGGTAAAACCATGGTGGAGGAGGGAGAGGGGGGCTTTAGTACTTTATCCTCATCACATGTTTTATCCCAATCTTAGCCCCCCCCCATGTGCTATTTTTAGATGGAAAAATGGTCAATTGGCTTTCAATTTTTTTAAACCTAAAAATAGCACACAGGGGGCTGTCATCAGGAACATAACTGCAGCATGGCAATGTACTAAAGCCCCCCATGCCCTACCATGATTTTACCACATTTCACGGCCCACCGTCTTGCTATTTGTAAGAGAACCTAAAATCCCACCTCCACCTGTCCACATTGCACCAATACACACACACACACACACACACACACACACACACACACACACACACACACACACACACACACACACACACACACATATCTAGTTTGGCCCTTAGTTAGGAGGATCTTGCGAACTCTCAGCAGCAACTCCCAGCCACACAGTATGATCATATGCATGTCTCGTTTGGCCCTGAGCAATACCAACATTACAGCAATGTCAGCAGGCTGCCAGTATTATAGGACTATCTGTTTGCTCTGCTGGTTTCAGATGTGTTTTACAGTGCAATCCTATGCACACTTTCCTGGGAGCAAGCCCCATTGAACACAGTGGGATTCACTTCTGAGTAAACATGTATAGGATTGCACTACTAATACTGCTGCTACTACAGCTTTGGCCCAATCCTGTATAGTTATGGCCCAATCCAACTGTCGCCGGACTGCCCAGCACCTGGCAGAGCAGTGGCAGCAGCAGGGAGAGGGAGAAATGGGGCCGGGAGGCTGCGGGAGGGGTGGGTCCAGCGGCAATGGTGCACGCCAGATCCTATTCCTTTTTCAAGTCTTCCCTTTGTCTCTTTGGACTTGCACCAGCGAAATTGCTGCTATCAAGGAGACCCATTGTGGAGCATGAGGCTTACGGAGGTAAGGGGATCCCCTTTCCCCTCTGAATCCTCCCAATCCACCCTCCTTGCTTGATACAGCGCACCTGTTTTTGGCGCAACTGCACCAGCGGGGGGAGGGGAGGAGGATAGGATTGGGCTCTTAAACATGGAACTGGTTCTGACTATTTCTGAACAGCCATTCAATTGCATGAGGAGTGTGTGTGCACACATCCATCCCCCATCTGGTGCCCCTTTCTGCCCCCTCATAGTCACATGTAGGTGGACTGTCTGAACCCCCCTTCCTCATGTGTCTATGTACACTATGCGACTGGGGGCTATTCAGATGGTCCACTCCTCCAAGTGACTATATACAGATGGAATGGTGGGTGTCTCATTTTTCTACGCACAGGAATGGTGGTGCGGTTTTTATTTTCCAGTAGATATCCTGGTTCAAAGCTCAGATTCTAACCCCCATACAATGAAGCAGAAACAAACAAGCTCTCTTTTCTGAGCTGACTATCATGACGTCATTGTGCTGGAAATGGTTCATCCTGATCATTACAATGTTTGGCATGTTTCCAGGGGAAGTGCATGCAGATTGTGTGGTTCCCTCAATAGCTTTGCTGCAAAAATATTGAGCTGTAGGTATTTTATAGGTAAGGTAAAGGTATCCCTTGACAATTAAGTCCAGTCGTGTCCGACTCTAGGGAGCGGTGCTCATCTCCGTTTCAAAGCCGAAGAGCCAGCGCTGTCTGAAGACGTTTCCATGGTCATGTGGCCGGCATGACTCAACACCAAGGCGCATGGAACGCTGTTACCGTCCCGCTGACGCGGTACCTATTAATCTACTTGCAATTTCTTGCTTTCGAACTGCTAGGTTGGCAGGAGCTGTCGCGCGGAATCGAACTGCCGACCTTTCGATCGACAGCTCATGGTTCAGTGGTTTAACCCACTGCGCCACCCGCTGGCTCAGGTATTTTATAGCAATCAGGTAAACAAATTAGATGTTTTTTTTCTTCATAATTCCTCAGAGGAGGCTAATTTCTTTCTGATGGAAGGTTTTGTCTGAGCCCAGCTCCAAATTTGACTTTGTCAAGCAGAGAGTGGCATTTTATGAATTAAGATAAATCAATCCGTCAAACTGACAAAAGTCAATATTTAGTCACACTGGAGGTGCTCTTGCACTAAAATACTTAAAGTGCCCCTCATTTGCTTCGAGTAATCAAGTCCTCTTTTCTCTACAGCCAACGACACAAACCTGTCTAATCCATGTCCCTTTGGTTCCGATCCCCCATTGGTGCGGGCTTATATATAAGGAACGGATTGTATACAAGCAACAGCTTATCAACTCTGGTATGGGGGTCCTCGTCTTCATGTGGTAGAAACAGAAGGAGATAATAATAAACATGTATGGTATGAACCAAAAACAGCACATTTATGGTTTACGGGGGGAAAATGGCTTAATGGCAGTTTAATACTTTCCAGCGGTTAGTTTTTCTTTTTTTAAAAAAGAGTAGCCAGAAAGGAGGAACTAGCAAATGCAACTTTTATGCAATGAGGGGGGGGGGGGAATCAACAACCCAATCCAGAGATCTTCTATAGTTGTGTTCATGAGCTCCCCCGGCGCTTACCCTCAAGGGTTTTCCCATTCAGTCCAATGGGCAGGGGGTGCCTAGAAGGGGATGTGTACTCAAATCTAAGCTAGTAATTGAACAGAGACCCACAAACTTGCTGCACAGAAATTCCAAGTACTTCTCAATACCTATGGGCTTTAGAGCTAGAGGTGCAGGTTGCCCATCTCTGCAACTCGTTACTTATTATTAAGAATATTTACAGTATATACTGCTTTTCAACAAAGAAAAGTTCACAAAGTGGTTGACAGAGAAAATCCAATAACTAAATGGCTCCCTGTCCCAAAAGGGCTCAACATCTAAAAAGATGCAGAAGAACACCAGCAACAGCCACTAGAAAAGACACTGTGCCAAGGTGAAGTTCACCACACCATATCACAAACAGCCTTTCAAACTTTCCACTGGGCATGCCAAAGAACATCTTTGGATCCAAACCAAGGTCTGGATCCAACCCACTATTACAATTTATGCAGCACATTCTGAATATCTGGCAGTTTACAAAGGTTTTTCGTTTACAGGGGTTGATCCAAAAGTATCACAGAAAGGATGGATTTTGAGGAGGGATTTGAAGAGAGAGGAGCTGGCACCCTGTAGATGTCATGAGAGGGCATCTCAGGCACAAGGGGGCAGCAAGGAAAATGGCCATAGAAATTTAAGTCCACATAGAATCATAGGAACCTGAAATTGAATAGGACCATGGTGATCATTTAGTAGAATCCCTTGCCTGGATCAGGGATCCTTATATCTAAAACACCACTGAAATCTGCCTGCTTCTCCTTGTTCTTGGAAATCAGTAGTTATGGAACTTTTACAGCATCCTTAGACAAGTTGTCTTGCCTTGTTTTCCAGAGGATGCCTCAATAGTGTTGAGTGCTAAAATACTACAGTATTTTAGAATCATAGGATCATAGAGTTGGGTCTTCACTAGTTCAACCCCCTGCAAGAAAATCCTCTCCAGCCTTTGCTTGAAGATTTCCACTCCAGCAAGGGAGAACCCTTCACTTCTCACAGTAATCAGTTCCATTGTCAAACTGCTTTACCTTTAAGAAATTGTTCCTGATATTCAGCCGAAATCTCCCTCCTATAGCTTAAGCCCATTAGATCTAGTTCTGCTCTTTGGGGCAGCAGAGAACAAACTTTGACCTCTTCCATGTGACAGCCGCCCTCTAGGTACAATATCTGAAAATTGCTATCATGTCCCATGTCAGCTGTCTCTTCTCCAGGCTTTTCATTTCATGTGATAGATATGATGCATCTCCTGATGCATTTGCACCCAGTGGTCTTAGCTACTGTGCATCAATAGGCAATACCTGGGTCATGTCCAGTATTCCAACTATGCCTCGTCTTTTTTTCATTCTGGTAGTGAATGATGTGATGAACAGTGGTGGTACAAGTCAAAATAAATCGAGACATCTTTTCAGACCTTAGGAGAATGGGGTGGGTGGGTGTTGGTCTGTTGGTTTTAATTGTACCAACTGTAGGAGTAAGGAGGTTTTGCCCAGAATAAACTGGAGGGGTGATTCATCATGTCTGCAACTTTAAAAAAAACAAACACTCCCAGTTAGATTTCTTATGCATCCAACATCTGTGAGTCAAAGCTTCCTTAGAGTAGTGTTGGCTATTAGGTCCTAACTTCTAATCAGTTTCATTAGGTCCTAACTTCTAATCAGTAATCAACTTTGCCCAGCACTGAAAATTTTCACTGAGCACATTCCCATGAACAAAAGCTAATCAGCATTTATGGTTGCCAAACAGCCAGAATCTTACTGGTCCAATAGGCAAAATTCTGCTCATTGGGACAGGGGTGTCCCTGGGGTGGGTGCCATGCAATGCAGCGCTTACCTGGAGGAGCTCAGCATTCCAGAAGTTCAGGGTTGACATAATGCCATAATCATGTCGCCCACAACCTTCCGGGCAATCACATTGCTTGAAATAAGAAAAGCCCGCCTCTGGACTGCCTCTGCTCGGTGATCTTCAGCCACCTTCAGTCCCAGTCGGTTCGTGTTCTTGCTAGCAAACGTCGAAAAACATGATTGTTGGTGAAAGTGCAAGGTGCCTGGGCCAGTGGGAGCCAATGATTGCTGAGCGAAGGCTTAGGCGGTGCATGGTGTCAACCCTCTGAAGGTGACACCCGGTGCAGGCCGCACCCCCTTAGTGATGCCCCTGCATTTGGATAACTCATATGAGATCTGAAAAGGCCGTGATCTTCTGAGTCTGCCAGTCTCCACCTATCAATTGCTAGGTTTCATTGTGACTTTAGCACCCCACACTGCTATGTTGCAAACCTGAACCACTAGATTCCATTTTCATTTGCCCCGACCTACCACTTTCCACTAGGCTCTACCTATAGTAGCCACCAGATTCCTCCAAATTCTTCCCGGCTCTGCCTGTTCTAGGTTTGTCATTGCTTCACTCAGGAAGCCAGTAACAATGTTAGGTACTTGTCTCAGGATTAAGGTAAAGGTAAAGGTGACCCCTGACAATTAAGTCCAGTCGTGTCCGACTCTAGGGTGTGGTCCTCATCCCCATTTCAAAGCCGAAGAGCCAGCGTTGTCCGAAGACGCCTCCGTGGTCATGTGGTCGGCATGACTCTCCTTGCCGCAGCGCGTAGCATGCGGCTGGAACACAGAGCGCTGTTTACCTTCCCACAAGCGGTACCTATTCTATATCTTCCCTTTCCAGACCTTGGCTTGCTCACAATTACAGTCCAATCATGACCACTGCCCCCTTTAAATGTTCACTGAATACATGGCTGAAAGGTCTATGCAGTGGTGTGGGGACTATGCACACAACCTCTTAGTCTTAAACAAGAAAAGAAAACTTGGCACCACAGCAGTGTCTTTTGTAAGTTAAAAACCATCAAGCAATAGTTTGATGAAGACCCAACTGTATCTATTAAAGTAGCTGGGGCTGAGATTTGTATGTAAATTGCTTTAGGGTGCAGATAGATTGCAACTTCATCTCTCTGAAGGCTTTAGCCTGTTAACTTTCCCCCTAGGAACAAGAAGCCTTTGATTGCATTCTGGACGAACCTTTAGATCCCCTTGTTGGCCACCAGATGTTGCTGTGAAGCTGGGTTCTGGCAGCAGTCTTGCAGCATACCTGCTTCCTCTGTTCCACATGCTCTGTTCCCTCCCCCAATATTTAGGACACCCAGTGAAAATCTAGACTGCTTTCTTTTCCCAGCCAGAGTCTCAATTTGAAATTGAACAGGGTAAGCCCTATTCAAACTAGCAGGCCATACTTTGAAGTCCCTGCAGGAGCTATTGCAAATTGTGTCTTCTAGCTATTCTCAGTGCTAAGCAAATGGTGTCATTGACACTTTTCAGTATTCTCATTAGGGCTGGGAACAAGGATCACCCCTCCATGTGATCAGCCTTTTCTGGGCCATTCATTCATTCATTCATTCATTCATTCATTCATTCATTCATTCATAAGTTAGGACCTATAGGAGCTCCTACTCACCAGGAAAGTCTCCTGCTCAAACCTCATTGATGTGAGTTTTGCTTTGGACAACCTCTGGATCAGTCGTGCTCCTCCTCATTTCTAGAATGTTATTTAAAATGTTTTGTTAACAGTATGTATGAATAAATCTATTGTATTCAACGTCAGGATTCATCTCCTGTTACATAGGGATAGATCCTCTCTGTGACTGCCACCTTACAAATTTAAATCGGATTTTCAGTTCTGTTCAGTTAATACAGAAGTCAATTGATAAAAAGGTGATTCCATTAATCTCAGTTCAGATCCATTTAAGGAAGAAAAATCTACTGTACTTTAGACATTCTGAATTCAGGCTAGGAAAAGCAAACAAGTTTCTAATTCAAGTCTTATAGTTCAGTGGCCCCCAACCTTTCCGGCGTCAGGGACCGGTATCCGTTTGGAATTTCTTCCCACGGACCGGGGGGGCCGCTGACGCCACACCCCCACGTGACATCAGCTGCACGTGCCCAGCGTGGCTCCAATCACGCCCCCCCGCTGCCGGTTTCGTTACCATTTTGGAGCCGTTCGAGCTCCATGGGGGGCTGGAGGGCTGAAAACAAAGACGGCCGAAGCGGAGGCGACGCATTGCAAAGGCAAGTACGCCCCAACCCCAACGCTACTGCCTCCCGCAGCTCCCCGTGGAGGCTTGGCCCGGCCTGGTCCCCGGTCCCGAACGGGCCGCAGCCCGGTAACGGGCCGCAGCCTGGTGGTTGGGGACCCCTGTTATAGTTCTTGTTAGTTTTCAGTCAGTAGGTTGAGTAATTATTCAGATGTACAAATCAAGAGGGCAGGCTGATAGGTTGCCTATTATTCAGTAGGGTGCATTAGCAAAAAGCAGAGAAAATTGTAGGCAATCGGGAACAAAAATGCAAAACCCTCTTGCAGCAAACTTCCACCATTTCTTCTTTTTCCAAAGAAAAGGGTGAATTTGCTCCTGGTTCCAAATGGAAATGAATTTGGTAGCAGCCTCTCCCAGGGGATCTCTAAGGCACACTTGACATGATGCCATGGTGCTGGCTTGAAGGTGCCGACTCAGCAGCAGAAAAGCTATCATTCCGCCCTCCCAACTTCCAATTGATGAGGGCTCCTCCTGCAGGTGACAACTAGGAGTGGGTAGAAGGTGACTGACAGAGGCAAGCTCCCACTACGGGGTCTTCCTGTCCCACCACAAGTCATAGTTGGCCCTTTAAATGCTGAACTGATGTGCATTCTTTAATGTAGGGCAACGTCACTGCAGCACCAAATGGCTATTTCCGTGTGCGAGTGAACCAATATGGATACAACATCACAGATTTCATCTCTTTCCTATCACCTCAGATGCAATGCTTTTCAGGAGTCAGTTCAGACATTTGGCTCAAGGGCTGATTCACCCCTGCATGTTTTGTTGTTTTTGCATTGAAAACTGCAATGTAATGATATTAAACCTGATATTGATGCTTAAGAATTCACACCTGCGAATAAAAACACAAAACGCCACGTTTTGCATTTTAATTCAACAAATTAAAAAAACCAAAACCACTGTTTTCAAACACCTCTAGTTATAACCACTGGTGGAAATGTCACATCACTTTAGATGCAGAATTTTTATTATTTTGCTGTTCCCACTTTTCAGTGTGTGTGTGTGTGTGTGTGTGTGTGTGTGTGTGTGTGTGTGTGTGTGTGTGTGTGTGTGTGTGTAAATGAAAAAAAAGTCAAAAAGTAGCATGGCCAACTGGTAGAGAGGGTTGTGCCACTCCTTCATTAGTGATGCCCACAGGTACGTGTGACACCCATGTAACCATATTCCATACAACACTCAGTATCTCAGTAATATCTGGGAGGAGGAGTAGCATCCCTTTGGGACATTACACCAAAAATGCGAAAAATGGATGTGTGAACAATTCATGCGCCTGCTTTTCTCATGCCAGCATAACATCTGAAACTGCTGAATCAACCACATTTATATCTTTCACAATCCGTTCCAAATGTTTATACAAGCCAAATGGAAGCCACAGGATAAGTGATGCCAGCAGCTGGCCACAGTTTATCTTGGTTGATCAACATATTTCTCTCCTTTTTTCAACACAAAACAATTTACTTGTCTCCTAGTCTTAACCAAAAACTTAACCATGGGTGGTGGAATATACTCGATTTTACAAGAAGGCTGAACACTTATGAAGTCTTTGTAGTACTGGTTTTATTTACAAACATACAAGCAGAGCCTGCTGGAAACAAACAGTTGACCTTCAGTGGGCAGCAAAACCGCTGATACTGCCTCAGATAATCCATTGCAATAGTGCAAATACCTGTAGCCGCCACCCCAGTCAACTAACTCCAACTCAACATTCTCAGCTCTCTGTCTGATTTCTTCTCTGCCTATGCCAGAATATAAAACTGCAAATTCCTTTCCTTGCCCAACTCTACAGAACTCTACTTCAACACACACACACACACACACACACACACACACACACACACACACACACACACACACACACACACACACAAAAGGAAAGTTCTAATTGGAACTTACTTCTGAGTAGATATGCATAGGCTTGAGCTGTTAATATTTGTATAGTGCTTTCAAATATTTAAAGTGCTTCCTGTATATTATTTCGACGTAATACTTAAAACAACCCTGTAAGATAAGTACACTAATTACATCCTGGTTCTGTTCTGTTCCAGAAGTCTGTCCAGAAGTCAGTCAGAACAGCACTATCATCACTGGCATAGCTCTAGGTGGGGCAGAGCTCTAAGTTCCGCTGCGCTCCGACCCACCGTTACACGCCCGTACGAGGCGGCCCCGCCCCTTGCCTTCAGAGCCTTTCAGGGCAGCGATAGCAATGAGCAGGGAGTCCTGCGCATTGCTTTTGCAGCTTCTGAAAGGCTCCGAAGGCGAGGGGGCGGGGCTGCCTCGTACGGGCATGTAATGGTGGGTCGGAGCGCAGCGGAACTTAGAACTCTGCCCCACCTAGAGCGATGCCACTGACTATCGTACAGGCTTTAAAGTACAAGGCCTGATGGGCTGCACCGGCACAAAAGCTCTGACATGACTGTTCGTAAGTCGGATATTCGTAACTCAGGGACCCAGTGTATTATGATCCCCCTGTTGTACAAGATACCGATGCTGCAAAAACTTTGTTTCATGTACCTTTTGTCATTCATCTTGTATGACAGCTTTTGCCAGTACAAAAGATAAATGGTGTCCTATAAAATTTGTGCCCAGGTTGCCAGATGTTTACCCAAGATTTTACCCTTCCCTTAGGCATGCCCTAACAGGATCTGAAGAGAGAACTCGTCCACCTCAAAATTCCTATGGGACTTATGGCCAGGGTCTGTATCAATAGAGGTATTCTGGATCAGACTACAGTGACAGAGCTAGTGGTTCTGTGAGAAAAAAAATGAGGACTTTCTTTCTTGGAGGTGGACAGAGAGGAAAAATTAGAAACAAATTTTGAGGGGGGGGGAAGCAGAAAGTAAACTGGTGGGAAATTAATTTTCAAATGGGTTCTGGAAGGGAGATTAATAATTTGGGTGGAATTGATTGAAGGAGATGAATTTGGGCAGGATCTGGGAGGGGAACAAATGGGGTGAAATGTAAATTGATTTGGAGGCTACGTTGGAGAGGAATGAATTTTTCAAAATTAATTGAAGGGAAAATGAAATTAGGGGGATCTGGGAGGGAAATGGACATTGGGAGGATCTGGAGGAAAATTGATTTTGAAGGAGGTCTGAGAGGAAAATGAGTTGGAAGGGATTAATTGAAAAGTTATTGATTTGAAGAGCTTAATGTTTGGTGCTCAGGCCTGACCACTGCTTGTGTTCAGTTTGCAACCTGGCAAGTCACTTTTCTCCATCTAGCTCAGGGGTGGTCAGCCTTCCACCATTAGGACCTCTGTGTTCTTAAAAGTTGTGTAGAAGACAGACTCATGGCAGCTGAAATTGCGGATGGTGCTGCTAAAGCAGCTGCCCTGCTGAAATGCCCTCACCTATACAGCGGGTGGCGCAGTGGGTTAAACCGCTGAACCATGAGCTGTCGATCGAAAGGTTGGCAGTTTGAATCCGCGACGGGGTGAGCTCTCGTTGCTTGGCCAGCTCCTGCCAACCTAGCAGTTCCAAAGCATGTTAATGCGAGTAGATAAATAGGTACCGCTTGCGGGAAGGTAAACAGCGCTCCGTGTTCCAGCTGCATGCTACGCGCTGCGGCAAGGAGAGTCATGCCGGCCACATGACCACGGAGGTGTCTTCGGACAACGCTGGCTCTTCGGCTTTGAAATGGGGATGAGCACCACACCCTAGAGTCGGACACGACTGGACTTAATTGTCAGGGGTCACCTTTACCTTTTTTTTATACAGCCATTAAAGGGCCAGGAGCATTCGTGCTGAATGTTTGGCCACCCCACTCTAGCTTAACAGTGCTTCCAACAGTGGCCAACCAAATGCCCCTGCAGAGCTCCCCAGCATGCCTCCCCATGAAGACAACAGCACCCCCCTATTTGCTTTAGGTCTGCCTGCACGACAGTTCCTTCCAAAGTTAGTTGTCTTTATATGATGTGACAAATGTGATCCCCCCCCAGTCAATATATAAACAAATTATTCTAATTTAAATACATGTATTACCCAATGAAAATTTATCTTTAATCAAAGTTCTGCTTGCCAACAGCGAACGCCTCATTGCTGTAACGGGGACGGGGTTACCGGTGGTCACCTTCTTGCACCTGCATCTGCTACAGTCGGTACCAATAAGAATCCCAGTGTGTTGTGTTTGCATGTTCCCCTGGCTCGGTGTGTCCCTGCCGTTCAGGCAAAGGCTGCTTCTGTCACCTCGTCAGCAGGACCGGCCTGTTGCAGCTTGCCAGCCCTCTGCCCTGAGGTTACTCAGACGCAAAGCCAGTCATTACTGTAACACCACAAATTAAAATTCTTGTGCAACTCAGTCACAATTTCTCCTGTGACAAAGTGGTGTTGGGAAAGCGCAGTTGACACGACGCCACCACAGAGGTTCGTGTCAAAGCTTGAAACGGTGGGGCTGGCTAAGAATAATTGGGAGGCTGGCTGTGAAAATGAAGGTGATGGGGCAAGGGGTTAATCCAAGAGCAGGACAGTTTAACATGGATGGCGGAGCATTAATTCCAAAGAACACAAGAGGCTAGTCTATTGAGACAAAAGCAGACAAGTCTGGGACTCTTTCAGTGAGCATTATACATCACCCGCCATGAATCTGTTGTATACTGAGGTACTGCAGCAACATGGGAGAATTCAGTGATACCTCAGGGCTTCTTTGCTTCAGAAGTAATGGCTTATATTATAGCTAGAAGAAGTGTAAATGGCCTTTACAGGTCTTAGGGTAGGGAAGTGGATCAGGCATACCTCCGAACAAAAGTCTAATTGCTTGGGGCAGGAGAAAATGGTGATAACAAAATAAAAATACATAACACTGCTTTCCGCTAAAAAAAAAATCTGCGGAAAAAAATAAAATAAAACCATATACTTTTGTGTCATTCGTCATCTACTGACACTGTACAACCTATACCACCTACCTAGTACGCTTTTAAAGCGGTTGCGATGGATAAAAATGTGGAATAATAAAAACACATAACGATGCTTTCTGCTATTTCATTTTGGTTAAACACCAAAATCTGTGAAAAAAAATAAAACCATTTTCTCCCACCTCTACTAATTGCCCTTGGGAGCAGTGACAACCAACTCCTATCGCTACTGTTTTTAGAAGGTTACAGGAGTGGTATGATTTAGCTAAAATGGGGGAGGGGATCAGATTTCATTTATGGTCTCTGACCTCCCCCCCCCCTCCGTCATTCACATATTTCTCTCTCTGCTGGTGGCAACAGCAGCAAACATCAACATTGCTTAGGCAGGACTGGCATGCTCATGAGACTGGGTGAAGCAGCTGCCCGAGCTGGTAGATAGGCCCAGATGGTGTTCTGCACCCTCCCACTGCCTCTATGGCCACTTCACCAGGTCATTGCTATCCTCCCACATCCGCGGTGGCATTTTCTTATGCAGCTGGACATACTGCACCTCTCGGCATATGCAGCTTATGCATACTGCACCTCTCGGCTTCCACCTCCTCCCCATGTTCACTATCTTTTGAAAAGCGGCCTGAACCCAGAAAGCAGAAAGATACAGGACGGCCCTAGCCCAAACTGACTATCTCCTTGGGATGTCCAACTCTCAGTAACAATTAACATACTAGGTGTGACTAGGCGCTGCCCCTGAAAGGATGGATTTGGCCCAGGGTCTTCTAGTCCCTGACCCCTTCTGAATGGCATATATTGTGTGTGTGCAAAGAATAAGCAAGTAATGGAATTAAAATAGCAGAGCATACTTTAAAAAACGCACACAAAATACTTGAAAATCATTGTTGTGACTGCACTGTGGAAATGCTGCCATTGCATGGAGTGCCACCTCTGATTGGTACTACATGCCAGCTTTATACGATACTTAATTCTTGACAGCCTCATGCTAAGCGTTCATTAATTACAGGGATAGAAGTGCTGCCGCCGAAGCAGATCAGCGTGTTGCCCCCAACACTTCAATGGCGTATGTTTGTACAGACTTGGAGAATTCCAACACCTACTGTGCCTTGCAAGATGAAAAGGAAATGACAGTAGCTTCAAGGGTACCCTCATCCATCAGCTATGCTAAATTGTTTTGCTTTCCTAATACCAGAGAAGAACCATTGTAAATGACAGGAATTATGAGGTAAAACTAGAACCGTTTTGCCTGTTCCACAGTCATCACTCCCATCGTGGAGGTGCGGGGGGGTTATGACTTGCAGTCCTAGAACAACGAGGCCTACCAGACTGAGGTGTTATCTCAAGGGGAACTGACGACAACCACATTGTTTGTTTCGATTAGCAGTAGATGGTGTAAAACGCAGGAGACTATGGAACAATACTCATTGGCTGATCATCTGTGTCTCCTTCTATGAACAGTGATGTCAAGAATGAAGAAACTCAAACAACCTGTTGCTAAACATTTTAATTCTGATGGCCACAGTTTCTCTGACTTACAGATATTTCCTGTCGAGAAACCATCAAATCCCTGGGATAGAAGACAGAAACAAATTCTGGATATATACCTCAGACTACAAGCTGAACATGAGCCAACAGTAGGATGAAGCTACACACACACACACACACACACACACACACACACACACACACACACACACACACAAAGGTTAGTGCCATGCTGGGCTACATTAACAGCGTCATAGAGCCCAGCTCATGAGAAGTAATAGTTCCACTCTATTCTGTTCTAGTCTGACCACACTTGGAATACTGCATCCAGTTCTGGGCACCACATTTTAGGAAGGTTATTGATAAGCTGAAGCAGATTCATAGGAGGGCAATAAAGATTATGAGAGGTCCAGAAACCATGTCCTATGAGGAACAGTTAAAAGGGCTTGGTATATTTAGCTGGGAAAGAGAAGACTAAGGGGAGATGTGATAGCCATCTTCAAGTCTCTAAAAAGGTTCTCATGAAGAAGGTGAGGCTCTCTGTGGCTCCTGAGAGCAGGACTAGAACCAATGGTTGAAACGACAGGGAAGTACAGGTGGGCCCCCATATCCGCTGGGGATATATTCCAGGCCCCTCCGTGGATACTTGAAACCGTGGATAAGAGCGAACACCCCCTCCATGGTTTCCTGAGGCCCCCCCCACCCTGCCTCCCCTGCAGGCAGGCATGCTTGCCCCCCCAGCTCTTATTTTTCTTTCAGCAAGCTTTGTTTCTTCCTTAAAACAAACAGAGAAGCAGCCTCCATTGCAGGCAAGTAGAATGAGACTAAGTCCTAGAGAGGCTCTGTAAGGTTTCTGTTAACCTTGCAGAGCCTCTCTAGTACTTAGTCTCATTCTACTTGCCTGTAATAAGCAGCCAGAGGCTGCTTCTCCTGTTTCTTTAAGGAAGAAACGAAGCTTACTGGGAAAAAAGTAAAAGCCTGGGGGGTCCCCACAATCCGTGGATAACTGAAACTGTGGATAGCGAATCAGTGGATATGGGGGCCCACCTGTAGATGGGCAGCCCGATCCTGCCTAACTTTAGGCTGGCCGCCGCAACTTGTGCAGGATTGTGCTGTTAGGCTAATCATGAGGAAGAATTCCCTAACTATAAGAGCTGTTCAGTACTGGAACAGTCCGCCTTGTGCAGTAGTGGGTTCTCTCAGACGTTTTCAAGTAGAGGCTGGTGGCCACCAGTGACGTTGTAGTTATTGCCTGCATTGAATAGGGGATTAAACTCACAGCCCAATCCTGACTAAACTTCCGCGTTGCAAACGTGCCATAAAGCACGTTCGCGATGACTCGGGAGTAAGGGAGGCAGGCCGGCGCAAGACCGGTCGCCCTCACTCCTCTGCCAGGACGACCCCACGGCTGCCAGAGGAAGGTAAGAGATCCCCTGGCAGGCACGGGGGTGGTCTGGGAGCGTCAAGGGAGGGGGCCATTGGCCGAGCCAGCCCGGGAGGGGGCAGGGATGGCGTCTGCCATATCCCCGTCTCCTGCCGGGCCAGCCATTACATGGCCTCCTCTTACTTCCGCCAGCTATTTAGCTGGTGGAAATCCGATGAGGCCCATTGGGCCATCCCTGGTTTACAACAGGGGAAGGGGGCAAACGTCCCCTTTCCCCCGAGGAGACCTCTGGGTCATGCCAGCGCGGCCTGGAATGGGGATAGGATCCGGAGGGCGGCCCTGAGCCACCCGTCGGATACTTATTTAGGATTGCACTGCCAATGACCTGCATGTTCCCTTCCAACTTTAACAATCTATGACTCTGTTACCCTAACACCTTATAGCTTCAATCTTGAGGATAGCATATATCTGCCTCTTTAATGCTCTTGTATGCTCCACACTGCCAAAAATTCTGTCACCATCAGCATTGTTCAAACTGTCACACCTTGGCTTGTAGTTAAATAAAATTGCATTTTACTGAAGATGGTGGAAGCTGAAATGTTTCATTTACAAGTTTTAAAAGTTCTCTGTTTTGTCATCTACTTAGGCTGCAATTCTTAGGAGCAAGCCTCACTGACATCAGTGAGACTTACTTCTGAATAGATATTCATTGTCGGTTATATAATATTACTATCCACTATTTGACAGTATCCTGTCAAATAGAGCAGGAGGTCTGGCTCAGTTGGTAGAGTGGCCATCTCATATGCTGAAAGACGATCTGAAAGACGGCAGTTTGGGACACCTGGAAATATCTGTGTGCTGTCAGAGGGCCTTCGACACACCTCTGACAAGCTACAGAGCCTCTGTGGGAGAGAGAAGCTGCAGCTGCACTTTGCGTGGAAGTCAAGGTTGCCTGTCAGTTGATGCGTGGGAGAAGAATGCCAGAGAGAGGCTGGACTGTGAAGGAAACCACCTAGAATGAAGGGTTCTCTGCAAGACTAGAACATATTGTATTGTAAAAAAAAAAAAAAAAACACATTGGGGTTTAGAGAGCCTGCCTGTGTAAATCGCCTTTGAATTAAAGTCAGAGGAGAAATCCGATGACCAAGAAAAGGCAGTATATAAATTCTGGTTGTTGTTGTTGTTGTTGTTTATCCTTCAAGGATTCAGAGCCTACTTGTCTGTAGCAGTGTTTGATTGTATTTTGCTTGCATTCGCTAGATATTAGATACAGTTTCCTAGAGACTCATTTCCATTTATGCTTGGGACAGGATCACTAATGAGAAATATGCCATTCCCCCCCCCCTTTCAGAAATCTAACATATAAGACAAAGTTCACACACTCTCAAATGCGCTTTGCCCCTTCTGTGCTCCCCAATGTTTTTTCTGGTGAGTCCATTATCTGAAATGGGAGTGGTAACTCTCTTTAGAATCTACATGATGATTAGCAAATGTAGTTTCCTTGACTCCGGTTGCAATCCTATGCACATTTTTCTGGGAGTAAACCCCGTTGAACATAGTGGGACATGTACAAGATTGTGCTGAAAGACTACTCCCCTTAAGAAGAGCCTCAAGCTCAACACATGTTGGAGTTTTCCAATAAAGATTGGTTTGCACCATTTTAATAAAAAGGTAAAGGTATCCCCTGACAATTAAGTCCAGTCCGACTCTAGGGTGTGGTGCTCATCTCCATTTCAAAGCTGAAGAGCCAGCGTTGTCCGAAGACGCCTCCGTGGTCATGTGGCCGGCGTGACTCTCCTTGCTGCAGCGCGTAGCATGCAGCTGGAACACGGAGCACTGTTTACCTTCCCGCAAGCGGTACCTATTTATCTACTCGCATTAACATGCTTTGGAACTGCTAGGTTGGCAGGAGCTGGCTCACCCCGTCGCGGGAATCGAACTGCCGACCTTTCGATCGACAGCTTATGGTTCAGCGGTTTAACCCGCTGCGCCACCCGCTGGCCTTACCATTTTAATAGTCCCCTCTTTTCCATTGTGCTACAGCCACTCCCTCACTAAATGGCACCCCAGTTTGGCGTTAATTCATAAGAGTATTGAAAATGTAGTCCAAAGCAAATAAATCAAGGAGAGTACACTTGAAATTTCAGAATGTTTATAGAAGAGTTGTTCAGCATAACACTTGGATCTTGCTATTAGTTCATCTTTATCCTGTGGAAACAGCAAACATGAAAAACTGCACGTGAAATGGGAATGAGCTCACACCATCTGCAAAGACCTCCGTTGAAAAGAACCCCTGCCAGGACCGCATGGCTTTAAAAAAGGGGGGGGGAGTTCCCTTAGATAGGAACTAGATGTTTATTATTATGCATTCTGAAGTCTGCTTCTGATGATCTTTTCAGGATTCATGACAACGATAATCTAAAATAGAAATTACCTTCACTAACAGATGTCAGAGCTTTGAAAAAACAGTTTATATTGAAAATGGAAACGGTGGAATGATGTTAGAAGATGCTTAATCCAGCCGTTGTGAGTCTCTGTGGCAAGCCGGTTAAATACATCAGTGGTTCCCAAACGTTTTAGCACCGAGACCCACTTTTTAAAATAATAAAATATCAGGACTCACCTAGCTTTACGAGACTTAAAAAAAGTGATCTAGGCAGAAACATTTTTATTTATTTAATTAATTTGCAAAGAACTCAATCCATTTCTCGTAATGAAGCAGCCCTAATGAATAGCCTCAAGGCTTGAGGGGCTTAGTTATGTGACCCAGCCTTCACCCTACCTGTCATTGACAGACTTGGAAAAACAAACACCAAAAGTGGACACTGAAACATTTATCTCCCTATATTTACACAAACTTGCAAACTGCAAGAGCTCAGCTGTTTGTAGGGCAATTGGCAGCTATCTGGTTTTTAAATAGCCTCAGAGCTTGAGGCAATTAGTTATTTAATCTTTCCATCACCAGTGTTTTCATTGGAGGCTCTTCAGGACCCACCAGTAATCAGGCCGCGACCCACCAAGTGGGTCCCGACCCACAGTTTGAGAAATGCTGGATTACATGACATGCATGACAAGTGTAAGCGGGCTGTGCCAGGAGTTTTACATCATGAGCCTGGAGTAAATGAGCAAAAGTCAGACCCTAAGACCCCTACTGGGGAATTTAGCAGCCTTAAAGGCACCAAGAATTAACATTAACTGCTAATGTTCAATTTGCTACACATTAAGCCTGCAGAGACATTGAGGGAATAAGAGCAAATTGCTCATTTCTCAGTTATCATGACTAGTTCAAGAAGGCAGCTTCTATTTACTAGCTTTCAAAATGATCAGAAGAAGGGGATCAGAATGACAAAATTGTACAGATTTAACCATATACATTTGTATTTCTATCATAGCTGGGGTATCACTAGGGTTGGTGACACCCGGGATGAGATCTCATGGTGTCACACCCATGGGCCTCCTCCCATACCAGACCACACGATATGGAGGCCTTCTGGGAAATGCGATCACTGCGTGAGTCATGGCGGGGATCGGGAAAAAACCATTTTCTACCAGGGATGCGTTTTCGCACTACCAGTAACAAATAGAATAGAAAGTTATTTTGGTGTCATCCATCCCTGGAGTGACACCTGGGGCTCTTTGCCCACCCGCCCACCCTAGTAACTCCCCTGCTCCCCAGCACAGCCACAGAATGGCTCCGACGAGGGGGCGGGGCCTCCTTGTTCCAGTTTGTAAACGGGGACTAGGATGGTGCGCAACTTACGGTACTGCCCCTACCGTAGAAACGCCTCTGGCACAGAATGCAGCACATGCTCCGTTGGCATGGCTACGTCAGCGCTGGAAAGTTGGATAGGATTGGGCTGCTAAAGTACTGTTTTGATATCTTATATCTGTACATTCTGTTATATTGTTTTGAATAGTTAGCCGCCTTGGTACAATTCTGATACATTATTATTATTATTATTATTATTATTAAGATTTCTATCCCGCTTTCTCCCTCCATAGGGGGACTCAAAGCGGCTTACAACAATAAAATACATATATAAAACTCGTGAAACATTAATAAAATCTAAAAAACACAGAAAAAATATAACAAAATATAAAGGCAGGAGTAAAAAGAGTAAACAACAGGAGTAGAAGGAGTAAAAGGGGCTGGACCACTAAAATAGTTAGGCTGGGTGGTTAACTCAGAGGGCTTGTTTAAAAAGAAATGTCTTTAGGCCCCGCTGGAAGGCCTCCAAGGAGGGAGCAGTTAGTAAGTTTAGAGGGAGGGAATTCCCTTCTCCTTCAGAGGGAGTGCAACCCTATTCAGAGCAGGATGATACTGTAGCACCTGCATAGTGGATTTCTGGGCCAGGAGAACCTCTGTCTTGTCAGGGTTTAATTTCAGCTTGTTTGCCCTCATCCAGATCCCAACCACCTCCAGGCAACGCTCCAGGGCCTCAAAAGCCACCTTGGTATTTGGTGCAAAGGAGAGATAAAGCTGGGTGTTATCAACATACTGTTGGCACCCACTCCGAAACCCCGGATGACCTCTCCCAGCGATTTCATGTAGATGTTAAATAGCATGGGAGACAAGATTGAGCCCTGTGGCACCCCACACCTCAAAGGCCACGGTGTCGAACAGGTGTCTCCCAGCAACACCATCTGGGTCCTATCTGCCAAGTAGGAGTGGGACCACCGCAAAACGGTGCCCCTGACCCCCAACTCAGCCAATCGGCCCAGAAGGACACCATGATCAATAGTGTCGAAAGCTGCTGAGAGGTCCAGCAGGACCAATAGGGACGCACTCCCCCTGTCCAGTCCCCAGTATAGGTCATTGGCATAGGATAGAATGATGGGATATAAATAAGCGTATGATAGATCAGTAATAACCCTGCTGGTAGATTAATAATAATAAGAGCTACGGAAAGAGCCAGTGAGTTTTAACCAAGCTCACCTCAGGCTTGAACGGGCCTATGTGCAAACTTGGCACTGTTTGTGTAAGGGGGGAAAACTCGCCCAGCCTCACCCCAGGTGGCTCTGGCCAGCTCTAATAAACAGAGGCGTTCTTATATGGGGGGAGCAGGTGTGCTCCACCCCAGGCGCTGAGTGAGTGTGGGGGCGCGGCAGCCCGGCTCGGGGCTGCGCAGAGCGGCGCGGCACCGGAGCCCGGCTGGCGCGCCCCTCCGAAGCAGCGCGCCCACTCGGCGCGTCCCCGGCCTCCGGAGGCTGCGCTCCGAAGGCTGGGGATAAGCCCTCCTTAAAGCGACCGCCCAGTTCGGCGGTCGAGGGCTTTATGAAAAAGCCGAACGCGTCGCTGGCTTTTATAGGTTTTGCGGATGCGCAAACCCTATAAAAGCCAGCGACGCGTTCGGCTTTTTCATAAAGCCCTCGACCGCCAAACTGGGCGGTCGCTTTAAGGAGGGCTTATCCCCAGCCTTCGGAGCGCAGCCTCCGGAGGCCGGGGATGCGCCGAGTGGGCGCTTAGCCCCGAGCCCAGCTGCTTGGGAGGGCGCTCTAACCCCGCCCCCCCAGGCGCCGGGAGGGCTGGGAACGCCACTGCTAATAAACAAACAATCCTGACGTTCTGGAAGCTGCACCGGCTTGTTTGACTCTCTGCGTTACAGTCCACGTCACTTTTAAAAGAGAGAGGCTTGGCTTTCACGCTCAGCACTAAAATGATCCAGTCCTTGTTTAAAAGGATTTGGGCTCATCCGCTGCCAAGGCAATTTTCCAGCAAAGTCATGATTTAATTTGAGTGCCTCATTTTGCGTAGGGCTAGCTTGTGTACACTAGTCCCACACTGAGAGCAGACACTGAGCCCATGGAAACAACCAGGCCACTTCTAACATAGTCTGCAGAAATCTATGGAAACGTCAAGTGTTACAATGTTGATGCCCTGTGCAAAGAGCTACAGATGGGCGATCAATACTGCGGGATGCATCTAAACATGAAAATAAATACATTTTCAGCGATCAAAACAATTAATGCAAATAAATGTAAGATTGACAATTGTGCTCACAAGGCATTATTTATTATTATTTTAAAGTGTACCACGTAGAAAGCAATGTTCGTACCTTTCAAATTACAAACAAAATGCTTGTCAGTCTGTCACACAATCAAAATGTTAGGTACTGCATGTACCCGAGTCCTAGGTTTGACTCATCAGGCAACAGGAAAATATACAGTATTGCAATCTCCACTTCACACAATAAAGGCTGTTCTTCTTTCAAAGGTGTCAGTGAGAAAGAGAAGACGACTTCATTATGAACGAACTGGAGCAAGGACTGTAGTCTCACTGTGAACCTTTGTGCTTCATGTTCAATAGTCTCAAAGTCATGACACTTTTCCCTGTACAACACAACAGATGCCCCCTCTCAGCCTCATTTGGCAAAACCACCAAATGGTTATCCTGGTTATCTCTTCTGTCTTGACTACTGCAACATTCTCCTGTCTAGCTTTCCAGATCCTCTCATCCCTACCCAAAGCACCACCCACAAAATCATAACATCGCTTGTCATTCAGGGTGTTTTCCACCTCACCTTAAATCCCCAGACTGGGTTCTTGTCTACTCCCAAATCACAAACACAAGCTCCTTGTTCTTACCTTCAAAGTCCTCCATGGCCTTGCCTCACTTATCTCTCTGCTTTCAGATCTCAATATATCCCTGCTTGTTACTTTCACTCCTCTCAGCCCAATTCTATCCTTTCCCTCCCTGTTGGCGCAGCTGGGCCAAAAAAAGAGCACGCTTGTATCCAGTGGGAGGGGCGGATGGGGAGGCTTCGGAGGGGAAAGAAGATTTAAAATCCCCTTTAAATCAGGACGCAATCCCACCTAAAGTTAAAACGGTGGAGCAAGCGCTCTGCCGTTTGTAGCCGTCGTGAACATGCCGTAAAGCAAGTTCACGATTACTTTCGAGTAAGGGCAGCTGGCGCGGAGGCCGGCCGCACTCACTCCGCTGCCAGGTCGTCCCTGCGGCCACTGGATACAGGTATGTCCAGCACCAGCAGGGGCAGTCAAGGCAGCAAGGGAGGGGGGCCATTGGCTGAGCCGGCCTGGGGGGTCAGGGATGGCAGCTACCATATCCTCGTCCCCATTTCGGCGCGGCCATTACACGGCCTCCTCGGATTTGTGTCAGCTAAATAGCTGGCGGAAATCCGAGGAGGCCCATTGGGGCCACCCCGCGTTACAGCAGGGGAAGGGGACGTTCGTAACCTACGGGCTGCTCCCAGAACAGGGATAGGATCCGACGGGCGGTCTGGGCTGCCCACCGGATACTTAGGCAGGATTCCGCTGCCCGTAAGCCTTCTACTCCATTATCTATTCTCCTACATAAGCACATTTACAACCGGGTATCCCGGTTACTTCTTAATAACTTTAGTAACATTAATTTTCTTATTCCTTTGCTATGTAAACTGCTTTAAGAACTTTTTTTTGTTCAAAAGCAGTATATAAATATATAAATATTCTAAACAACAACAATAATAATTAACACAATGTATCTCATGTTGCAGAGTGTACTTTTCTGGCAAAACACTACTCCTAGTAAGTGTTTTTAAGAAAGAATGCAAACAGAAATAAAGCAGTTGGGATTTCTTTACGTATGCTCAATGGAAAACCTCCTTGGGCTCTGCATTTACTTTCACGGAAACAGCAGGAAGTACAAGAACACAGGTATAATTTCTTGTACCTCATCATCAGTCAAGCGAATGTTATGTTAATATAGTTATTCTGGACTCTTTGCAAAAATATCAAAATAATAGCTTTCAGAAGAGTAAGGGGGGAAAAAGTCGCAGAAAATTTAATCGCTATAACATGCACTTATAATGGTGCCATGGCAAAACCTTAGTTCCTGTATATAATATAGTCGACCCATCTCTCCAGAATTAATCAAAGTATATGATATTTTAATATACTTTTAGGAACACATTATGTAAACAGTAGGGTCTTTTGAAAAATGTAAATAGTAGGGTCTTCCCAAAAACAGAACAGCTACATGTTAAAACAATACTTCATTTCTCATTGAAGAGTTTTGAGTACAATAAAGGACCCTACCTAAAGGAGGGATGGGTTTTCCTCTTTTATTCTAATTAAGTAGCTATCTCAGTCCCCAAACACACAATTTTGCAAAGTACAACGATCAAGTTAGATGTCAGCAGCTGAGTATTAATTATAACCTACATCATATATATTTTTTTGTTTGAATGTCGAAGCCAACATCCACCATCAGCATCCGTCTCTCATCTTTCTTGGCTGGGCTGTCTGGCAGGTGCTGGGAGGGGTGAACACAGATGGGTCACTTATCCCGAGCTTTAGATCAAAGAAGCGGGTGGAGGTTGTCACGCTGTAGTTCTTGGTGTAGGTTTCCTGAACTGGGTAACAGTCCTTGACTGTGTAAACTCCAACCCAGGTTTCAACTGTAATGAAGCAGAAGTACGAGTGTTTTTATGGGTCAAGCATGAATAATTTTCAAGTTTCTATTATGCTGATGAAAAGATTTATTTTACTTTATTTTTCTGACCTCAAATTAAGCTTTAGTCCTTAAGCACAGACGCTGTTGAGATAATGCCCATTGGCTTTAATGGAAGTGTGTAGCAGCAAATGATCTGAGGTCCAAGAAGAGTCAAATGCTTGGTTTTTATTTAAGTTATTTTTCAAACTTACAGTGCATGTTAGTTTAACATTTCTGAGATCCACTAAGGATGCCCCCTCAATGATACTTAGAGCCCGACCCTATTATTCCCCCCCCCACTGATGCAGTGTGCACCAAAATTGCTATTTCTGTATCCTGCAGGGGGGAGGTGCGGAGGTCTCCTCTGAGTAAGGGAACGATTGAAAGCACCGACTTGAATGGCTCCAAAGGCGAGGGGGCGGGGGCACTTTGTGCTCCCGTGTAACGGAGGGTCTGACCGCGGCGGAACTTAGAGCTCCGCACCCCCCCTGCAGTGACGCCAGTGGATCGAAGTCTCATAATCATAGGTGAAGAACATAAACAGAGCCCTGCTGAATCAGACCAAAGGCTTATTTAGTCCAGGACCCTGTTTTCCACAGCTGCCTTTGGGAAGCCCATTTTCACGGTTTGAAGAAAATAAGCCTTTAGTACTGTTTCCTTCCAGCAACTGGTATTAAGTAAAAAGCATCAAATGCTTTGGAAGGTTAGAATACACTGAAGGTTGGAACTTCCAACTTGGAAGGAATACATTGAAAAATCACGCTGCTGTGGGTGTCCAGGCTCAGGGATCACTTGTTTAAAAGAAATTAAACATTATTTCATTAACAATTGTGAAGCAACCCTAAGTGAAACCAAGGGGGAAGGAAGAACAAAAACAGTATCTCTTTTATATATTTTTTGATCATAAGATTATCAGTTTTGGTTAGGTGAGAGTGCAGAATCTGGACTGAGATAAAGAAATAATTTTTACTAAGTAAACCACCAAAAGCTTACGTTTCCTAGCTGGTTTTCTGTCCGACCATTCCTGTACCATAATTTGGTCTCCAGGGCCTCCAATGTAGTACTGATCTTCATAGGTTGAATTGTCAGGAATATCATACGGATCCCATGGCTCACTCAAGACAGTCTTGGAACACAGTTTTGTAACTTGTTCAATCTGAAACATCACTGCATCTTTATAGAGATATATATATTCAAAAAACCTGAAAGAAATGGAAGAAAGAAGAGTGAATGTCTATGAATTCTTGTTCATGTAACACCAGATGGGATTTATAGTGTGTCTACACCACAGACTGGTTTGAGGGAACCCTTTGAACTGTACTACTATTTTAACCTAATGTTTATTGAGTTTTCCAGATGTAACCACTGCATAGTACAAATCAATCATTTAAATTATCATTTATCAGAAGAACATTTCGCTAAAGAAATCAGAATAAAAGTGAACAAAAAGGACACTAACAGAGAAGTTTTAGCAGTGTCAACAAAAACTACAAATCTCCAGGATTCTTTGGCTGAAATCATGACAGTTAAACTTGTCCAAAGCTAATATAAGTTTATGGTGTAGCTATAGCCTTAGTATGATCTAAGAGCTACTAGGCAGGACTTGGGTGCAGTGTAAGTTCAAATCTGGTGTGTGTGTCCCCCCCCCCTTTTCTAAAAGATAGCCAACCGTCATGTCTCTTGGTCCCATTTTTTTCATCTACGAATTCAGGCACTGTTGTTAGAAAATTGCAAATTGTAAGCTATGATGTAAATGTACAACCTCTAATACTGATCAGCTAGCTGGCGGAGGTGCCTGGTGATATCATCACCCAGCATCTCCACTGAGGCTCCACACCAGCTTTGTGTGGGCTGGGCCTGCTTGGGGCTGCGACAGCAGGTGGGCCGCTACACTCACAATCACACAATTACCTCACTGGGTGCGTAAATGCAGCCAGATATACTCAAGTTTATACGTCACAACATGGTGCAGTCTTGTGACTTACAACCTTGATTGTTAACAGCTGATGAAACACTACACAATTCTTAATTTTTAGAAATTTAATATACAAAACCTGAAACTTGGAATCACTTTCATTTCCATGCGTTTTACATTTTTGGGTAACTAGTGCAGTCAAAAAGGGAAACAAAGAGTATGATCAGTTCATTCCGTGTCCAACAAGTGTTAATTTCTAGTGGGCTTCTGGGAGTTCCATTTGCTTTCTCATGGCATTTCAGACGTTTTTCTCCCCTGCTGGCATTTCAGACCTCAAAATACAATTACCATCATTTGCCAGATTTGATCTCACATGTCTGACAGTCTTACTGGATCATTGTGTTCTTTACAAATACAGCACCACAGAAAACATGGGTAAGAAAATGTAACAGGATATATTTTTGTATGCTTTCAAAGACTGCTCAAAAGGGCAGCATCCAGTGCGCAAATTGGTGGGGGCCAGTCATACCATCCCCACATGGAGGTTCTCATTCATACAGTCAACACCACCATGTAAACACAGTTACCTGGCTTCCTGTTTCTCCCTCCTACCCATAGGCCCTTTTGCAGTGCAAATTAGACCACTGCATGCTACAGTAAGTGGACAATGAACATGGAGATCTCACTGCCCATTCTGTGCAAACTCTACTCCAGTAAGTGCAATCCTAGGCATTTCTGCTCAGAAGGAAATCCCATTGTGTTCAGTGGGGCTTACTCCTAGGGAAGTGAATACAGAACTGCCGCCTTGGAAAACAGTTTTGTAAAGGCTACGTTTTTCCGATCTGTTGAGCAGTCCTAAAAATCAGCAGCTGGGTCTTCATAACCTAGCAAAATGTTTCCCAAGAACCCTGGAATACATGCCAATTAGGGCAATAAGAAATCACAGTTTGGAGGCTACATACACTTTAAATTACCTCACAGCTTTATCCAGGGTTCAGAGAGTTTATTCACAGATAATGTGTGTGCAGCAGCAGCACAGTAATCTGCTCCAGTGAAAATGACATGCAACTTGACATTCTGGCTCTTTTAACAACTTTTTCTCCCAACAACAACAAAAAAAATTCCTTTTTGCTCCACCTAAAGTCCTTTCTTCAGAACTCTCTCTTGCACACACCACAATTCTATTATTTCTTTCTCAACATAGAACACAAAAACTGTTGTGAAACTATTGTGGGGGGTTCAGAGAAGCTCAGTGTATCATCTACCCTCAATACTCTTGTTAAGACCTCCAAGGATCTAGACTCAGAAGCCTCTCCCCCATGGGAGGAGACGTCCTGGGACACCAAGGACAATTGAGTCTGGTGGAGAGGCGAGTCTCTCCCTGACCTATCATAACAAGCAGCCATTGCAGACCATTCTCCTGCAAAGATCGTCACCACTCAGTTATTGATGGTGGGTCAACCTTTTTCTACTGAAACTTATCGCTAACTTCAAAGTGATCAATGTGTGAATTACCATTTCCAGGCCTTGTATAACAGGAGTTTACAAGTAGTAGATAAAAATGACTAAGGGTTCTAGAGGAAAAGTGTAACCTTTCATCTCTCTGATAGGATACAGAATCTGTATCCAAAATGAAGCAATCTCAGGACAGCTCCAATATATATGAGGGAAATTTGCTTTAGTGCACTTTCAGCACATCTCTGTTACTACCATCCTTTTGGCAGATATCACAAGCTCTTACATATGTGTGACGCACCCTCGGTGGCATGAGATACCATCTGAGCAAGATTTTGTAAAAACTCTCTTTCAGGTTCACATGGTAGACTATGTGAAGGATATTCAACCAGATCCAATTCCACACCTTATCGCATATTATTCTCTGTACGATCTCTTTCCCATCTGGAGCAACTACTGCTGCGGTATGAAAATTGAAGGGGTCTGATAACATGAGCACTCCCTGGGTACAACATTTGCAATGTGCAGAGAAATAGATGTCTAAAAAATCCCATTTCCAAAAGAGTGATGGCCATGACAGGTGCAGTCAAACAACCCACCGTGTGGATCCAACTACATAGAGCCTGGATAAGTCACTGAATGATGAGAAACAACTGTTGGTCTGAATCCATTCATAGTTCATCTCCTACAAGGGAATGCTTAACCATTTCAATATAACGTACATCTTCAGAGGCGTTTTGGGGGGGGGGCGGTGGCAGTGGCGTTTCTACGGTATGGGCCCTACCGTAAGTCGCTCCCCGTCCTAGTACCATGGTAACGAACCGGAGCGAGGAGGCCTCGCCCCCTCACCGGCAGAGCCATTCCGTGCTGCGACGGCGAACAGGCAGGGAGTCTCCTGCCCGTTCGCCTTTGCATTGCGGAATGGCTCCGCCGGCGAGGCCTCCTCGCTCCGGTTCGTTACCATGGTACTAGGATGGGGCGCGATTTACGGTAGGGCTCCTACCGTAGAAACGCCACTGGGCGGTGGGCCCCAAGGCGACGGGGTGCCAAGCGGCGGGTGTGTGTGTGTACTTGCCTCCGGATCTGTCGCCACCTCTGCCACTTTTTGTTGTCTTTGGCCACAAGATTGGCCCACCCACCTGGGTTCTGTTTGGCTCCAAAATGCAGCTGAAAAGCGCTGTGTGTGTGTGTGTGTGTTTGCACCGTGCCGCCAAATTTCAGCGGCTGTGTGCGAAAATGACATCACCCCCCCCCAGGGCACGGGGTTTGTGGTGTCATGTGGGGGTTGTCGCGTCGGCAGGGGGTGTAGGAACGCCACTGTCTTTTCATAAAATGGAGGGTTAATTATAAAAATGTAATTATGACCATTAGCTGACAAAATGTATCAGGAAATATAATGCGGAAAGTGGCTTTTAGAGCTGGCTCAATTCTTCACTAATGTTAGAAAAGAGATCATGTGGGCACGGCTGACAATGTGGTTAGCTCTCACGCCAGAGTTGCACCTTCTTTCCTTCTTGGACAAGCCATAAATTACAGGAAGCCCAGTTCAGAGCATCTGTGAAATCAGGTGTCTTAAATCCAAGTATCAGGGTAATGGAAGTGAGCAAGCAGGGGTGACATTAGAGCTTGGTCAGATCAGGCAGGGCCTCTGAGAGGGGGGTTAAGGGGGTAATTTGTACACGACTGGACTTAATTGTCAGGGGTCACCTTTACCTTTTTACCAGGGCAAAAAATTGGTCAAAAAAAGGGGGCCCTGGAGCAAAAAAGGGGGCCCCAGGAGCCAAATTCATATGTAGGGAAGGGGCCCAAAAGAAACTTTGTACCCCCTGATAAAAGTCCTCTGAATGGCCCTGAGATCAGGCACTGGCCATGTCCATTAGAGGCCTGTTTGGGGCTCCCCAAACCTTCAGGAATAGTGACAGTGCCCAATGCACCAACTGGGTTGGGCAAGGGGGTGCCATGGGGAACCCAATGCAGAGCTTTGCCCCAGGGCCCCCAGTAACATAGAGCTGGCACGGTGAGCAGGTAACACCCCTCTTCCTGGAAGAGGAGCATTGCAGACCTCTCAACTGAGGGATCATCAAGAGCAGGAACCAGGTACGTGGACTTCCCGTGTAAACATTTTATACTTATCTACGGCTGGGTAAAACTGTAAAATATACCTGCTATGGAATATTTCATGTGTTATTTATTAATAATGCTGCACAAAAGATCCATAAACAACCATGCCTAAAGACATGGACTTCCGCTACTAATGTGGATTGGCTAAAAATACCTTTCTATTTTTAAGAAACAAAAAAAGTTTCATTTTAACTGAATTAAGGAAACAGGTGCGACTAAAAATCAAGGCTGACACATTTATTTTTCACCCAAGGACAGGCCCAAGAAATAGTAGCTAGGGGAACGAGACCTGTAAATAATATCAGTTTAAAAATACAGCCCTGTCTCGGTTAAAAGCTCTCCGTCGCTCAGGAAAAGGTCACTGGACTGACTGAACATGTTTAGACAACCTCAAGTGGATTTATGTCTTTATCAGTTCCTAGCTGATGTGAATGCAAAATCAAGTCAGATGAAGCCCTTCCAAATTATCAGGGACTTTCCCCAAAATAAAGACCCTGAGACAGGGATTGCAGGGGTGCCCTTTCAGATGTGAGTTGGGGGTGAGTGAGAGAGAGAGAGAGAGAGAGAGAGAGAGAGAGAGAGAGAGAGAGAGGCCATAAGGAGAGACAAAGTTCTAAGGCTTACTCTTGAGCATCAAATGCAAAAAATAAATAAAAAGCAGGATATGTTAAGACAGTTTGTTGGGACTACTTTTAACATCTCATAATAACCAGACACAATTGAAGCACTAAATAGTACCCTGGTGTTAAAGCTCAGGAAAAAAGGAGCCGTGACTCACTTCGATCTCTTAAATCATTATGAGATTATCCCATTTATAATTTTTTATATCTTTCACTCATTTTACTGCCACAAGCAGTCTCAGCACTTTTTTCTTTGTCATGGTAGAACTTAGATGGTCACTTCTAAAAAATTATGATAATTCTAAAAAGCATGAGGACAAAGACAGGATTAAACCACTGTGTAGTGCAAACTACACGCTCTACAAAATTAAACTACAGGATTAAACCACTGTAGTGCAAATTACACACTAGAGAGGGTGGTACAGAGGGTGTCTTGCAGTTGGGTGCCCCTTTCACCACCACCAGCCATTCCTGCTTCTACGGTCACCTTTCATGTTCACACAGGTGCCTGCTTCAGTCAGGGGACGGCCATTTTGTCAGGTTCAGTAATAAATGGTTGAAGCAGAATAGCTAGCTAACTATGCAATTCCCAATTACCTTCCAGTCAACCTAATGAGCAGCAGATAAATAGTAAAGCTTAAGACTCTTTACTTAGGAAAGGAAGGAGAAAATTGGTGGAGGAAATTGGTATAGGCAGAACCACAAGACTGAAGGAATGCAAGAGTTTAACCTTAAGCTGGTACAATTAAACTTTTGGGCGGGGGGAGAGTTTGCAGTGAGTGTTCTACAGTGGATTAGGAGTGTGCAACTCCAGGAAGGATGATTTTAGTGAGTGAAGATTGCTAACCACCAGCTCTTGCTGGCCTTCACTTAACAATACTTATGGCCCAATCCTATGCTCTAGGAGTGTCGGTGGAACACGTGTTCTGCTGGCGTGTGCTGTCGTAAAAGCGCTGTAAAGTGCTTTGTGACAGCTCAGGGCCTTGCTGAGCTGGGGGGAAGGCCAGATACTTTCCACTGGTGCTAGCGGCCGCATGAACACCCGCCAGAGCAGGTAAATCCGTGCAGGGGACAGAATGGGGTGGGGGAGGGCTGGGAGGGGGGTGAACAGGGTGGGGAAGGGAGGCGATGGGGCGGAGGTGGGCAGATTGGGCCCTGGAGGGGACAGGATCGGCAGCACTGGCATATTCTGTATCCTATCCCCCTTTCTGTGCCTGATCCGCTGACATGGATCAACATAGACTTGCACCAGTTATAGAGCTGGTGCAGGTCAGAGGAGTAGCCAGACCATTTTTCAACCGTGGCCCAAACCCTTGACGCCCCCCCCATAAAAACGCACGGCCGTAACCCTTGACGCCCCACGGCGTGGCGCCGCAAAAATTTGGAAGCCCACCAAAGTCCTCACCCACCCTGCAACAATGTCCTTCCCCCCCCAGGTACTCTGGAGCCTGCTTTCCCACCCTCTCAAACTCCCTGCACCCTCCAGAAGCCCACCAGGACCCCCACCAAAGAATCACAAAGGAGCCTATGCAAAGATTCTAGAGGAGTAAGGACAACCTTGAGAAGTGGAGAAGAACCAGAGAAGGAGGAGGCCAGCTGAGGGAGAAGAGAACAAAGGGAGCTCTGGAAGGGATAGTGGGGCAGAAGATCCTGGAACAGAGAGAGAGAAACTGAAAGGGAAGGGAAGTCTTTTTTCGGGTTTTAAAAAGCTTTTTAGGGTTTTTTCGCACTAGCGCGGGGCTTGTAATCTTTAGTGTATGCTTTGCGTCACTTATCTGTATTCTAGGAGCCTCCAGCGACGACCTACTCCAGCGCGACGATCTCTTCCGGGGCGCAGATCGTTCCTCTGCTCTGCCCCTGGCGCGAACTCTGTAAAGCGCCCAGCAGCGCTTTACAGAGTCCACGCATGCGCAGGACGACGATTGGAAACATTGTCATCCTGCGCATGCGTGAACTATGTAAAGCGCTACTGGGCGCTTTACAGAGTTCGCGCCAGGGGCAGAGGAACGATCTGCGTCCCGGAAGAGATCGTCGCGCTGGAGTAGGTCGTCGCTGGAGGCTCCTAGAATACAGATAAGTGACGCAAAGCATACACTAAAGATTACAAGCCCTGCACTAGTGCTAAAAAACCCCTAAAAAGCTTTTTAAAACCCGAAAAAAGACCAAAACAAAAACGAAACTTAAGGAGCCTCCCGCCCCCCCCCCCCGGAGCCCTTCCGCCCCTACGCCCTGGGGCCCACTGCACCACCGCACCACCAGACGACGCCTCTGGTGCAGGTCTGAGTTGACCCGTTGTGCCTGCTGGGGCGTACCCCGAGGACACCTCCAGCATGCACAACTCTCCCGCGGTATGCGGATTAGCTCATGCCAGCACACGCAGGAGTTTAGTTAGGATTTTGCCCATCAATTGACTTTAACTATGTTTTGGAAAACGAAGACAAATGACAATATACTTCCAGTTTCATAGCTCTGAATTGTACACAAGGTTTTCAGATGATCACTGATACTATTTTTCTGCCTCTGCATAAAGATTCTTTCACTTCATTGACTTTTTTTTTTTTTTGCAGAGGCAGCCATAGAAAGCCACATTTTTGTCTCTTTCACTTGATTAATTTGTTCCAAGAACCTGGGCGCCTTCTGCATCCTCATAACAGATTCAGTTTCAGCTACATTCCTCTAATCTCCTACATTTCCCACTTCAATCAAAAGTCTGCACACAACCTTTCAGCATCTTACTTTAGGTCTCCCAACACCTGCTACTATTTACGGCCTCCATTCCAGCATCCCTTCCAGGGAGAGTTCAAAAATCTATATTTATGTATTCTCTCTCCAAATATAACCACCATGAGGCCAAGAATATTCACTGTAATCCCAGCTATTAAACCAACCTACAGCATGGCTCAAAATCACAGGCTAGGCTTTGATCATCTAGCCCAATGGATTTTAGGCTAGGGGGTTCTTATTAATTTAAAGTGATACAAACAGTAGTCTGAACAATCTGGAAAATGTATAAAGTGGACGGTAGAACACAGTCGTTATTGGTGAGTATATAGTTAATGATTCTTACCAAGAGGCGCTTTGTCTCAGCAAGCAGAATGCAGGGTTTCCTTCAAGGCAGCAGCATCTCAGATGATACCTGTTGGCTGCAGTGTGCTGAAGTCAAAGAGAGAAGCCTGCTTGTGCTTGCTGGCTAAAAGCCATGATGATGCCTGGCTGAAAAGCCCTAAAGGGGCTTTGCATGTTAGTACCAAATAGCAGCATTCAGAAAAATCACACACAGGGCAACCCCTCTAAGACTGTACTCCTTTAGAAAGCAGGGTGTGTATATCTCAAATTTAAATGCTCTCATTTGCAGAAGACCCTCAGCATGCAAAAAACTATCAAGTCAAGGAGAAGGCTAGGCTAGAAGCCTCCTCCATGACAAGCTAGATTTCTACAAATAGAGAGTTTCCTGGCAGATGACGTTGCCCCGAGGAGGAATTTTTTTTAATTGGGGCATTCAAACACATGATCCCCCCTACATTCTGATAAGAGTACAGTGGGGGGGGGCTGTACCACATGATTTTCCTGAACCTGTAGATCAGTCTGCACATTACCTATGTCTGCTTAACTGGCTACAAAGAACCACAATCAAGTCAGCATAGTGACCTAAATGTCGTTCAAGGATGCCAGGATGCTGCTTATTATCTGACAAAACATCTTAGAGCACAACCACCATGATTTTAAAGTGCCATATTACTTCACAGTCCAGTAAACAACAATTACAAATACACAGCGCTAGTTTATGCAAACAGCAGAATCAAGTGCTAAAGCCATGCCTGGACTGTACCACTTCAAACTGCAGGTGGAGACTTGTACCTCTGAATGGTCCCCCACAAAACCTCCAACTCCCTGTACACAAAAGAGTTCCATCGCAATCAGAAGACTGGACTGAATCCTTCTTCCTGGCAGAGCAGTTTTCTATTCTGGGTTGTTGTTTTTTCAGTTTTTAAGAGAGAAGCATTCAGACACGCAACGTCCATCATGCACTCTCAAGTGAGAATCTTAACCACAATTCTGCTGATTGCATAAACTGACCCTCAGACCTCAAAAGTGATACATTCTGCTAAATGCTTATAGAGAATGCTTTGTTCCTTAAATTCTGGACCGGCAGGGATGCTAGTATTTCACATCCTATTCTTCCAAACTCCCTGCCACAAACCAATTCTCCATTATTATTATTATTTAGTTTCTACCAACTTATGTGCCAAACCGCATTTACTGATGTTTGAGAAAGGAGTGCCAGACAGCCAGCAGATCTTGGCTTCCATTAAACTGTGAGTTAGTCACATGCTTGAGTGCTTAGCTGGATAACAGCCAGAATGACTCAACATCGTGCAAGATCAAAGTTTCCCAGAATTTTTTTTTGTATCATGCTAAATAATGCTCTGTGCACATTTTTTCCAACCCCTTCCAAAACTGAAACTAGTGAAAAACAATACAAAAAGCACCCTTTCAGTCAGTTTGTTTACAAAAGTCAAGAACAAAGGGTCTAGCTACACAATTGGCTACCCTGGGATAGCTGTTATTCCTGGATTTACTTAAGCTTTTTTTCCCCCCTTCATTTTTATGAGTAGAAAAGTTACATCGGCTATCCAAGTTCTACCATTTTAAGAGCAGCCGGAGAACCAGGCCTCTCTGGTCATTTAACAACCAACCATACCACCTGAGGCTGCTGAAAGGACTACAGGTGGCTCTACTCTCTTCCAGGCAGGGTTGTGGGCTAGACTGGTGATCTAGCTGGAATAGAGGATCTGAGGCAAGAGTCCAGGTAGCAGGTCCAGACAACTGAGAGGCTGGGAGGTTCAAATACTAACAGTGAGGTTTTGTACCTTGGATAGCTCCAAGGGGAGACAAAGTCATTCCAGTTGGATGCTGGTACTTATGTGGCTCAGATGTTGCTCCAGCAAAGAGTCTGAGCTCATCACGGAGGAGTTTTATATATGTTCCAACTACTTAGTGGTTGGCTCCACCCCTCCCCTCAGGGAACCGTTATTGTCTTAAAGGTCCCCAGCTCGATTTTGTAGGTGTCAGCTCCGATGGTGCTGAGAGGATGTTGGCTCCCTTGCAGGGCCCTTAAAGGTGTCTCAGAGTCTGAAGAGAGGGGCAGAAAAAGTCCTCTGGTCAGGGCAGGGGTGGTGAGTCTGGCACCTGGAATTCCCTTTATGTAAGAGATGCAGGTGGACTGGATATGTCCAGGGTCTGTGTTGAGGGAGTTCCCCTCCCCACAATCTATTTATTCCCCCATGTCTTCCACCTGGCGTGCGTACTAAGGGATCCAACAACTGGAGACATAAGGCTCCTTGCACTCTATCATCTTCCAGGGAAGCCAAAAGAGTAGGACCTATCTGACTGTTTTATGGCCCATCATTTCACCTGAAGATGATCAAGAGTGGTAATGTTAACTTATGTTAATTAACACAAGAGTAATACAGGTTGAGTATTCCTTATCTGGACTGCTTGGGATGGGAAGTTGTCTGGATTTTAGATTTGTCCGGATTTCAGAATACAGTATTTGCATAAATATAATGAGATATCTTGGGAATGGAACCCAAGTCTAAACACAAAATTCATTTATGTCTCATATACACCTTATACACATAGCCTGAAGGTAATTTTATACAATATTTTTTAATAATTGTGTGCCCCAGTAATTATTGCGCTATGCCAGCCAGGTGCTGGAATTATTTTAAAAAAATTTTTTAAAAAAATGTCTGGATTTTGGAATAGTCTGGATTTCGGATGTTCGGATAAGGGGTAATCAATTTGTACTGTACCTGTATTTTGTAATATTACCGGTATTTGTAAGTCAAACTTATTTAGCTGAAAAGCAACTAATAAATATGTACAATATTTTTTTAAAATAAAAGGACAGGATTGTGTGACCAGTGAAACGTTTTGCGCCTTTTATAATAGCATATCTTTAAAGAAACAGATTAAGATAAGCAGCTCTTGCTCACGTGCTGTTTAATTTGAAAGGTACCATCTATTCTCCAGTCAAATGCTGTTATAGCTGCAACTGTTGTCTCCTGTCACTTCAGAAGAATTGACACAGGTATGCAGGCATCTTTTAGCCTTGAATGTGGGGTGGACTTGTCTAATCATAGCTCTGACCCTGCCTGCACCTCTCATTCTCAAAGTAGTTTATACCTATCCCCATAAATGTTAGGGAAAGCTTAAAATATATCAGTAACTACTGTAGATGAAATTGACAGTGGGATTCTCTGGATAGCAGTCTTGAGACCAGAAAGTAATACAACTAGTTAGGAATGTGACTAACGGAGAAATCCAACTTTTAAAGGCATTTCTGCTTCACCTAGAAAATTATACCCATGTAACCTGAGACACCTCGATCACTAGAAAAGTCTGAAAACTGGGCATCTTGAAGACTCTCTCTTGAAATGGGAGATATGAACCCCCCTAATAATTAAGACACCTTCCCACCAGCTAGAAAGGTACACACATAGTTGAAGACACTCCAATTATTAACATTTTATAACGGTAAAACCTCAGGACTTGAAGTTTGCTTCAGAATTGTTTGCTTGAAGTTTGCCTTATAAGTAGGGGCAGGAGAAAATGGTTATAACAAAATAAAAATACATAATACAGTATTAATCTAGTTTTAGTACTTTTCAGATAAATTGGCAGTGATGGACGAGCTGCAAGGCAAATGTGAGGGAAGGAAGACAAGGAATTCATTTCAGATTACCCATTAGCTCTCTCCCTCACCATTGCTGCAAACTCAGAAGAAAACAGGGTCATTGTTGAGTACATTACTTTATTATTACAAACTCTCTGGGACAGGTTCACATTTTACATAGGCGTTTTTTTCTGCCATTCTGCCCTTATTGCAGGATGTTTTTAAGAAACTAATAGCAGCGACACTTAAGAAAAGGCTTGCTGGCGCAGGCCAAAGATCCATAAAATGCCGCCCACAAACAGAAAAGAAAGGCGCATACTACCTCCCACTGGTATTCAGAAGTTTATTTGGAAGTTCAGTGGGGTTTATTCCCTAGAAAATGTGCAGAGGACTGCAGCCTAAATCTAATGACAACTATCCCGGGCTGATTCAAGCAGCGTATAGGGAAAAGTGCATTTGAGATCTGATTGCCAGGAAAATTTAGTCTTCTTGTTGTTGTTGCAGCCTTGAGGCACGGTTAACAGGCAAGAAAAGGGCTGGGTTAAAAAAACAAAACACCAACCCACAAAACAACGAGAAGCGCATGCCATTGGCTAAAACACTTTTCCCCGCCCCGTGAAAGGCGCGGCCTTTCCTCCTAACGCCGGGAGGCATGGCTACCGCACCGAACTCTCACGTCAGGCGCGCGCGCAGAATACCTACTTCTTGCACGGGATGAGCCCCTTCTTTTCCTCCAGTACGCGAACGCGCTGGCTGGGGCCGTCGTAAGACACTACCGCTCGGATGTTCCTGCCGGTGGTGTGGTCGTACTGCACCGTGCGTCCTTCCCACTGCAGTGGGGCCTGGCAGGGGACGACCGGCTGCGTGCTTGCCGGCTGCAGCGGAGTCAGGCATGCGGCACAGCTGAGCAGCAGCAGCAGCAGCAAGAGCCGCTGCAGAGAGCCTGGCAGTCTGGTGACGCCGTTGGCCATTCTTCCTGCTCAAGTTTCTCCTCCGCCCTCGGGTTGTTCTCGGTTGTTCCGCTCCCTCAGGCAACGCACAAGCAACAGAGCTGCTCAAGGCGTCGCTCTCTGCGACGGCGGGTCTGCTGGCCTTTCCTAGGGAGGGAGAGCGGAGAGCAGGTTCTGGAAAGCGGGAAGGAGACGCCGCAGCAGCAAAACAGAGGGAGGCGGTGGTGCGACAGGAACTACAGAGGGAGCCACTGGCGTCTAAAACGGGCATCAGTTATTTACCCAACAGGCTCTCTGCTTCCTCCGCGCCTTGGAAGCGAGACCCGATCCAGTTTCCTTCCCCCGTTAGAACGGCTGCAGCCCGCAATGTCATCGCGCTTCTTAAGAGTCGAGTAGTAAGAAAGTCTCGAGGCTGCGGGAATGTCAGCGCCAGTGCTACGGGGAAGCAGCATCAGAGCATGCCTGTGACGTCCGAACTGGAGGGGAGCTCGTGGCTGCCTCGCTCTGCCCACGTCGTACCGAATATTAAGCACGTCTTTTCAGTTCGTATTTAATATTCCGTTAGACGTTCCTCGTGCTTAATTACAACATGCAATAAAAATCGTGCATATCCCAACAGTGTATATAATCTGTCTGAAAAAAGGCAGAGATTCAAAACAACAACATAAGGATTGAGTTTTCATCCAGCTATATAATTCTGGGGTCATCCTTATTCTTGCTAGGAGTTACACGCTAGCACGATTTTAAAGTAATACGCTGGATCTTACTTCCAAATAAAGGTTTTGATAATGGTAATGTCATTATAGTCTTATTCATACCACTACTATTACCAGTACTACTAGAGTCTTGTACTACTAGAGTCTTGTGTTACAATTAAAGCCTGGACTACACTGTACGCGTACAGCACGTACACGTGCGTCACATGTGGCCTCCTGTCACACGGACCTCGGTTCTACTTTTGCCAGTTTCATGAACGTCCAGCCAATCAGGGGCAGTGCTTTCTACTGTGGGGGGCGGGATGCGTTTCACGCGGTAGCCAATCACAGGGCAGATGTCAGAAAAACTCTAAATAATACTAAACTAAATAATAAAAGACTTATTAAATAATAAGAGACTTATTAATAAGCAGCCTGAAGTGAACTGAGGAGGAGGGGCAGCAGGGGAAAGTGCCATGATTATTTGTTGGGCAGTGATTTTCAACACGTTCTCTGGAATAGTGTGTATTGGTTCCGGCTCGCTATGGCTGCGTCTCGGCAGCACCAGATGCACACGGGACGCAAACGCCTACAGTGTAGCTCTGGCTTAAGGCGGATCCACACCGCACGCGGCTCGGGGCGTTGTGTCCAGTTTGCATCCGTGTGCGTCTGGTGTGGTGCTATTTGCATGTTATGCCGTTCGCCTGCCGGCTGGTTGCGTCCCATCCCGTCTCAAGTGGAGTCCAAGGCAACTTTTGGCACGTCAGACGCTCCTGGAACATGCTGGAACATGACCAACGTGAACGCGTGCAGTGTGGATCCGCCTTTAGTGGTGATGCGGCTGCTGGAGCGTGTGTGTATTTGTTGTATTATTGCAATCTGTTATAAGCCCCCTTGAAAATCATTAGATCAAAAGGTGTGATCATGAAAATAAATGAATGACAATGCTGTACTGGTGGAACTACTACGGTATTGAGGAGTACTCCGAAATAGTACTGTAGTTCTGCCAGAATTATTGTTATTCATTTATTCAGATGATTTATTCAGATGATTTATTAAGCTATTACAGGGGTGGCCAAACTGTGGCTCCTGAGCCACATGCGGCTCTTTGACATACAATGTGCGGCTCTCGGAAATATGTTGGCTGAGCTCCTTTTTGCATTACAATTAATATAAAAAGGTAAATAAGAAATTTTCAAGCTTCGTAATTATTTACTGGGCATAAACTGAGAGTCCACTGGATTAAAACATAAGTTGGTGAGTTAATATAAGAAAGAATTTAAATACTTCTTAAATATTGTGGCTCTCAAACATCTCTCTTGCAGCTCTCAAACATATGAAGTTTATCACATGTGGCTCTTACATTAAGCAAGTTTGGCCACCTTGGAGCTCTTAGCAACTTGATCCAAAACCCTTCTACTGGCAAGTAAGTGTTTCATTGGGACTTTCTTGCAAAGAAAGAAATGCATGTAGGATCGGGGTGCCAACCTAGTAGGCAGATATCTGTGCCTGCATGTTTGCATACATTCCATTTCCCAGCTTGCCTGTAACTGGCATCTTTAATTTTAATTAAAAAAAGGTGTAATGTGGTGTGCTTCAAAGAGATCTCTTGCTTGCTACAACTACATTGTAAAAAGAAAAAAATGCCATTCAACTAAAATGAATGGCTATTTGAAAGTATTTTTTTTTCCTTTTGTTCGATTTTGAACCTGTGTTTCTTGGTAATTAGTCCCTGGGGATTTTACCCATCACTCACTAGTGCCCATTGGCATGTGGCATATGCCAACCTGCTAGAGGGGTCAAATGTGTATGTAATGCTATTTTGAAGTTGCCACAAGTTGTCCATTGTAGAGGTGGAGGCTGTATAGTGATGGCCTTTTTAATGGTGGTGCTATGTGTCAGTAAACCCACTGAACAATGTATGCACACAACACGTGTGTACAGCAACATCCTGAAGGTATAATTTCCTCTAATCCCGTTCCAGTTCCTAACTACTGGTAACTAGTAACTGGTATTACCTTACTGTGTGGACAGGGTTATGAGCACGAGTGTGGCAAAGGCTAGCTTCTGCTCCAGAAAGCTAAAGGGCTAAGACTGGCCCTGATGAACCAAGAAAATGATTAAAAAATCAGCATGATCTTAAATGGGAAGGGGGGGTATTATGAGGGGCAGCCTTGAATTTTTATTATATTCATTTTAGAGTTACAAGAATAGTCAGATGATTTGATCAACATGCATCTTTCTCCGTAGTAGACAATGATAAACTTTTAATAAATAAAATAATGAAATGAAACTTTTTGTGATGGGGGATAGAAATGTATTATTCAGCACCAGCAATTAGCACGACTATCCAATCATTAAGTACCCCCATGATAGCTGTAGTGTACACTTGTTTATTTCAGCAGTGCTGGTTCTGGTGCAGAGACCTGGGTTTTCCTTTCCCCAAGTACTGCTTGGGGTCATTATCTGTTTTTTTTTTAAAAAAAAATATATATATAAAAGGCTGTGTTAATAGTGGATATTCACCTGTTCAGAGAAGTGGGTGCTTCTTCAGACAATGCCATTACTAATGGATGGCATTCACGGCCACAGAATGTGATGGCCCCCAACTCATGGCAGACAAGTCTATCAAAAGCTCTAAGACACAACAGATGAATGGAAACTGCAATATTATCTGTTGCCTCACTGTCCCACTTTTGAGTGTGCCAGAAGCATCTTCCTGGCTGCTGTTGGGGAAAAAAGGACTACTGGGCTACCTGCATCTTGGTTTGGTTTAGCTGGTCTGTTCTTATGTACTTAACAGGTTCTGGCATGGTAGGTAAATGGGAAATGTGTTACTCATCATCATCATCAGTGATATCAACAGCCTCTATGGGTAAGGGTGTGTAGAAGGTTTCTCTGGAGCTACCAATGGCTTCACCTGTTATCTAAAGTAACTCCCAACCCCTGCTTCTGTGGTTTGAATTTTTTTTTTCTTGCATCCTCCTCAGTTCCCAGGAGAAACCCAGGTTCAAATCTCAGCCCAGCCTTGTTTGGAGCATAGGCAGAATGCTGAGCAGAGTGCACTGCTGGGTTTTGTGTGTTTCTCTAAAAACAACTACAAATATATGTTGCTACAAACTGCCATTTTGCAACTGGAAGCACCTCCCCAAGCCACCATTTCACACTGGTTGTTCCCAAGGCGCTCTCTCTCTCTCTCTCTCTCTCTCTCTCTCTCTCTCTCTCTCTCTCTCTCTCTCTCTCTCTCTCTCTCTCACACACACACACACACACACACACACACACACACACACACACACACACACACACACAAACTCTCAAAAAATCTAAAGCCTGCCTATCCCTGCAACAGGGACCTGGGACAACCGTATATACTGTACCTCCATTTCAGTGGTGAGGGATATGATCCTGGGATCCAATTTTTGGCTTTTCTGAGATACTGTACTGCTTGAATAGTTATTAAAAAATGTACAGAATTGTTTTGATCAGTGATCATAGTGAGGCAGGGGAAAAAATGCATGCATCATGGACCACGGTGCAGTGGCGTTCCCAGCCCTCCCGGCGCCTGGGGGGCTGGGGTTGGAGCGCCCCCACAAGCAGCCGGGCTCAGGGCTGAGCGCCCCCGCGCCGCGTCCCCGGCCTCCAGAGGCGCTGCTCCGGAGACCGAGGACAAGCCCTCCAAAGCGACCGCCTAGTTCGGCGGTCGAGGGCTCTCTGAGAGGGGTCGGAACGCGATGCCAGCTTTGATAGGGTTTGCGCGTTCCGACCCCTCTCAGAGAGCCCTCGACCGCCGAACTAGGCGGTCGCTTTGGAGGGCTTGTCCTCGGTATCCGGAGCAGCGCCTCCGGAGGCCGGGGATGCAGTGCGGGGGCGCGCCAGCTGGGCTCTGGTGCCGCGCCGCTCTGCGCAGCCCCGAGCCCAGCTGCCGCACCCCCCTCCCACTCGGCGCTTGGGGGAGAGCACACCAGCTCCCCCCATGTTAGAACGCCTCTGCCACGGTGGCTCTACAAAACCATTTCCAAGTTTCTGAGAAGTAATGGTCAGTATATAGCTCTCCATCACATCTTTTTTGGCTCCCTTTTCTTTCCTTAAAAAGGTAAAGGTGACCCCTGACAATTCAGTCGTGGTGCTCATCCCCATTTCAAAGCCGAAGAGCCAGCGTTGTCCGAAGACGCCTCCGTGGTCATGTGGCCGGCATGACTCTCCTTGCCGCAGCGCGTAGCATGCAGCTGGAACACGGAGCGCTGTTTTACCTTCCCGCAAGCGGTACCTATTTATCTACTCGCATTGACATGCTTTGGAACTGCTAGGTTGGCAGGAGCTGGCCAAGCAACGAGTGCTAACCTTGTCCCGGGAATCGAACTGCCAACCTTTTGATCGACAGCTTATGGTTCAGCGGTTTAACCCACTGCGCCACCTGCTGGCCTTTTCTTTCCTTACCTAGCAGCATTTCTGGTGGGTTCATTCTGGATGGGATCAGAGGGGAAAGTGTGAGTACTTATTCCAGATGAAAACAAACAAACAAACAAACAAACCACAGACCTTACTGTTAGAGTGAGAATAACTGCAACATCCTGTTGCCACATTCAGTCTACATACATGGCTGGAGATAATAGGGGAGGAGGGCCCATAGCTCATAGATAGATTCTGTATGCCTTGAATACAGAAGGTCCCAGACTCCCAGGTTCAGTGCCTGGCATCCCAGGTTAAGGATTTGGGGAAGCAGCAGGGCTGCAGTCATGAGGTTGAGAAGCAGTGGTTCCCAAACTGGGAGGCGCAGCTCCTGGAAACCAGCCAGGGGAGCTGCAGAGTGCCATGGAATCCTCTTGGAAAACAGCGCAATTCCAATTGGCAGGCACCGACATAATGGAATGGGGAGCCGAGGCCGATGGTGACATAATGGAATGGGGAGCCGAGACCGATGGTCTCCAATGGTCGAGGGAGCGGCAGGATGAAAACGTTTGGGAAACACTGTGCTAAGGTCCTTGAAATGGTGGGGGCAGGGGGCTGCTTTTATATGCTACCCCTGTGGATAATAAAATAGCTGAACTGAATAAAATTAAGCTCAAGTGGATTACTATCTATGTTTGTTGAATGAATTTAAGTGACCTTAAACTTCAGTAAACTGAAGTGCCCTTACCTTCCACCATGTGCAACACTGAAGAGAGACGCCTTCAGTCCTTTAGCTTGAGTAAGAGACTGTTTCATGCATGTGATCTGAGTATGCTTAGCTTCTGCCAGTTAACATCCCCATCCTATCCTAAATGAGGAATTCCCCAACCTGCGTTAAGGCAAGATCTGGAGGGCACCTGTGGAATTCAGTGCATGATAGAAACCCACTAGATTTACTTCCGTGAAAATGCGTTTCATGGTGTATCATTACATTTCACTTTAGCGGCTATATGACGCAGCCCCCTATGGGATCTGGCAATAACTGCACAGTTTTGAAAGTTTAGTTTTCTAAAAGTTTATGCTGGAAAGGGCAAGAAAAAGTGCAAGGCGGACTGCAGGAGATCCCCCTGGCTGAGCTCGGTGGTGGTGCGCCCTTCAACCCGTTTGAATCCTGCGTCTGAAAGTGTCGGTAAAAATCAGACGAAAGGAGCTAGGGACTCTCGCCCGCCCGAATTTTCCCCCCCGAATCTCCTTCAACAATTTATTGCACGCATCAAGTAGCTCGCTGGGGGGAGAACACATTGAGCGCCAACGGGGAAAACTGTGCTGCTAGTGATGCTGTCGCCTCGGGATTAAACGAAGTGGAGGTGATGTCAATGTGCGGAGGGGGGGGGGAGAAACGCGCGCGCGCACACGCAGACCCCCAAGTGAACGGGGCTGCTGGCAAAGGAGACCGATCCCGTTCCCACACGTCACTGGTGGCACCGATTATAAGTATGGTCCCACCAAGTCGATGGTTGTCTGCGAGTCTCCGAAGCCACGAAGGCGGCGGCGTCCCTCTCTCGGCGGTGGTTCTGAGCGCCCCGGAGGAGAGGTCTGGCTGGCTGGGCTCCCCGGCAAGTTGGCAGAGGCAGTGCCGGGCTGAGGCTCCTTCCCAGCGCAGTAGGGAAGAGCGGCGAGGGCCAGCGCGCGCCCAGCTTTGCGAAGGAGTCGAGTTGAAAGGATGGAGCTGCGGGCTGTCCTGGCGTGGCTCTCGCTGGGGCTCTTCAGGGCCACGGCGGGGCTGCACGGCTCTCCCTGCGAGCCGGTGCGCATCCCCATGTGTAGGCACATGCCTTGGAACATCACCCGCATGCCCAACCACCTGCACCACAGCACCCAAGAGAACGCCATCCTGGCCATCGAGCAGTACCAGGAGCTGGTGGACATCGGCTGCAGCCCGGTGCTCAGCTTCTTCCTTTGCGCCATGTACGCCCCCATCTGCACCGTGGAGTTTCTCCACGACCCCATCCGGCCCTGCAAATCGCTCTGCCAAAGGGCCCGCGACGGCTGCGAGCCCATCATGAGGAGGTACAACCACAGCTGGCCCGAGGGCTTGGCCTGCGACGACCTGCCCGTCTATGATCGCGGCGTGTGCATCGCCCCCGAGGCCATAGTCACGGATCTGCCCGAAGGTGAGGAGGGGCCCCGGCGGTCAGGGGGAGAGGCGATCTTCTGCGTTCTGCCAAGGTAGAGCGAGCAAAGCAGACCAAGACAAGGCCACCTTCCACATAGGTCAACCTGGAGGGAGAGTGGGACGCTTGAATCTCCCCGCCCCCCCATCCCGACCACCTGCGCTGATTTCAATGGAACTTGATTTCCAAGTACAGTACACAGTAATGCGCTTTTTCCATCCCAAGTTTAGATATTTTTTATTCGGAAGTAAGTCCTGCTGGGAAGAAAAGACACAGAGACAGAAAGGAGAGAAAGGAACTTGTTCCTTGAAAGAACAAGGAACTTGATCCTTCCTGCCCCTAGGAGCTTACAGTCGTACTCATGACCTGCGAAATGTTCACCTGGACGCAGGTGAGCGTGCAGCTCCCCCAACAAAGCATCTGAATGAGTTATCATCACTTTATCCCAGCATCAGTTTCCGTGGACTACAGTCCACTAGTCAGATGCGTGTTGTCAGCAATCTGAGTCCAAAACCGGAGCAAATCAGACTTTTAAGCCGGTCTCCTCCCAATTCACCGCGGTGGTGGGAGGCAAGTTGTGCGTTGCGATCCCGGGTTCCATTGTTCTCAGCAGCACAATGTCCACCTGGGGCTTTCATGATGGGGTTGTCCCTGTGGGACTCAAAGAGAAAGTTCCCTCCAGACACGTAGGACGGGTCAACTTTGTTTTAAGTGTGGAGAAGAAGACATGAGGATCCTGGCTTAAGCCCCCCCCCCCCACTTCCCCTCTCCGCTTCCTTCTTCGCGATCAACCCGCTCATTGCGCCTTGTCTTTTATGTTCCCTGGTGAAGAAGATGTGAAGTGGATCGACTTGTCGGACGACGTGATGGTCCACGAAAGACCTCTGCGCTCCGAGTGCAAGAACTTCCAGCACGGTGAGTCTCTCCCCTCCTCCCTCGCGAGGCGATTCTCCTTCTACCCTCCCGAAAACGCATCCTTCACTTTGCCACTGGCAGTCAGAATCATATTGCCATCTCTTTTTCTTTTCCATTTTGAAACAACGATGACAAGATCGTTGCAAGTGCAAGAAGATCAAGCCCACGCTGGCGACGTATCTGACCAAAAACTACAGTTACGGTAAGTCACCCTAAGATAGGGGGATGGGTCAAACTTGCTTAACATAAGAGCCACATACGATAAACTTCAGATGTTTGAGAGCCGCAATATTTAAGAAGCATTTAAATTCTTAAATATATTGACTCACCATGTTTTAATTCAGTGGACTCTCAGTTTATACCTGTAAATAATTATAAAGTTTGAACATTTTCTTATTTGCCTTTTATATTAAGTGTGATGCAAAAAGGAGCTCAGCCAACGTATTTCCGAGAGCCGCACATTATACGTCAAAGAGCCACATGTGGCTCAGGAGCCACAGTTTGGCCACCCCTGATATATATAGTTAACAGCTTCTCTGCACCTAGTCAGTGTGTCTTAACTTCACTTCACTTCTTGTGGCCAAGGGTGTTTCATCACTCTTGTTCCCTGCTTTCTTACCCTCTGCGGACAAGACCTGTCTTCAGCGTGATGAATTGTGACCCACTCATAATAAGCCAACCAAATATCTGGACAAGAAGAACTATGAAAACAGAACGCCTAAGGCTTCTGTTTTCTTTTTCTTTTCCCCAGAAAGTGTTTAGTCTCTCTCATAATGCCATTACTAGTGATAATTTTATATTTATTTTAGTGACCAGGGTTGCAATCCTATATACAGTTTGATTACCCCTTTTCCGGACATCCAAAAATCCAGATATTTGGGGGGCTATGACTTTTTAAAAAAACTTTTTCCAGCACCTGGCTGGCATAGCGCAAGGAATGCTGGGGCACAAAATTATTAAAAATATTGTATATAATTACCTTCAGGCAATGTGTATAAGATTTATATGAGACATAAATGAATTTCGTGTTTAGACTTGGGTCCTATCCCCAAGATATCTCGTTATATTTATGCAAATATTCTGAAATCCATATAACTTCCCATCTCAAGCAGTCCGGAAAAGGGATACTCAACCTGTACATACTTACCCTGTAGTAAGCCCTATTGAACACAGTGGGACTTACTTCTGAGTAGACATGCATAGAATTGCATTGTAGATTGCTGTTTTGGGTAGGGAATAAAAGAGGTTATTGCTCAGAAAGTGTGTATACAATTGCGACCGAAGTCCCACCGAAGATCAATGTGCTTCAGAAGTGCTTAATGTTTGGGGCTACGTCTGTGGGCACTGGGCACACTTCCTGTGGATTAAGCTCCATTAAATTCAGCAGTATTTACATCTAGGCAACATTCATAGACTTAGGATGTGAGATCCATTGATTTGTGTCTACTTGGCAGAGAAAAGCAGGACTTTATAAAATAAATAATTTAGGCTGTAGCCCTATACACACTTTCCTGGGAGTAAGCTCCATTGACCATTGTGGAATTTACTTCTGAGTAGACAAGTCATAGGATTGCGCTGTAAACCTGCAATCTTACATTTATTTATTTGCTTATTTATTTATTTATTTATTTAGGAGATTTCTATACCGCAAGAAGCCTGGCACTCATACTTTATACACACTTTCCTAGGAGTAAGCTCCACTGAACTTGATGAGGCTTGCTTCTGAGTAGATATGCCTAAGATCAGGGGTGGGCAATTAATTTTCCTAAGGGACCATATGAGGAACTGGGACTGTTGTGGAGGGCCAGACCAAAAAGCTGAATACCCCCTCCGGAACCCCCAGCCTTCTCTTACCTTCATTAGCTGCTCCGTGTCTTCCTTGCAACAGATGCTATAAGCAGCAGCATGCTTATAACGTCATGCTGCTTATAACGTCTGTTAAAGGAAGACATGGAGCAGCTAATGAAGGTAAGAGAATGGCTGGGGCGGCACACAGGGGCATTATTAAGATAAGAGAATGGCAGTGTGTGTATCTTCCTTTAAACCTCACGCGGGCCGGTCAGGGACAGCCAAAGGACCGGATGTGGCCCTGGGGCCATAGAATGCCCAGGTCTGCCTAAGATTGTGCTGTAAGCAGATGAACAAGGGAGTTATTGCAACCCAATCCTAACAATATTTGTTTGAAAAGTAAGTACAGTCGGACCTTTTTATCCACGGTTTTTTTATCCACGGATTTGACTCAACACGGATGGCAAAACTGTGGGAGTCCAACTGCACTACATTACCTCGCTTTTCAGCATTGTCGGGGGCCTGACAGCCACTTTCAGCAAAAGCAGGCTTCTGGACATGTATCACTTACTGGATCAGAAATCACAGTAATAAATCTGTGTATCCATATGTGCATTGAACTATGCATCTTAATGCAGATACTGTCTATTCACAGTGTATTTGTAGGCAAATCTCCACCTACGTTCTGGTGCAATCAGTTACAAATTAAGGCCTGTTTTACTAGAGTTTGACTGAGCTTGTTTTACTAGAATTTGATTGGGATGCAATTCTATTACAAATTCAACAATAAAATATAATGTGCCAAGTAGAAAAGATATAAAACTCAGAAGTTCTGGTGAAACAAAACAGTTTTTGAATTTCCCTTCTAAAAGAGCCAAGGGCATGCATCTGGTAGATTGCCCTCAGGAGAGGAAACACAAAGAAGGAGTCACCACTGGAAAGGCACAGCTTTTGATGAAGAATGAGAACCCTTCCTCCTTAAGTGATGGGAACCACTGTAGCGCCTTCTTGCTTGAATTCAGTTCCCAGGTGGGCAGACGGGAAGATAATCTGGCAGAAGGCATTTCCCCAGATTCTAGATCCAGGCAAGTTGAAACCAGCACCTGAAACTGTCAGGGTGTCCCCCCCCCACAGTATAAAAGATCCTTTTGGCGAGTCGCTTGTTTTCCTCCAGCCAAACTCTGGCAGTCGAGGGCTTGTGCCCGCACGTGGGATTTCTGCTGCCAACATTCTCTGGAGCATGTATGTGCAGCCTTCAGTTTCTGTTGGCTGAAGGGAGCAGAGCTTTTACTGTAAAAACAAAATCCCACCAGGATTTTCCTCCAGGTCTTGGAATCCATAGGATTTCCTGTAGCTCTGTCACTTTCCCCATTTTGCCACCCAGCATGTTCAAACATGGGATGCCCACAGCAGGACTGTTCACGTGGTAAACTGTACTGTATCTGGGTACACCTCTGTATCGGGACACTATCTGCATTAGCCTGTACCCAGGTATAGTTGTTTCCACATTCCGTTCAGTGCAGGTACGTTCTGTGTACAGCATATACAGATTGTTGAATTATAAAAATGAAGCCAGGTACAATCCTTCACATAGAAATGTGTACCTATGTACAAACGTTCTGTACCTAGGTACAGCATAATGTGTGAACAGCCTTTTTATAAATAGGGGAAGTGACAAATAAAACAGTGTCAGAATTACTGGAGGGAGAGCAACCACCACCCCCAGCTTTTGTGTTGGCCCCCTTAGCTACTGCTTTTAGAAGACTACAGGATGCGCACACACACCACACACACACAATTTGTCTAAAAGTCGGGAGGGGAGCCCAGTGTGTAACTCACCATGGGCCTGCTACCTTTACAAGTGCTATACATAATGTGGAGAAAATAGGCTCTCCTCTCTCAATGATCAGTGATAACATTTAAGGTCCCTCCCTAGGATGACTTGTGGGCAGAATTGTTAGCAAGAGAAGAAAGCAAAGCACCCAAACTTTTCCTTACCTTGGAAACATGTATAGGTTGAACAAGGAGCCATCTCCCATTATATCCACTTTTTCTAAGTTAGTAAGAAAATGGCCAACTCTTCACCCACCCACCCACCCTTAAAGAATAGATTTACAGTTTAAGAGGTTCTATGTACAGCTTGTAGTATGATTATATGCATGGTTTACCAAGAATCAGATTTGACCAGTCAATGGGAGAATCAGTCTGTAGGAAATAGAGACTTTTTAATACATATTTTTTAATTTTTAATACATTTTTTTTAAAAAAACTTTCTACATGGCTTTTAAACCCATTTTTAAGCAATCTTTGTACAGTCTCTAGGAAGTGTGCTCTGCAGTGGGACTTGTTTCAGAGTGAATATGCATTGTATTGTACAGTTAGTTTTTTAAACCCTGATATCATCTTTTACAAGACTATTCAGTGCTTTAGTGGTCAATTTTAGTATAGAAGCTTGTCATGTCACACACACACACACACACACACACACACACACACAACACAAACACAAACACAAACACAAACACAGAGCCATGCCCCATTAAGACTATAACAACCACCACCACCACAAAAACAACTTTTAATTTCTTCTTGTCCTGCCATTTACTTCTGCTTTGACACTTATTATACTTCGTTTAAGCATCTGGCTCATTCATCGAGCTCATGTCATCCCATACTCATTTAGTGGGTTGCAATAGTTTGCAATTCAAAATAATTGTGCTGAAATACACCTTTTACATTTATTTGGGTTTGTTTTTTTAGAATCACATCTATCAGTTTGGTATATATTGGGATTCAAATTCAAAATGTGATCCAAAACAGATATAAAAGGTGTATTTCAGTACCTGTACCTGTCTACTCAGAAGTACAAGTCCTGCTATATTCCTAAGATTGCAAACCTATGCACAAATGCCTGGGATTTAGCCCTAATGAACACAATGGGACCTACTTCTGACTAGACATGTATAGGACTGCCCCATTAGACTGCTAACTACTGAGAGTTACACAGAAATAAGTCCCACTGTGTTAATTTGACTTACTCTCAGGTAATTATTGGCCCAATCCTATCTGGACCTTGTGCTGCCAGAACTCACATTCGGCAGTGTAAGGCCCTTTGTGGCGATGTGAAAGCCAGACCACCATTGCGCGCTTCTGGGCTGTAGGTGCGATGCTACAGGCAGAGATGCGATGCTCCTCCCAGAGGCTCCACAGCTCCCGATAGTTTGGCGGGCATTGTGTGTCATAGGTGGGGAGATGGAGGGAGTTTCACAGTGGGGCGGGCAGGGGGCAGTTCGGGGGAGGGAGGGGGTGGATCCTGGGGGCAGCGATTTGCACCAGGATCCTATCCCCTCTTTTTGAACCTGTCCCACCCCTTTTCGCTCCTCAGATCACACTGGGTGACACCCTGGGGTGTGTGTGACAGCACTAGTGGCCAAAATTTGTTTTTTATGAATAATACCATGAAGGTATATGTTGGAAATGTAATTTAATGTGGAACGTAATGAAACAAACCATGTTGAATTATCTGTATCTATCAAAAGTTATGGCCAAATAACGGGAAAATGAAAGCACAACTGCTGCCTTATGTAACAAAATGTGGATTTCCTTAACTCAAAACTGACCAATGAGACTGATTGTTCCGAGAGCCAATGAAGTGTTGTTATGACACAGCATGGAACCAATAAGTTGTTAGTATGAGTCAGCTCTCATCTCTATGTATCAGAGCTAATACTAGAACTCTTATTCAGTTGTGTGAATGTCATCAAGTTGGCCACTGGTTTTTTGTTGTTGTTGTTGGTTACTGATTTGTTGGGTGACCTGCACTGTTCTATATTAAAATAAACAAAGTTAATAGGGGTGACACCAACCCTAATGACATCACTGGGGTGACACGATGAGCTCCTGCGCGGGATGACGCAAACCCTGTCATGTGTTATTGACAAATCATTAATAATTTAAACTATTACAGAGGTCATGTTTGACTGAGTTTTCAACACTTTTAAGTGGACTTTTGATCAGCACGATTATTATTTTCTCTAGTCTGTAATTCTTTTCTCTAGCACAATTTATCCCATCATTTCTAAAGCCATTTTTTAAATGAGAACTTGTTTGCCCTTTCCGATATGTGACATAGACCTGTCTAGCTGCCACAGTTAAGCAGAACATGGGTTGTTGTTGTTGTTGTTGTTCAGTCGTTAAGTCGTGTCCGACCCTTCGTGATCCCATGAACCATATCCCGCCAGGCCTTCCTGTCCTCCACTATCTTCCTGAGTTCGCTCATTTTCATGTTCGTTGCATCGGTGATGTCATCATAATCTCCCTTTCCTTTCTACGTTGCAGTTATCCATGCTAAAGTAAAGAGCTTGGAGAGAGGCAGCTGCAATGAAATCACCACTATGGTGGATGTGAAAGAGGTTCTGAAATCTTTGACTCCAGTCCCCCGCTTTCAAGTACCCCTGTACACGAATTCTTCCTGCCAGTGCCCACCTCTTCTGCCAAATCAAGACGTCCTCATTATGTGTTATGAGCGGCGCACCCGGTAAGTGGTGAGAACATTGCAAGACAATGTTCAATTTGCATGTTACAGAGTGTCTTCTTATTTTTGGCAAACATGGTACATTGTACCATTTGCATACAATCCATTGACGTGAATGGGGATGCCTTTGAGGGCATCCATTGACGTGAATGGGGATGCCTTTGAGGGCAAAACACATCTGAGAGCCAGTGTGGTATAGTACTATCCACCTTGAGTCCTTGGGTCCCTAGCTGCCTTGGGTCCCTTTGGGGAGAAAGGCGAGGTAAAAATATTGTAAATAAAAATTAAATACTAGACTTGGATTGGAGAGACCTGGGTTCAAATCCTCCTCAGCCCTGAAGCTCATTGGACAATTTTAGGCCAGTCATCCTATCCAACCAATGACAAATGTTATTGGAATAAAATGGAATAACCCTCTGTGTGCTGCCAAGAGCTCCGTGAAGAAAGGGTGAGATATAAGTATCATCGGTAATAATTAACCTGAGTTTTCACACCCATAAGAGTGAGGTGTCCCTGGTCTGAAAAGGAGAGAGGTGATGTTTTGATAACACTTTGTCAGTTCTCTGGAAAAAGAACAGAAAAGGAGAGAGATGAACATCGAGGGCAGAATAAGAGGTAGGCATAAACAATGGCGTAGCTGGGCTGGCTGGTACCAAAGGCCATCCCGCCCCTACGTCATAGCCCCACTCCTGCATCATAGCCCCATCCCACATTATAGCCCCACCCCTGCTCCCTGAATGGCTCCAATTTGGAGCTGAATGGGAGCAAAGGGGAGGACTGAACTTTCCTCCGCTCGCAGCTCCGACTGCTTGGAGCAGCGAGTGCTGTGTGCACCCCCCCCCCACGGAGAGTGCTTTCCACTGCCAGGGTACCTGTCATGACACCCCCTGGTTTGCTACCCAGGGCGGTGTGCCCCACCATGCCCTCCCAGCTATGCCACTGGGCATAAATGGGTTTAAGCAAGGGTTGAACTTCTAAGTCTGGATTCTGGAAACAGTGGGCGAGAACATAGCGTGTTACAGCACAGTATGAAATATGATATTGGTTAATTTTGAGGAATTTTACAATGTCAATAGATTAGTTAGAAGGTTTTCAGAATTAAGCCTGGGAATGGGAGCAGATAAGAAAGAGTTCCACAACTCATGAAACTAGTTTGCCAATGGTGCTTTTAAAGGTCACTGAGGTTTTAGTTTTATACACTTTGTCAAAGATTTGGAAAAAGGCAGCAAAAACAAAATATTCGGTTTCCCATTGAAGTCAGCAGAACGTAAACAGGGTTAGAGTTTCAGTGGCTTTTAAAAATGTCATAAGGAATGGTCACTCGCTTGGAATAGTGCTGAAGGAAATACCACATTTTTGTTCCTATCACAACCTTCCTTTTTTATGATCATGTTGCGGGAGAAATAAACTTTGTATGTATTGTATCGAAGTAACGAGAAGAATGGAAGCCTCTTTGAAATGAATGGAATGGAAACTGAGCAGACGGAGCAGCTCATGTTAATCTCAGTGGAGTTGGTTTCGGAGACCTTCCCAGTCTCTCTGTCCCTAATTTTTACTTCACTCCTCGTACTATGTTGCAATAACTCTCTTTTATCGTGTAGCAGCAGATCAGGGTGGAGAGCCAGAAGTTGTCAGTGCAAAGTAAAGATCCTTGCACATTCCACAGATCCTGCACTTGGGTTGGATTTGGGGGTGGTATTTCAGAGCAGCTTACAGACCAAAATGAATTGTCATCACTGTTGTCATAATAACTCATATTGGGTCCAGATTGACCCAAGTCCAGATTGTGGCGCCCAGATTGATTTCGTAGGTGCCACTGAGTGTCTGAGAAACTAACCCATGTACTCCAAATTATTTCCAGAGCCAATTGTGGGGATGGGGTGGGGAGGTGCTCCCATACATATGGCAAAACAATTTACTTTATTGGGTTAAACCGCTGAACCATAAGCTGTCGATCGAAAGGTCGGCAGTTCGATTCCCACGACGGGGTGAGCGCTCGTTGCTTGGCCAGCTCCTGCCAACCTAGCAGTTCCAAAGCATGTCAATGCGAGTAGATAAATAGGTACCGCTTGTGGGAAGGTAAACAGTGCTCCGTGTTCCAGCTGCATGCTACGCGTTGCGGCAAGGAGAGTCATGCCGGCCACATGACCACGGAGGCGTCTTCGGACAACGCTGGCTCTTCGGCTTTGAAATGGGGATGAGCACCACACCCTAGAGTCGGACACGACTGGACTTAATTGTCAGGGGATACCTTTACCTTTTTATAAATTAAATGCTATTTGTTAATACTACTTGCATCAATAAGCAAATAGGCCCACATCTTGCATGTTAATCTGTAAGCATATCAGTATGGGGCCATTATTTATTTTATTTTGGGACCGAATTGGGAGAATTCTGAGACATGCCAATTTTAAACCCGTTTTTAGACCCACAAAGAAGGTCCAGCAGGTTCTCTGGTCCAGCCAAGGACCCGTAGACTCCCTGCACGTTGCCTTCACCGCACTGAATGGCTCCGATGGCGAGGGAGCGGGGCCGCCTTGTGCCAGGGAGTAAACGGAGGTTAGCATAGTTCTGAACGTACTGTTCTGCCTCACCTCGAGCAACGCCAGTGCAAGCTATATCTTTCTTTTGTGCCCTTTATTGATTCTAAATTGAAATTTTAGGTTGATGCTTCTTGATGGGTGCTCAGTTGAAAAATGGAAGGATCCTTTAAGCAAAAGATTCAAGGTAAGATTTAACTTGATCCTTCCAAACGTCTTCCTTCTTCTACAATAGAACATAATCCACCTTTTCATTATTAGATACAGCTGTTGTTGTAGCTAGTCAATTAGGTACATGTGTACAAGATACCATATTCAGAAGCACATGAGCATAAACTATATTTGTACATAAACAAGCTGCTATTGTACGAACACAAACTAAAGTTTTCCTTCCTGCACCACAAGATTTCAGGAGGATGTATTGCAACAACCACTTCCTTGGCATGCTCATCGCAATCTCTTCCAAACTGTTCCAGGGAATTTTTGTATTCCACTCTTTTTCTTGTTGGAAATTCCCTCTGAGACCTCTTTGGTTGAGCTTTACCAGAAAACGGAAAGAAGCCAATTTTGCTTTTAGCGAACAGATCAGTTATATGCACTGCCGTTCTCTCCTTCGGTTGGATGTGAATTTAAAATAAATGGTTTAACAGAAGGGACAAATAGAAGCTTAAACACGCATGATGGTGTAAGCTAGGAGCAACTTCAGGTGTGGTCAGGATGTGGGAGAAAAAAGATGCACAAGTGTGCTTTCTGTTCTGCTTAATGCATCCCCTTTGCTCATGCACATATCGCCAGTAGCGTAGTTAATGTAGGGCGGCTGGTGCGTTCCGCCCTAGGCAGCAGGCTACGGGGGGGGGCACTCACTGGGCGACCGCTGTGCACCTTGCCAGAAGTAATCAGCGGTGACATCACTGCCAATTACTTCTGGGTCTTCCGGCGCTCGGGGGGGGGGGGGCTCCATCAGGAGGTACTGCCCTGGGCATCCAAACAGCAAGCTACGCCACTGCATATAGCCATGTGGGATGGGAGCAACGTCCCTGTGATGTTCTCCCACACAGCTATGGTATGTGTGTGACTACCCCAACGACATGGGCAAGGACAATTGTGCAGGTTTCTGTCCGAGTCGAACATGATCTGAGGCAACCAGCAGTGCAGTGGTCCAGAGTAGGCAGATGGCAAGGCGAGGCAAGGCAAACCTGTTCAGCTCCTTCTCTGTTAGACAAGAGAAGTGCAGTGGTCCAGAGTAGGCAGATGGCAAGGCGAGGCAAGGCAAACCTGTTCAGCTCCTTCTCTGTTAGACAAGAAGCTCAGACTGGGGACTCAGCTCCTCTCCCAGAGAGCTAGCAGAGACCCTATTGGCTCCCCATCCAGGTCATCTGATTCCTCCTGAGCTGGCTGGCTGTAGTTTTCCTCCTGTCCACCATCAAGGGGGGGGGGGGGATTGTGTAGCAGTGAGACTCAGATGACCCAGTTTCTTTCCCTGCCAGCTATCTCCATGGCACAGAGAGTAAGGTTTCTGAGCTCTACTGCCAGAGTTCCTGGTGCCAGACTTTTGACATCCTAAACTAAAGTCTTTCCCACCCAGGGAATCAAGACAGATGTTCTCAGTCCTAACCACATGGTTTCTCCATTAGCAACTATGTGCAACTATACATATGTGCACATGGGGAAGCAGCTCCCATGTAGCTGGATGTGTGCGTGAAAGAGATTTTAGGTGCATAGAACTGTTAGCATCTCTCCTCTATTCCATGGAGAGATGTGCCAGGGTTTCCCTCATTGGTAATCTCTGTATCTCCCTGAAGGAGAAAACTGCTTGGAGCTCCGTATGATGATTTTTGTAGATGGTCTCTGAACTGTACAGTATAGTTCAGTTGCAGTATAACATGCTCTCCAATACTCTGCCAATAACCCCAAGCCTATCTACTTCCAGGAAAATCCAACAATTTAAAAATTGACAGTATGAATTGTGTAAAAGCTTTCATGGCCAGAGACAGCATTCCGGAATAAAGGATTCAAGGGTAAAAAAGCCATGTAAAAAGTTTTTATCCAGCCACACAACGTATTAAAAACAATTTAAAAATACAGGTTTCCAAGTTCTTCCACGTTGTTAAAACAACTAGATGTAAAATTAAAAATCATTTCCATACGAAGGCTGATGAGACCGACGTTTCGTCCTAAATCATAGGACATTTACTTAGGTCAGAAACGACGAATGTGATGATAGACACTCCATAACAAACACGGATATAAGTCTCTAAAAAGCGCGCGAAGAGTAATCAAGCCAGGAGAAAGAGGAAATAGAGTTCATCTGTTGCATAGCCTCAAACAACCTCTAGGAGCAGACGTTTCAGGAAAAGTCTCTTAAAGGGCCAGACCTAGGATTTGTGCAATATTGGCAGTATATTTGAAGGTATATTTGGCTGCACAGCGGGCGAATGTGTCTTGCTGTTTTTTCCTTTGAGGATGTTGGGAATAGGACCCCAACGAAATGTCAGGACAGGATTTAGTCTGTTCTTCTTTTAATAAACGACCAGTGGACCCTGAAAATGTTGTTTTTAATTCTGTGATTTATACCGGCTGTGAAAATCTAAGGACTTACAATTTAAAAATAAGCAGGTCAGCTTTTGTAAAGCCAGTGACATAATCTTTGAAAAAAAGTCGCCAAGTGAGTGATATCTCTGACAATGCAAGAGTCAAACCATTTAACTGGTTGTAGGTTAACAGGGACCTGTATTCAGGCAGGACCTGTACTTTTGATGCTTCTGTTTTGGATGGGGTAACACTCTATCTGATGAATCAGGTCTACAGCCTGGGACTGTTTTTGGACCTGGTCTTGCACCTGGATGCTCAGGTGGCGGCTGTGGCTTCAGCTAGCACCACTGCTCCCCTAAGGTGTGTAGCTGTGCATCTCGAAGCCGGCTTCGTGCAGCTCGGAGCTCAGCTACCTGGAAGTCAGAGATGATGTGTGACACTGACGTCATTGCTGGACATCCGGAGGCCCCCACCATGCAGCCATGGAAGGGTTCTGTGCAGCAGCGGGGATTCTTACAGGGAACACTAGCTAGTACACCAGCGGTGTCACTTCCTGCAGAAGACAGATCTGGCTGCTCAGACACATGCTTAGGCTAAATCCAGGTTTGACTTTTGCATTCAGCTGGATCAGAATTCTATCACCAGTGTGCTGATAGGAGCCCTCTATTCAGAGCATTATTTATTTCGAGCAAAACTATTTGTCTTGCACTGACTCCTGGTTTGTTTTTGAGCCCAGTTCAGTGTGCTGCTCATCCCCTTTAGAGCTCTAAACTATTTGGGACTGGGGTATTTAAAGGACTGTCTGCTCCCACATGATTTCACCCACATATTTGCTCTGTTCTGCCTCCCACCATTGTTTCAAGTGGGGTAGGGTCTTCTCAGTTGTGGCACCCAGACTCTGGAACTTCCTCCCTTGGGATGCTCATCTGATACCCCTTTCCCACTAACCTTTAGTGAAGATGATGAAAACTTCCTTATCTGATGGACCTTCAGTGTTGGTTGATTTGTTCTCCCAGATTAGATTGATGTTTGACTATGTGATTCTTTGTATTTTTCTTTTGCACTCCTTAACTTTTTATTTTTTTAATGTTTTAAAATTTATATTTTACTGTTGTGTGTGTAACTTTGAGGATCCTTTGGACTGAAAAGCTACCTATACATTTTTAATCTAAATAACTAATTAAATATTTTCATTTAGTTTCAGTTCAGGTTCAGCTCTGACTGAAATTGTTCCAGTTCTTAGTTCCGATTCATGCCAATAAAATTGATTCAGCACACATCTGGTTTGGATTAGGTTCACAAAGGAAATCATAAATATGATTTACACTGTCAGTTATAACCCATAAGCCCTATGAAGTATTCATGAAATAAAAATAACTAGAACATTCAGTATTAAATTTATAACATGATTTTAATCTGTCCTGCAGTGGATTGCACCCTTAACCCTTAAGGCATCAGACTGTTATCCTTCCTTCTACCTCTCAGTTCTTTACGAGAACTGAAATCAAGACAAACCCCAAATGTGAAAAAATCCTTAATTTTACAGGTTCATGATTCATTCAAATTGGAGCCAATTAGGCCAGCGGGTGGCACAGTGGGTTAAACTGCTGAACCATGAGCTGTCGATCGAAAGGTCGGCAGTTCGAATCCGCGACGGGGTGAGCTTTCGTTGCTTGGCCAGCTCCTGCCAACCTAGCAGTTCCAAAGCATGTTAATGCGAGTAGATAAATAGGTACCGCTTGCGGGAAGGTAAACAGCGCTCCGTGTTCCAGCCGCATGCTACGCGCTGCGGCAAGGAGAGTCATGCCGGCCACATGACCACGGAGGCGTCTTCGGACAAAGCTGGCTCTTCGGCTTTAAAATGGGGATGAGCACCACACCCTAGAGTTGGACACGACTGGACTTAATTGTCAGGGGTCACCTTTACTAGTGTACGATGATGTTTATTATTTTATTGTATTTAAATGCTTATTTTGAACCAGTAATCTTACTTTTTTAAAGGTAATGTTTAGTTTCTAGAGAAGTACAATTTATGGGTTTTCCAGCCATGTATTTAAAATCAAAGAAATACAGATATTTCAAAGCTTGTTGACGTTTCGTTCCTCACTCGGAACCTTATCAAAACAATGAACAAACGCAGCGACAAGCCGGTAGCTGTTAATACTTTCGAAGAACATCGTTTCTATTTCTGTAGCTGCAGTACATGAAAGCGTGGGAAGCAGTGACTGAATAATTAAAGGCGGAAACGGTTTGTTAGCCTAGATTGCGCGTCTACCATGTTGACCTTTAAAGGGATGTTGCTGCATGAGACGAATACCAGGATACAGAGTCCAAAGCAGGCTGTCAGTTGAGAGTATGGCTGTCAGTTGAGTGTCTGTCAGTTAAACGTCTACTATGTTGACCTTAAAAGGATATTGCTGCATGAAACGAATACCAAGATACAGAGTCCAAAACGGGCTGTCAGTTGAAAGTAGAGGCAGGTTGTTGCAGATTGGCCAGATGTGATCTCTCCCTCGTCATGCGTTCTTTTGTTTGTCCAAATGACCTCTTGAGTAACGGAAACCACACTTTATTTACAAATGACAGCTCCTGTTGCCGGTTCAGGAGGTTCATTGATCTTCGTTGTGATATGGCAATAGCCTCCAAATTAAGCCTCTGTCTGTTGTTAGCCTCACTAAAGAGAGAACAGGTGTCCTGAAAGGCAATTTTAATATCCCTTTAAGGTCAACATAGTAGACGTTTAACTGACAGACACTCAACTGACAGCCATACTCTCAACTGACAGCCTGCTTTGGACTCTGTATCCTGGTATTCGTCTCATGCAGCAACATCCCTTTAAAGGTCAACATGGTAGACGTGCAATCTAGGCTAACAAACCGTTTCCGCCTTTAATTATTCAATCACTGCTTCCCACGCTTTCATGTACTGCAGCTACAGAAATAGAAACGATGTTCTTCGAAAGTATTAACAGCTACCGGCTTGTCGCTGCGTTTGTTCATTGTTTTGATAAGGTTCCGAGTGAGGAACGAAACGTCAACAAGCTTTGAAATATCTGTATTTCTTTGATTTTAAATACATGGCTGGAAAACCCATAAATTGTACTTCTCTAGTGACTGTAACAAGCCATGAAAATCTCCATTCTTCTTTGAAATGTTTAGTTTGATTGCTTTTTTTTTTTGTCCAGGTTTAGGTTTGGTTAGACTCCCTGTTTTAAGAGCTATCAAGACTCTTGGTATCATTTTCAGAGGCCCGGTCAGTAAAATACCATGATGGAAGAATGACACAAATCTGCGCCTCTACCATGCAGGTAGCAGTGTGAGTCAAAGTCTGCATGAACGGTGTCTCTGGCGGTGGTCCAGAAGTGTGCACCTACACACACTTCCAGATCGTCATTTGCAATGGCCGTAAAGTGTGCCGGAATGCTAGTTCTGGCAGCAGCAATGCCGCATAGGATTGAACCATGAGTGATATTGCCCTGACAGGTGAAAGATTGAGGACCCCAGTATGCACCATGGCAGGGTGACAATTTAACAATGATTTGTATCAAGAACTCTTTGATGTTGTGTCTCATGGATGCTTTTCATTTCTTTTCAATCCCCTTTCTTAGAGGTGGGAACAGCGACTCCAAGAACAGAAGCTCTTGCGAGCAGCCCCAAACAAAAACCCGAATGCTAAAAACTCCGGCCGCAGTGGGGCACTACCAAAACAAAACTCGAAGAACACCAATCCAGTCGTTGGTGCTCCCAAGAAGATCAGTAAGCTCAAAAATGACCAGAAAGATGTGAATACCAAAAAAATATGAGATACAAATTTGCTCAAGGAAAAGATTTGCTTGCATAACGAAGGTCACAGGCTGGCCTGAGTGGCGTATATGTATTCCCCAAACTCATCAACTTAAAAATCCTCAGCAGTATTCCAAATAGACGTTGTTTGCAGCAATTTACTTTTAAAAGATGACCTTTCTACTTTCAGCCACAGATATAGGTTTGCACTAACATGACGCAGTGGGGCAAAGAAAAGGCCAATTGAATTGATCAAGCGTATATTTAGAGTAGACAGTCATAGCTTACCAGTATGCAGCTGGATATGCTAGTCTGTGATTTAACAGACATTGGGTGGAGAGTAGACAGACATTTGCCTACTGGCTTTGCACATGTGCTCCAGATGTGGCTATGCTCTGTGCTTTCCCTTTTTGTGGTGAGCTTCACCAGGCATCAAGGGCAATAATGCAATTTGGCATTATTAGACTTCTTCACAGCCATGTTATGAAGTCACTGGCTTCTCTTTTCCTGGTGTTGTCCTGCAGAAGTGTGATGAGTGTGGGAGTGAGAGGTGCCATGCTTTGGCTTTGACCTTCACACTCTTTCTGTGTAGCAAGGATCAAACTTGTGGCTGCCTTTATAAGAGTTCACATGCACAGCCACTCATTCTCTCTGAATTGTGTATGTTTGTGTTGCAATTATTACATCAAAAATTTGTGTCATTTGCTTCAGACCAGCTTTCATTACCGATCTTAAACTGGAAGTCAGCTTAGCTGGAAGTCAGCTTGTATGAAAATAACAACAACAAATCAATTGAAAGCTTATATTTTTTTAACCTACGGTATTTGCCATGTCAACAAAGACAGCAAGTTCATCAAGCTGTTTGAAAACATTGTTTCAATATGATTTCTCTCTCTCTAGCTAATTTAGTACATTTGCGGTGCAATTCTCTATATACTTTCCTGGGAGTAAGCCCCTCTGAACACAGTGGGACTTACTTCTGAGTAAACATTTAAAAACAGCTTGACTTAAACTTATTTTCCCTGATCCAGAAGAGTCTGCATGTGTGGTAACGTAATGTTGGGAAGCTGTTGGGAGTGGGGTATATTCATTCAGGAAGTGCGTTCCTATGACAACCCATTCATTATGGTTGTCATCTAGAGATACCCTTTCTTCTTGCCAGGATCCTAGCTATAGAGCCCAAAACACAGAGGCAAATCAGAAACATTATTTATATCATCAATAATTATAAAATTCTTCAGATTGTAAAAACCTCCATACACAATAGCAATACAAAATACAGTTCCACTTGTAGAAAGCCAAAGTCTCACTGCTGTATCATTTGTTGTCTTTAGATCCTCAAAAAGAACTGTGTGAATGTCCTAGTATATCCATTATCCAGATAGGCATTTCTCTCCATATCTTTTGCACTAGAAATGTAGAGACACAGTTCCTTTGCCTACTCAAGGCAATGGCACAGAAAGTTAACATGTGGAAGATGAAAACCCTGGAATAAGTGATGAAAAATACACTTGACAGAACATGCCCACTTAAACAAACACAGAAACTAATGTGATCATTCTTCTTTTATCTCCAAGTATTTAACATATTAAAGTTGAGCTGTTTAGAATTTTACAAAATACAACCAGCAGCTACTTTTTACATGCTAGGTCTGAAAGTCCACAGCAACAAGTGTGAAGTGAAAGAAAACCAGAAGGTCTCTAAAGAAAGTGCAGCTCTATGTGGTCTTTCCTACTATAACTCGAAAGAACCATGCACCAGGATGCAAGAGGGTCATGCGTAGGCTTACCAGATCTCCAACCGGGACAGAGTGCTAGACCTTTAGGAGAAGGAATGTGGGCAGATGTAGCTTGTTAAGTCCTAGAGCACAAACCTAGGCATGTCTACTCAGAAGCAAGCCCCATTGGACACAATGGCGCTTGCTTCTGAGTAGACATGCCTAGGATTGTGCTGTAAGGTTTAACAAGCTACACCTTCCCCCGTTCCTTTTCCTAAAGGTCTAGCACTCTGTCCCGGTTGGAGATCTGGTAAGCCTAGTCATGCGCATATTCCTGCATGTCTTGGTATGTCTTTGCAGTCTGAGAACTATGTTTTAAACTTAGAGGACTTAAAAAAAAAAGGTATGTGTTTTCATCCAAGTGGAACCCTGAAGTGTAAATGTGAACAAACCATTCAGCTATGTATGTTTGTACAATAGGCTCTTACTAAGTTGAGACCACTATGTTTAGTATTGGGATACACAGTTTTGTAAGCGTCATCTCACAATCTAATGTGATTGTAAACTAGCGTTGTTTTTCTTGAACTGTGGTGGCTGGTGCGGGTCCAGGTAGGTCGCGGAGTAAATGTTGCCGGCCCCCGTGCTGGCGCCGCTTACTATCCGGGTGCCGAAAACGTGCTTTATGGCACGTTTACAACACCCTAGGCCGGTGGTGCTAGTTCTGCCGGCCTATAGTTGCGTAGGATTGCGCTGCTAATCACTTACTAGCTCATTTTCAACTCATTTACCTGTGTGGGAGCAAAATGACATACCTGTAAACAGCAGCTGCCTTTCTATTCGTGAGGTGACCTGATTTTCTCTTGCTTTTGCTGCTTCTGTAAATTTTGATGCAGAGCCAGCTGCGCACAGTGCTGATTGGCCTGGGGTAGGCAGTATACAACACTGATTGGCTGTTGGCTGTAATTCCACCTTCCTCAGAGCAGTTTTACAAATGGATTGTGCTTTCAAAAAACATCCACATGAACCTAGCCTAAACAGAGATATACCCCGTATTGTCCCGAGTATAAGACACACCTGATTATAAGACACACCCTTAAAGTTTGGTGCTATTAAAAAAAATCAATTAAATCACTGGCATTAAATTGCAACAGCCTGATTATAAGACGCACCCCTAGTTTAAAAACTTAAATTAAGAGAAAAAAGTGAGTCTTATACTCAGACCAATACGGTATTTATCCTGTCATTTGATGCCTTTTTAATTTTAGAAAAAGCAAAATCGATTGTAAAACTGCTGAGAGGGGAAGAGAGGACTATTGCTGCCCTTACTATAGCTGTAGGACTGTAGGGTAGTACAAATATGTTCTGCTGCAAAACCAGCAAACTGGTTTCCCTCATGTCAGAGAGCAATAAGTACATCGGCCAGCTCCACAGTGAATGCACTTCCATAATGCTGCGATGTGACTTCTGTTTCTTGTGTATTCCTGAATGCACCTAACTTAAATCCTATAATTACTGGGGAGAAATGTAAAACTAAAATCGATCGGAAACTGTTATGACCAGCCACAATGTAACAAGATCGGATCATCTCCGGGATTTGTGGTCATAAAATAACAGAAAAATGTTTTTTAAAAACTGTTAAAACATGTATTTGCAAAATACAAAGTTTTATTTTGCAAATACATGTTTTAACAGTTTTTTTTAGCATTTTTCTGTTATTTTATGACCACAAATCCCGAAGATGATCCAATCTTGTTACAAATGTAAAACTGCCATCTTCACATTGCAATGCTGTTTTCATAGAGATAGTAGCTCTGATATTTACCTTTAGCCAACACAATGAATTGACTGAAACTTAGGCAATAATTTATAACACTGCTCATTTCTGATATATTATTTCTGTGAAAATAAAACGCTTTATCATCCACAACCTTTTTTTGAAATTACAGGGGAAAAATTGTAAAATTTGCCAGCATATAATTTGCACCTTTATTTCATAATGTAAGTGACCATGATTGACATTCCACTGTACGAAACAATAAATGTTAAATCTATTATATTTGACTAGTGTATTTTTTAAAAACTCTATTTTTTAAAGTGCTGTTTTAATGAGTGAATCCATCGTTGCTCTACAAGAAAGCATATTTCAAGACGAGCTCCTAATATTGCTTACACTTTTAATTCAATGCTCCAAGATATCTTCCAGGGAGGTTGTGGCTGGTGCCCAGAAAACTGGGGCCCTCGCCTCCCTCTGCTCCTTCCTTCAAGACTGCCTCATCATAGGCAGGCAAGCTCTTTTATAGCCCCCCCCATTCTGGCCTCTCCCAGACATCCCCCCCTTGAGTGCTCGTTTGGGCTAGCTGAGGCAAGCCCAGACAAGTTCCTACTCAGCTTGCCACCATGCTTGCAAGCTTCCCAGCTGCTGGCCTCACCATGAGTTCCTTTCAGCCCCCCCCCGGGTAAGTCTGTGGGTAGACAGTGCGTCAGTTCTTCCATGTGATTGAGAGAACCCTGAGTGGTCAGAGTCAGTGTTCCCTCTATGGTGCGCAGTGGTGCAGCCGCGCACCTCCCAGCCAAGCTCCACGCAGCCCGGAGCTCGGAAATCTGGACGTTTTGTGATGACATCATCACTGAACATCTGGGGCTGGTGTTGTGACTCATCACAATGCTGCACAGCTCCTGAAGGGGTCCACACACTGGGATGGACCCCTTAGAGCAGCGATGGGGAACCTCAGGCCCCAGGGCCGGATCAGACCCCCCAAAGCCATCCGGTCCGGCCCCCGGAGAGATTGCCAGGAGGCCGCCCAACCAGCCCCTGGAGGCTCCGCCGTGTCCGCGCGTCACCTCTGGAGGCCGGGAGAGGGCCTTTGCATGTCCTCCCCGGCCGCCGCCTCGACCCCTTCTCACCAGGCCGTTGGCCATTTTGCACATGCGTACCACGCCGATGAGGGCAAGCTCTTGCCCTCTTGCCCTCATCGGCATGGTACGCCGGAGGTGACGCGCGGACCCGGCGTCGGCTTCAGACGGTGAGTGCAGAGCCTCTGGAGGATGATGGGGGGCGGGGGCAAAAATTAATTAAATAAATAAAAATGGCGGCCGGCCTTATGGCCGGCCCTCAAGCAAATTTCTAATATTTAAAACGGCCCTCGCCAGGGAAAAGGTTCCCTGCCCCTGCCTTAGAGGTAACGGTGGTAAGGTTTCTCAATCATACCTATATAGAACATATGCAGGTAGAGCTCCATTCTCCCTTCTACCAAATGTGTAGAGGTTAGAATGTGTCCATTGTGGGTAGTATAATCCTGCTATCCCTGCATTCCTTTTGTTGTTCCTGCTGTGAATGAGAATAAAGATACAGTGACTTGCCTAGAGCCTCTTAGCTGATGAGGGACTGCAGCCCAATCCTATTAAAAAACAAAAACCTGTTGATGCAGCCCCCAAAATGGAGCAAGCACTGCATCCTGTGGAGGGGTGTGTGTCCTGGAGGTCTCCTCCTGGGTAAGAGAACATTTGTTCCCTTGCCAGGGGGCAAGCCTCCGCCGCCCAAATGGGTCTACTTGGACCTGCACCAGTGACTTAGCTGGCACAAGTCTGTGTGGACCCAGGAAGGCGGATCGAGGTCAAGAAAGGATATAGGACAGGGCTTCTCAAAGTGGGTTGCGGCCCGAGGCAGAAGTGGATCATGAGTTGGGCCCACTCACCTTCCCTTGCTTCCATTTGGCTCCAAATTGGAGCCAAACAGAAGCAACCGGAGCCCACTTCCAGGGCCTAACCCACCTCCTAAACCTCATTGTTCTTGCCTGTGGAGGCCTCTGGGAGCAGTGCTAGGAGGTGGGTCGGACCCACCCCGGAGGACAGAGGTGGGTCGAGGCACCAGCAGGTTTGAGAACCACTGATATAGGATATTGACTGTGTTGCTGCCTCTGATACTGCCCCCTTTCCAGCCTTGATCTGCCCTCCTCTTTGCCCAGGTCTCTGCCCCATTCCACCCCCCCTGCCTCCTTTGCCCCCGCACTGACTTACCAGCAGCAGGGGTTGTTGTGAGGCCACTGGGGCATGACCGTGGCTGCTCGTTGCTTGTGGCGGCGGTCCAGCTGTGCAAAGCGGCGTGTGACAGCTGTAAAGGACCTTGCATTGCTGGAACTCTAGTTCCAACAGAGCAAGAAAAGGCCCATATAGAACTGGGCCTTAGGTCTCCCAAATGGGACACTCCAGCCCATTGAGTGAACTGACTTCAATCTTTCACGGTCTACTTTTAATTACTAAAATCCTTATGGTTTACCCATTAAATTTACAAAACTGGAGTGTATACTGAACAATTAAGGCATAACTAAAATGCGTTGAGGTTCTCTTGTTGAAGAACTTAAGAAGGGTCTTGCTGAATCAAACAGACCAAGCTCCACCTAGATAGCATTTTTATCTGGAATTCCAGCTCAAAGGCTTCAGTGGAGGTGGGGGCATACCGTAAGTTCCGCGCCGTTGCCGTTCCGCGCCATTGCCCATTGCCTTCGCCGCACTGAATGGCTCCGACTGTGAGGGGGTAGGGCCACCTCGTACCGGGGAGTAAACGGGGTCTAGGATGGCGTGGAACCACCTCCCTCCAGCGATGCCTCTGCCCCAGCTACCAATAGGTGCTAGATGGTTCATCAGAAATTAGCTAAAGGTTTACCAGCAGATTATGGTCTACCTTCTGCCCAGTCCGGCTCTGATATGTCATAGTGTCCCTAATATCTCAAGGATTATACGCTAAGTGTGTATGTATTTTTTGTGTGAATGTGAATTTCTCTGAAAAATGGGTTGCTTAAAACGCCTCTTTCCTTTGTACATTTGTACAAAGTACAAAGATAATTGGTCCAAGAGAAGATGGAAGCTTGCTTCTGAAATAACAGTTCCAGCTCAAACTAATGCCTATAACTGTGCAGATACTCCTGAATATATAACATTTCTGTGCTGACATGATGAAGAAAGAACAGCAAATGATTTGGAGGAATATTTTGATACTGTGTAATCTGATAACTCACCAATTCTCTCTCCATTATTCACTCCAGAGCTGGAAGGAGCTAAAGGCCAGAAGGTAGACAATTGATAAATAGATAACAGAGTCTCTTGAAGAGGCATACAGTAAATTATTTCAAGGACCTTCACAGAACAAGCTTGAATCATGAGACATGGTTCAAATGAAAGAGCATAAAATACTACCCAAAGAGGCCACCATTATTTTTTTACATATATTAAAAATGCAAACTTGTTTGCCCATCAAGCAAGAGTAATTTCCCCTGAATTGTGTAAACTGGAGAGGTGTAATGACCTGTAAAGAACTAAAATTCAGCCAATTGTGGTACATCATATTGTGGTACATCATAATCTATGGTACAGCCATAACCACCTGAAACTACTGGGAGAGGTACAATAAATATAGAACATAGCTCTGCAAGAATGTTAATGGCATCTCTCATGTCTCTGATGGAAATCTTCAAATACTGAACACTATGCTTGACTGATTGATTGACTAACTGACAGGGGGGAAGGAGAGTTAAGGCATATACAGTATCTACTTTACAATGGCGAATGAAAATTTGTACTGTGCAATAAATTTTGCAAAAGTTTGAACGCTGAATTAAATGCTCACCCATGATTCACAGATTACAAAGCTACCAACCAAACTGCATATGTTACATATAGTGATGGATTAATGATAGTAACCTGAATGGGCACAATCGATACAGTATATATCACACACACACTGCTATTCTGGGTGGAGCTGAACGTTATGAATGACATGGGGCAGTCATCAAAGCTAGCAGTCCCATGTCTCCTTCTCTGCCTAACCTCTGCAATGTCTAGTGATACTCAATGCACACTGGGTGGCACCCTCAGTTTCCCTCCCTCCAAACGAGAATCCCAGAGTAAGGATTCTTCTGCCGGAGGAAGACTTCTTTCCCTCACAGCAACAACTCTTCCGCCCGAGCAAAGACTCTTTCATTAAAAGTCAAATAATTACAGCTGATGCTCTGTCCTGGAGACTGAGCTAGTTTTGGGGTATTCTTCTTACTGGACTCTTATAGAACCAATTGCAGACAAGTGCAAGGGAACTCTGATATGCTAACTGTTGTAGTTTTTAATTTGTTGCATGTTCTGTGTGAGAAATTAAAATCTCCCCTTTTTTCATGTTACAACCCAATCTCTTGTAGGAGATTGTGTACTCTGCTTGAAGAGTGGGGTGGTGGTGGTGGTGGTGGTGGAAGTATTTACAATATATTGCACAGGGGGCAACAGGGGGACATTTTCTTATTGCTTGTAAATTTTTGTTGGGTTCATTGGGTTCATGTCCTGTAGCAGTTTACGTAATGGCAGCTTCCAATTTTAGATGTAGGTGACATCACCTCAGCCAGGAGGGAACTTCTGAAACATCTTTGCCCTTTGTCAGTCCCAAGTGCATTCTGACTGGGGACAGGTCCCAATGGCGAACTGCAATCTCCAGGGTCTACTCAAGTCTACTAGACAATCTTCCAGTGGAAAATGGCAGGGAGTTAAACAGCATAGGGAAAGGATGCCAGATTATTGTTCCATCTGGCTCCGCATTGTTGACACTGACAGCAGCTTTCCAGAGATTCAGACAGAATTTTTTTTCTCTGCCATACCTGGAAATGCTGCCAGGGATGGAAGCTGGAACCTTCTGCAAGCCACAGCCCTTCCCCTCATCTTAACTATTAGTAACTGTCTGGAATTTCCCTCACATGGTAGAACTGTGAATGTACAGCCTGTTTTAGCACAGCTTGGTGTCTAATATGTCATTACTGATTCATAACAGAATTCTTCATAGAGAGAAAAGGCTTTATTTGCTAACAAATATGTATCTGCGGCTGACAACAAATAATCATCACCCTTCCATTACACATATACATATTTCGATTTGAGGCTCTCCAGATCAACATCTCCAAAGACATAGCGAATGTTGCTTATTGCATGGTCTGCAGTAGATGCTCCGTGAACAGCATTGCGCAAAATATCTTGTGCAAATCGGGCACGCAATGTGTGAGGAGCCAACTCTTTTGCTTTGTCTGGATCTGTTGGTCCCATTAATGATCGCCATTCCTCCACGGCGTTTTCTTTGGTCAGAATCATTACCACCGATGGACCACTGGAAAACCAAGACATATAAAGATTCATGCAGCACTAACATTCTGATTATGTAGCTCTAAGGGTATGGTAATCTGGGCTAGCATGGCTATAATGTGTTCCGAGCGAGGCAAGTCCATTTGGGTATCTTGCCATGATAATGACTTGTTGCAATGAATCTGATATACCTGTTTATCCTAATGTAACAGGCTCCATGGTGAGTTGTTCTAATGTTTCTCCATTTTTGTCATGCTGCATCCCCAATCTACCCATTCCTCTTTTGTATCAAAGTACCTCTTTTGTATCAAATATACTTTGTATCAAAGTACCAAATTACATTACAGTACATCATCATTAGGCTGCATCTGATGATGGTGTGGTAGTAACATCTTACTCTGCTACAGCAATACTAAATCTTGGGTCAGTTAACTACATTGTTGCACCACTGCACATCATGGTGTTGCACAGCTCACATCCTGAGTGCCTTTTTGCAAGTGTGGCAGCTAAAATATGAAATGAGGTAACACAATCAATACTTAAGATTTCTCATTCTAGAGTCAGACCCAAGACTGCTAAAATTGAGTGAGTATGGGAACCACTATCTGTGATGAAAAAAAAAGTCAGGAATCTGATGGCAAAAGAAGACAGAAGTATGCCGTTTCTATTATATTGAATGCTTGTCATGCTGGGATGAACTACTTGGGGGCCTGACAGTGTGGGAGAAGGAAAATAGAGGGGGGAATTGTAGGGCATTAGTCACCCAGCAGCAGACAACCGTTGGGGTCCAGATTCCAGCAATCCAGTGAAGAAGTAGCTGGGAAACTGAAGGCTGAATGACATGCAGACAGAAAAGTTTAGGAGAGACTCTGTTTGAGGCCAATTTGAGCCCGCACCTAGGTCAGTATGAAATAGTGGATATCAAAGGAATCTGTCTTCATTTCTCATCCTTGTTGGCAGCTTTCTGGAACAGGGTTTAAAAGGAAGTGAAGGAAGATGTCTGTGCAGGGTTGGTCCAAGATCTCCTGGCACCTGAGGCAGTGTGCCAAATGCTCCCCCCCTTATCTGATGATGTGTCAGTCTCTGCTCCTCCCATTCCCTTCATTAGAAAAGGAGTGGGGGGAATAGAAGAAGTGTGGGGGAGAATGGACAACTGGTGCACAGAGACACTCTAGCCTACCACTCTCCTGTCTTCCACACTTCTTCTATGCCAGGGGTTCTCAACCCCACTGCTGCTGCCTGAAGCTTCCAGAGTACCACCGGAAGTGACTGGCGACAGCATCGCCAGTCACTTCTGGGTATCAGAGCTCAGGTGCAGACGTTTTCAATGCCGCGGAGCTTGGAAAGCACTGGCAAGAGGCTCAGGGCGGGCGGGCCTTTTTCAACACACGAAACTTGCATGCTTCACCTCCGCTTGCTGGTGCTTTCCAAGCTCCACGGTGTTGAAAACCTCTGCACCTGAGCTCCGACGGAGGGGTGTTTGGAGTTCCAACCGACAGCGTACCACCAGAGGTACCCAAAAGTACTACCGCTGCTATGTGTGCCACTGGTTGAGAACCCCTATTTTACACCATTCCCCTCTTCCTTTTCCAGTTGAAGTACTGGGGAGAAAAGGAGGAGGAGCAGTCGAGGCAAGTGGATGGATGGTGGTGAGCCTCTCCCACATCTGCTACCTGAGATGATTGCCTCAGTCAGCCTCATGGACAGGCCAGGGCAGCAGTGATGGTGATACTGTACCTGCAGTGTCATAGTCCTGAGGAGAGTTCTGTTTCCCAAGAAAAAGAAAATCAGGACCTGAATTATATTATTCTGCTAATAAGTGGTGTAATTTAAACACAGGGCTGGAAAGATTATTGGTGCTTGACTCCCCTAAGCCCTTAATGGGCAGAAGAGTCTGGCTCAGTTGGGAGAGCTGCTGCCTTCAAAGCCCGAAGACCGGTGAACTTGATAAGTTCAAGACACGCCACCGGCAAAAAGCTGTGAAAGCCTCCAGAAGGAGAGATAAGAGCTTCCAGCTGCGTTGGTTGAGTGTGGGAGGCGCCAGCTAGCAGAATTGTAAAAAGGATACCACCTGGAAAGTAGCCGTTCATGAAAGATTGGACATTTATATATAATACTGTAAAAAAAAAAACCAAGGGGGGGTTAGGACAGCCTGCCCATGTACACCACCTTGGATTAAAGTCAGAGGAGAAATCCAATGACCAAGAAAGGCGGTATATAAATACTGTATATTATTAATAATAATGTGATGCTGGTGCTCAAGAATTGTAATATTTTCAAGATTTGTATAGCATTGGCTTATTAACTATTTAATGGTGGTTGCTAGGAATTTGTAATATTTCTTTCAGCCATGTTTAAGGAATCAGGCAGATTAAAATGTAATATAAATAAATAAATAAAGAGCTGCTCCTGGTTATATCTGCATAAGTGAATGGGAATGCACAAACACAGAACTACAGCACAATGGGGTTTACTCCCAGGAAAGTGTGTATAGGATTGCAGCCCTAGGGCAAAATCCTGGGGATCTTCAGAACGGCGGAGCAAGCGCCCCACCATTCCAAGACGTAAAGCACGTTCGCGGCCATTGGACTAGCCGGCCCAGGAGGGGGCAGGGGATGGCTCCCATCATATCCCCGTCCCCACCAGTTACACGGCCTCCTTCGACTTCCGCCAGCTATTTAGACCTCCGAATAGACCTCCGGCCCACCATCTGACAGGCAGCCTCGGGCTCAGGATCCAGCGGGCAGTCCTGGGCCACCGGCCGGATCCTTACACAGGATAGTGCTGCTAGTGTAGTAAAGATGAGATAATCTTGAGGGAAGCCATTGGCCATTGTTTCCAAACCATTTATACAGGGAGCACCACAAAAGTACATGTCTTGTGTTCAGGGACTACTTGCAAGCCTCATCCATCAGTTCTTTGTGACACATTGTTGATAACACACCCTGCCAGCTACTCACAAAGTTCCTGTGACCAATTGTTGGTCCCATATCACCATATGGCCAATGCAGGGTTTCTACTCCATCCCTGAGACAGAGAAGATAGGGTTAAATGGGGCTGCTCTTTGATCTTTAGATCATCTGAAGGGCACCTGTAGTGGTGAGACCAGAGTGTGTTGCTGCTCTCAAAGGTCAAAACATCCCTAAGGCCTTTCTGAGAGCATCATAGTTTTTTGTCTGCTTAATGAGTTCAACATTAAGCCATACACTTTCAAAGTATTCCACTCACACACACACACACCCAATCAAGCACTTACTTCGACATATAATCCACAAGATCATTATAAAAGGCTTGCCCTTCTTGATTTTTATAAAACTGTGATGCCATCTCAGGACTTATTTGTGTTTCTGTCATTTCGGATATGATAAATCCAGCTTCTTTTACCTGATTTAGAATGCTGTCTAAGAGGTAGAAAAAAAGAAAGAAAGAAATAAGCATATTCTATTTGGGAAATACAGTATATAGAACAGAGAACTTTAAATGATCTTAAACCTAAAAACTGGCAAACACAAGTAATTAGAATTATTATTTTACAATAAATGCTTTTTACTTTTGTTTACTTTTACTGTTTTCATGGCATCATTTTAACTGACCTGTTCTCAGAAATGTTGATCACATATGCTACTATGCATTGAGATTTTTTTTTTTTGGCTATTTTAGTGTTTTTACTTGTTAGTTTTTGTTGTTGTAGTTTTTAATTTATTTTTTGTATTTTTAATATATTGTTAACTGCCTTGAGCTCCACTGAGGAGAGGTGGGATACAAATCTGAGACTCAGAAATTGTATTAAATAATTACAAATAATATTAAATCGTGTAAAGAAAAGGGATAAATCACATGTTTCCATTATATACAACAGGGGAAAAAAAAAACAGTCAAGAAGCAGGCCAATTCAACTTTGTACTTGCATTTTACAACTTGAATACGATCGCATACTACTGTATAAGGAACACTGGGAGGGCAATGTTCAAGTTGATTAATGGAAGGCGAACTGAGATGTGCTTGTCAGTTGTGGGGGGACTGTCTCAAAACTGACACTTCAGTTTCAAACTCTTCTTACACACCCTGAAGAGGGTTTGGAGCAAGCACTGTTGGTATTCCTGAGGGTGTAAAACCCAGGCTGTTAAAAGGTCAGAAAAAAAACTCATGTTTGGAGAAGCTGAAACCTTACGCTCAGAGGCAGTGGAATGGAAGCTCACTCACACCAGTGTAGGAACTGCTGCCTTCACCCGGGTCAGACCATTGGACCAGTATTGTCTATTCCAGTATTGTCTACAACCCCTTCCTGGCCGAGTACCACCTCCAGCGCCACTCTCCTTCTGCGTACCACTGAAAGTGTCTGGCGATGACACCATTGCCAGTTACTTCCGGGTTTTCAGAGGCCAGAAAACACAGGGAGGAGGGTCTGGGCAGGTGTCAAATGTCAAAGATTGCAGTTTCGGGAATGTCTCAAGCAAAAGTCCATCTAGTACATCATCATGGCTTCTATCTTCCGCCACAGTAATGCCACCTACCTACGGTGGTGTGCCAAATGATGGTCAGTAGTGAACCAGTTGCATCTCCCACTCCTCATTCTGCTCCTGGAATTTGAAAAGGGAAAGGGAAAAAAGAGTAGAAAAGAAGTGTGGAGGAGAAGACAGTGGTGTTTCTGATGTTCTGGCTCACACCACTCCTCTCCTTTCCATCACACACTTCCTCCTCTGCTCCATTCCCCGCTTTCTTTTCAAATCCAGGGAGTAAGAGAAGCAAGAACCTGGGTTCCTCCTGAGTCCCACCCACCCACCCACGGCTTGAGGCGACTGCCTCAGTTGGATTCATGGACAAATGGCCCTGGGACCAAAAGAATTGAGTACAAACAAGATGTCCTATTCTACCCTGGTCCTTCAACCATTTGACTCTTGATCCATGCCTTTTCCAGGTTGCTTACTTTTGTGTTCTATCAAAGCAGTGGGTTTAATGACGGCAAAAGTGTTTTCCACAGGGAAGAAGAATTCTAATTCTTTTGCAGCTTCATCAGGGTTTGAACTTCCATGTAGCTGATTGAGAGGGGCACCCTCAACTGCAAACTCAGCACGTAAGCTAGGGACAATGACATGAGAACATTAGATAGATAGCATGGAAATGGCATGCTTTCAAGTACAGTACTACTATCATCAAACTCTTTTCAGTGGAGAAAAAGAAAAGAGTGTATCTTTGATACATACCTGCATACATAAGTGAGGAACTGTTATCCCTTGTGCCAAATTTCACTGAGAACTGTTCAAGCATCTTGTGAATAAGTTTCATTTTTTTTATGACTAGTAGAATTGTAAAATATTACTCCCCCCCCATCTCCCAAATGATGGCTGAATTGATAAAGGAAATACTGTCATAGCCCACATCCCTCAACAGCTATCTTAAAAGATAGCTGTTGGGCAGCGGCGCGGGATGGCAGCACGGAATAGGGCCTCCTCAGCAGTGGCGCCCCAATTATGGAATTCCCTCCCCCTGGAATTAAGAACGGCTCCCTCTTTAGAGACCTTTTGGCGGGGCCTTAAGACATTTTTATTTAGGGAAGTGTCTGACATGGTGGGCTGGCGTTTTAACAAATGGCTTCTTAACAAAGTACATACAGGTTGACCCACTGGGGTTGTTGTCAGTCGCGTCGCTACGACGCGCGACATCCCAGAGCGGGGGCGCCCTTAAGGGAGAGGCTCCGCCCCCGCACGTGACGTCACGCGCAGGAGCAGAGCACCCTCCCTGCTCCGTTTTCGGCTCATTTTGGAGCCAAACGGACACAGGGGAGGGCGGGCGGGCCCACCTCCAGCGAAAAACTGTAAGTGGGGGGGATCGCGCGTCACCCCTATACGCGCGACGCCCCCCGGCGGCCCGCCCCCCCGCTTCCCCCTGTCGACGCCAGTGGTTGTTGTTTTTAGTTGTTTGTTTTAACTGTTTTTAATTACTTGTTTTTAATTTGTAATGTATATGTATTTTAATGTTGTAAGCCGCCTTGAGTGCCCTCGCTGGGAGAAAGGTGGGATATAAATTCATTAAATAAATAAAAAAAATAAAAGTTCCAAGTGATGAAATACCCCAAAGTCCTGTGGGGCCCTGATGGGGTCAACGAGTCCACATTAATACACAAACAGCCCAATTCTATCCCCTGCTGGTGCAGTGGGGCCAAACGGCCTATGCTGCATCTAGCAGGGGAAGGGGAGGGGACGGAGGTCTCTTCGGGGTAAGGGGACATTGGTCCACTTATCCCAGGTAAAGCCTCAGTGTCCCCAATGGGTCCCCTCGGATCCACGCCTGCTATTTAGCTGGCATAAGTCTGAGGGGTCCATGTAGGGACAGAAGGCCTGGGAAGGAGGATAGGATCCAGTGTGCACTGCTGCCACCGATCCCTCCCCCCCTCCTGGCCGCTTTTAGACCGCTTTTAGGGGGGGGTCACACTCTGGGCAGACGAAGAAGTACTCACCAGAGGCGTTGTGACTGTGGGGGCAGTGGGCTCCAAGTGGCAGGTCGCGTGGGGTGTACCTGCAGCCGGATCCGTTGCCCCCTCTGCCGCTGATTCCTCTTTGTGTAGCCATTCTCGGCTGCAAGCTTGGCCCTCCCACCCTCCTGGGTGCCGTTGGGCTCCAAAACTGAGCCAAAAAGCACCGGGGGTGTGTGTGTTTCCGCGCCATGGAGGCGCGTGAAGATGACGTCCCGCCCCCCACTAGGGGCGGGGCGTGTGGCGACCCATGGGGGGCATATGGCATCCTGTGGGGGGTGTCGCGGCGGCAGCCCCCTCCCATAGGGGGTGTAGGGCCGCTACTGGTACATGTGTAATGGCCCCACACCTTCTTGTCTTCCCGCATGCGCACTGGTAAGTACTTTGCACATGTGCACTAGCCTACGTGCCGCATTGGCCTTCCACACATGCATGAAGTACTTACAAGTGCGCATGCGGGAAGACAAGAAGATGTGGGGGCCAGTGAGCATGCGGGAAGACATCGTAGTCACTCCGGGTGGACTGAGTGAGTACTTCTTCACCTTCTCTCACCCCCCCCCCCGCCATGGCAAAAACCCCACACCTTTGCAGGGGTGGTGTTTTTGTTTTTGTTTTTTTGCTGCGCTGCCGCCGAATTTTGGCAGAGGTGCGGAATCCGTGATGTCATGCCCCAGGGGGCGGGGCTTGTGACACCACGTGGGGGTGTCATGTCGGCGGGCCCCCTGTGTGGGGGGGGTGTAGTCAGGACCAAGCTCTGATTGATTGTATTTTTTGTAGTTTTAATTATTGTATTACTGTATATTGTTTCATTTTGACTACGGTATATTGTTTGGTGTTCTTATTTTTTAATTGTATATTAATGATAAGCTGCCTTGGACTTTCTATTAGAAAAGGAAAGGCAGGACAATTTCTAAACAAACAAATATTCAAACTGAATACAACCTGATTGTCTCAGATGTAATCACTACATAATAAATTATAAATAATACACTACACTACGCTACACTACATAATAAATACGGTGTGTATTTTGTTTTATACTGCTTGTGCTTATGTTTGTGTGAAACACTTCTAAAAATGTTTACTATTTAAATCATTAGTTCCAAGAGATATAATATGAATCCCGTAATGGAACTTGTGATGGTTTATGTGTCTTCAAAATCAACAAATGGTTTGCTGCAGAGAGCTGTAGACTTTTTGAAAAGCCGTTTGCGTAACTCATAAGTATTTGCAATGTGCTGAAGTATTCAATGCTGTCCAGATGATGGCACTGTTACTCTACGAGTTACAACATCGCACTAATTCATAGCACAAACACAGCCATCTTCATTTGTCAAGATACCATTCATTCATCAATAAGGTGCAATTATTTCAAATATTACCTTTCCGGGCTTTTCTCCTTTGCTTCCTGAACAGTCTTTGGGCCCAGTAAACCTCTCCATTTTTGTACTGCGTTTTCTTGTACCAAAGCAAGTGCGAGAGTCGGTCCACTGTTCAGTGCAAATACAGCAGACTTTTTTTTAAAAAGCCTTTTAAAACATACAACTCTAACAACACAATCCTAACAGCACAATCCTATGTCTACTCAGAAGTAAGTCCCATTGTGTTAATTGTGTTTTACTCTGTGGAAAGTGTGTATAGAATTGCAGCCTAAGATATTCTAAAATATATTTGCCCTGTGGTAAGTCTGTTAACAAATTCCGTGTAACTTAAAAATGTCTGTTTTTACAGGAGCTATTCTGTATTATCTGCTCAAATAGCTGAAGTCAAGGTTTTCAGAAAAGTAAAGAGTTCAAGAAGCAATTTGGTAGGGGGGGTTGTTGTTGTTTAAAAAAAAATCACAGGATCCATCCAAGTAATTTTATCTCCATTTAGGATGAAGTGGACACCATTTTCTCTCCTTATCTGGAAGTGATTTTGCTTTTGCCCTGCGTTGGCCCCAGAACCTAATGTTAGCTCTCTGGCAATTTTCATCCAGGGCTGGCTGAAATTATTGGACTGCCTGAGGCAGTCTAATAGTGCCACCATCTCCTCTGCTGGGGCCACCCCCCCCCCCTAAACCTGCACACCCTTTACCTGGCTCTTTCCTCCACATGGGATCTTGAATCACAGCAGGAAATGTGGAGTGTGCTGGGATTGCTCCCAATCCACTCCGTATTTCCTGCTTTGTTTAAAAAGCCCATGTGGAGGAAGGAGCTATCTTGATCCCTCCTTCACTGGGCTCTTTAAACAACTGGAAATGCTGCAGTACACTGGGAACAATCCCAGCATGTTCTACATTTCCTGCTTTGATTCAAGAGCCCACACGGGCTAAGGAGTAGGTAAGGAGGACGGCTCCATCCATGGCAGACTGGGGGAGGTAGTGGGTGTCTGTCTGCCACCCCCACCCCTCAATTTGTTGCCAATGTGAATGGCATTGTTTGCTTCATGGATGGGTCAGCTCTTATTTCACCACAAGATTCTGGCAACGGGTGCTGATCTTGGGAATGGCTAGATTATATGACAGATTTACTATGACCTATTCTCAGATGAGGCCAGCGGGTGGCACAGTGGGTTAAACCGCTGAACCATGAGCTGTCGATCGAAAGGTCAGCAGTTTGAATCCGCGATGGGGTGATCTCTCGTTGCTTGGCCAGCACCTGCCAACCTAGCAGTTCCAAAGCATGTTAATGCGAGTAGATAAATAGGTACCGCTTGCGGGAAGGTAAACAGCGCTCCATGTTCCAGCTGCAAGGGTGCTACGTGCTGCGGCAAGGAGAGTCATGCCGGCCACATGACCATGGAGGCGTCTTCAGACAACGCTGGCTCTTCGGCTTTGAAATGGGGATGAGCACCACACCGTAGAGTCGGACACGAATGGACTTAATTGTCAGGGGTTACCTTTACCTTTATTCTCAGATGAATTCTGAATACATGGATCAGGGAACAAGAGTATGATTTACTGCATGCTTTGGAATTCCATTGTGGCAGCTGTTGGGAGATCAATTCTATATAAAAAAAAATCTAATGGGCGGCACAGATGGTTTGACCAGCTCTGAATCACAGCATATGTATATAGTACATTATGTGCTGAACATTGATAGTGTATTCTTATTTATTATATACATACCTGATTAACATTTGATTCCCACCCTAACTTTAGCAAGGGAGAGCTTTAGAGATTTATTGCTGTATTGTGTGCTTTTGAGCACAATCCTATGCTTGTCTACTCAGAAGTAAGTCTCATTGTCTTCAGTGGGGCTTACTCTCTTGAAAGTGTGCATAGGATTGCAGCCTCAGTTTTGTTTTGTATATAAAAATATAAAGCAGTGGCGTCGCTGGAGGTGGGGCAGAACGCTAAGTTCCACACCGCGCTGACCTCCATTACTCACCAGCATGAGGTGGCCCTGCCCCCTCGGCTTCAGAGCCATTCAGTGGGGCAAAGGCAACGCGCAGGGAGTCTCCTGTGCATTGCCTTTGCTGCACTGAATGGCTCCGAAGGCAAGGGGGCGGGGCCACCTCATGCTGGTGAGTAATGGAGGTCAGCGCGGTGTGGAACTTAGCGTTCTGCCCCACCTCCAGCGACGTCAGTGATATAAAGCATTTCCTGTGTTTCAATTTCCACCTGGTCATTTGCTCCAGAAGAGTTGGGAAATAATCTTCATTTTCATGTTCCTTGTAAAATTCACGTGCTTGATCTTCTGTTAAAACTATTTCTCTTTGCATTGCAATTGTAAAACCATCATCCTTAATCCTTTGCAGAATAGAATCTAGATGGAAGAGATTACATAAAAGTTAATTGTTGCTGTAGTAGACATTGTGACTATAATGGCAGGTGCCTCCCAAAAGTGGTGATAATAGAAATCTACCCACTCTGCCATCTTCTTTTAGCTCTACCCACCTAGTGTTCCTCCTTCCTAATCCATCCCTGCTCCTCCTTCCTATCAGCCATGAATGTTCAAGTTCAACACCAGATGTTTGGGACAAATAGTAAAGAAATACTGGTGCTCTCATGTCTTGCTTGTAAGCTTACTAGTTTCCACAGTTGGAAACTTGTCTCCATCAAGTCCAGAGGACTGGTGACTAGCTCCCAGTGCACTGCAGAGACAAGCGACTAGCTAAAGACAACAAATTGAGTACAAGGTAGAGGCTTGGTCTGAGCTCCAAATATCAAGCTCTCCAATCACTCCCTTTTCAATTAATTTACAGTCCCTCGATTCATTTCCCCCTTGAATTAGTTTGCCCCTAAAACATCAAATTCTCGGATTCTCTCCAAATTCATCCCTCCAAATTCCATCAAGATTCTCCCTTTCAAAATGTATCAACTCCTCACAAATTAATTTCACCTTCCAAAATGCAAATCTCATATTATTCTAATTAATTTGGCCTTCTGCTTCTGCCCCCTCCCTCAGACAAAAAAATCTTCATTTTTCTTATTCATCTCATTCTGCCACTCTTTCAAATCCTATCCCAACAGCCGCCCAAGCCTATGCATTAACACCTGAGCCTCTGTTCTCCCAGGATAACAAAGGCTCTGAATTTTGTTTTCTTTTAATGGGCTTTAAGAATAAGCAGGCATCTGGCCAATCAACACCTACCCATTAATGGCAAGATGAGCCAGAGCCAGTATATCTCCACCACTCACCCCAGCTCTGCAGTTCTGACTGCTAAGTAGCAGCCCAACCACTCATGTGGCACTCAAGTATCATCTGTAGGAGGAGGCAGCATGCAAACCCATTTTTGCACACTACTGTCAGTGATCACAGAATCTCAAACACCCCAGCTTATTTATTCATGGTATTTGCATATATGCAAGTTGATTTTTAATAAATATTTTGCTGATGCTGTCCTTGAGATGGCCATCTAAAAACTGAAGGCGGTATAAGGGTGGCTCAGTGCAATGTGTATATGGTATTAAAGTCACAGGTGTATATGATCTTCCAAATTCACTAACGGCGTAATCCTGTGTATCTTTAGTGCTGGCGGAGCATGTGCTCCACTGGCGCTAGATGTCGTAAATGCGCCATAAAGCGCATTTACATCACCTGGAGAGCAAGGGTCACTGGTGCAGAGGCCGGCAGCCCTCTCTTCCCTGGTGGACCGCCCCCGCACCTGCTGGGCACCTGCACTGGCTGGTACAGGGGGGGGGGATTGGGCTTCCCTTTACATATTGTCAAATAGGAAAATAAGACTGTGGCAGCCCATGATAAGTGATAATCCATGTTCAGCTATATAAGTGAAGGGGGGCACTCAAAATCAAGATGCCCAAGGTCATATCATGTACTCACAAACATAAATACACTAGTTTAATAGCCATTCTGTTACAGTTTTATTCCTAAAGATAGGACATTCACACCTCTAATCTTTAGATCAGCCTTAAGCTGCTCAGGAAACCAAAAGTGTGAAAGCCACATTATGGCACAAACAGCTGCTGGCATGAGTCCAAAGCAGCAGAGTTTCGACAACTACATTTATACCACAAATTCAATAGACAAAATATGCCTGAGCATAGGGCCCGTGAGAGGGGGGTAAATTGTACCTGGACCCAGGGTCCAAAAGGGGGGCAGGAGCCAAAGGAGGGGGCCCAGAAATTTCCTGGGATCTCAGCTGGCCTCATGGAGAGTGAAAGATGGTGGCCGGTCTACTAGGCAGGTAGTCCAGGGTGCTGCATCAGGAAGCCTGGTAGACCTGGGCTCCAGAGACTTTTCCAGCTATTGCTACCTTCCCCCTAATCTGATTTGCCCCTCCCTCCCCCTTTGAGAAGGGGTCCAAAAGAAACGTTGTACCCCCTGATAAAATTCCTCTCAGAGGCCCTGCCTAAGCACCTTCCTTTATTATTCTTAACTCAGAAAACAATATAGGCTCTAACGGACATAGTACAACACACACACACACACACACAGAGAGAGAGAGAGAGAGAGAGAGAGAGAGAGAGAGAGAGACAGAGACAGAGACAGAGACAGAGAGAGAGAGAGAGAGAGAGAGAGAGTCTATTGAGTAGTCATGCAAAGCAAGCCTTTACCCAAGAAGGGGAATTCACAGGTAAGCTAAACCTTCCCGTTTTTCAGGATATCTCTACTAGCTAACAAATCACCCTACCTGCTTAATCTGATCTGAGATACAAGTAACAACAGTTCTGTACAAGTTCTATCCCCCCCCAGAAATGTACGTTAAACCTGTTTTGCCTAGCAGGGAAGGAACCCATTTTGATAAAGGCGAAGAGTTAAACAGGGCAAAAGATAAATAGGATAGAGTGGAATCAAAGTCAAAAGAGCAACAATTGATTGAAATCACTTTCTTCTTCAATTATCTATGACAATTCCTTCTCTGCAGGGACTCTAGGGATTGTAGTTATGTGAATAGGATTTTTTTTTAACAGAGAGTTATCAGGATCCTCTCTAAATGACAATCTCTGATATTCTTTGCACAATGGAGACTATGGGTCCAAGTGATTAATCTTCCAAACATGCCTTAGCATTTCAGATTTCAAGAAAATAAATGTAACAAGACTGACTACACTGCAAGGCTAACCCATCATTTTGATTCTCTCCATTGCCTCTGGCATTTAGTGACTATCATGTCTATTATGAACAGATCACATTCATCCCAGGTGGGTTTTGGTCCCCTGTCGTTTTGGGGAATGGTTGTTAACTCTGGGTCCTTAGGCAAAGCCTCAATTACTTAAATTATGCACATATTTGTAATGTTTAAAGTCCTATGGATAATCCTCTATGCTACAGCATGGCTTTGGAATTATTTATTTGGCAAGTAACATTTCACATTTTTTGGAGTGCCACCTTTGCAGGCACTATTTTGCCAATTTACTGCTGCCCCCAGAGACAGCTGCCATGGGTGGTTTGCCCCAGTTTTTCCTGCAGTAAGGAAGAGTCCTCTCTGCTTGCTACTGCTCCCTGATCTCTCTTCCACTCTGCATTCTCTTTGCCCAACTCCCACCTCTTTTGAAGGGCTGGGCTGCCACATGATCACACTTTGCTGCTGCTGCTCTGCCACTCCCTCTCCACTTTTGGTCAGGCCAGGGCGGCAGAGCAATCTCATGTAGTCCTTGTGGCAGTGGGACCAAGTGCAACCTGTCATGCTGTGAAGTACCCCCAGCGATACTTGTACCACTACTTGAAATGCAGTGCTTGAGAAACCGAATTGCTACACTCCTCTTTCATTTTTTCCTCACCTTAAAAAAAATATCATTCTGACATATTATCACAGCTTTTTCTCCTATGAACTGATCCTTTGTCTATTAATGTTCCTGAATCACCAGCTCATTGAATGCAGAGTCATTCTTAAGCCCACACTAGGCATGACTTTAAATATGGCATCGGCCCTGGTGTGCTTTCTTTCTTTCTTTTTTTAAAATGTAATCAGCATATGCGGGGGCCCTGATCTAGCATCTGCTTGCTTCAAAGAACTATGTCCTCATTTCATTGTACCAGCCCCCACCAAAACTGGTCTACCCTGGGTCCTTTATTTCACAGTGACCTCCTCAGGTCAAATTCCAGTTTTCAATGTCTTGGGGTCCATATTTACATAAAAAGAGTTGCTCCTACTATACTTTGGAAGCACACTCACCACATTCTTCACAGTTGTACTGAACCAGGCTAGCTGGTTCTAGGGCATGTTTTGCCTGAGGTGCACAAAATTGCCGCTCCCTCACCACCACCACCTCCTCAGGAGGTGAGGGGGCCACTAAACTAAGAGGGAGGTGAGGGGGGCCAAGCCTGCAGTGCAGCACAGCACATGGGATCCCCACTCCACCTCTTTTCTTCCAAGTAGGGCGGTGGCTGCCTACTGCCTTCAGTTTTTAGATGGCCATCTCAAGGACTGCCACCACCAAAAACAAACTGCATGGAAGGTGGAGTTCAGGCTCCCTACCTCACTCTTTCTTTGTTGTACTATCCCTTTAACCGAATCAGAAAGTACAGCGTGCACTGGGAGTACTCTCAGCATGTCCGACACTTTCTGATTTGTTTAAAGGAACTAAAAGAGGCGGGGAAAGGAGGAAGGTGAGGTGGTAGGGTAGGGACCAGACAGGCCTTCTGGTCAGCTTCCTGCCCACTAATAGTGAGCAGGAAGAAGATCAGAATGGCTCTGTCTATGGCTAGCTGGAGGGAGGTGGCACAGACGTCAGGGTGAAAGGCTGCTGTTGCTGCTCTCTGTAACTTGACGTAAGCCTCATCGTTCACGTCACGGATGAGCCAGTCCTGAACTGAGCCCACTCCAGGGCAAGGGTCAGGGGAAAAAAACGGTTCTGCCAATCTGCAGCAGAAGTAAGCTGTACACAGTCAGCAGTGACTGGTTGCTGCCTTCGACATGAGGACAAATCCCCCCACCCCGAGTGGGGTTTTTTTGATTATGCTTTAAAAACAGTCTTACATGACTGGTTTATCTTTTTTCAAAAGCAAGGTGACAGATAAGACTCATGGACTGAAACCTTATGAATGTTTCCTTGGAACTAAGGCCCATTGTGTCCAGTGAAGCTTATTCCCTGGTAAGTGTGCATAGGATTGCAGCTGGTTTTGCTGAAATGGACAAGGGGCAGCAAATATCAACTTGTGGGACAAACCATGGAACTTCAAGGGGGGTTTCAGTGAGGAAATGGCACAGAGAAAGGGTTAACCTCTCTAGGTTTAGAGACAGCCTGCCTATAAATACGACTTGAAGGAGAGCAATGGTGAGAGCTGTTTGCCTACAAAGGGGAGGAGAGTAGGTGGTGTACTTTGACTAAAATGGTTACTGAGCATGGAGGTTACTTGCAATCTCTAGGGTCAAAGGCACCATGCCTCTGAAAACCACTTGCATGGAAGGTAAGCTTCATCTCCTGCTTGTGGGCTTCCCACAGGACTGGCCCACAGATTGAGGCATCCTGAAGCCCTCATATAGAGCAGCAAGTTCAAGGGACCAGAGAGATGGGGCAAGAAGGGCCCCATGCTCCACAACTTCCTGCTGCTCCCTTCGTCCCATGGCAGACTCCAGCATTTTCTGATCCCATCTGCTCAAAGTGGGCTGAAAGAGGATCTGGGCAGCAGGAAGAAGGGGAGGAAGCCCAGTTGTGTCCACAGCTGCCTTCCATCACTCCATCCCTGGCTGCTTAAGATGTATGCTAATGCACATGCAATGTTTTTAAACACTTGGGGGGGGGGACACAGCAGTGGTGGGGGGAGGTCCATGGGGCTTGCACACGGGGCAAGTATTATGTCCGGCTGGCTCCGGTGGCATTGGAGCTCCAGCCAAGCCTGGCTTCCCAGACACATCTGGTTGGCCACTGTGGGAAATAGGATGCTGGTCTAGCTGGTTTTTGGCCAGCACAGTTCTTCTTACATTTATTTATCTTCTTACATTAAAGTAGTTCGGACCTAGATTTCTAGCAGAGGTAAGAACTGAAATGGGAATGTCCTGGTTCACAGCGTCCTCACAGCCACCATGCTAAGCACAGTTTTCAGTTGAGGTCTTCTACACTGAGCTTTCCAGGGGCTATTTCCCCCTAGATTTTCTACCACTTTTGGTTACTATCGCTTGATTACTATCGCTTGATCCAAGCTTTTACAGACATAAGTAGAACAATATAAATGTGTTAATATTTAACTGTTTTATATTAACAATATAAAACTGACCTTACCATTTTGGTTACAGTTTTAAGAGATACTGAGCTATGAACCCTAGTGAAAAAAAGTCATATATGTGCAGGTGGGAAAGGTCATTCATCATCTTCACTAACCTCTTCTTTCCCTTAGAAGAGAAGGTCTGATCAAGGCCAATGTTCGTTCTGCAACTGGGCCTTTCTTCGATCTGGTACGTTCAGGAAAAAAGAAAGCAAGCTGCCTGCTTGCTTCTTCAACGCTATCGTGAATATCACATAAGTTTAACATCTCTTGGTCTCCCAAGACTCCTTGCAAGCTAAGGAAGGATGGAATTATTGTAATATTTTGCTACAGTTGATCAGTACTTAATTGCATACATAACAGCTCTGAAGTTGAATATGTAGGTCTGGCTGCCAAACAACTCTTGTTGGAGTAGAAAAACATAATTAATATACTGTATTTCTGAAGCAAAAGAGAGTTAAAGGTTATATATGTTAGTGAATGTTGGAAAATGATAATTCATAAGAGGAGACCAATGCAAAATGTCAGAAACTTCTCTGGTAAATCTCAGAGTCAACTGAATGTCTCTGGTTAGTACATTATAAAAGGCTATTCTCATTTACAAATGTTGAAAACAAGCTTTACGATAAAATCACTTCCAGCATTCACCAGCAGATCTGAAGGAATACAGAGTACCATAGTTTTAATAATGATCCAATTTCATTCTCATTTCCATCATGATGCAAAGAAGAAGACTCTTTCTGTCAAAGGAAGGGGACCTTTGGATACAAGTCTTTGTTCCAATTCACTGTGTTTGCAAAGTTTGCTATAATGGTTTACTTTTACCCCCTACTGGTACCAATGTACACTAGGACAGATATAGTGTGATGAACAGCCCTACCCTATTGCAGATTGGGCTGTCACATGGAAGCATTTACTACAGCAAAACAGAGTTCTGCTGTCATAAAATGGCTGTCGATGGAGTGCACAGCGCTCTGACGGTGGCTATTTTCTGAGTGCTGCCGCAGGAGGCGGCAGCACTCCACTTCCACCAACGGACTCTGCTGTGCCTGCTGGAGAAGGTAAGGCAGCAGTGGGGGTGGGGGATGGGGAGAGGGCAAAACTGGGTGGAGAGGGGGGAAGAACAGGGGTGGGGAGTCTGTGAGAGGGGGTGGATCCGATGGCAATAGCACTCACCAGATCCTATCCCCTCTTTTGCAAGCCTCCCTGCCCCCTTTCTCTATTCAGACTTGCACCAGCTACCGAGCTGGCGCTAGTCCAAGGAGACCCATATGGAGGGGTAAGGGGAAACAATTCCCCTTTCCAGTCCAAAACCTCCCAATTCAACACCCCCCTCCCCCCTGGATACAGCACACATGTTCTTGGCGTGGTTGCATCGGCGGGGGGGGGATGATAAGATTGGGATCTAAATCACAACTCAAAGAGGTGTCTTGATATGAACATACAAGCAGATTATGATTCTTTTTTGAGCTGATATAATCAATGAACTGATTATGTATTTTGGTAGCCTGTAAGAAAAAGAAGCCCTGAATTGAAAACTCTGGTAAACTGTGTATGTATCAATTCCAAATTTCATTTTTTTTAAAATTTGTATTTGTTTTTTTAGAAAGTGTATGGCCCATTCTGTAGATCTTAACTTCTCAGAGCAGCTAACATAAATGTAAAACAACAATCAGTTTAAAATATAATATAAAGCAAGGGCAGCAGAAAAAAAAAACATAATGAGATTGATTGTTGGCCCAATCCTATACTTGCTGGCTGACATCCTAGCGCCTCTTCTGCTAGCACTGACTGCCATAAAGGAGTCAGCGCCATCGTAAAAGGTGCTCCAGCAGTGCACTTAGTAGTGCGCTGCCGGGGACATTGCTGCACCTGCATCGTTGGCTCTCGTGTCACCAGCCGGAGCAGGTAAGTCAGCAGGAGAAGCAGGAAGGGGTGGGGGAGGGCGTAAGATGGGAGGCGAGGGGCAAAACTGGGCAGGGAGGGGGCATAACCAGGGGTGGAGGGGCTGCGGGAGACAGTGGATCCAGCGGCAATGGTATGCACGGGATCCTATCCCCCCCTTTCCTACAGTCTCCCTGCCCCCTTTCTCCCTTTGGACTTCTGCTAGCGAAATCGCTATCGCAGGTCCAAGGAGACCCATTTTGAGTCGGGAGGCTTACAGAGGTATAAGGGGATTTAAATCCCCTTCGACTCTGAAGCCTCCTGATTTTGCCTCTGATGCCTCCCCGCTGCATACAGTGCGCCCGTTTTTGGTGTGGCTGCACCAGCGGGGGAGGATAAGATAAGATTTGGCTCTAAAACTATGAATTAAAGACCTTTTAGAAATTCTTTTAGAATTTCTTCTTTTAGAAATTCCAGACCCAAGAGGACAGGTGGAGTGGAATGCAAAGCAAAGAAACCCCATGGAAAAAGTATGGAAGGGAATGAAGCAGTCCTGAGATATGCTGCTAAGTAAAACTAGGCTGAACGTTTGCATACTGTATGTTGGCATATGAAATCATTTCCATGCAAGCAACATTAATTGTTCTATCCCTCCTGCAACTAAGCCTGAGTACCTCTCACGTAATCACATTCTTCCCTACCCAGCCTTCCCAACCCTCTCCATCCCGTGTTGTCTCCCTTGTGACTGTTTCTAGAATGTGAGCTCCTTGGGACAGGGACCTGGTCTTTTCATCTATTGCAAAGTACCATGCACATGGATGGTTAGATAAAAACAAATAAATAATGTACTGTATTTGCAAGATATGAAAAAAAAAATCAGAAAAACACACAATGCTACAATTTACCTGATTGGCTTTTCAGTTCTGTTCAGCAGTCCTGTTTTTGCTTTGGGTAGGCCTTCGCCTCCCTCCTCCTCCTCCTCCTCCTCTTCCTCCTCTTCTTCCTCCTCCTCCTCTGCTTCACTCAGTTCTGATACAAGAGGCATAATCTCAGGTGCTTTCTTTCCTTCAGACACTATGAGAATGTGACTTGGGCCAGACATCATAAATGAAACAAAGTCTTCAAATTCTGGCTGAAAAATTGTTTTGCCATTAAAAAAGAAAAGTGGTCAAATGCATTAGACGTCTAGTTAGCAATAAATTATTCCCATGTTACTCCTGATACAAAGGCACCTGAAAGATCACTGGGGACAACATGAAGTTCAGTCAGGACACAGTGGTGAGCAGCTGGCCATATCATGCACAACACCGCTTCCTGCAGTATATGCTATTTTTCTATATGCCTTTGTCTGAGCTAGAAAGCATAGCACCTGTTACTAGTGACAGACATTATCTGGATCAAGGGGAGGTTGCTACAGTATACGGAAGATGGAGACAGGGACTGACACTTGCTAGAGATAGGCCTTGGAGACATATCTGTATCATTATACAACCAAGGGCGTAGTCTAGGATGAGCAGGGACTTCTAGTCTGGGACTTCTCCTACAGCAGGGATATCAGCAGCAGGAGTGCCCAGGTGCAGACTTTGAAACATTTTCAAAGAACATTAGCTGAGAAGCAGCATCAGGCTCAGCAGAAGGCAAACTGAAAAATTTGCCCCAGGACATATGTTAATGTCTAGATCAGAGGTGGCCAACCTTCCACCATTAGGGTCTCTGCGTTCTTAAGAGTTGTGTAGAAGACAGACTCTTGGCAGCTGCAAGTGCTGATGGTGCTGCTAAAGCAGCTGCACCTGCTGAAATGCCCTCACCTATACAACCATTATTACAGTATTATTATCATTATCATCATCATCATCATCAGTATTTATACACCACTTTTCAACAAAAAGTTCACAAAGCGGTTTACAGACAAAATCCTGTCCCAAAAGGGCTCACAATCTAAAAATATGCAGAACACCACCAGCAAACAGTCACCAGAAAGACACTGTGCTGGGGTGAAAGGGGGCAGTTACTCTCCCCCTGCTAAATATAAGAGGAACACCAACTGAAAAAGTGCCTCTTGCCCAGTTAGCAGGGGTAGGAGCATTCATGTTGAAAGGTTGGCCACCCCTGGTCTAGATAGACCACTGATTATTTTCTCTGGCTTTTGATAGTGTCTTAAACTATTGGACAAAATGTGAACCTAATAATAATTTTTAAAAGGTTGTCTGAGAAAGAATATGAAGCTGGTGTTGCACTAAGGCTTGTTGTTGTTGTTCAGTCGTTAAGTCGTGTCCGACCCTTCGTGATCCCGTGAACCATATCCCGCCAGGCCTTCCTATCCTCCACTATCTTCCTGAGTTTGCTCATTTTCATGTTCGTTGCATCGGTGATGCTGTCTAACCATCTCATCCTTGGCCTTCCCCTTCTCCTTTTGCCTTCAGTCTTTCCCAGCATCAGAGTCTTCTCCAGAGAGTCCTCTCTTCGCATTAGGTGGCCAAAATATTTGAGTTTCAGCCTTAGTACCTGTCCTTCCAGGGAACAGTCAGGGTTGATTTCATTTAGGATTGACTGATTTGATCTCCTAGCAGTCCAAGGGACTCTCAGGAGTCTTCTCCAGCACCAGCACTAAGGCTACAGTGCCAATTTTCCTAAAAGTAAGTCCTATTGAACACACTGAAACTTACTTCTGAGTAAACATGCCTAGGCTAGCCCTGTAAAAAAGATATATTTATTTGGGATAGCTTTTAATTTCATTTTTCTTTTTTTGCCCAATTGTTTTAAACTATTTCAATCTACTCCAAGAATTTAAGATGAAATGAGTTAGATCTTTCAATGAAGTATAAGTTTCAAAGAACGAACAAGTGGCAGAAGGAAACACTAGAATGAAAAAAATAAGTTTTTTGGGTATAATCTTAGTAGGGCATTGTGAGGGAAAGGGACTCCCAGGAGAAGGCCAGCTGCCCAAGGGGGGGGGTACCACTTAGTGGTCACCACACATGCACCCCCTTTCTGCTCCCTGCTTTCCTGGACCAACAGCTGAATGGGAAAAAAAAAACCCTGGGTAGTTTGTATCCACTTCCACCATCCTAAATTTAAAAAATCATTTTTACTTACCTCTCCATAAGCCACCTGGCTGTCAATGGGTTTCCTTAGATCTATACCATCTATTTAGGAGCCGGGGGGGGGGGGGAGGTGATTGACTGGAAAAAGGAGGCTAGGATCTTGGCATGTGCCACTGTCCTTGAGATCCTCCCCCTCCTGCCCCCGGTTTGGCCCATTCCCCACCCCAATCCTCCCCTGAACAGCCCCTAAACTGCCCCTGCTGCCACCTTACCTGCTCCCTTACCTGCTCCTTACCGGCATCAGCTGGGTGAGCTGCTGATGCATGTGTGAATCCTTCAGCTGGAGGCCATTTGTGTTGGAAAGCCCAAAGCGCACAACAGCGCACAACTTATGGCAGCGGATCGTGTGGTCTGCTGCCATAGGCCCTGGATAGGATTGGGCTGTAAAGCAGTTCACATATACTGTCTCAGGAATCTTTACACAAAGGCTGCAAGGCAGGCTTTTTTATTATTACCTCTGGCTTTTAAAAAATTATGTTCTCATTTTGTCCAATAGTTTAAGAAGGCACTATTATGGTGAAGTGTGATTCCATGGTCCTCAAAGTTTTCAGGGCCCCTGGGGTGTAAATAACACCTCTTTGGGGAATTGCCTACCTCAGTTTCTCAGAGTCCTGGGGCTTGACAGGTGTGTGTGATTCAGACAGTGAACTGTGTGGCATTGAGAAAGCAGAAAGAGTCATGTGACTGCTGCTGATCTCTGAGTCTAGTAGCTCACTTGAGTTGGAGGACAGTTTTTGCAGTGGTGAAAACGGTGTGCCTCCTCCCCCAATTGTACTCATACTACAGTATATATATATTTATTATAGTAGATTCATATGCTGCAGTTCTCTATTAAATTCATTTAATACATTTGTGGCCATGGCCTGATACAACAGTTTCATCTCTTGTTTCTGGGTGTGGATGCAACCACACTCTATGGCTAGCCACAACATGAATTGTGTAGTCACTGTTGTGAGACAAATGACCACATATGTGTATCATTGTGACTTGCACTAGATATGTCAGACAAGTCTGAGGGCCCAATCCTATCCAACTTGCAAGCGCTGATGCAGTCCCAATGCAGCCCCAAGGTGGGAAAAAACATTCTTACCTTGAGGAGGCCTCCTTGACTGCCCCCCCCCCCACCGCAGGATGCATCACACTCCCCATTGGCATGGCTGCATCAGTGCTGGAAAGTTAGATAGGATTGGGCCCTGAATCAGGGAAAAAGAGAGGAATTAATTGAAAACTCTATTGCTTTTCTGTGAGTTAAGATCATAGCCAGATAATTATCTCACACCAATGAAAATGCAGTTCATTCAATAGGTGATTTTGATTAGCTACAACCAACAGCATTCTGAACTGAAAGCCTTCCCAATAGCTACAATCCCCCATATCTTTCTCTTCTTTTTACCTCTTCTGATTTGCTTTGATAAAAATTCCTAACTTGTTCTTCAGTTAAAATCTTCTCATCCTCTGCAATAAGGATAAAGCCTGCTTGTGTAATCTTCAGTCGTAGATCAGCCATGAGGTTTAAGCACATTTTAGAAGAAAAACTATGGTTACTGAATTATTTTTAAGCTGTCAACTAATTAAAAAATATTGGTCTATTTTTAACCAAGTCAATTAATTGACTAAAATCAAATGCATTTGCATGTAAAAGGAAATACCATCCTTCAGCCCAGTCATATTTAACTCCCCACCCCCCACAGATGCAGCCGTGCCAACGGAGTCTGCGCTGCATCCATGGGGGGTGGGGTGGAGGTGTTGGAGAGGTCTCCTCAGGGTAAGTGGACACTTACTCTGGGGAAAGCCTCCACTGCCACCATGGGACTCCTCAGATGCCTGCTATTTTACAGACAAAAGTCCGAGGCGTGTAACGGCGGCAGAAAAAGAGACAGAAGGGGCTTGGATATGGGTGCACATGAATGCTGCCAATCTTGCCCCCAGTCTACCTCCCTCCTTGTCCCCCATCCCACCTGGGAACTCCCTTAAAACTCCCAGGAAGGGGACATAGGTTCTTGGTGTGTGCTGCCGCCGCCAAGATTCTTCCCTTACTGCTCCCGGTTTGGCCCCCTTCCTGCCCCAATCATCCACTGAATTGCCCCCCCCCCCGCCAACGTATCTTCTCTGGTGGGGCATCTGGAAGCTCCTGGCACATGCACAGAGCCTATGCATTTGTGTTAGTGGCTCCACAGTGCATGAAGCAGTACACTGCTACACTCCCATAGTGCACGAAGGCGGTAAACTGCCACACTGTACACTACCACTTTTGCACTGCCACACCAGAACTCACAGCGGTGGATCATGAGATCCACTGCTGTACGAGCCCAATAGGATTGGGCCAAAAGTGATACATCAGGGTTGTTAGCACAAAATATTCTGGTGCCACAAAGCTTGATTCCATGGGTTTCGTTTGGAGCAGCATCTTGTGCTAGAGACTGGGCCAAATGAGACTTTTATGACATGAATACTGGTTATGACCAAAGAAGAATTTAACACAGGTCTGCACACCATATGATCCACTGAGCCGGATACAGTCCACCAAACTTGGAAGAGAGCTCACCAGGTTCTCATCAAGTTCCTTTGTGGCTTGCTTGAGGCTGGAAAAATGGAAATGTGTCAAGGACTTAGTGTGCGTCACAACATATGGCTCGTGGGCTGTGTTTGGCTAGGAGGATCACAGGTTTTGCAGGCTTGGTGTAGCAAATTCCCACCATCAGAGTATTTAAGGGTCACCACTTTACTTTAAATGCACATGTGGACCCTTTTAAAAAAAATGCATGTGTGGAAGTGAGTATTAAAGCTCATCAGAACCACAGTGGTGGACAAAGAGCTTTAATACTTTGCCCTCAATGTCTGTGGTTCTAATCCAGAATACCTACCCTTGTGCATGCTATTTACCTTAGAAAAAAAGTCCATGGGTGCCAATGGAAGATTTTTCTTCCTAAGGTAAATAGCACATTTACCTTAATGGACCAGAATAATTTGTTGTTGTTGTTGTTGTTAAAAGGTTTTGTTTACCGTTGTTTTAATTTCTTCAGCTCTTCCTTCAGCAACTGCATCAGGTTTTATAATGACAACAGTATATTTTTCTTCTTCTGAAAGAAAAGCAGCAATATATATACTGTTTATGAACAAGACGATCTGTATGGACAGTAAGGAACTTTCCAGGTCAGCAAAATAGTCAGATATTCTCTTTTAACAGATACCTGCTTGTTACTGTACAATGTGCTGACATGTATGCTACCATTTCATCCCTTGCCCTCTAGCAAGATCTTGGAAAAGAACTGGGATATCAAGGGAAATCGGAACACAAACATGGAAGTGCTAATTAAAACTGTTAGCAGGGATGGCTGCAATTCTGGATAAGCATACCTGTCCATCTTTAGGAAACTGCCAAGCAACTGGCAATTCCTTGAAACTCCAAAATCATTGTACAGTATATTTATTTATTTATTTATTTAATTTACAATATTTCTATCCCGCCTTTCTCCCTGAAGGGACCCAAGGTGGCTTACAACATAGAAAAATACAATACCAAAAAAATACATACATAAATAGTTAGTTTCAAAACAATAAAAAACAGTTAATAAAAACTAATAAAAACAACATCTAAAAATTGATTTAAAAATTATTACAATTAAAACAGATCATAAAAACAGCAGCGCCCCACCTGTACCAGCAGAATGTTAAAAAAGGCAAGGACTCAGAAGGCTTCTTTGAACAAGAAGGTTTTTAGGCCTCGCTGGAAAGTGTCCAAGGAGGGAGCATAAGTCAAAGGGGAGGGAATTCCATAAGGTTGGTGCCACTACTGAGAAGGCCCTATTTCTGGCCGCCGCCCCTCTCACCTCCCTGGGCGACGGTATCCGCAAAAGGACCTTATCTGATGATCAGTATATTCCTTCCTGACCTTGCTATGACACTTCTGCCCCAGGTCACAGCTGCTTTCTGCACAAGTGAGCCATTGGAGTGCTTTGCCTTGCAGTGAATGATCTCAGTGCACCCAGTCTGAGCCAAGGGGCAGTGGTGGGCACAGAGGCACTTCTGCGTCACCACTGAACCCAAACATCTAAGATAGGCCCTCTCATCTATGGACAACCATACAACTGTCCTTCTAAATCTGAAGAGGCTACATATAAGACCACTGGCATTCCGAGGATGGTGTGGAGCAGGATGCAGCTACGTGCGTGCAAGCAGCCCCTCCCCCTTGCTGGTTGGAGTCATTCCCAGCAGCTAACGTGCAGGCAGCCATTCCACCCGCAAGGTAGCTGTCATCCACTGGGAATGACTCTAATCAGTGATGGGGAGGGGCTGCTTACATGCACATAGTGGCGTCCTGTCCCACTTATGGCTCCACGCCACCCTTGGAACACCAGTGTATAACAGCCCAATCCTGCCTAAGATGCGCAGCCGGTCAAAATGGCCAGCCACTGCATCCTAGGCAGGATGAGTCCTGTGGCAGCATGGCCGGGGCTCACCATGGGGGAAGGGGACATTTGTGTACGCCCTGAAGGCTCCAATGGGCCTCTTCGGATGCGCGCTAGCTCTTTAGCTGATGCATGTCCAGGGAGGCCATGTAAGGCCGGGACGGCCCGAGAAGGGGAAGAGGATATCGGCGCAGCCCGGCGCCGATATCCCCACACCCAGGTCTGGCTGGCCAATGACCCCCTCCCCCGCCACCATGGCCCTCCCTCCACATGCTCTCCCGCCACCTGGCTTACCTCTGCCCCGAGGGCAGCCTATCAAGTGGTGCCGGCCTCCACACTGGCGCTGCTTACTCACTGGGTCCCGCAAAAGTGCTTTACAGCATGTTTGTGACACCCAACGCTGGCAAAGAGGGAGCTCCACCGGTGCAACAATAGGTAGGATTGTGTCCTAAGACTCTCACACTTGCCTTCAGCTTCTTCTTCCTCCATTTCTTCATCTGATTCTTTCTCTTCTAAAAACACAAGTTCTTGAACCTGAAAATATTTGTATTGTCAAGTTATGATGGTGGTATATACGTAGTAGAAAGAAGCCTATTAGGTTATTATTTTTTTCCTACTGTATGTCTAAACCTGACTTTTAAGTAGGCTTACCATCTGTCCCGGAATTTCCGGGATGTCCCAGAACCCAGGCTCGGGTCCCGGATTGGTCCTGGATCGTTCCCGGCCCGGTGGAAGCCTCCGCCACCACCGATTTTCAACTGAATAAACTTACCTTTTTTTCGGACGTCGCCATCTTGGATCTCGCAAAATCTCATGAGATCCAAGATGTTGGCGCCCAAATCTCGTGAGGTCATGAGACAGTACAGCCTCATGCCCTCATGAGATTTGGGCACCGCCATCTTGGATCTCACGAGATTTCGCGAGATCCAATATTTCAGCACCAGAAAAAAGATACGTTTATTCAGTTTAAAACTGGCGGTGGTGGGGGCTCGGCAGGCATGACAGCGATGGCATGGCGACGGGCATGGCAGTGATGAAGGGCAACGGCAGCGGCAACGGGCATGGCAGTGATGCTTACACATTTCCTGTGTAAGCTTCCACCCATTTCCTGTGTAAGCTTCCACTCATTTCCAAAATGACTTGTGACAGAGTGATGCCCTGAATGGGGGGTGGGGTGGAGAAATCAATACAAAAATAAGATAATTAAATAGTGTGTATGGGCAGCAATTTCAAACAATGACAAGAAGAATGTCTCCCAAAGAACCCACCCAAATTCAAAGCAGCATTAAGCAAAAGATAGGAAACAGGAGATAGAAAGCAGCCGCAAAATTTAATCAAAATGCCTATGCAAAGACACAGTAATGTTACCTCAGTTCGTGGTATTTCTCCTGCTACAATTTTTCTCTCTTTTTCTACTAGTGAGATGATTTTTCTAGATAGAAGTGGTCCATTTGCACCTCTCACTATATCTATCATCTTGCCATCCTGTAAGCAAATATTATCATAAAACACTACACTCAGAAACTTCTGATAGTTTTATGTCCTATGTCTAATTGGCTCCTAACAATATATATATATTTCCAGCCTCACAACTTTAGTTTTACTTTATATGTTTTATTTGCTTATAACAGCATGCATTTTGAAGACACAAGATTAAATCAGAATGTTTTTTCAAATCAACAAGTAGGGAAAATATTGATTTTATTACTAGCAGTGTCACCTGAGTAATGAGTCAATTAATTTAATTGTATCCACGTTAATAAATTAATGATTAAATTTACATAGGCAAAGTGGAAGAGAATCCATGGTAGAGACCTCATTAGGAGAAGGTGGTGGAAGATAATCAGGACTTTTTGCATGAATCCTGGAAAACCCTGAAGTTGGCTCTCGCTATTATGTCATTGGCCCAATTTCAGATGATCCAAGAAACTGTGGTTTGTTGAATCTGGAAGTGTGTGTGTCTGTTTCTTCCTCTCCCTCCCTCTCCTTTCCTCCTTCCATCACACACCTGGTTGAATTAAGAGATTGTTAAACCAGCTTCCCAGGATGTCCAAACCAGGAAATTGTGGTTTAAGCACTTCCTACACACAAGGTACGTAAACAAGCAAAAGATTTTGATTGATTAATACAACCAATTAATTGACTACTAAACAGTACAGTCCTATCTATACATGCACAAGATCACTGAACACGTACTGGTTTTTATCTTAAATCCTATCTGTTTTGGGCTGTTCTGGAAAGCTAGCAGAGATAAGTTTGAAAATGACAATCTAAGGGCCCAATCCAGCGAGAAAGTGCCCTAAGGCACTTTCATAGCACCTCTGGAGTAAGCGGCGCCAGCGCGGAGGCTGACATCGCTCACTCTGCCGTCCCCCGTACTCTGTGCCGCCAGACACAGGTAAGACTGTGCCAGGCAGGAGGAGGGTGTGGGGAGGGTAGGCTGGTCCAGCATGGGAGGGAGCAGGGTTATTGGCGCTGGGCTGCGCTGATATCCCCGTCCCCTTCCCAGGTCAGGCCAGCCTTACACGGCCTCCCTGGACACACGCCAGCTAAAGAGCTGGCGCACATCCGAGGAGGCCCATTGGGGCCTCTGGGGTTTACACTAGGGGAAGGGGACGAATGTCCCCTTCCCCCGAGGTGAGCCACGCCGGCGTGGGCCACATCCTGCCTAGGATGCAGTGGCTGGCCATTTTGACCAGCCGCCCCATCTTAGGCAGGATAGGGCTGACCAAGCACAATCCTATGCATGTCTACTCAGAAATAAGCCCATTAACTGCAGTGGGACTTACTCCCAGGTAAGTCTGTATAGGATTGCAGCCTTAGGGACTAATTGTACCTGGGCCTCATACTAGCTGATCTTGTGATCCGCCACCATAAGACCTAGGCTACTGACGCAGCAAGCACCGTCCTATTTTGCGGGCTGTTCCCACCAGCACAATGTCCCAGAGACTGTGTGCAGGTGACACCAGCCCCCAAAACCTCCACTACCACCAGTAAGTTGGCACTGGGGCAGATCAGGGGAGGGTTGGGGTGGTTTGGGGCAGGGAGCAGGCCGGTCTGGGGGTTGGTTTGGTGGCAGGAGAGGGAGGGTCTCAGCAGCAGCTGTGCATGCCACATCCTATCCCCCCTTCCCAGCTCTCCTCAGACTTACACCAGCTAAAGAGCTGGAATAGGTTTGAGGAGACCCACTGAAGACCAGGCAGCCTATGAAGAGGTAAGTAAAAATATTCTTTATTTACCTATCTTGGGCTGTCTGGTCTCCTGCCAGCCCATAGAATGCAGCACATGCTCCATCAGCAGCATTGCACACTCTGGGATGGCGAGGAATAAGATTGGGCTGTTAGTTTTTAAAAACCAAGGGCAGCATTCCAAAAAAGTCCTGGTTAGTATAAAAGAAAATCAATGCAATAGAAGAAGCCGCCATTACTAGTAAATATCACCATAGGTTAGGTTATGTTGTATATGTATCATACCGGGACTGTAAATTCCTTGAAATTATTGGTGCACTACTCACATGTTTTCATAACCCAGCAAAAGACCGTGCTATTACATACACTTATGTCTATGCATGGCACATGTATTATTGAAATGTTGTCAGTGGTGCCCAGTAATCAGGCATTTTAAATGAGATTCATACTTCAAACTGTCTATTTTCAATCTGAAAAATGAATTCAGAAGTTCTTAGCAAAGAAACAAAAGTCAACTGCTGTGCACTTACCACACAGAAAATAAAAACAGGTTCACATTTGTCTCTGAATGGGAGCAGAGTCACAATGTTATCAGCCTCTGCCTTAAATGAAAGACACACAGATAACCCATCAGGTTTTTTCAAAACATTTTATGCAGCAGCAATTCTCATACAGATGTAGATAGAACGATTTGTACAACCAGGATTAAAAGCCTGGGGAAGGGATAAAAATTCTCTATGGCAGATCTCCCGATCCATTGCTATAAGTAACGGTGGCACAACCGTCATGCCACCATCATGTGCAACGGAGCAATCAACAGAAATGGCTGGACAATCCGTGCACCCACCACATACAGACCCATCCTACATCAGAACAGGTAAGTTGCTGGTTGGGGCTGGTCATGGGCAGTTTGGGGGAGGTTCGGGGTGGGGAGGAGGAAGGGTAGGGGGTGGTTCAGGGGCTAGATGGGTGGACAGGTAGTGACAGCAGCATGTGCCAGGATGCTATCCCTGTTTTTCCAGCCTGACATGAGCCCTGTCTCTCCTTGGATGTAAGCCAGCAAAATAGATAGCATAGGTCTGAGGAGACCCACTGATGACCATGCAGCCTATGGAGGGGTAAGTAATATTTTTTTTTAACTTACCTTTCCCAGGCTGTCTGCTCAACCCCCCTCCCCCCCTGTTGCATGCAATGCACGCTCCGTCAGCGTGGCTGCATGGTGGAAGAGGGTGGGAGGTAGAATGGGCTCTAACTTGTCTTTTAATTTTTGCTTGCTCGATTTTGCTGCGTTCGCGCTACGTTCGACCATTCGGAGCCCGTTGATGACCTGGGGGCAGGACACCAGACGCACCCGGAACACGAACGCAACGCGAACGCGTACAGTGTAGCTCCAGCTTAACCCCGTTTCGGGCCTAATCTGCCTTCACCAGTCAATACAGACTTGTGCCAGTGATATTGCTGCTGCAGGTCCGAGTGTTGACCCATGGCGGCAGCGGGGGCTTACCCTGGGGAAGGGAACAAATGTTCAAGTAGGATCTGAAGCTTTCATGGTCAGCAATTATGTAGTAGGATTGAAGTTCCTACTATGTTCCCTTCCCCCGAGGAGGCCTCAACATGCCAAAACTCCCCTATGAAATACAGAGGACGCCACATTGGCTGTTAGAGACAGCTAGTTTTTAAACTATATTATTTTCCTCTTCCCTTCCTTTATCTACAATTGAGCAGTAGCTGTTTATATGTGATTATCAAATTTCTCATTAATTGAGATCAATCTCCTTATAGATAAAATCATTGTTGTGCCTTTGAAATGCACATGGTGATTTGTTTACTGTATATACTCGTGTATAAGTTGAAAATTTATGCCCTAAAGTTGACCCTGGAAACCTGGGTTGACTTATACATGGGACTTTTAAGAACAGCTACTTTGTGACGGGAGGAACGGGACCAGGCTAAGAAGAAGGATGCACAGGGGTGGATAAAAAACCGGAGCCATTACCTTGTTCTGAAGCAGCACAGAACGGAGCTCTTCTCCAAACAGGAAGAAAGGTGAAGGAGCTTATGGAGTTGTAGGTTTTGTGAAGAGTATAGTACTGTACTGTACTTCCATAGCAGCAGCCCTCACAAAGACTACAACTCCCATAAGCTCCTTCACCTTTCTTCCTGTTTGGAGAAGAGCTCCATTCTGTGCTGCTTCAGAACAAGGTAAAATGTTTTTTTTTACCCACCCAAAACTTTCGTTGCTGCCTCAGAACAATGACTGGTAAGTCGTTTTCAAAGAATTTCATACACCCCTAAGTTTTGCCCTGGACTTATCCACGTGTCAGAGGAAATTCCATTAATTTTGGCTTAAAATGTGCCCTCGACTTATTCATGAGATCGACGTATATTCAAGTATATACGGTATTTAAACTACTTTATAATCCTGCCTTTCAATCAAAATGCTTTCATGGTGGTTTACCAAAATAAAATCACATATAATAAAATCAGTCTCTGATTTTATTCAGACTATCTAAACACTCTCTGACTCTTCCAGTTAGATGGAATGGCTGCAGACAGACACAGTGCTAGGAAGAGAGGAACAAGATGACAGTTGGGCTGCATTTGTTTTTCAGCTTCCAGCGCTAGGAGCACTGGAGAGATTTTTTTTTCTCCTTCCACCACGCTTAGGTCGCATTTTTCCCCCTCCCTCCAGCCCACTTGCCATGCTAGAAGTTTCAACTGCGAGCTCGAAGCTAGAAAAGATGGCGGCCTCATGCACCAATAGGAAGGCTGCTTGTCTGCAAAGGAGCTTGGGAGATGTAGTGCGAGGGATGAGGAGCAACAGCAGCCATTTTGATTTTCATTCATTTCCGTTCTTTTTGGGAGCCCCAGTAGCAGCAATATTCAAGCATGCTAGGAATGTCACTTCCTGCTATTTCGGAGTTGAAAAACAAACGCAGCCTTGGTTTCAGCAAGCTAATCAAGGAGGCCTGGCGCTCTGTCTTTGCCTTTTGCTGCAAATAGACAAGAGCTCTCTGACCTAAAGGGTGGTTAGTCTCCGTTAGGCTGATGGAGGGGGCCTGGCTCTCTCCCTTTTACTGAAATCTCAAGAACAAGTTAGTGGCAAAAAAAGTTGTATCTTCCCCAAATATTTGGCACTGGAAGGTTTAACATTTATATCCTTACCACGGCAAAATGTAGAAGGTCATCTTCCCCATATTCATTTTTCAGTTTTCTGAATAAATTTACCACAGCTTTGCAAGGTCCACACCAAGCCTGATAAACATCTACTACTAAAAGTACACAGACACAAACAAAAACCTACATGAAATGCATATTTTTCTAACAGGTGAGATACGTTTCTCCACTTATATCTCCACTTATATCCTGACAATGGAGTAGTGCACCAGAGTTAAAATGAAGCAATTAATTTTAAAAAATGGTCAGAACAAATGTCAAAGGAGAGGATAGAGGAGGAAGATTAACAAAAGGTCAAGAGACTCCTGAACGATATTTGTTCAGATCTCAGGCTGAGCAGTTTGTTTTAGATACCGGTAATAGTATTCAGGAAATTTGGGATTCTACTATATTTTTTTACAGAGCTTTCTAACATGTTGATCTTAGTGACTATTTAATAAAATACTGTCTTCTATCATTATTTTTCTATATCAATTTATTCTGTCTGCAACCGTATCAGGCATTTTAGGGCTTGAACCAGGAATCAGCTCTTTGCTCATTGTACCAATACTGGTAATAGATAGGGTTGTCACATTGTTGGCAACCCTGAGAACTGTTGTTGGCCTTTAAGCCCAGCGGTACACCTGGTGAGGGAGGCCCCAGGTCCCTACTGAGGAAGAGAGAAAGTAGCAACCAAGGCAGGGATGGCTCTGTCAGCAGCACACAGGTGTGTGGCTGTTGGCTGCACCCTTGTTACTGAGTTATCTCCCCTGGCATGGCAAGGCAGTCTCCATTTTGATTGTTTGTTTACATGCAAGCACATAGGCTGAGAGAAGCCACGGTTTAGAACCCCACAGTCTGTGGTGGTGCATTGATCACACTTGATCACATACCACACGCTGAGCTGAATCCATCTGAGCTCCCTCAGAGCTGAAATCATTGAATCCAGAGCTGAAAACTCTGGAACTTTGAGCTGAAATCATTGCATCTTGGCGCAAGATCTTTCCCTTGCTGAGAGTTGAACCATGGTAACTGAGTCCCAGGCACTTTTCTCTAATCCTGCCATATGAGACCCAGACCTGTGCTAGTCCCAGCCTACAACCCTCTGCGTAATCCAAAGGATTAGTTTTGGATTGCACTGACTTTCCCCTGCAAAGCGTCATAAATTCCACACCTGGAGCAAGTAGCTATAAGCCACTTGGCTCCCCTATGCATTTTTTTTCTCTTTTCCATTTCTCTCTTTCCCTCCCTAGTATTAACTGCCTTCTTGTTAAGAACTGAGTGTAACTGTATGCAGTCAGTGCTACCCTTCAGGACAGTGGCACAACATCCATGGGGCTAACTGAGCTTATCATCACTTCAAGCAGCGGTTTAGTGCTTCCACCTGCACTAATTATTATTTTCATTAGTGCTTCCACTCACCAGTGGAATCATTAGTGCTTCCACTCAGCATCCACCTGCCTCTACCAACCTCCTCATCCTGGTCTCTGAGTTTGAAAAGGAAGAGGGGAACAGAGCAGAAGAGGAAGTGGGGAGGAGAGGAGAGGGGTTGGCTAGAGTGTCACAGCCAAGGAGCAGCAAAGGCAATAGCTGGCCTGCTGCCAGATAAGTATCTGATGTGCCATTTCAGGCACTAGGAGGTCACAGTCCTTCAAGTCAAGGAGTCAGGTGGTCATGAGGAACCTCCTGCACTAGGAATCGCTAACCAAATCCTGTGCTGGGCCTGGGATGTTTACATGACACAAGCTCTGGATCATAAAAAATCATACAAGGAAGAACTTGTGTGAATGAATTTGGAATGTATTTTTGTGTAGCACAGACACATCATATAGTAAAGTAGTTACGCACTGCAGTGCCCATTTTGGTGCACCTGACTGGGTGCAGAAGATAAAACACACACAATCCAGTACGGAAGAGGAAAAGAGAAATATGTACCTGTTACACCTTTAATCAGCAACATTTCATCCCATTGAGTTTGATTGTGAACTATTGTCTAAGGGAAAGCAAAGTTAGAATCCTGTTAGCTTGAAAATACGGGTGTCCCAATGAACAGCTGAATAATTCAAATAAAGGGCAATATTTATACCTGCAGTTGAACTTCTTTCTTCTTGCTTGCCATTTTGTCCCCTATGATTGCATAAAATGTACATATACATGATTGAAATGACTGAGAACGATATTGTTATTCTACTGGGAAGGTGAGTGCTATATGAATTGTAATTGACTTAAATTGGCAAGGATGTGGATCAAGTCTCTGACTCCAAGTCTCAAGTCAAGTCCCAAGTCTTTGCCCCCAAGTCCCAAGTCTTTGATCGCGAGTCGTGAGTCCCTATCTATTTAATGGGGAAAACGGATTTAAACATGAATAAAATTCGACTTATCATAAATGGCTCCAAGTCTCGAGTCAAGTCTTTTACAATCGCCGAGTCAAATCCAAGTCAAGTCATTGGCGCGACTTGAGTCCGACTCGAGTCTGAGTCAATAGACTCAAGTCTACAAATCACTGTAAATTGGTATTGTTGAAAAGCACTTCTGGCTATATAAAGCTGCAAACAGATTATGTAAGCAAGCTCATAGACACAATGGTACTTTAATGGTAAGCCTTTCAGCTTCTTTAGCCTGCCAGTGTTTTATCCCTTAACAGTGATACATTTGTGATAAATTTGGTTTTGCTTATAGGAATTATCTTATTATATATATTTTAAGGGCTGATGCCACAGGTGGAGCCTTGTCAGGAACAGGCTGCAGGGCTCAGGCCCACACAAAGGCCTGCCCAGGATGGATTCAACCCCTGGAGTTGCTGGGTGAGTCACATGTAGAAGAAATGAGTGTTTATAACAAGAAGAATGCTGCCTGCACTGCAGATTGCATGCAGTAGCCTATAATGATGATTTAATGTACTCCAGCTGCAATCTTATAGCACTAACCTGGGAGTAAGCCCCACTGGAACATGAGACTTACTTCCAAGTGAACATGTAAAGGACAGTACTGTCAGTCCCCTTACTCTGCTGTAACTATGCCTAACAGCCTGATCCTGTGTAACTTTATGCGCTCCGCTGCTCTAAAGTGTTGCCAACGTGCTGTAAAGCACGTTGGCGACGACTTGGGTGTAAGCTGCACCAGCGTGGAGGCTGGCACCACTCATACCCCCAGCAGCCCGGACCTGCACCGGAAGACACAGGTAAAACCTAGGCCGCTTAGCGCAGGGGTGGGGTCAGGCAGGCTGGGCCGGTAAGGAAGGGGAGCAGGGATATTGGTGGCGTGCTCCATTAAGCACGCCACCCCTTCCCATTCCAGGAAGTCTAAGTCCCTTCCCAGTCCGGGTCAGCCTTACGTGGACTCCCCGGATATACGTCAGCTTCAGAGCTGGCTTACATCTGAGGAGGCCCATAGGCCCTGGGCTTGCCGACACCCAGGGAAGGGGATGAACATCCCCTTCTCCTGAGGTGCCCCTGCCCCGGGGCAGCCCAAGAACAGCATAGGATACAGTGGCCAGCTCTTTAGGCCGGTCGTGTATCCTTACACAGGATTGCGCTGTAAGTGTAAATTAAATAATCACGTATTCTTCCCTGTATGTTCATGTCTCTGCTTTCCTCCCTTTCCTCTGTTGTCGTCCTTGTGTCAGTTTTAGATCTTGAGCCCCTTTGAGGCAGGGACCTGTCCAACTTTGGGGTTAACAGCAGTTCAACTTCAGCAGGTAATGCCTGCAGTTGTGAAGTGTTGTTAGCACTAGTGTTCAATCATTTTTGAGAGGTGTGCATGCCCAGATACAATAGATCACAACAAAAGCAGAAGGGGTAAAAGGTCAGTCTACTGTGTCCCCAAAACTGACAATATCTACTGTAGTGTGGCAGAAATGTTGCAATTCTACATGTGACTGCAAGTGGAAAAGCAATAACCGGCTGGCGCTATAAGAAGGCCATCTGGTACAGGTAAGTGTCCCACCATGTAAAGCATCATACATTATACACTGTCTTTCTGTCTGTCTCTGTCTCTCTCTCTCTTAAATCCATTGTTAATCTTACCCTATATTCTCTGGCAAGTGATATTCATAGAATATATGTGACTCCCCCTTCCATAAATTGCTCTATAACTTTACACCCAAAGTCCACAGTATAATGCTATCAGCTCCTATGACACACAGATATGCAAAAACAGATGTACAGTATATTCGCTTGATGCAATAACATTAGCACTCCATATCAGTCTATGGCAGCGCCTACCCAGTTACAGTTTAGCAGTTTAGAAATCCTTTTTGAATGATTTTAGTGGGTCACATGGGACCTCAGTGAGGTGTTTTTCTAGTGACAAAGATGGCAAAGAGGATCATCAAACTGAACTTCTTTGGGGTGTGTATATGTTTCAAAGGTAAAGTACCCCAACTCTTCTCTCCTCCACTCCCCGAATGTACTATAATGACCACAAAGTGTGGTGCGGCATAGGAGTGAAGAAAGTGAAGTAGCCCCTACCTACTCCCTTGTAAATTTCTAAAGCTCCTATCTGGGAGCAGGCTATTAAAACTGTGGAACAAACTTCCCCCAATGCTGTTACCATTTATTTGTCCTCAAGACTGACAAGGACCCCACCACAGCAAGATCATACGGGACAACACATAGCAGCTTCTCCCCCCCCCCCTGCACACATACACACCACAGGTGTGTAAGCAAATTAACGCAACTTCTCCCTCCCATAAACAGGAAGCGCTTGCAATACGACCCAGTCCCACTAAGTGCCCGCTTGCGTCTGTATAACCTCTATAACTCCAAGATAACTACTGCCGTAAATGAAGTGAATGCTGTAGCAGAGAACTGAGTGAGAGATGGGCCGACTGTTGGCCTGCTAGTTGCTATTGTCGCTATGGTCACCAAAGAACATTCAGGTGGGTGCCCTGCCAACTGTCAGGAATGTGGAAGTAGGGAGATAGAGGAGGAGGATACATATCCATCCAAGCCACTCAGGTGGTGGATGTGAAGCACCACTGAAGGACCCATTGGCCGAGAAGTGACTGAAATGATGGCTTCTGTCAAGGTTGAGCAGCTATGAAGAGATTTGTGCTCAGTAAAAGACTCCTGGCAAAATCCAGCGGCTGAAAAAGCCAGTCTTGGATGCTTGATCTTGATGCAGCAAGGGGGGGGGGGGGGAGAGAGGAAGACAACCGGTAGAGAGGGGGTAAATAAAAAGCACCTGCAACTAGTTGCACTTTAAAAGGGAATGCTACCATTTGAAAGGGAGTTCAACTTCAGTCAGTGAAGAAATAACTGTATGGCTGTGCTATTGTTAGTTTGGGAGTTTGGGGTGGGAGGGGTGGGATCATTAAAAAAAGAAATAAATCAAAGAAGCCTTCTGTTCAAAGAAGCCTTCTGAGTCCTTGCCTTTTTTTAACAATCTGCTGGTACAGGTGGGGCGCTGCTGTTTTTATGATCTGTTTTAATTGTAATAATTTTTAAATCAATTTTAGATGTTTTTATTAGTTTTGTTAACTTTTTTATTGTTTTGAAACTAGCTATTTATGTGTGTATTTTTTTGGTGTTGTGTTTTTAACATCTTTTTAACATGTGTTTTCTTCTGTTGTAAGCCGCCTTGGGTCCCTTTGTGGAGAAAGGCGGGATAGAAATATTGTAAAATAAATAAATAAATAAATAAATAAATCATAGGATAAGAGCCAAAGTTTGCTTTCTGCATGCAGAAGATATCTTCTGCTCACAAAAGGACTGTTCTGCACGAGAAGGTTGTATGAAAAAAAAGCCCAGATATTCTTAAAGCCATGGACAAAACACCCAAAAATATATAACTTGTCCTATTAAATCAGCCTTCATGCCAGAGGACTGGAAGATATTTAAAAAGGAATCCAAGGATGATCCAGGTAATTGCAGGCCAGCCAACTTGTTCCAGGTAAACTAGTGGAAAGCATAATTAAAGATCAAATTATTAAGCATGTATTGTAGAGGAATGTGCCTTGCTGAAAGAGAATCAGCATGGTTTCTGCAAAGGTAAGTCCTGACTCACTAACCTTCTCGAGTTCTTTGAGAGAGTGAACAGACATGTGAACAGATGTGATACCCTTGACATTGTATACTTGGACTTTCAAAATGTTTTTGATGAAGTCCCTCACCAAAGACTCTTGAGTTAATTTAGTAGTCATAGACTTAGAGAACAGGCCCTTTTATGGATCGGTAACTAGTTAACTATTTAGCGCCGATATTCCCACCCCTTCCCAGCCCAGGCTGGCCAATGCCCCCCTCCCTCACCACCTTGCCTGCCCGGCCCGCCCGGCCCACGCCCCCTGCACAAACTGGCTCAGCACTCACCTGCGGCGGCTGGCATGAGTCCAGGTAGGTTGCGGAGTATGCGTTGTCGGCCTCTGTTTATGACACCCTAGGCCGCCGGAGTGCTTGCTCCGCCAGCCTATAATTGCGCAGAATTGCACTGTTAGGATGACAAAAGGAGATATTTCTTTACACAGTGCCTAATTAGTTCGTGGGATTCATGGTCACAAGATGTGATAGCCACCAGCTTGGATGACTTTAAAAAGGGATTGGACTACGCAAAAGCCTTTGATTGTGTGGATCACAACAAACTGTGGCAAAGAGATGGGGGAACCAGACCACCTTACCTGTCTCCTGAGAAACCTGTATGCGGGTCAAGAAGCAACAGTTCGAACTGGCCAAGGAACAACCGATTGGTTCAAAATTGGGAAGGGAGTACGGCAAGGCTGTATATTGTCACCCTGCTTATTTAACTTATATGCAGAGTACATTATGAGAAATGCAGGGTTGAATGAATCGCAAGCCGGAATCAAGAATGCCGGGAGAAATATCAACAACCTCAGATATGCAGACGATACCACCCTAATGGCAGAAAGTGAAGAAGAACTAAAGAGCCTCTTGATGAGAGTGAAGGAGGAGAGTGCAAAAGTTGACTTGAAACTCAACATTAATAAAACTAAGATCATGGCATCTGGGCCCATCAATTCCTGGCAAATAGAAGGGGCAGAAATGGAAGCAGTAACGGATTTTACTTGTTTGGGTTCCAAGATCACTGCAGATGGAGACAGCAGCCATGAAATTAAAAGACGCTTACGCTATGGCAAATTTAGATAGCATAATAAAAAGTAGAGATATCACCATGCCAACAAAAGTTCGTATAGTCAGGGCCATGGTGTTCCCAGTAGCAATGTATGGTTGCGAGAGTTGGACCATAAGGAAGGCTGAGAGCCGAAGAATAGATGCTTTCGAACTGTGGTGCTGGAGAAGACTCCTGAGAGTCCCTTGGACTGCTAGGAGATCAAATCAGTCAATCCTAAATGAAATCAACACTGACTGTTCCCTGGAAGGACAGGTACTGAGGCTGAAACTCAAATACTTTGGCCACCTAATGCGAAGAGAGGACTCTCTGGAGAAGACTCTGATGCTGGGAAAGATTGAAGGCAAAAGGAGAAGGGGAAGGCAAAGGATGAGATGGTTAGACAGCATCACCGATGCCACGAACATGAAAATGAGCGAACTCAGGAAGATAGTGGAGGACAGGAAGGCCTGGCGGGATATGGTTCATGGGACCACGAAGGGTCGGACACGACTTTACGACTGAACAACAACAACAACATACATAAATAGACCTCTATCAAGGACCCTATTTAGTCATCCCCTCCCTTTTTTCCACTTGGCATTACATTCATTTAATTATTCATCTTGTTCCCCAGTGTGGGTCACATAGCAGGAACATCCATGTTCAAGACCATCAGAAAGGACAGACATGCCCTTGTATTTTTTCTACAATGCAAAAACACTCCAAACTCCATAGCATCCCCTTTTAAGAATGATGCTTGAATCCATTGATTATTTTAAATACCTTTACCTGCACCATGATTTATTATTTTTTTAAGATTAGGAAACCATAACTTCACACATTATTAAATACAGCCACACTATAGATTTATGTTTGGCCTGCACAACGTCTGTCCCACCAAATGTCACCAGGCACATATGGTGGTTTGCCAGGTGCTTGACAGCACCCCTGTTCTTGCAATCTCAGGCAGGCATCAAAAACAGGAGGTTTATGAGCCCTTGTTGTACTTTCCATACATGGCTAATATCTGCATTCAGCTTGGTGAATCACAAGTTATGTAAGCCTGATATAGTAATATGGTAGCGATGCAATTAGATTTTTTTTAAAACCACTTTTAACGGAGGACAAAGAGATCTAGTTGTTCCATTCATATTCTCTTTAAAGGGTAAGATAGAGAAAATCCCTGTCACCACTGTGTCTTCACATCTGTTGTTGCAATAACTTAGAATTGTTGAGAAGTTGTCAGTTTCTTCGTTTCTTGGTCAATCTCAGGGTTCTTGCTCCATTCCTGCTTTTCCCAACTATCTAAAATTACTTATGAAATAACTTTCCAAACTTCCTCAGACAATCCATTTTTTTCTTTCCGTTTTTTGGCCATTCATTTTCAGTTTTATGGAATAAACTTTACTACATAGATGCTTTGCATAAATGCACCCATAAATTCACCATAGATGCTTTGCATAAATGCACCCACCATAACACAAGAAAGAATGCTGTTGCCTTGATGACCATATGGTGAACTTAAAAAAGAACACAATTGTTACTTGAATAATAGCCCAGAGAGTAGTCACACAGCCCAATCCTGTCTAACCCTGCAATGCAGCAAGGCCAGTGCAGCCTCTGCTGCATCCAGGGTGCGAGACAGGCAGCCGGGAGGTCACCTCGGGGGAAGGGAACATTTATTCTCTTACCCCGGGTAAAGCGCCAGCTGCCCCGATGGGGCTATTCGAATATGCGCCAGCTATTTTGCTGGTGCAAGTTCGAGAATGGGGATAGGATTTTGGTGTAGCCACCGCCAATCCCTTCCCCTTCCAGGGCCCGGTCGACCAACACCCCCTCCCAGAACGGTCCATTCCACCCTCATGCCCCTCCGCCACTGGGAGTGGAACTTACCTTTCCCAGCAGGTGCTCCACTTCATCTGCAGCTAGTAGAGTGGCACTGGCTTCAGCGCCTGCACTTCCTACTTGCTGCACTTCCTACTTACTGGGTGCTGCAAACGTGCCATAAATGTGTACGAAGCGGTTGCTCCATCAGTCTTAGGCTAGACAGTATTGTGCAGTAAGGCTGCAAACCTATGCATACTTACCCGGGAGTAGGTTCCATTGAACTAAATGGGACTTACTTCTGGGGTAGATTGGCATAGAATTGGCATACAAATCAAGTGATAATTAATGACCCAATCTGGGAAGGGGGCAGTTTTAGTGGCGGTGGCACCCATCGAATTGTAACCCCCTTCCTGGGCCCTTCATCAGTCAACGTGGTTGTGTTGCCTCTCTTGAGAAAGCCTCTGTTGTGTTGTGTGATGTTGCTGGCGCAGGTCTGAGTTGATCCATGGAGCTTACTCTGGGGACAGGGAACAAATGGTCCCTTCCCTCAATGAGGCCTCAACATGCCAGGATACAACGGATGCCACACTGGCGCTTCTACATCGCCATGCGGGGAGTTAGGTAGGATTAGGCCTGCCCATCAATTAAGAGCTAAACCATAATGACTTTTCTCCTAGGAGGAACTGCAGAACTGTGTGCTTCAAGGATATAAATGTTGATGCCTTTTGAATTATCAAATCTAACTACATCCCCTCAGTATTACAGAATTTTTGGAGACCATTTCTGCATCATGGAGAAGCGAATTCAAACCTTTTCCTCTGACAATGAATCTGTCCACAAAGAAGGGGTTACATTTTCGTGAGAGGTAAAGTCCCAATGTTTGCCCATGAAGTTCTACCTTCAAGTCCCAGTATTGCATCCAAAGGCTGCCTTCCTTTGATTGGAAGGAGCCTCCACTGGAGGAAGGCAGACTTTGGATCCTACACCCTGAGTCTCTGACATTACCATACAGTAGGTAGTTCTAGTGAATAGGAACATATGCCCACACACAGGCTTTTAATGTTTTCACTTTATTATTTTCCTTCCCTGATGCCTGTTACACAAATACAATGAGATTGTTCACTTTCTAAAATAGGAATGATACCAACATTGCCATTTGTGATGCAATTGCCAGTATTGCTGTGTACAAGCAACATGGAACAGTCATGTATAGTTTGGAGCTCTTAATGGTTTCTCTCAAGGTGTATAAAATAGAGTGTATACAGTACATAGAATTTACAATATCCTAATTTATATCTTTTACCTACTATACAGTAATTCACCTACTCAGCTGACCATATTGTTACAGTATATAGAAGATTTTCTCACATAAAAACAAAGCTCTAACAGCAGGGAAGTCCAGTGATTTTTTGCCTGACCTTGCTTCCACTTATCACAAACAAAAACAAATCAAGGCAACTGATCGCAGTTATGCTCAAACAGATTTCATTGTATTTCTCTAACTGAGGAGGTTGCTCCTGGTGGTTCACACACTGAATGTAATAAATCCGAAAAAGGTGATGAGGAAGCAAACAGAAAATGATAAAGCATATAAAAATCAAGCTTTTCAACTGGGCCCAAAACTCTTGATGTGACCAAACGGATCCGGATAGCTTTCTGACTACTTTCAGAATGATGAAAACCTGCAAGCCTAAAAGGGTGCAGGTAATGGCAATCACTACAGTGATTATTGTGTAGTTCACTGCTTTCCAAGAGTCTTGCCGTAGCTCCTTTTGAAATGTAAAACATGTGGTCATCTCATAAACCCCAGTTTTTCCATACCAAATAAACATTAGTGGTAGCACAAGCACAATAGCCAGAATCCATACTGCTGCGCTGGTTACAACAGCATGCAAATTCCTGTAGAATTCCACCTTTTCCTTCCACTGAAAGAAAATAAGCCACCTGATTACCAAGGCAGTCACATAGAATAGAAAAGTGAGGTACATGTGGAAGTGTGCCATGAGGCTTACAATTTTACAAAAGGGCAGTCCAAAGATCCAGTTTCCAGTGATGTAGTAATACAGCCGAAATGGCACAGTCACAAGAAAGAGACTGTGCACCGCCACCAGGTTTATAATTGCTGTTGTCGTCATCGATAGCGCATTCATTTTCACTAGTAAAAAGGACATTTTGATGACTCCACTCACACCTCCAATAAACACCACTGTGTATGTTGTGATCAGGACAACATTCAAGGGGTGGCGGTAACCAGTATCTGGTTGCCCCAGAGTTGGGAGGGTTGCATTCTCCTTAGCCATGGTCATAGAAGCTCTTTTTGTCACACCCTAGGAAAAGAAAGAAACCAATTTTATTAAAGTTGTGAACACTTTTTTTGAAAGTGCAAGTCTAGAAGTGTCTGGATTACTTTATTTTTGAACAAGATACTAGAAAAATCTCATCATGGTCAGTTCTATAGACAGCTGAAAATGGAAACAACAAGAATATCCAACACAACCTCTAGGCTGATCGCTAAAATGCTTCCTCTAAGGCAAGAAAAACCCATCATTTCAAATATGACATTTTTGCGTGATTACAAAGCTCTAAAACAGTAGACAGAGAGCTTATCATAGGAATGCAATACGTTAATACATGAAACTCCAAGTGGCTGAATATTGTTTTATTATTGGAAATTACCTGGCCATGCACATACCGGTAGATGGTGCTATACACATTATTTATTATTACTGTTGTTGTTTTAAGAAACATACAGTGCACTCTATTACACATAACCTAGAAAGCTGCATAATTCACCCAAAGCATAGAAATCGGTTTCTATTTCCTTGAGCTTCAGATGAGATGGCTCTGCCTAAATCTATTTGGACTACTTTCTGTTCTGCTTATAGGTATATCTGAAAGTTATTCTTTCCTATCATTGCCTTTTATTTTGCTTAAATTGTGCCCTTGAAAAGCAATTCATTTTGGGATACGTTTTACATTTTTTTTAAAGAGGTCTTTAGACTACTATACTTGAAAGTAACTGTCAATGACAGAAATCGCACAACAGTATTTTGCTGTTATAAGTGTGTCTTGCTTCAAAACCTACTTACAGTAAAGAATGTTGAAACTGAATGGAAGTATATCAAGGTTGCAACAGTGGCATCACCTTACATTATCACATCCTGTGATTTCATGTGGCTTTTGCAAGCATGCATCACATTTCATTGGGTTTTGGGGAAACGCGATCAGCTGAACTGCTTTTCAAACATCAGACCAAACAATTGTACGCTTTAATGTAAGGCTAGGGTCTTGACAGTGCTTGAATTAGAGGAGATTGGGGGGGGGGGGTTAGGAGGCTACAGGGAGACCATGATTTTTCCAAAATTGGGAGATTCAGGGGCTAGGGCTTCTGGTTTTTATTAATGGCCCTCTAACTTCTTCCCCCATAATTCAAGCACTATTTAAGCCTTTAGCTGGCACCAAAGCCTTTGGCTGGCACCTTTGGCTGGTATTTCCAGGTGTCTGGAAAACTCCAAAATCTATAGGTTGCCTAACTAGGGCAAGACATCTGGCCCAGTTGGTGGAGCGATCGTCTCATAAATGCCTGAAGATCTGAAGGATGGCAGTTCAAGACGGCCGGAAGTGTCTGTGTCTGTTGAAGAGCTGCCGGCACACCGAGCTGATAAGTTGCAGAGCCTCTGTGGGGGAGTGGAACTGCAGCTGCAGCACTTGAGTGGCAGTCAAGGTTGCCTATCAGCTGAAGCATGGTGAGGCGAACACCAGAGAGAGAGAGAGAGAGAGAGAGAAAGAGAGAGAGAGAGAGAGAGAGAGAGAGAGAGAGAGAGCTGGACTGTGAAAGCAACATCTAAAATGAAGGGTTCTACGAAAGATTAGAACGTTATTATATTGTAAAAACCCCTTGGGGTTTAGAAAGCCTGCGCATATACCGCCTTGAATTAAAGTCGGAGGAGAAATCCAATGACCAAGAAAGGCGGTATATGAATTTTTTGTTCAGTCGTTAAGTCGTGTCCGACCCTTCGTGATCCCATGAACCATATCCCGCCAGGCCTTCCTGTCCTCCACTATCTTCCTGAGTTCGCTCATTTTCATGTTCGTTGCATCGGTGATGCTGTCTAACCATCTCATCCTGTATAATATATTACTATCCAGAAGTGCAGCGAGCTAGCGAGTGAGCAAGCGAGCGAGCGAGCGAGCGAGCGAACGAGAGAGAGAGAGAGAGAGAGAGAGAGAGAGAGAGAGAGAGAGAGAGAGAGAGAGAGAGAGAGAGATTGGGGAACTTTATTATGGCCCACACCCACAGGGCTTCATTTTTCAGTCATGCTACATATAATCTAAATCAGAGGTCCAACTCATTGAGAGTGAGTGGAACCCATCTCAATTTCCAACCTGCAACATGGTACCACCTCCAGCAAATGAGAGTGGTCACTGGTGGGCAAATGAGTAGCCACGGTCCATCTTCTGTTCCTATCTGGCGATAGCCCAGCAACATGTGTTGCTCCCGCATCATTCTGCCCTTTCTTTCTTTACAGGCCAGTTGGAAGGAGAGGAGGGTTTGAGGGCAGTGGTGAAACGAGAGTGGAGCGAAGGCAAGTAGTTCTGCAAGACTCTGTTACATTGGAGTCAGCGGCCCCTCCCCCTTGCTGTTGGAGCCATTCCAGCAGCAACAGGGGAGTGTCCTGCGTGTTGCCTTTGCTGCCAGAATGGTTCCAACAGCAAGGGGGAGGGGCCGCTGACTCCTGTGTAACAGAGTCTTGCAGAACTACTTGCCTTCGCTCCACCCTTGTTACGCCTCTGCTCGAGGGCAAAGGGTAGCATGGCAATGGCATGCATTGAATCTTACAACGTTGGGGAGAGAGACAGAAAGTGAGGTGAGGCAAAGAAGAGGGGATGCTGCAACTCTTGCCTACCACAAGTACATGGTGCTGGGTGCATGCCAGGAGAGCCTGACCTAGGCAAGTCTCATGTTGTTTCACTTGGGCTGCTTGCAAGAGAGTTTCAGTTCTCACAGGCCTTTGGATAAGAGGCCAAACTTTGGTCTGTTGAAGAAACCTGTCTCCCCCCCCCCACATTGACTTGTGGCAAGGAGAATTCCAGAATATCCCAGCTGAGCTACTTAAAATCCTAAATAATGATGCTGTGAAAGTGCTGCACTCAATATGCCAACAAATTTGGAAAACTCAGCAGTGGCCAAAGGATTGGAAAAGGTCAGTTTACGTTCCAATTCCAAAGAAGGGCAGTGCCAAAGAGTGTTCAAACTACCGTACAATTGCACTCATTTCACATGCTAGCAAGGTTATGCTCAAAATCCTACAAGCTAGGCTTCAGCAGTACGTGGACCGAGAACTACCGGACGTACAAGCTGGGTTTCGAAGAGGCAGAGGAACTAGAGATCAAATTGCCAACATGCGGTGGATCATGGAGAAAGCACGAGAGTTCCAAAAAAACACCTACTTCTGCTTCATTGACTACGCAAAAGCCTTTGATTGTGTGGATCACAACAAACTGTGGCAAATTCTTAAAGAGATGGGGGTACCAGACCACCTTACCTGTCTCCTGAGAAACCTGTATGCGGGTCAAGAAGCAACAGTTCGAACCGGCCATGGAACAACTGATTGGTTCAAAATTGGGAAGGGAGTACGACAAGGCTGTATATTGTCACCCTGCTTATTTAACTTATATGCAGAGTACATTATGAGAAATGCAGGGCTAAATGAATCACAAGCCGGAATCAAGATTGCCGGGAGAAATATCAACAACCTCAGATATGCAGACGATACCACCCTAATGGCAGAAAGTGAAGAAGAACTAAAGAGCCTCTTGATGAGAGTGAAAGAGGAGAGTGCAAAAGTTGGCTTGAAACTCAACATTAATAAAACTAAGATCATGGCATCTGGTCCCATCAATTCCTGGCAAATAGAAGGGGCAGAAATGGAAGCAGTAACAGATTTTACTTTTTTGGGTTCCAAGATCACTGCAGACGGAGACAGCAGCCACGAAATTAAAAGACGCTTACTCCTTGGAGGGAAAGCTATGGCAAACTTAGACAGCATAATAAAAAGCAGAGATATCACCATGCCAACAAAAGTTCGTATAGTCAGGGCGATGGTGTTCCCAGTAGCAATGTATGGTTGCGAGAGTTGGACCATAAAGAAGGCTGAGCGCCGAAGAATAGATGCTTTTGAACTGTGGTGCTGGAGAAGACTCCTGAGAGTCCCTTGGACTGCTAGGAGATCAAATCAGTCAATTCTAAATGAAATCAAGCCTGACTGTTCCCTGGAAGGACAGGTACTAAGGCTGAAACTCAAATATTTTGGCCACCTAATGCGAAGAGAGGACTCTCTGGAGAAGACTCTGATGCTGGGAAAGATTGAAGGCAAAAGGAGAAGGGGAAGGCCAAGGATGAGATGGTTAGACAGCATCACCGATGCAACGAACATGAAAATGAGCGAACTCAGGAAGATAGTGGAGGACAGGAAGGCCTGGCGGGATATGGTTCATGGGATCACGAAGGGTCGGACACGACTTAACGACTGAACAACAACAACAACAAAGGAGAATTCCATGACAAGCCACCAGAGGGGTACCCAGCCGATTTGGCATGTGGGGCCGGGTCCTCGCCGCCCCCCTATAAAACTAATTAGCATAATTTATGCTAATTATTTTTTCCCGCTTTTTTCGCCGATTTTCGGCGATTTTAAGCCTAGAACTGGGGTTTTTAGTAAGTATGTATGCTTTTACCGGCACTTTTGTGATATTGGACGCTCCCTCGACGATTAATAGCCTTCTCCCGGGCGCGCAGCTTCTCCGTGCACCCGGCCCAGGACTCTGTACAATCTTCGTAGTTTGCGCATGCGCAAACCCATGGCATCTCCAGGGACGCTCCAGAGAGTAGTTTGCGCATGCCCAGAACGTCCCTGGAGACTCCGTGGGTTTGCGCATGCGCAAACTACGAAGATTGTACAGAGACCCGGGCCGGGTGCACGGAGAAGCTGCGCGCCCGGGAGAAGGCTTAAAATCGTCGAGGGAGCGTCCAGTATCACAAAAGTGCGGGTAAAAGCATACATACTTACTAAAAACCCCAGTTCTAGGCTTAAAATCGCCGAAAATCAGCGAAAAAAAGCGGGAAAAATTCAAATTTTTCTCGCTCTCCCCCAGAGCCTCCCGCCCCCCCAGGAGCCTCTGCGCCCTTGCGCCCTGGGGCCCACCGCCCCAGGGCCCCACATCTGGCGACGCCACTGCAAGCCACACCTTGATTGACCATCTTATTAAGACATGTAAACAATGCCACATCCTGGGAGTTTCCGGACTCTAAACTGGACCATTTGTGATCACAAAAAGATGTGCCTTTAGCCCCTGGATTCTTTGAAAATTCAACCATGAGCCTCGTGTTAATCAGTACACAAGTCTCCTGAGCAATTGTGAATTCCCCAGCCACACCTGTCTTAGGGTGCTACACAATAGGATATGACAGCGTTTCCCAAACTGTGGGTCACAACCCACTGGTGGGCTGTGACCCGATTTCTGGTGAGTGGCGAACAGAGCCACCAATAAAAACATGGGTGATCAGATAACGAATTGCCTCAAGTCCTGAGGCTATTAAAAAAATCAGATAGCTTCTAACAAGAGCTGAGATAGCAAGAGCTGAGTTCTTGCAGTTTGCAAGCTTATGTAAATACAGGGAGATAATTGTTTGAGCTCCTTTTTCTGGTGCATTTTTTTTTCCAAATTCATCAATGAGAGGTAGTGGGGGCAGGTGAAGGCTGGGTCACATAACTAAGCCCCTCAAACCTTGAGGCTATTCATTAGGGCTGCCTCATTAGGAGAAATCAAGTTTTTTTTTGCAAATAAAGAAATAAAAATATTATTACTTGTAAATAAATAAATAAATAAATTTTAAAAAAGTCTCGTGAACCTAGGTGGATCCCGATAGAGTGTCATTTAAAAAAGTGGGTCCTGGTGCTGTGTGGAGAGGGGAAGCAGGTGGGAGGTGGAACGGGGAGAGCAGCATGCACCAGAATCCTATCCCCATTCCCTCTCCTCTTCCTACTCACTCTCCGCAGTTCTGTGCCAGCAAAATGGCTGGTGCGGATCCAAGGAGATCCATTTGGGCAGCAGAATCTTGCCCCAGTATAAGGGAGTGAAAGTTCCCTTATCATGAGGAGACCTCCACGACTGCCCCCCCCACCATAGGATGCAGTGCATGCGCCATTGGTGTGGCTGCATCGGCGGGGTGGGGGAGGTTTAGTTAGGATCTGGCTGCTTGTCTTCCAAACAGACCCACCTCAACTCTTTTGCATTCAGGTTTATCTCTTTAACTATACGTACTTGAAACTTCTTGAAAATGAACGCTTGATTCTTCAATACTTTAGCTGAGTTTCAGAGGCCATGACTTGGCCACTATACTAAAGTGACCAAAAAAGATGAAAGTCAACACCTACAATATTTTTTGTCTGTAAAGAAACACACAATACTGTTGATAGTGCTAACATAGATGTACTGTAATGACAGGGAACACCGAAAAAATGTATTGGCATTCTAAATTGACATTAAGGCTTGGCCTCAGAATATTCGGGCACACTGAATCATCTGAGCAGAATGTCAGCTCAAATCACCTCAGTTGGTGATATTTTCAGAAGAGATGCTTATTTTTAATAACTGCACATTTCTAACCGGCTGTCACTGGCTTAATATAATCTCTTCTGTTGGGTCTCCATGGGTTCTTATCTATCAAAAATTACTAGATTCTCACTGGACGATGCTTTTCATCCAGTAGTGGGTACAGCAGTTGATGATATAATTTTTTTTTAAAGAACCACCAACTTTATTTGATCATCCAGGAAAGGGTGATTGACGGGAATGAAGATTTGCTGTTGCTAAGGTTACCATTAAAACGTTCACAAGGAACAACGCAGGTCCTGGCTTGTATTTCCTTGACAATACACCAGTTGGCGTGGGCATGTGTGTGTGTGTGTGGATATATGTATATGTGATTGTGTATATTCCTGGGGCATCTGCTTGCCCTGTTTTGATGGATCCATTTCAGTCTGAGGCTGTGGGGTGAACTGGACAAGAGGAGTTCATTCCTGTTAGTTCTGCTCGACCTTTCAGCAGCTTTACATACCCTTTACATACCCTTCTGGACCTCATGGCAAGGATGGGGTTAGGGAATGCCATTTTACGGTGGCTCTACTGCTACCTGTTGGGTAGATTCCAGACATAGTGCTGAGAAACAGCAGCTTGACTCCCTGACTGTTGGCCTGTGGGGTCCTGCAGGGCTCCATCTCCTCTCCCATGCTTTTTAACAACTACTGAATTTGAAATTGTTGGAAGACATTATCCAGTCAGTTTGGAGTGTGGTGTCACCAAGATACTGATGATACCCAACCAGGGAAAATGCGACCCAGAACACAACCTGATGCAGGTTTGGGTCTACCACCCCGGGCTAAAAAGAACCCCAACCCTGAAATCCTTACAGTGCTCTTCATGCGCTGCTTTAAAACCCAGACTCAACTTCTGGTTTTCAATACAGCATAAAAGGAGCCCAGTAAGTAGAGGAATGATTGGTTTCATGTTCAAGCAAGCGTGAAGCAGAATCTGTTTCACACTCACTCCAGTGTGAAGCTGATCCTTCTTGGATTGAGGGAGGGAGGGGGTTAGAGGGAGGCGGCACCCCGTATCCACAGGAACCCTGAGTCCACCACCCCTTCAGACCCTTCAAAATCTGCCACTGATTCAGCTGGTAGCTGCATGGACATTCAAGGCCCTGTACCCATGTCACCCCTCTGCACCATAGGGAGTGGAGCGATTGGCTCGGCCCACCGAAAGCGCTGCCTCGGTCACACGTCCTGCCGCCGCAATAGGCTCTGGAGGGAGTGGCATGCCCCTCGACCATGACACGGCCAGGGTTGCTGGAAGAGGGGATTGGCAGGCAGCCGTGGCTGTCAGCGACTCCCTGATGAGCCCTGGAAGGGTGGCCGGGGCAACCTTTCGGGGCAGCACGTCCTTTGATAGGGACGCCACCGGCGGGCTCCACATGCTTCCAGATCAGGCCTTGAAGGAAGTCTCGCGAGCGCGAGACTTTGAGGGAGACGCGTGGCCAGAAACGCCTCTTGGCAGGCTCATAAGGAGCCAGCTGACTGCCGAGAAAGGGTGGTGGATCGAAGGAGCTCCAGACCAGGGGGAGAGCCAGTTTCAATCCTCGGTGACAAGCCAGGGGGGAGAGAAGCTTCTCTGGGAAGGGAGCCAAAGAGCCATCCGGGGGACCCGTCTTACCAGCCGGAGGAGATGGACCCAGGGATCGTTGTCCTCTCCTGGCTGGGTCACATCTGGGAGTGGGGCAGGGCCCAGGTGTGGCCATCCAAACCACCCACTCCCCGGTTAACTAGACCTGCCCGTGACCCCACTCAGCCATGACCAGACGCCGACCTACTTCACTGATTACCTGGTAAGGGGGACCACCACCTGAAACAACTTACTCTGCTTCGACGACCTACAAGGAGAGAAAGACGACAATCTGTTAACTTGTGGAACGTAACTCGGGGGACCTATGCAGGAACACGGCCCCAATGAATGTAAAGACTCTATCTCAATTAAACCATGTGCCTCATCATACCAGTAAGTCCGCTTCTTTATTTTTGAGGGGCCCGGGGAACCGGCTGCTACTCACTCCAACCTCCAGATTCTGCCAAAGGCACCCCCTTTTCAAAAAAACCCCAGGGATATGGACGTGACAACCCAACTCTACCTCTCATTTCCATCTAGCACCAGGGAGCTGGTGGAGATTCTGAATCAGTGTCTTACAACTGTGAAGGACTGGATGTGGGCTAATAAATTGAGACTTCCCATCAACCAATGCTTGAAACCCCATTTTTCATTTAGAGAAGTGAATAAAAGCCCAACCCTATCCCGCGCAGGTGCAGTTGCACAGCCCATGCCATATCCAGCAGGGGAAGGGGAGAGGCTGGAGGTCTCCTCGGGGTGACAATTGTCCCTTTATCCCGGGTAAAGCCCTAGGCAGTGCTACGGGTCTCCTTGGATCCGTGCCAGCTATTTAGCTGGCGCACATCCAGGAGGCCCATGTAGTACGAATGGAACCGGGAAGGAAGATAGGATTCAGTGAGCACCTGCACTGCTGATCCCGCCCCCTCCCCAGGCCCAATTTTCCCACCTGCACCCCCCCCATTATGCCCCATCCTTGCCCTCTCCCCGCCCTCCCCCAGTCCTGCACTGCTCAGAGCAGTCCTTACCTGCTCTGGTGCACGGACATCTGGATTCAGCACCGGTGGGACGGCACAGGCCTTCTTGCCAGTGCTGCTTACTCACACTGGGTGTCGCAAATATGCTTTGTGGCACGTTTGCGACACCCTACTCCGGCACAGCAGCCACTGAACCGGCATAAGCAAAGAACAGGATTGTGACGTAAGTTATCTAATGAAGTGTTTATTTCCCACTGCTTAAACATGCACTAAAGTTTTACACAGTTATTGACAGACACAGGCACAGTATTATAAGTCAGTCCTATGAGGCACAATGCTACTCTGTCTGTGTAACCCCAATCTAAACCCTTTACATTACATCTGTACAGTCTGGACAACTTGACATTGTATGAGGGTTGCTGTGCCTGTAAAAGTCACTGTTACCACAATGTGATGGCCCTTCTTGAAGACAAGTTTGCAGAACAAGAGGATGAAATGAAGGCAATTGCTTTTCAAGATTTCTTTTGAAAACAATAATCAAATCTGAGGAATGGGGAGAAATAGAACAGGAGTTGCTGTGTATAGCATTCTTAGGGTTCATTAATCTGCAACAGCCCTACCTAATTCAGTAAAATTAGAGAATATGTTAGGTTAAGCACCTTAATATGAATTGAATACAGTATTTGCTATGTTGTGAAGCCAATTATTAAAGGATGCTTACGTAAAAGAAAATTTCTCTAGATGAGTGGTAAGGGGGCTGACATCAAAACCTTGCAAAAGCCTTCATAAAGTGGCTCATCTGCTCCCCTCCGGCGGTCACTTTCGTAAGAACAATGGAAGTGTCTAATAGACAGAGTGGATCTGAAACAGATAAAGAATTGATCTGAGAGTGAGAAAGGTGAGCTATTGGAATGGAAGCTAAGAAAAGAGCTGGGAGGCAGCCATCATACTTGGGGAAATAGGGAATGCAATGTTCCTTAACAATATGTGAAGTACAGTCAATCCTCGCTACCTGCAGATTCGCTACCCGCAGATTCGCTTATCTGCAGGAAGCAGGAGTGCCACTTACCTTAAATTGCTAATTGTTGTGAACCAGCTAGTTACAGCAAACTACAAGACATAAATGTGTTTAAAAGATCATCTGTGGTAAGACAAGGAAAACCTCATCATCCTTTAAAGGTCGTGATAGCAAAAAAATGATTTAATTCAATACATTGGCCACTGATTAGCCAGATAGTTGATGCAAAGTCACTTTCTGGTGTTTTTGCTTTTTATGACACAGTACATACATCTCAACGTCAACAAGACAGTATGGACAAGATTTCTAATGCGATTTGTGCGTTGTGTCAACCACACTTTGTTGCAATTGTGACTTCCCCTTTTCTAAGAACAGTCAGTGCAAGAAACAGGAAATGTACTAATCAAAACTTTTGAAGTATATTTTATATCTTCTAAAAATTGATTAAAGTTTAAAAATAACATGGCGATGTTAGTAAATTATTGGCAAGATTTTCTGACACTACTGTTCCCATCCGTTAGCAGAGAGGGCACTAAGCTGTATAGATCTCCCACTGGCCACAAGTATCTCACCCTTCCTTCTTTTGAGGAGTGGCAAACCACCAGCAAGCACCTACTACGAGTGCTTTTAACAGTTCGGTCTGTTTTTCTCACTTGTCGTATTTTCATAGTGTGTATCAGACCTTTTTGCAAAGTGGAACAGACACAGAGTGTCATCACATTGACACTATTTTTGGTTAGTGGCTTTTTTACTTTGTCTTTTTACCACTCTAAAATGTCTTGACTACTTTTGAAAGTGTTTTTTTTCCTTTTTAATGCACTCCATCTCATTTGTTACATCCTTCTGATCAATGACCCCTTACGATTGTATTTTTATCTTGTGGAGGCAAACAGTGTGCATTGTGAACTAAGAGATCCCTGGTTCAAATCTCACTTCAGTCATGAATTCCCTATGTGGCCTCTGTCTCCTAGCCCTAGCTATAAGAATACTAACCTACCTTAGTAAGGTAAAGGTGACCCCTGACAATTAAGTCCAGTCGTGTCTGAATCTAGGGTGTGGTGCTCATCCCCATTTCAAAGCCGAAGAGCCAGCGTTGTCCGAAGACGCCTCCATGGTCATGTGGCCGGCATGACTCTCCTTGCCGCAGTGCGTAGCATGCGGCTGGAACACGGAGCACTGTTTACCTTCCCGCAAGCGGTACCTATTTATCTACTCGCATTAACATGCTTTGGAACTGCTAGGTTGGCAGGAGCTGGCCAAGCAACGAGAGCTCACCCCGTCGAGGTTTCGAGCTGCCGACCTTTCGATCGACAGCTCATGGTTCAGCGGTTTAACCCACTGTGCCACCCGCTGGCTTACCTTACAAGGTTGTTATAAGAATTATATTTCCCACGTTACAAAGGGAGACTGAGACAGTAGCATATTAACTGAGTTCATGGCTGAAGTGAGATTTGAGGAAGGGATGTAGGGGCTCCCAATGTAGCCCCAATTGAAATTGATAATGGGAATTCCCACCATGTGTCAAATTTGGCTCTCAGCTGCCTCACAAGAATTAAAAGAGAGAAGCTGAGCAACTTTAGTACATTCAGTTCGATGGGTTGTATCCTAAGAAAGTTAGTATTCCAAAATTCCTTTGAAATAAATGGAATGTAAATGTATCATGACTAACTTGCCTTTGATTTCATTGGTGCTGAGGCATATCTAACTTTATACAACCCAGTGTTTACTAGTTGTTCCAGTTTTTTTTATTGTACTGTACATACTTAAGGCTGCAATCGTAGACAAGCTTACTAGGGAGTAAGTCCCATTTGATACAATTCTTAATTCCAAGTTGATATGCATAGGCTTGCAGTGTAAGGCCACTAGGAGCTACCCTTTTTGTGTGAAATAATCCTTCCATCAATATATTGTTCATTCAATTTTCAGTCCCTCTTCATATATCAGGGGTGGCCAAACATGCTTAGAGCCACATGCGATAAACTTTAGATGTTTGAGAGCCTCAAGAGAGATGTCTGAGAGCCGCAATATTTAAAAAACATTTACATTCTTAAATATATTTACTCCCATGAACATTAAATTTATGTTTTAATCCAGTGGACTCTCAGTTTATACCTGGTATAATAATTATAAAGCTTGAAAATTGCTTATTTATCTTTTATATTAATTGTGATGCAAAAAGGAGCTCAGCCAACAATTTTCCAAGAGCCGCACATTGTATGTCAAAGAGCCACATGTGGCTCGGGATCCACAGTTTGGCCACCCCTGTTATATACAGTATTTTATCCCAAAACAAACATTTTCAAAGGTGTCGCCTGTTGCTTTTTATGTTTGCCAAGAACAGCTACTGTATCATTGTTAAATATATTTTAAAGTGCTTACCTGACACTCATAATTCTGAAAAATCCAGGCATCCACTAAGATGAGTCAAAAGTCAATCCAGCAGCTGAAAGTTGAAGAGCTGGGACCAAATGCTTGTGCTGTTGTTACTTATACCTAAAACGTCATAAAAACTGAACCACAAAACCACAAATGGCAGACTCCCATTCTCTGACTTGATCTCACAGGCAGCTGATAAAGATCTTAATTGTTTCATTCTTGGCTTTTAGAAAAGTTAATATTGTGTTTATTTGGAACATGCCAATGGATAAAAACCTTTGTCTGCGGCCCATAAGATCTGTGTAGAAGAAAGTCAAGAATAGAATGTTTTCTGTGCTTTTTCTCTGTGTTTCTCTTTGCTCTCCCCAAGCAGCTGTCCAACAGGGGAAGAGGATACAAGACCCTCCACCTGATTAGTCATGTAGATCAGGGGTTCTCAAACTTTGGAGGCCCAGGTACCCCCTATCACGGTCCAATTTTCTGAAGTACCCCTTGCTAATTAACTGCTGATTAATCAATTAAGTAAGTAAGTAATCATTTTTCTCCAAGTCACAGTTCCCAAAATCAGCTCCTCCCTCCCCATCCCACCAAAATACATTTTCCAAAGTACAAAAATAAGCCCAAAACCAAAATCAGAGAGACGGAAGGGCTCCAAAAATAATTACAATTTAAAATACATGTTAACACTTAATTAGCTGCTGATGGGGCAGATAAGGGGCAGGGCTTGGCATACCCCCAGCAAGAGGTCCACGTACCCCCAGGGGTACCTGTACCACAGGTTGAGAACCTCTGATGTAGATCACAAAGGAAGCCCACAGCATGCCGTGTCTGCAGTGATCAGTATGATCCCAGCTGCCGCTTGGTGAGTTTGCTGACTTACTTGTTTCAGTCAAGCCACTGTGACTTTGAAGACTCCATGACAAACAGTGAACCAACTGGTGCAGCCAGATCTCACTGGCACCTATTACTTAGCTGTCTGTTGGATAACTTGCAATGGCACAACAGCCCTGCTGGGAGGAGATGGTTGGCAACCCCATTTGTGTGTTTCCTTCTTTGGACTATGTCAGCGGTTCTCAAACTTTTCCGTGCTACGACCCACCTCATCCACCCTGGTGAATCACGACATGCTGCTCCTTGTGGTGACGGGGGCCTCTTCTCTTTACAGCACAATCCTCAAAGAAAAGCCGGTGACGGAACGAGCGTTCCGTCTCCGGGAGGCATTGCGAACGTGCCGTAAAGCAAGTTCATGACCCCTCAGGAGTAAGGGAAGCTGGCGCAAGGCCGGCCTCCCTCACTACAGTGCCGGACCAGGACGCAGACGGCATGTACTCAATGTCCGAGGCCCCCCTCCCTCGCCTGGGGGCCATTGGCCTACCCGGCCTGGGAGGGGGAGGGGGATGGTATCGGACATATCCCCAGTCCCGCCGGGCCAGCTAGGCCATTACATGGGCTCCTTGGACTTCCGCCAGCTATTTAGCCGGCGGAAATCCGAGGAGGCCGATAGGGCCTGCCCCGGTTTACACTTGGGGATGGGGACGAGCGTCCCCTTCCCCGAGTAGACCTCCGACCCAGCAGCAGAATGGCCGCCAGTACACAGGATCCAGCAGGCAGCCCTGGGCCACTGGCCGGATTCTTACAGTGGATTGCGCTGCCAGGCCGGCTGCCTCAACTTGCACTGGCTTGAGCTGTAACTCAAACTGACTCAGTTTCAGAGGTCAAATTTAGCAGTGTTTGACAGTTTGGGGATTGTTGACGTCGGTGAGCAGCATGAACATCCTCAAAGTGCCTCTTATTAGGCTACCAGTAACCACAAGACTGAGTGTTTCAAAGAAGATAGAGTTTATTAAAGACTATAGGCAAACAAGAAAAAGGCACATTTGCTTCAAAGTACTTAAGAGATCAGTTACAGAGCTTTAAATGGTTGCAAGTGAAAGAATTGTAAATAGCTGCATTTGGATAAGCAAGAGTTAATTGTAAAGAGAAAGGAGAAAAAGTAATTGAATGAGGCTGCGCTATACTGGGTTTCCTTGCCAGCCAGCTAGCTAGCCAACAAGTGGAAGGAATTATTTCAAATTGGGAAGCTTTGAAATACATGTAAATTGAGGCTTAGAAGGGAGAGAGAGAAAGGAGGTGTTAGAACAAGAGTGGGGAACCTATTTGCGGTGGAGGGCCATTTTCCCATGGGGAAAATTTGCCGCAGGCCGGCTCTGGCCGCCTGAAATTTTGGCCCCCCCACCGCAAATTTGAACACCCCCCCGCGAATTTACCGCTCTCCCTCCCACCCACCCACCGCTCTCTGAACCTCCACCCACTCACTCTTCTTACCTCAGGCTCCTTGGCTCTGGGCCGCTGCCGCCGCCTTCCCGCGCCGCCTCCTTTTGAAAGCGGCCTTCCTGTACCTGCGCAGATCGCCACTAAGGCCGAGAGGGCAATCTCTCAGCCTCAGCGGCGATCTGCGCAGGTACAGGAAGGCCGCTTTCAAAAGGAGGAGACGTGCGGCGGCGGTGGAGCCTCCGGTCCGGTCCGGTCTCGCGCGTTCTGGATCGGTCCGGTCTCGCGTGGGCCGGACTGGATCGTCCCACGGGTCGGAGGTTCCCCACCGCTGTGTTAGAAGGATCAAAGAAGGAAGAAGGAGAGATTACCAATCTTTTTCTGCTGGGTAGAATTAGCGTACGATGTCAGTCTAAGCAGCTAGGGCTGGCCCGCACAATTCCAGGATCCAGAGGGAATAAAAATGCGGCAAAAAGGTTCTCCTTTGAGCCAGGGAGGTAGGATGAGGGCAGCTACCAGAGCAAGAGACTTCCCAACAGTGGGGCAGTCTGGCAAAAGCAGATAGCATGGTGGCTTTCAGTAGGTAAGAAAGCACCACAACATGGGGGGGGGGGGTTCTACAGGCAAGAGACCTTCAGAACACACCGCAGGATGGGTGCCTTGGCAAATAGCAAGATGAAGAAAATGCTCAGTAGCATTACACCTCCACAGATTTGAGGAGTGAACACCTCAGAGGCGTCGCTCTCGTGAAGCGAGGAGAGCGGGTCACCTCTAGGTGACGCGCACACAGAGGTGATTCGCACATGCGCGTGCGCGTGTCACCTCCCCTGCGCGCGTCGCCTCCGATTCCGAAGACGTCCCTGGAGCCGGCTCCTGGCCTCGGAGGGGCCTTCCGAGGCCAGGAGCCAGCTCCGGAGACATCTTCCCCGGCTGCCCTTTTCCCTCAGGAACGGTCTGCGCATGCGCGAAAAACGGTATAAATTCCGTTGTGATGCAGAGCCTTTGTCAGAGGGCCCTGGCGCGTCGGCTGGGGTGGTCGCTCCAAGGCTTTCTCCCAGCCTGGGAGCCTCTGAGGCCAGGTGAAGGCCTTGGAGCGGAGCCGGCTGCAATGGGGGGGGCAGTGTCGGGGGGGCGCCTGGGGCAACGTCCCGTCGGGTCGCCCCCCTCGGAAAATCGCGGCGCGGTCTACTGGCCACACCGAATTAAGACTTAGGGGGTGGGGTGGGGGATTAGGGTGACGTGCGTTGCCCCGCCTTGTGGCAGCACGCATCCTAGTGACGCCGCTGCCTCCACAGGTTGGGGGAGTGAAGATGACCTAAAATGGAGGAGGTTTCTACTGGGAAAGAGACCTCCAAACATGCAGCATGGAAATTGGACACCTTTCAGAATGCAACACGACAAAGTTCTGCTTCCAGGGCAAGGGCAGTTATACGACTGTGCACAAAGGAAACAAAAGCATTTCTGGGTGGACAATAGAATCTGGAGCTTCTCCTTGGGTATGCAGCCTATGGTGTCGCAAAGATGCCATAAGGCACGTTTGCGGAACCTCAAGAGTAAGCGGCGCTGGCACGAAAGCTGGCGCCGCTCACTCCGCCACCTACCTGGACCTGTGTCGGCTGACCCAGGTGAGTGCTGCGCAGGGGTGTGGGGAGGGCGGACTGGGGTGGCGAGGGAAGGGGCCATTGTTTGGTCCAGTCTGGGAGGGGGTGGAAATATCGGCTCTGGGTTGCACCGATATCCAACGCCCCTTCCCAGGTCAAGCCAGCCTTATAGTCCTCCCCTGACACTCGCCAGCTAAAGAGCTGGCAGGCATCTGAGGAGGCCCAAACATCCCCTTCCCCAGAGGTGAGCCTGGGCCACGCTGGCACGGCCCGCATCCGGACTAGGATGCAGCGGCCGGCCCTTTAGACTAGCCACTGCATCTTAGGCAGGATCAGGCTGTCTGTTTGAGTGTGTCCTTCCAGGAGCACACAAAAGGTTTGACTGCACCCCAATCAGAGAAGTTCCTGAGAGTCAAAAGGCATGGCAGGGTGTATGCTGCACCCATGATCAGGTGTTGATGGGAGAGGCATCTTGAAACAGGAATCTGAAAAGGCTGCCCAGGTGACCTGGTCATTGGGCAACTTGAAACCTCAATTTGTTGTGCAGCAGGACTTGTTTCTGCAGCAAAATTCAGTCAGAATGGAGCTCCCAAATTTGCAAGACCTTAGAGGAAAGGAGATGCACAGATGACCAGGTACCTGCGCTAAAGTCTTCCTTCCTCATAATGGACCTTAACTGGTGTGACCTCTCCTAACAGTTCAGCATTACTCTTTTCAGTCCTGTTTACTCACTCACTCTTTTCAGTCCTGTTTAGCTCCAATCGATCAATATTTATTTATACAGTCGAAGACCAGCAACAGTTACAAAACAACATTGCATATATTATTACATAACCGTTAAAACTAAAACCCAAAATTTTTAAAATAATAAATATTCGTACCAAAAAACAAGAGCTTGGGAATGGCTAGATGTTAATACTTTTTCTCAATGCTGACAATGCCCTTACACGTTTTACAAGCAGCAGCCAAAAAACATGCACTCCTTATTGTCAACCATGAATTGTTTCCCATAAGGAGCTCCTGTCTAGCTCCTAAGATTGCCAGCCAGAAACCAAAATGGAATTAGGATAGACTGCACACGTGTTGGGGAAAAAGAGGACATTTATAATACCTATTTGCCCAGGCTTTTCCAGATTATGTCCTCTATCTGGTTTTGCGCTTGCTCCTATGACGTTTTTATTTTTGTCTAACGCTTGTTTGTAATGCTTTATTGTATTTTAAAATATGTTGTTAGCTGCCCAGAGTCTCTCTGAGAATGAGGTGGGATATAAATCTTTCAAAATAAATACAGTACTGTGGCAAAATGCTACACTCCTGCTCCTAGCTCTCTGCTTGCCTTGAATCTAAGTGGTGTATGGCATTATCACAACACTTATGCACCTTTTGGGCACATAAGCACCTTTGGGGCTTATGAGAGCCCTGAACAGAAGCAATCAGATTGGTAGTAGGGGGGACCCATCTCTGTGTGTCTACTTGTCTCCACTGCTCCTCTTTCTCCTTCCATTCCCTGGATTGGAAAAGGAAGAGGGGGGCAGAGAGGAAAATGAAATCTGGAGGCAAGGAGAGTGCTCAGCATTGGAGAGTGGGAGTAGAGGCTGGCACATCATCAGGTAATGGGGGGGGGGACAGCACTTAGCATGTGGCTTCAAGTGTCAGGAGGTCTTGTGCTGGCCCTGCAATCACGATTGCAATATACAATATACACTCAATGCTCAGGTTCAGCAGTTGCAAGCCCCAAAACATCCTCTTTTCTCTCCCCCCCCCCCACAACCTACCCTGCTATAGGAAGGCTCCTGGCTGATGGCCACCCTAAATCTAGCACTCTTGTGCCACAGAGTAGGAGGAAAGAGTTTTGAAAGGGTGGGAAAGAAAAAAAAAGTCCTTTTTCCTTATACCTCTCTGAGGGTCCACCCACTTTGCTATCAGACGGGATGACTGTTTCCAAAGAATCTAATGTTACCTTGTGCTGCAAAAGGACTTTTTTTTTAATCGCTCTTCTCTCAAAAGAGCCTGGCTTAAGTGGGTGGATGTTTTGATTTGCAGGGCAAAAATCTAGCCTATTCAATGCTGCTCATCATAGTCAATTTTTCTTTTGTGTAAGATTCAAAAGAAAAGGCCAGCTGCTCAATATCAATATACTGTACTGGCCTACCAGGATTTAGCCCTGAGCAAATAATCAATAGCCTCAGATATTCCAGTTGTGATGAAAAAGATTATCAATGCCTGACATAATAGGGATATTTTTAATACTGCTCGGAGTCTGGCAAGTGGTTGTCATGGTTTCTGAGCTTGACACAGAGAGAACAACATTAAAAGAATTCAAATAATGACCTGAAATACACCATGAAAAAGAAGAGGTTTTACTTTAAATGCATGCAACTGAAAGCACAATCCTAGGCATGCCTACTCAGAAGTAAGTCCCATTGTGTTCAATGAAACTTACTCCCAGGTAAGTGTATAGGATTGTAGCCTTGGTGCTCAAAACACTGCATCGGGGATGGGCCAGTGTCAGTGGGTCTTACGGACTGTGATCCACAGATGGGCTGGATCATGCCTACTGTTTCCCTACTGTGCAACCAGAGAATGAAAAGGAACATTTGATTCCACCGTCTCTCAAGTGGATGTTGTTCTAGGAAATTAGCATTGCAGGTTTTATACTTGTCATGTCATTTCCCCATCAACTTTGCAGTTGCTGAGTCCATTGAAATAATAACCATTGTACCACCTTTGCTCTTCGACCAGCAAGTAGGCCTCAGAGTAGAGACTGTCAGTAGTACTATAGCTCTTTGGCAGACTTTGAGAGAAATGGGGTCGAGAAGAAGGCCTTTGTGCACTCCCCTCACATTCTGCATTCTCCTCAGAAATCCTTGCTGACTGAATCTTTCTCATTTTTCAGTAGTCCAAGGCTTCCTTTTTCTCTCAGTTCCTTCTAACTCTCATAAATTCCACTCAGCCTTCTCTCTTCTCAGTCCTCTGTGGCTACTTCCATCTAGTCAAAAAGCTTCTTCATAGAACCGTTACATAGAGGAAAACCAGAGAGTTAGGCCTCTACTAAACTGAGGCCCTCTCTCCCCAACTCCTGCTGTAAAGACAACATGTAACCTATGTTTTGGGAGAAATTATATACAGTACACCTTTTTCTTCACAGTTTAATGAACAAAGATAAATACATAGCAACATGGGGGTGGGGGGTGGGATTCTTTTATTTAACATAATGAGCCTCCTTAGGAAGAGAGAAATATGCCGGAACTTCCCCCTAAATAGCAAAGATTAATGTTTACAATTTTAAAAAAATGTGGGGCATGAATGATGAGCATAGACATAGTAGGTGAAAGCATATGACTTGAGGCAAGGATAAGCTTTCTGATTGTGTCTGAAAGGAAAGTGAGGAGGAGTCTGGTAGTACTTGGGTGAAAGATATGGAAAGAACTGATTTCAGCTTTGCCTTTAGGCTAGCGGTTGTTGAAATATTAAGGGGAAAAAATGAAACATCACTTGATGTTTGCTGATATTATTTACACTGTTGTGATCTCATGCTACCTCACAAACAAGGCCAGTGCCTCAAGCTCAGGGATGCAACTTGCAGGGATAGGTACAGCTTGACTGTACACATGACAGCAGGGAGCTGCGTCAGGATCTCTCTCTTGACTTTCACCGAATCAAGGAATATTCTACCTCGTTGGTATGTTTTTGCTGTTGGAATTTATTCCACGTTAGTGTTGTTAGAAGGTCAATAATCAATCAGCAACCAGGTGTGATAGAGTGGGTTTATTACAGTGACACGTGTCAAAGGCTCTCTGAGGAATTCAGCAATTCAGTAGGAGAGAGAGCTAGTTCCGCTTGCTCAGATTATTTATAGTACGTGAAAAAATTACAGAAAGGAAGATCAGGTTAGCAAAACAAATCATATTCTTATTGGTTACAAATTACAGAAAGGCGGGTTAAAGATGAGCTTCATTTCGCATTGGCTACTTTCTATCCTGCGGAGGTTTGACTTACAAAATTCTCAGTATTTCACTACACATTCCTAGTATTATTTTTACACATATAGTCCATTGTTCTCTACTGTTCAGCTAGCTGTCTTAGAGATAGCATATTAAGAAGGAAATATACTTGGCGAACTTCTCAGCTGGACATCACTACAAGCTTCTATTGTATTTCGTATCTGCTGTCATTCTGCCAACAGCCAAACTTCTGGCTGCAGCTAATATTCACTCAAAGTTTTAGTGTTTACAAAAGAAGGAATCCTTTAGCTTTCTATTTGCATACAATCAATATAAACAAAATAAGCAATTGATCAGGTACTGTATATTATGTTGGATGGATGTGTATGCTGGATAAGGTATGTCCCATATGGTTTGGCTTATAATAGAAGAATATCTTTTTATACTTCTGAACTCAGGAATATTTACTACAAGAAAGACACTCTGTTCATGCTCAGGAGATTACTGTGTCACTGTGTACCTGTTGGAGTAGGCATGGGAAGGGTGAGAAACTCCAGGTTGTGTGTGGGCAGAAACCTGTAGATAGATACAGCTTATTTCAAACTACTGTACTGTACATTCTTTCACAGAAGTGATTTACACTTCTGAAACATTTTGAAACTGCCTTTTAAATGATTCCAAATAGAAATAAACTTTATATGTGGAACTTTTCTTTTCTTCCCCCCCTCTTTTTAAAATCACCCTGTATCCTAAAGCACCTATATTCTCTGATATTTACCGTATTTCTTCGATTCTAAGACGCATGCTTTTTCCCAATTAAGCATTTCCAAAAATGGGGTGCATCTTAGAATTGAAGGTCTCCAAAAAGCACCCCAAAATGCAATTTCCTTACTTACCGTTTTTCACGAAAACTGGAAATGGCTGAAAATAGCTATTTTTCACCGAACTGAAGATCGGGGAGGCCTGCAGAGGGTCGCGCAGGCCTCCCTGAAGCTCCCCCAAGCCCCAGTAAGTAAGGAAATTGCATTTTCTGGCGGATCGCAAAGGTACTGCTCAAAGGCAGTGAGGAGATCATCAGCTGCAGCGCGGGGCATGCTGGGGCAAGCTCTCAGGTTCAGGAAGAGAGAGCTCGCAGCTGAGCAGAGGGGGCAAAATGGCGCTGTAAAAATCGGATCGCCGTGGCAGGCAAGCTGGGGAGAGTTGGCGCTGAGCAGGAAGGAGGTGCGTCTTGCAATCGATGTTTTTTTTTTCCTGCTGGTGTTCCTGAAATTAAGATGCGCCTTAGAATCGATGGCGCCTTAGACTCGAAGAAATACGGTATATCCCTTGGCCATTCCAGAGGGGAAAAATATTAGAAAAACAATTAACTCATTAATGGTGACTTGTACCTTCATTATTATAAATAGCAATGATAATTAATACCTAATTCACTGAGCAATACGTTTATAAGCAAGGACAGCTGAAGCTTCTGTCTATGTTCTCTTTTTCCAGCAATGAGATTAATGGCAGCATGTTAGCATCATTTTCACCACTGCTGTATGAATCACAACATGAGTCAAATGACAATTTTCTCTCAAATTGCCACTTTGGCAGCAAATTGCCACAGTAGGGGGAAGATTTTCACCTTAAAAATGGTGAGTTCTTAAGTAATTCCCATTTCAGTTTGGATTCCCAGTCTGTCCAACCAGAAATTATAAGTAACTTGGATTAACAGAAATGGATGAGATGAATAGTCCAAACTACTTAAAGTGCTATATAAATGTTATTGGCAATTCTAATAGCAATTGAAAATAGCACTTGATAGGTTTTGATAAGGTTTATAAACAAATTACTCTGTATGGTGGCTGATGATGTTCTGGTTTTATAGAAACATGATGATTTCTGACTTGCTGTTGACCTCAGAAAGGCTCAGAAATGAGAAGAAGTTCCTTAGCAATATGATTATTAAACTCGTTGGAGAAAACCAGCAGCTCTTAAGAGAAAACAGGCATTTTAGAGAAGAAATTGGGAGGTAAGAGGTGCTTTTAGGCAGCAATTCTCATTTTTATATCTGACATTAATTTATATTTATTTAGCTCCCTCTCCTGGAGATACATTATAATGCTATGTTATGACAGGTGGATGGAAATTTCATCAGGAATACCAGGATTAGTTTACAGCAGAGTGGGAGCTTTGTTGGGGAAATCTGGAGCTCACAGAGCTAATTTGCACTCTGTACATCACATTTCAAACATTACATACAGAGGAAGTGCAAGTCACTCTTTTAGCTTCTTCCATCCCCCTTTTCGATAATATATGGATTAGACAGTTTTCAAAGTTATGAAGTTACCCAACTTTTTAGGTTGCCTTCATATGAACAAAGGCCAACAGTGCTACAGTATAGATATTCTGGTACAGATGATTGACAAGAGTGAAACTAATTCATGCTGTCTATTTATATCATCTTTTAGATACAAGAGTACATTTCCCTCTCTCTCTCTCTCTCTCTCTCTCTCTCTCTCTCTCTCTCTCTCTCTCTCCCCTCATTTTCCCCTATAAAGGAGACCACATTCAGTGTCATCTTCTCCCAGTAAGATGTTTTTAAAGAGTCATTAAAATGAAGAAACTATTTGCTTGAACATGACCATGCAAAACTGGTCACCGTACAACTAAATATTGCACGATGTGGCTCTTGCTCATGTATAATTTTGTTGCCTTTTCTCAGACCGGCAAAATAGGAGGTGTGTCTTCCTCACTTGTCCAACATAATAAGAATAAGCATTTGCATAGTAGTTTTCTGTCACTGCTTTTATAAGCAGGCATCTCCCACTCCCATTCTCTTTTCTCTGGAAGACTTTGAGGGAAGCTTTGTCCCCTGAAACCCCACTTTGAGATCCAGTTCATATGATTGTAAGAAGCACCAAAAGAAGGAACAGAAGTGACTCACATTTCTTCTTTTTCCACTTCCAGTATATTAGCATGGTAAGCAGAACTTATGAAATTCTCCTTTGATTAGATTTTTGGGCCCCAAAGGGTTCAAAGTGTTGACAAATTGCTACACAGAGAAACTGAGACTTACTTCCTGTGTTACATTTGAAGCAGAAATACTTCAATGAATGAATGCACTGGTTTGGAGTTAACAGGGCCAGCTTTTTAAGGCAATTGGACCATTGCTCCCCATTGCTCCCCATGCCTAAAGGGGTCCTGTGGTAGGGTAATCTACTCCAGTCTTGTCAAATGCACACAACAATTTGTTCCCAACAATGCTGTTCACTTACATTTTGCATTTTTTTCTAAACAAAAAATAAAACTAATATTTTTACTAAATAATTCCATAGTCCCTAAAACAAGTGGTTTTGTAACTACCGGTATTTACTTTTCAAAAGTAATCTACACATTTTGTTTGTTTACTTGTAGGCTTACACGTATGCAATTTTATATTAAAATATGCTTAGATCCATTTGGTCCATTAACTCACACTTTTTTTAAGTGCACATTTTGATTGCTTTCCACTCTACCATAGAGATAAAAAGTCTATAATACATTTTATTTGTATCTCTAATTGCACAATCCTCTCTAGTCTTCGACTGGCAGAGTGACTGCTCTGCCGGTCCAGGGTGTTGCAGCCATGCCGTAAGGCACGTTTGCGTTACCCTAAGAGTAAGCAGCACCAACGGAGAGGCTTGTGCCACTCCTCCGGCACTGCAGAGAATGGTGAAGCACCGCGGTGGAGAGGTGAGTTCCTGCTGGGTGACGGAGGGGCGTGGGGGGGGGGGGAAACAGGGCGTTCCGAGTGGTGGGTGGGATTGGTTGACTGGGCCCAGGAAGAGGGAAGGATTGGTGGCAGCCTTCTCTGCCAAATCCTATCCCCCTTCCTGGGCCTGGCCACCATTACATGGCCAGCTCGAATGTGTGCCAGCAATAGCTGGCAGACATTTGAGTAGACCGATTGGGGCAGATGAGTCTCTACTTGGGGTAAGGGGACGAATGTCCCCTTCCTCCTAAGAGAGCTCCCCCCACGCCGACACTGGGTCCTCTCTGGATAGGATTCAGCATACCAGCTGTCAAGTTAAAGTCTCCTTGAGAGGGGAACTCTCTGAACAGTTTTCAACTAACAGAGGAGTCAAACAGGGTTGTATCTTGGCCCCCTCTCTGTTTAACCTCTTCATTAATGATCTGGCTTCCTATTTAGAGGAAATAGAGGGTCATAGTCCCAAACTTGGGTTATTACGTATACCTCTTCTTCTTTATGCAGACGATGCAGTCATTTTATCGTGCACACGTCTGGGATTGAAACGTTTAATAAATAGATGTACAGAGTATCTATGTAAGAATAACCTGCAATTGAATTACTGTAAATCTAAAATTGTGGTTTTCGGCAAATCATGGAAGCCATTTAATTGGATCTTTAGTGGCAACAAAATAGAGCAGGTAAAACAATTTAAATACCTAGGGATCTATTTTCACTATAAACATTCATGGATCCCTCATCATAAAGCTGCCTTAAGTATTGCTAGGGTTACTGCCCAAGCTATTATACGTTTTCATTACACCAGAGGGAATTCTTATGTGCCAGCAGCTCTTGAGGTCTTCAGTGCTAAAATCATTCCTCAGGTCCTATATGGCGTCCCTATATGGATGTGTGCTATGAACCGTTCTCTAGAGAGGATTCAGGCGTCATTTCTCCGGAAAATCTTTGGGTTGCCAGGTTGTGTGGCCTATGCCACTCTCTGTTTAGAAGCTGGTCAATCTCGGGTGGAGACTGTGGCATGGCTGAGATTTTTTAAATTTTGGTTAAGAGTTTTCTACGATCTAGACCAGGATAGTTTACTTACCCGACTTCTCTTGGACTCTGAGCCCCCTTTTGGGGCCACTTATTTTGAAAATAAAATACAATCTATAGGCCTTGCTTTAGATATAGTAGGTTCACTGACCCACGAACAAGCATTTAGAACAATTAGGGGCAGGCTCCTGGATATTGAACAGCAAGAACTTCAGCATGCTGCCAACACGACATGCTCACCACTTCATTATCAGATCCCTATTAAGTATGGCCAACGGGCAGAGTATTTATACCACCTAAAATGCCCATCTGATTGTAGGGCCTTCTTATTGGCAAGGTGTAATGTCATGCCATCAGAGTTACTTTATGGGAGATTTAGAGGGATTCCCTCTAGGGAGAGATGTTGTTCTTGTGCTGTGGGAGGTGTGGAATCTCTGCACCATATGTTATTTTATTGCCCCCTGTATAGTGATCTACGTGAGAAATATTTATATCCGATCCTGTCCAATAGGTGGAGTTGGGAGGATCAGGAAAAAATCCGGATTATTTTACAGGGTGTAGATGTTGTATTAACAGAAAAAGTTGCAACCTACTTAAAGCTAATTGTAAAGAGGCGCAGTGCGAGTCATATGGGTAATGTATGCTAGGTTAGGACTCTTCACCCTTACTTGTTATATGTCTATGTTGTATGTTATGTATGTTTTAATTATGCCAATAAAGGTTCTGAATCTGAATCTGATAGGATTCAGCACAGGCTCTACACCTGTGCTGTAGCCTAACTAGACAGGATTAGGCTGCCCGATTCTACAGACCTTGGCTGTGAACCTGGGGCCCTGCAAAAATGTTTCCAATTGGGCCTTGCAGCTCCTAAGGCTGGCTCTGGAAGTTAACACTACCAATGAAGATCAGAAGCGCCTTGAATACTAAAAAAAGAAAGAAAAAATAACATTGTGCTAACGCGTATTAGTATTTATTTATTTAAAATATTTCTAGCCCATCTTTCCATTTTTTAAAAATAAAATGCCCTGTGTAGTTCAAAACACAACCTAAAACAATGAGCAATGGATAGTCTTATTATTGGTTATGTTGGTGGTAGTAGTAGTAGTCGCAGCAGCAGGAGAAGCAGCAGCAGAATAAGCACTGGTGAGGGACATAATTGGACCTATGTGGCAATTGCAAAGAATCAGATGGAAAGAATGAGAATGTTCCCAGTATCTCTTTTAAATATGAACTATTTTTAAAAAATCCTTTTTGCATTAATTTCCCCCATTCTGTAGCATCTTTAACTATTATTATTTCTTGTAGCCTGCGCTACCCTCAGAGATATGTGAAAACAATGTTGGAGGATATGGAGATAGAAAATGAGATCAAGATCAAGAAGCCAAAGCATCAGCAAGAAAAGGTTGGAGACAAAATTTTCACTGCTTGAAGGCTCCACGGGCAGCCCAATCCTAAGGATGCCCGGCCGGCCTAAATGACTGTATCCTATCCAGGTCCTGGATGTCATCTCTACCACTTTCCTGGCAAGCCTTGGAGCTAATCTACAAAAAATGAAATATTTTCTCTACATTTCATTGATCTGATCTCAATTCTTGTTGGCCAGCCCCATGATTTACCAGGAAGTCCATAGAGTTGACAGCTATTGTGACCAGTGAATAGAGAGAGAACATACTGGGAACTTTAGTAATATTTATTTATTTACAATATTTTTATTTTTTGTGTTGTTGTTCAGTCGTTAAGTCATGTCCGACCCTTCGTGATCCCATGAACCATATCCCACCAGGCCTTCCTGTCCTCCACTATCTTCCTGAGTTCGCTCATTTTCATGTTGGTTGCCTTCAATCTTTCCCAGCATCAGAGTCTTCTCCAGAGAGTCCTCTCTTCGCATTAGGTGGCCAAAATATTTGAATTTCCCATCGCCCTGACTATACGAACTTTTGTTGGCATGGTGATATCTCTGCTTTTTATTATGCTATCTAAATTTGCCACAATATTTTTATCCCGCCTTTCTCCCCGAAGGGATCCAATATAATACTTAACATTTATATAGTGCTTTCACTTCACATGTATTACCTTGATGGAGCCTGTAAGGTTAAACGTGACTATCTTGATATTGTAACTGAGGCCAAGAGGAAGTGTCTTGCTAAAAGCCACCTAGTGAGTATTCATGGCAGAGGCAAGATTCAAACTGGGAAACTACTGACTCACAGTTTGGTCTCTTAGCTGCTGTACTATATCAATTCTCTTAGGCCCACAACGATGCAACATGTTTCTAGAAGCTGAGGTTTGGTGTATGTTTTTAAAATGTGTGTAATTATTTTGCTTTGACCTCAATACCTTTCAGTTGTGTGCCTGTCAGCTTCTCAGACATCAGGAAGTTCTAAGAACAAATGTGATACGCAATGGACTCGTTTGCTGTGATTCTGCTCTGATCTCTGATTCTGTCAGGTGTTACCATCTTTCAAACCCTGTAATGGCTGGTCCATGCTTGGAGCACGAATTATCAAGAAATTCCAAGGTATTGTGCATGGAAATGATTACTGTAATTTTCACTTGGTGGCTGATTGTATTTCTTGTTTAGTGCACAGTCAATTTGGCACTTCACCTGCATCAGCTTCATTAAAATAAATGTAAACTCATGTTTTAATTTTCATTGATAATACTCTTGATAAATTTAGATTTAAGTGGGATGCTTGTTCAGGTGTTCCTATATCTACAGTAATAAAACTTGGCAATTCCAATTTAAATGGGATCCGGCCATGTTCCAACGTCTGAATAGGACATATGTCCCATGTTCCTATGCCTGTATAAAATAATTTGACCATGGTATCTTACCCTCATATATTGACCCCTGCTAACTGGGCAAGAGGCACTTTATCAATTGGTGCTCCTCTTATATTTAGCAGGGGAAGAGTAACTGCCCCCCTTTCACCCCAGCACAGCGTCTTTTCTGGTGGCTGTTTGTTGGTGGGCCTTTTGGGACAGGGAGCCATTTAATCATTTGATTTTGTCTGTAAACCACTTTGTGAACTTTTTGTTGAAAAGCAGTATATAAATACTGTTAATAATAATAATATCTCTAACAGTGCAATCCGACTTAACTTTTGTGCCAGTTTAACCAGTGGCACAGCGAGAACGGGAGGCCCCAGAACAGAAAAGGGATTCAAATCCCCTCTGAATTCTTCTTTTGGAGGGGATTTAAATCCCTTTTCTGTTCTGGGGCCTCCCGTTCTCGCTGCACAGCTGGTTAAACCAGCACAAAAGTTAAGTTGGATTGTGCTGTTAATAAGATACATAGTGACAGATCAGTGTTGGAGATGTTCCTGGAATAGTACACATTTTTGGCCCTTTTGATGGTCATGTCCCAAGGCAATCCTTTATTGGGAAAAAATTCATTACATCATTCAAATGGTTCTTGGTTATAAAATCCCATTTGACCCATTGTTGGTGACTTCATCTGACTTCATTTGAAGGAGAGGAAAAAGCAGACACTTTTCAAGAGTCTCGGATACCATTCATAAATGTCATTAAGCAGAAATGTAATGTTTATCCCTACTGATAAAAACTCTTCCACTTAATTTGGAGAATGATGTGTAATGGCTTACTATGTACTGGTAACTCTTGATTTGCATAATCTTATTTTACCCATTTTCAAAATAGCACAATTGAATAATTAATACCGGAAATGCGATTTGCATCGGCTCGTTTTTAACAGAACGTGGTTTGGTGCTGGGAGGGGGACTTTTTGTGTGTGTTGTTCTTAACCCTAAGAATGACTCTCCCCTCCCCCACCCCTCCTCAAAGCTGTGAATGTGCCCATGTTCCTACTTGAATCTGGGACTTCACTCAGCTCTCTGGACTCTAGCTGCAGCGCCATGTCTCTCTGCCTCTTGTGAGTTTTTCCCCCCAGTCTCACCTAGCAGTCAGATAGGCTGGAATGAACCCTGCCTACCTCTGATTCAAGGCAGAGTTCATTCCAACTTCCAAATCCATGTGGCTGTAGGTCTAACCCCTTACTGATCTCATGGTTCATCCTAGAAATGGGTAGAAGTTCTTCTCCCTCTTCACTGCATCCAGTTCATAATTTTTCTGTTCAAAAATGAGTTAATTAAAATACTACTGACCATCTGAACTTAATCTGAGAGGCTTCATGTTAAGTTACTGGAGATGCTGAGCAGCTGCAAAGGTCCTATCCAGATTGGGAAGAGTGGAGGGGTTCAAGAAGGCCTCAGACAATCTGGTGCATGTGTGGTCTGGTCTGGATCCATCCCATCGCTATTTCAGCCCCATACTCTGACTGCTCGGCCCAGCTGTCCCTTCCCTTGTTAGTTATTATTCTAAAGGTTGCTCATATACATATGCTACACTTGATTATTCAATCCCTGTTGACATTCATTTAAATGTATGGACTGGCTCCACTGAATTGTATTGTGTTTGTGAGCCTGGGTAACATCAAAGCTGAGTCTATAATGAGTCTTTCACTTGATGTTACAGTTGTTGAGTGAAGAACATGAATATTGGACTAGGGCTATTGTTTTCCCAAAATGAAGTGGGATTTCTGAAGCCTATACTTTCTCTTCCTCTACTTTGATGATAGTGATCATCAAAACTGTTCTTATCACATTCCCTTTGGTTAAACACCAGGAAAAGAAGGTAGAAGAAAGAAGGGGAATTTTTTTGAAGGTACTGAAAAAATTATATTATAATGGAAATAATGAATTCCCTTAAGAATAGCAAATTAGGTTTAATTTTCAGTCATACTGTTAGTAAAATCAGTGTCACTTTGTTCTTCTCTGAATAATGTAAGAGTATTAAAATCCTTTCTTTCCATGCTAGTATTCTCAGATTCATTCGATCTTTTAAAAATATTTTGAAATCTCTTGAGATCAAGTTAAGATATAAATATAACCACTCCGCTCCAGAGACCTATTTGTGTTTTATTCCTTTTATTTCCATTGAAATTAATAGGGAAGTTAGTGTGTTCTCTGATCACACATGATTGACACCACAGATGAGTCCAAGTTGGACACAGGCCTGAGGGCACTTGCAATGGCCCACCTGTGATTTGCAAACCACTTTGAACCAGTGGCAGTAGGGTGCAAGTCAAGTCATGCTGCCACAGGCTTCACTGCTGGGCATCCCCAGTCAGCAATGTGAGCATCCCCCACAAAAGCTATGTGTGTGCTTCCAATGGTCAGTCACCAATGGGAAGGGTCGGAGAAAAAGAAGCTATCATGTAATTCGAGACTTGCATTGTAACACCTCGTTTCATCCTTGCCAGTGGCCAACAGCCGGTCTCCCAGGTCACTGGAACCTGGAACTGATTGTGCTCCCATATTTTTGTAAATAAATAAATTGTCACACACTGGCTATATGAATAAAGGTAAAGGTAAAGGTGAACCCTGACAATTAAGTCCAGTTGTGTCTGACTCTAGGGTGTGGTGCTCATCCCCATTTCAAAGCCGAAGAGCCAGCGTTGTCTGAAAACGCCTCCGTGGTCATGTGGCCGGCATGACTCTCCTTGCCACAGCGCGTAGCATGCGGCTGGAACACGGAGCGCTGTTTACCTTCCCGCTAGTGTTACCTATTTATCTACTCGCATTAACATGCTTTGGAACTGCTAGGTTGGCAGGAGCTGGCCAAGCAACAAGAGCTCACCCCGTTGCGGATTCGAACTGCCGACCTTTCGATCGACAGCTCATGGTTCTTTTTTGTTTCCTCAGATATGATGTGTTTTATTTGTGTTGCAGGAACAACAGCATATAATGGAAACAAGAGAAGCTTTGATAGAACAAGGGAAACATATTGAGGTTGATCACATATATTTATATATTTATAACTGATATACAATAGAGTTAAATTTCTTCTGAAGTCGAATTGTCTCCTTGTGATTAAATTTAATTATTTGTTTAGAATATCTAGATATCACTTTTCCACAAAACATTGAAATCTATTTGGTCTCTTGGAAATAAATAAATAAATAAATTTAAATAAATAAATAATGTGATTATGTTTGACATGGAAGCCCCCCTAAGATGATTCGTCCCTTGGCTACTACTCATACTAAAAAACAGTTGCATGAAAATATACCCCATGTTAGATCACAAGTTACTACATCATGAAAGGTGTTTCTTTTGAGTACAAGGCTCAAGGAATCCCAAAGGGCTTTAAAAATGTGTGAGAGAGGGATACATGCAAGTGTTTATTATTCACTTTTAACACATTCCTGTTTTAACTTTTAAGAGTCTTCAGATGAGAATAAATCAACTGCAAGAAGAGCTCAAAAACTCTGCATTATGGGCTACATTGTAAGTGTTGACAATTGATGGAAATGTTTTGTTTGAACGTTTCCCTCCTCCCCTCCACATTTCCCTGGTATCTAAGCCTTCTAAGGCATTCTAAGATTCTAAGGTAATGAAGCCAAATGCACTTCTCCCTGCAGTGCACGAAGTATGCCATGCAATTTTTTTTGCCATGCTGTTCTCACCCCAGTCCCTCATCTCTCCTGCTCTCGCCCCCAAGCCCACCAATTCTCTCCTTAGACGTGCACCAGTTTCACTGATTTCTCCTACTATTGCCATGCCCCCAAGCAGCTCCACAGGTCTCCCCCACTGACCCTCCCACCCCTTACCTCCTCCTCCTCCTGCTCAAGAAGCTGACACTTCTCTCCTTCTCCTCTTGACTCTCTCTACTATTTCAAAAGGCGGATAGATTGGGGAAAGGAGGGAGAACATGGGGAAAGGAGCTGCTCTAACCCTACTGCCACTGGATCAAAGTTGTTGGCACCAGTCTCTCCTCCTCTCCATACGTCCTGCCAGCCTTTCGGCAGGGTGCCAGGAGGAATGTTGAGGGGGTTGGACAGGAAGTGGGTGGAACAGGGCAGTGATGGGGGTGGGTGAGGGCAGATCAGGCCTGGGAGGGAGGGAGGATTGCAGCAGCACACACCGAATCCTGACCCCCTTCCCTGTTCTGTTCTGCTGGCATGGACCAACTCGGACTTGCACCGGCAATATCACTGGCGCAGGTCCGAGTTGATCCAGAGCAGCTTACCCCAGGGCAAGGGACAAATATCCCCTTACCCCAAGGAGACCTCTAGCAGCCAAAACGGCCCTGTGGAATGTACCAGAAGCCACACCGGTGCCACTGCATCACCGTGCAGGGAGTTAGGTAGGATGTTAGTTTGTCTTTATTTAAATATTGCAAGTGACAACTAGACTTGGAGACCATTTGTCCTATGTTAATTTGATATGAGTAATGGGGGGGATTATTATTCTCTCCCCCCCCCCAAAAAAAAGGTATTTGGCATGGACAGATTCTAATTAAATTTTGTTTATACTTAATTTATCTTACTGTTTTTGATATGGATGGATAGCTAAAAAAATAACAAAAATAGAGTATCTTAATTTTCAAGAGCTCTCAAATCATAACAGCTTCTGGCTTTCACGACTGGTTTCTCAGTTTATAGTAATATAGAAACTTGAGAAGACGTTCAGATACACAGTATAAACCCCAATAACAGCAATCAAAACGTTTGAGATTTCTAAGTCCCTGTATCAAGACTAAGGACCCAATCCTAACTAAATCCCTCACCACCAATGTGGCTGCATGAAAGAAGAGCGTGCTGTATCCTGCAGGGGAGCAGTTTCGGAGGTCTCCTCAAGATAAGGAAACTTTCATTTCCATACCCTGGGGCAAGCATCCACTGCCCCAATGGGTCTCCTTAGATCTGCGGCAACTATTTCGCTGGTGCAAGTCCAACGAGAATAAGGGGGAGGGAAGGGGACAGGGAACAGGGTTAGAATCCAGCACACACTGGTGCTGCCAAGATCTGCCCCCTCTCCTGTTCCGCCTTCTGCCTGCCCGTCCAGAACCTTCCACATTCCTAAATACAGGTCCGACCTTGGTATCTGTAGGGGTTTGGTTCCCCAAACCCCTGCGGTTGAGAAAATCTGTGGATATCTGAATCAGAAGCCGGTAATGTTTTTCTGAAAATGATGTAATTTTATGCAAATTGAGTAGACTTATGCAAATAGCACTACAGCCTAACACTTGGGTACGAATGTTAACTAAGACATAGGGAAGACATAGGAATATTATGTTTACTGCACCTGCGCCAGGCGAGCGATGTTACGGAGCCTCTTCTATGGCTCCAGGAGCTATTTCTCCGCCTGCGTGAGGCGCAGCCATGTTTTTATGCTTTGGGGGCTGCCTACAAATTGAGGAGAAGGAGACCTTCAACTACAAAAGGTGCAGTACTGTACAGTACAGCACAACTTTGATTTGACTTTTTATTTTTTTCCACAACCTGATCCGCATTGAGTTAAATCTGCAGATACAAAATCCACGGCTACAGAGGTTGGAGTAAACTGTAAACTTATTGGAGGCTCCTCAATGAAAAATTCAGTAATGGAACACAAGCTGCTCAACAGATAAATTGCCCACCACACTTTTCTTGTAGAGTGTAACTGCAGAGGAGTTTTGGAAGCATTCTAAGATTCTACATAACAATGGTATTGCATTCTGCAAATACCATGTAGAAATTTGGCTGGCTGGTGTTGGAAACAACATATGGGCTAGACGGATTATTATGGCTCAATCTTATCCATGAGCCATGCTGCCAAACTAGCATTCCAGCTGCTGAGTGCACTTTACAGCATCACAAACACTGTTCCGGAAGCACGCAGAGCTATGCGTTTCCAGGCCAAGGAGATACTGCTGCAGATACTGGGGAGGACCCTGCGCCCAAAGGCAGCAAGGAGAAGTCCCGCTGACATTGACAGTAAGAAGTCCCGCTTACTGAGGGGTAAGGGAAAATATTTTTGATGTAATAATGTATACATTATTACATCAAAAATATTTGATGTAATAAAAATAATGAGCAACTTGCACCATGCTATTCCCTCCGGAGTCTGCCAACACGCCCCCTTTGTCTCCTTGTACTTGCTCCAGCTAAAGAGCTGATGCAGGTCCAAAGAGATCAATTGGCAATTGAGGGGCTTACTGAGGGGTAAGGGAAACCTCTCCTAAGCCTCCTAAGCCTTACCTCCTACTAAACTTACCTCTCCTAAGCCTCCTGATTGCCCCCCCCCCCCGCATGCAGCGCAGCCTGTTTTGGCACAGCTGCATGCTATGGTGTGGAAAAGGATAGGACTGGGCTGTTAGTTTGATCAGACAGGGCTGATGTCATTTCAGTGTGTACTCTTTAGAATGTCTCCCCAAATCCTCCACAATTCAGTGGGATTTTGGAGCATATCTGCAGGGTTTTCTTAGCAATGAATCAATTTGAAAAGGGCTCCCTGACAGTAGCAAGTTTTAAGTCATTCATTCAGCAGGCTCAAAAGATATTGCATGGACTCTGAATACACTGCCACTATTGCCTCTATATTTACAATAGTGTCTCTGGTGGTATTTGCAGAGTTGCAGCTATCAGATATTAGTGAGATCCTGACATACACAGCACAATCCTATGCCCATCTACTCAGAAGTAAGTTCCATTATGTTCAATGGGGCTTACTCCCAGGAAGGTGTTATAGGATTGCATCCACAGTGAGTTAACAATACTGTGTATGTGTTTTGACTATGGCATTGGTTCTGTTGCAATTTCCAATTATGGAACCATAGCAGTAGTCGCTCTGGAATGAAACACAAGGTTCTCCCATAATTCAAACTAATTTATCTGAATATTTTGGGAGATAATGAAAATATTTAAATAATCATAATATTAAGTAATAGTAATAATAGTAATTAGAAATTTTGAACTGTGGTGCTGGAGAAGACTCCTGAGAGTCCCTTGGACTGCTAGGAGATCAAATCAGTCAATTCTAAATGAAATCAAGCCTGACTGTTCCCTGGAAGGACAGGTACTAAGGCTGAAACTCAAATATTTTGGCCACCTAATGCGAAGAGAGGACTCTCTGGAGAAGACTCTGATGCTGGGAAAGATTGAAGGCAAAAGGAGAAGGGGAAGGCCAAGGATGAGATGGTTAGACAGCATCACCGATGCAACGAACATGACAATGAGCGAACTCAGGAAGATAGTGGAGGACAGGAAGGCCTGGCGGGATATGGTTCATGGGATCACGAAGGGCCGGACACGACTTAACGACTGAACAACAACAACAATAATAGTAATAGTAATATCTGTCTTTATATACCGCGTTTCTATGTCGTCGGATTTCTCCTCGGACTTTATTCAAGGCAGTTTACACAGACAGGCTTTTCTAACCCCTCCTCCCCGTAGGGATTTTTACAATAAATGTTCTATTTCAGCGTTTCTCAAAGCATTTCTCAAAGTGGAGAGAACTTTGAGTGTTTACGGGGGCGAAGCCAGCAGTGGCGGCGATCCAGGGGATCACTGCCGGTGCCGAAACCACCCCCAAAACCGCCGTTGCGGCACTTACTGGGGCTTGGGCACTGGCATCACTAGACGCGCGTCACCCTGGTGCGGGGACGCGCGTCACCCCCCCTAGGGGCGCGACATTATAGGCGCGGGGGGAGGGGGCCACCCGGCTCCCCCCCCGCATCGCGTCGCCCCCCCCCTCCGGACGCTCCGAGGCCGGCCCGGGAGCCGGCCTCAGAGCGTCCGACCCCGTCGGCGCTCCAGGGCCTTCTGAAAGAAGGCCCAAGCAGCGCGTCAATCCGGGTATTTCCCGGATTTTCGCGCATGCGCAGACCCGTTTTGAGGGCTTTTTGCCCTCAAAACGGGTCTGGGCATGCGCGAAAATCCGGGAAATACCCAGATTGATGCGCTGCCTGGGCCTTCTTTCAGAAGGCCCTGGAGCGCCGACGGGGTCGGACGCTCCGAGGCCGGCTCCCGGGCCGGCCTCGGAGCGTCCGGAGGGCGACGCGCGTCACGGAGGTGACGCGCGAGGGGGTGCGCGCGTCACCCCATGACGCGCGTCACCCCATGGCGGCCCGCCCCCCCGCCACGCCCCAGTGACGCCCGTGGGCTTGGGGGAGCTTTGGGGAGGCCTGTGCGACCCTCTTCAGGCCTCCCCGATCTTCGGATTGCTGCAAAACAGCAATCTTCAGGCGCTTCCGGTTTTCGTGAAAACCGGAATTCCTCTGGCAACTGATTCTAGAGGCATGGTGCCACAACAGAGAAGGCCCTACACCTTACCGCCATCCCTCTGGCTTCAGATGGCAATGGTATCCTAAGAAGGACCCTCTCTGATGATCTTAGGAGAAGAACAGGACTGTATAGAAGGCCGTCCTTGAGGTATCCTGGAGATGTTATAATAAATAACATGGATGTTTTAGTGACCCACTATTGGCTCAGTTTTACTGAGGATGAAATCCCAAAATGATTGTCTCACCAGTTGATTTAAGCAATATGCAGAAACTCCATGTATGACTCATTACATCTCCCTATCATTATAATAATCCAGGCCATACATATGGTTATGGAGTGAAATTCCACTGACAAAATGCTTTAAGAAAGTTTTCTTTAAGGTTAATTGAGATTGTTTTGCTCAAGACATTGTTCCAGATCCATATCTAAATATTTGATCTTCCTAGGCAGGCAGAAGAGTTGAAGGAGGACCATTATGGTTCATGGATATATGAAGTAGATGTGGACCACTTGGGATCACAAGTGAATAGAGCAGGCAAAAGAAGCTATGTGTATGTATGGCAAACGAGTGCAAATTTTATACCCAAAACAGCAGAAAGCACAACGAAAGAATCTGAAGTAGTCCAAGAAACTCCCAACCTTGCACCTCAGTTGTCCAGTTCTGTAGAGAACCTGAAAAGGGATGGTCCTGAAGCAACCACAGAGGATGTGCTGGAAGGGCGTCACGCCTCCATGGAAAGCCTCCATGAAGAAGGTCCTGAAGCACCCACAGAGGAAGGGCGTCAAGCCTCCATGGAAAGCCTCCATGAGGAAGGTCCTGAAGCACCCACAGAGGAAGGGCGTCAAGCCTCCATGGAAAGCCTCCATGAGGAAGGTCCTGAAGCACCCACAGAGGAAGGGCGTCAAGCCTCCATGGAAAGCCTCCATGAAGAAGGTCCTGAAGCCTCCAGGCAAAACCTGGAGGAATGGCTTAAAGAATCCATGAAAAAACTTGAAGAGAAATGTCCTGAAGCATTCAGACAGGATTTGAAAAAATGGCTTGAAGCATCCACAGAAAACATCCAGAACCTCCAACAGGAAAGTCATGAAGAATTGCAAGAGAATGTGCTGACGTTGCCTGAAGCACCCATTCAAAGCCTCCCAGAGGAAGGTTGTGAACTGCCAGAAGTGAATGTGCAAGAATGTTTTGAAGAGGTGACTTTAGTAGTGCCTAAAGTGTTCACAAATAGCATAAATAATAGATGGCTTGAAGCATCTATTGAGAACTTGAAAAGGGAAGGTTGTGAAGCATCCAGAGAGGAAGTGCTGGGATGGCTTCAAGAATCCATGGAAACCTTCCTCCGTGAGGAAGGTCCTGAAGCCTCCAAACAAAACTTGCAGGAATGGCTTGAAGAATCCATGAAAAACCTTGAAGAGAAATGTCCTGAAGCATCCAGACAGGATGTGAAAAAATGGCTTGAAGTGTCCATAAATAACCTGCAAGCGGAAGGTCCTGAAACATCCCAACTAACAGTGAATCAATGGCTTGAAGTATCCACAAAAAGCATCCATGAACTCCAAGAAGAAAGTCTTGAAGCATTCAGACAGAGTGTGTTGAAGATGTCTAAAGCATCCATGAAAAATATCTTAAGGGAAGAGACTCCAAAAGAAACCCTCCCGAAGGAAAGACCAGAAACTTCCATACTGAATGTGGCGAAATGGCTTCAGGAATCCTTTAGAAACCTCATAGAGGAGGATGCTGAAGCACCCGGACAGAACGTACAAGAATGGCTTGAAGTATCCATAAAAAACCTTGAGGAGGAATGTCCTGAAGCCTCCAGAGAGGATGTGAGAGAGTGGCTTGAAACATCCATAAGTAGCCTCAAAGAAAGAGCTTCTGAAGAATCCCCACAGAACCTGCAGGAATTTGTGAAAAAATCCATTATGAGCCTCCAAGAGGAAAGTCCTGAAGTATCTCCTGCTCAGAAATGGCTTGAAGAAAGTGTAGAAAATGTCCAAATGGAAGCATCTAGACGCAATGTGCAGGCATGGATTGATGCATCCATGAAAAGCCTTGAAGAGGCAGGTAGTGATGTATCCAAACAGAGTTTGCAAGCATGGCTTGAAGCATCCATGATAAAACTGAACAAGGAATGTCCTGAAGCTTCCAGACAAGATGTGCAAGGATGGATTGAGGCATCTATGAAGCAACTTGAAGAACAAGGTCCTGGAGCACCCAGGGTAAGTTCACAGGAATGGCTTAAAGCAGCTATGGAGAACCTTAGAGAGGAAGGTCCTGATGAACCCATATCGAATGTGCAGGAATGGCTTCAGGCAGCCACGGAGAGTATCCATGAGGAAGGATCTAGACAAAAAGTGCAAGAATGGCTTGAAGAATCCCTCACAAGCCTCCTAGAAGAAAATCCTAGATTTTCCAAACAGGATGTGAAGGAATGGCTTGAAGAGTCCTTAACAAACCTCCATGAAGTATGTCCTGAAGCATCTAGACAGGATGTAAGGGAATGGCTTAAAGAATCCATAAGGCAAAGTGTCCTCGAGCCAATCCCTGAAGTATCCACAGAGGACCTTCCAGAATTTCTGTGCACATCCATTACAAACCTCAAAGGAAAGAGTATTGCAGCATCCAGCGTGAGACAGATGGATTTGCTTCAAGTGCCCGGATGTAGCAAGGGACCCAAAGATTCCATAGCAAAAATAAAACGCTCAGTATCCAGACTAAGCTTATATTCTAAAAAGTGTCGTGTCCCCATACGAGAGCCTGAGGAATCAGGAAGAAGCTTTGACCAAGAGGAATCTGAAGTTTCTCATGAAGAGCCCAAAGGGATTCTATTACAAGTATTGGCAAAGGGAAAACAGCTGTGCAGAAGGCTCAAAACAAACTTAGAGGTTAGTCCAGTGCTGAGGTTAAGCTAAAAGTGATGGTTTTTTTCTGTATTCCTTTCTGCCAAGGGATATGGTTGTTAATAGCAGTTGTAGTAATATTTACACTGTCATCAATAAAAAATATGGTTTAGAGAACTAAAGCTGAAAATAAGAGCCTGCTTTAAGGGTGCTGAGTATTCTGCACTAAAACCCCCGGATTTTGCAACAAGAAAACAAATTCTGCAATTTCTATAAATTACATCCTAGAACAGTCCAAGTCCAATCCTATCCTTGGCTAGCCTGCGTGAAGCAGCATCACTGACAACTAAGTGCTAGAGCAGTGGTGGCCAACCTTTCAACTTGAACGCTGGCCCTTTAAATGGTTGCATAGGTGAGGGCATTTCAGCAGGTGCCGCTGCTTTAGCAACACCATCAGCACTTGCAGCTGCCAAGATCCTGTCTTCTACACAACTCTTAAGAACACAGTAGCCCTAATGATGGAAGGTTGGCCACCCCTGTGCTAGAGGCTCAGCAAGGTTAACAGGAAGCTTCCTTCCTGTTAACATTGCTGAACCTCTAGCACTTAGTCTCGGTCTACTTCAGTGCGATAAGCATCAGGAGGCTGCTTATCGCGTTTGTTTAAGCAAGACACCAACATTGGAACATCAAAGATAATAGCGGGGGGTCGCACGCGTGCGGGGGATGCGGGGGGATTCAGCATCTGAATAAGTGAATCCGCGGATGCCGAATCCGCGGATACGCTCCCCCCCGTATTGTACCAAACATGTTAGATGTTGTATTTCACATGAATTGTAACAAAATGGTCAATGTTATTAAAACACCACATTAAAACTGCACTTGCGCCTGATCTGCTTCCAGGCACAAGCTCTATGTGGCATGGGATCAGTCTACTTCAAGGATTGCCTTCTCCCACATAAACCTTCCTGGATATTAAGATCTTCTTGAGGGATAAATAAACAACTTTTTGGCAGAAGTAAATTTAGAACAGTTCCAGATGAAGGATTTTTCAGGTGTCAGCCTACCTGAAATCTGCAAGCCACCCAAAGAGTGTCAATCCCCATTTGTCAAATGGCAGAGCATCGGATTACTGAGGTTAGCAAGGGCAGCACAGAGATTCTTGTGCAACTCAGCAGAACTACTACTTTGTTTCCCTTGGCGCTCCTTCACCAGGTTTTGCTTAGAATTAAATCACCTAACTCACTATGCAGCAAAACATCTTCCTTCATGTTTGATAGGTAAGAGAGTCACATAGCATAGGTGGGCATGAAAAGAGTTCCAAGAAGAAACCTGTACAGTCCCAAAATCAGAGTTTCCATTCAAGGTGACAAGAATAGACTCTCAGAAACACCTGCCTAAGAGCAGGTGGTTGCAACAATCAAAGTGAAAGGAGTGACCTCATTACAAAGAAAGAATTCAAGGCTAGGGCTATAAAGAAAAAAGAGCTTTGGCAGATATGAAGGACAGAAAAAAAAAGATGAATTTAAGTAAGGGACACAAAATCAGGGTAACCCAAGACATTTGGGCACCTGAGGCCACACGTGAAGAGCCTCTCCATTCTCCTCAGCAAACTGCATTTGAAATGGAAAGGGTGGAGTGTGTAAGAAGAAGTGTGGAGAGTAGAGGGCTAGAGAGTCTCAGTTCTCTTCCATATGTTCATGTTTTCTCCTTTTCAAATAAGAACATAAGAACATAAGAAGAGCCCTGCTGGATCAGGCCAAAAGCCCATCTAGTCCAGCTTCCTGTGTCACACAGTGGCCCCACCAGATGCCTCAGGGAGCACACGAGACAACAAGATACCTGTGTCCAGTCGCCACTCCCTTGCACCTGGCACAGAGAAAACCCACAAAAAAAAAAAAAAAAAACCAGGAGGTTGCTTATGGCTTGTAACCTGTGATGGTCTTTTCCTCCATGAATTTGTCCAAACCCCTTTTAAAGGCATCTAGGCTAGGTGCCATCACCACATCCTGTGGCAAGGAGTTCCACAGATGAATCACACGCTGGGTAAAGAAATATTTTCTTTTGTCTGTTCTAACTCTCCCTCCACTCAATTTTAGTGCGTGTCCCCTGGTTCTGGTGTTGTGCGAGAGGGAGAAGAATTTCCCTCTATCCACTCTCTCCATCCCATGCATAATTTTATAAGTCTCAATCATGTCCCCCCTCAGGCGCCTTTTTTCTAGGCTGAAAAGCCCCAGACGCTGTAGCCTTTCCTCGTAAGGGAGGTGCTCCAGCCCACAAATCATTCTGGTCGCTCTTTTCTGCACCTTTTCCAATTCAACTATATCCTTTTTGAGGTATGGTGACCAGAACTGGACACAATACTCCAGATGTGGCCTTACCATCGATTTGTACAAAGGCATAATGATATTGGCCGTTTTATTCTCAATCCCCTTTTTAATGATCCCGAGCATGGAATTGGCCTTCTTCACAGCCGCTGCACACTGGGTCGACACTTTCATCGACCTGTCCACCAGCACCCCAAGATCTCTCTCTTCATCCGTCACAGACAACTCAGAACCCATTAGCGTATACGTGAAATTTTGGTTTCTTGCCCCAATGTGCATCACTTTGCACTTACTTACATTGAAGCGCATCTGCCATTTTGCTGCCCATTCTCCCAGTTTGGAGAGATCCTTCTGGAGCTCTTCACAATCCCTGCTGGTGTTTACCACCCGGAAAAGTTTAGTGTCATCCGCAAACTTGGCCACCTCACTGCCTATCCCCAACTCCAGGTCATTTATGAATAAGTTGAAAAGCACCGGTCCCAAGACCGATCCTTGGGGTACACCGCTTTTCACCTCTCGCCATTGTGAAAATTGCCCATTGACTCCCACTCGCTGTTTCCTGGTCTTCAACCAGTTCCTAATCCACAAGAGGACCTGCCCTCTTATTCCCTGACTGTGGAGTTTTCGCAGGAGCCTTTCATGAGGGACCGTGTCAAACGCCTTCTGAAAATCCAGATATATAATATCCACGGGTTCGCTCGCATCCACATGCCTGTTGACCTTTTCAAAAAATTCTAACAGGTTTGTGAGGCAAGACTTCCCCTTGCAGAAGCCATGCTGACTCTCCCTCAGCAGAGCTTGTTCTTCTATGTATTTTAAGATTTTATCCTTAATGAGACTTTCCACCATCTTCCCTGGAACAGATGTTAGGCTGACCGGCCTGTAGTTTCCCGGGTCCCCCCTCCTTCCTTTTTTAAAGATTGGCGTGACATTAGCTATCCTCCAATCCTCTGGCACAGTGGCCGTTTTAAGGGACAAGTTGCATATTTGGGTCAAGAGGTCAGCAACTTCATTCTTGAGTTCCTTCAGAACTCTTGGGTGGATGCCATCCGGGCCTGGTGATTTATTGATCTTTATTTTGTCAATTAAGTCTGAGACATCTTCTCTTTTAACCTCTATTTGACTTAATTCTTTAGTCAGGGGAGACCGTTCTGGCAGCGGTATTTGCCCGAGGTCTTCTGCCGTGAAGACAGATGCAAAGAACTCATTTAATTTCTCTGCAGTCTCCAAGTCCCCTTTTATCACCCCTTTCTCTCCCTCACCATCCAGCGGACCCACCGTTTCCCTGGCAGGTTTCCTGCTTCTAACATATTTGAAGAAGCTTTTATTATTCCCTTTTATGTTGCCTGCCATACGTTCCTCAAAGTCTTTCTTGGCCTCCCGTATCATCTTTTTACATTTCTTTTGCCACAGTTTGTGCTCCTGTTTATTTTCCTCGTTAGGGCAAGACTTCCATTTACGGAAGGAAGCTTCCTTGCCTTTTATAGCCTCCTTAACTGTGCTTGTTAGCCATGCCGGCATCCTCCTGGACTTGGTCGAGCCCTTCCTCCTTTGTGGGATACACTCCCGCTGGGCCTCTATGACTGTTGTTTTAAACAGCCTCCATGCACTCTGGAGCGATCGGACTCTTTTTACCTTCCCTTTCAGCTTTTTCTTAACTAGTCTTCTCATTTTGGGGAAGTCTGCCCTTCGGAAGTCAAGGGTTTTCGTGTCAGATTTGCTCGGCACTCTCCCTCCGACATGCATGGCGAAACAGATCGCAGCATGGTCACTGTTCCCCAACGGTTCGGTAACATTTACCTCCCTGACCAGATCTTGAGTGCCACACAATATCAAGTCCAGAGTCACCTGTCCTCTGGTCGGTTCCGTGACAAGCTGCTCTAAGGCACAGTCATTCAACATATCCAGAAATCCAGTCTCTCTTTCATGACCTGAGCATGAATTGACCCAGTCGATGTGAGGATAATTGAAGTCCCCCATGACTACAACCCTGTCTCTCGTTGACACCTCCCTGATTTGCTTCCTTATTTCAAGATCCCCTTCAGGTTTTTGATCTGGAGGACGGTAGCATGCCCCTACTATTACATCACTCTTTGAGCCTGGTAATCTAACCCACAGTGATTCTACGGAGGAGTCAGAGCCCCCCTCCAGCTCTACTCTGGTGGATTCTACCCCCTCTTTGACATAGATGGCCACCCCACCTCCAACACGCCCCTCTCTGTCCCTCCTATAGAGTTTATATCCTGGAATTGCAGTATCCCACTGGTTCTCCGCATTCCACCAGGTTTCTGTTATACAGAGCTCCAAGGAGAGCTATACAGAGCTCCAAGGAGGATAACAGAGTATCTCTTCATACACTGCACCAAATCGGGGGGGGGGGGAGATGAGGTGGCCACAGTGGCATGCAAGGTGTGGGAGAACAGCAGTTGCCACCTTCTGATAATTATCTGCCTGAAGTGACTGCCTCAGTTCATTATGAGGCTGGCCTTGCACAGAACTGCTTGGATGCTGTTTTGAAGATGCAAGTGCCTCACCTGTGAAATCCAGAATTTATTTATTTTTTCACATTTTTTATACCGCCCTTCCTCCAAGGAGCTCAGAGTGGTGTACATATTTCCTCCCCTCCTTTTGTCCTCACAACAACCCTGTGAGGTAGGTGGGGCTGAGAGATAGTGACTGGCCCAAGGTCACCCAGGAAGCTTCATGGCTGAGCGAGGATTTGAACCTGAATCTTCCAGGTCTAAGTCCGACTCCCAAACCACTACACCATCCTGGCTTGGAATTTCATAGGGCTCACTTTCCAATCGATCGGGAAGGCCGATTGGGAAGGCTGGCGCAAGGTTGCAGTGCCGCCGGCGCTGCGACCTTGGCTCCGGCCTTGGGTGTTGCAAATGTGCTATAAAGCACGTTTACCTGGCAAGTAAAGGGTGCTGGCAGGAGGGCCTGCGCCATTCCGCTGGCACTGTATTCAGCGTATCCCGTGTCAGAGCTGGTAAGTTGTGCACGGATGCGCAGGGGCTGGGAAAGGGTGGGGGGAGGTGGGGAGGGGATGTAACAGGGTGAGGGTGGGGGTGAGGTGGTCGGATCAGGACTGGGAGGGGGCAGGTTCAGCATCGCTGGCGTGAGCTGAATCCTATGCCCCCTCCCAAGCCTGGAAGCCCAACATGGGGTTTCTCAGTTCTGCGCCAACCATTTAGCAGGTGCAGATCCGAGTTGCCCCAATGCCTGCACTGGGGCTTTACCCAAGGTAAGGGGACAAATGTGGGGATCTGCATAAGATGCAGTGTGGGCTGCGTGGCTCCGCTGCATGGCCTATGCATAGAATTGGGCTGCCCATCTCTGCCGGGACTCTTGAATTTTAGAGCACCATCCATGACTCTATCCTATGTGTTAGCAATATGTGTGTTTATATTCATGCATTTGTGAATGATAGAATGACTCAATTACCCAGAAAAAAGTACCTGAAATTCTCAAAAAGAGATGTCGCTGGGGGGGGCATGTTTCTTGGATAGAGGTTGCATGATGATGATAAAAGATAATAAAAACTAGAATCATTATATTGTTCTGCTTGATGAAATTGTGTCATATTATATATTATGTAATATATTACATATTATTGTAATAATTATTATATATTAATAATATATATATATAATATAATATATATAATTATATATTATATATATTATATATATTATATATTATAATATATAATATATATAAATAATATAATTATATATTATTAATATATATATATATCAATGTGTAATTAGCACTTTCTGAGTGTGCAAAGTACTTCACATATGCCAGAAGTTCTCACTTAAAGCTGTCGATAGGTTCTTCTTAGAAACTGTGACTTTAAGTGAAACAACTTATAATGAAAACAATTTTACCATAGGCTAATAGATAAACATAAACGTTCCTATGGCATTTTCCCATCAAATTTAAAATGAAATAACTTGTGTGTGTGTGTGTGTGTGTGTGTCTCCCTGAATTCTTTCATTTTATGCATCAGATGAAGTGGATTGTAGTCCATAAAAGCTTATGCTGAAATAAACTGGTTAATCTTTAAAGCAGCGACTTTCAACCAGTGTGCCATGGTGTGCCGTGAATGGTCCGCAGATGTACCATGGGTGTTTGGGGGAGGGTCATTTATTAATAGGGCCATTGGGGGGATGTGAGCCCCCCACTGGCAGTATGGTGTGCCTTGTCAATTGTCAAAAAACTGACGGTGTGCCTTGATAATTTTAGCACCTTGTCAGTTTGCCATGAGATGAAAATTGTTGAAAATTGCTGCTTTAAAGTGCTCTTTGGTAAGACAACAATCTTGTATTACTACCATCAGGAGCAGCATATAAGATTGGCCAAGTGACCCAAGCCCATTAGGGTGGGAACCCAGACCTGGAGCTACTCCTGACTATCCTCCCCATATTGCTGCATTACAATATGGGGCTGAATTGCTTATGACCACCTGGGAGATTTAAACTGGAGAAGTCTTGATTTATAGCTCAGTCTCCTACAGCACAACTCTATACATGTTTACTCAGAAGTCCTACTGTGTTCATTGGGGCTTACTCCCAGGAAAGTGAATAAAGGATTTCAGCCTTAACAACTATGGTACATGAGCTCTTCTATGGAACAATTCACATTTGTGCAAAGGTTGTAATATGTGACTCTACATTAAAGTCATTTTAGCTGATAACACAGTATATTTGATTGAAAACCAACATTCATCTCTTGTATTCCTCCTTTCTTACCCATTCCCAATTGCTTGCAGATGTTTTTTCCTGACCTATGCTACATCATCATCTGGTACGGGTAAGTGAATTCTTTTAATCTATCTAGATCAGGGGTTCTCAACCTCTGACCGGTCACATACCACCTCCAGCGCCACTTTGAGTACCACTGGAAGTGACTGGCGATAACATCGCTGGGTTTTTGCGTTTTTGGAGCCAGAAAACGCAGGTAAGAAGAGAAGATCAGGGTGGGCAGGAGAGCCATTCCCAGAGCTCCCAAGAGGCTTGGCCAAAGGCAGCAGCCTCTCGGGAGTGAAAACGGCCAAAAACGCCGTGTCAGAGCAGGGTTCCAGCGGACCAGCGGTCTGTGTATCACTTCCAGGCGCCCAGAGTACCACTGCTGATACGCAGTTGAGAACCCTTGATCTAGATTGAAGTCCTCCAAACAGAGGTTTTCTAATGTTTGCAATACCAAAATGAGCTAGTACTGAATGAAAATAAAATAAAATTGACGCATGGAACCAGGCCGTGGAGTTCACTAAAACCTTTATCTTTAACATGCCATGTGATCTTGGACCACCTCACTTAATAAGTGTCTGTTTCAACCCATATTTGTCGTTGTTTCTAGCTTTTTTTGTTAACTTCTTTCCCTTGTCTATTTAATATACCTATCTTGCACAAAAATGAAGCACTGGGCCAGGCATGATGTTGTGCCTTGTTGGACCATCTCTTGGTGGTCTGGGTGTGTCATTTGCAGTTGCCCAAACCTTACTTTGGGGTGCACACATCCCTTTTTATTTATGTATACTTATAATGGGAAATATTGGCCTGGATGCAGCACATCTTATGACATCTTGCACAAAAGCAAAATGTTGGGCTCAATGTGATGGTAAGACATCGTGCTGGGAACAGTTTACTGTTGCTGTGGTTATATGTTCCAAGGGACACAAAGCTTGCTTTGTACACACCCATAACACAAGTGGGCTGTCTCTGTGAGTTGCCCTGCCATCATGTCTAGCAAAATGTACAAGACATTATCTAGTGTGCTGGCCCCACACCAATACCCCCTCTCTCTCTGTGAATAATCAAATAAGAAACTAGCAGCCCAATCTTATCCTTCCCCCCCCCTGCTGATGTAGCCACGCCAAAAAGGCTTGCGCTGCTTCATGCGGCGGGGGGGGGGATCGGGAAACTTGGGAAAGGTAAGGGAAAATACTTACCTCACCAATGGGTCGCCTTGGACCTGCATCAGCTGACGCAAGTCCAAGAAGAGTAAAGGGGCATGTTGGGAGGCTAGGAAGGGGAAAGCATCTGGCACAAGCTGCCTGCACCCTTTGCCACCCCTCCTGCCACCCAACATGCCTCCTGCCCTCCCCCGTTCCATCCTCCCCCCATCCCATTCCACCCCTGCCAGCAACTCACCATCGTCAGTGGGCACCCCTCTGTCTTCTGGCACACAGTGTGCCTCTATGGCCTCTCTCCCAGTGCTCCAGCAGCATGTGGCTTCGCTCATTGCTGGAGTGGGTGTTACAACTGCCGTAAGGCAGAATCTGATGCCAGAATGCTTCCTGCTTCTAGTCCAGCATTCTATCCACTGTACCACACTGGTAATAATTGTAAGCAATAATAGTTCTTTTGCCTGAAAAACATATTTTGCCACCAAAATGAACTTTCTGCATGCAGTTGTTCCTGAGTTGATCATATAGCCACAGTCACATATCCACCATCTTGTAATATGGTAGCGACATAATTGAGGCCTTAGATTGAGCAAGTTAATTTGGTACATATGTGGTCAAGAAACTTATACGAACTTAAGATTACACACACACACACACACACACACACACACACACACACACACACATTTGAAGGGATATATTTACAGGGGTCTATTGCAGATCCAGGAGTATCTGGAGGTATCATTTTTAAAAATTCAAATGTGCTGCTGAGATTGCTTGTCATTTAGTTCTTGGAAGTCAGTTTTCTACTTTTACTTTTCCGTTTCCTGTATTGTTGAATAGAGATGGGGGTCATATCTTGCATGCCCAATAGCAGTTACCACTAGGGGGCACAGTGAGATAAGTAACTCAGTTCGTAGAATTCTGCTAAGCAGGGTCAGCCCAAGTTACATTGTCACTAGGTACGTTTTGGTTCCCCTCTCTTCAAGAAGGTTAAAGGGTTGACTAGGGGAAAGTGCGTAAAACAAACCTTGGTTTGGAAGCAGAGAGGAGGAGTGCCTGAAAGTGGGTGGGAATGCAAAGGCTCAGAGACACTGTGTAAGTGCTCATGAAGAGGGCAAGAGGCCATTGCTTAGTAGATGGCCTTGTGTTTTGCAAACAAGAGGGCACAGATTCAATTTCTGATACCTCTTGTTAAAATTATATTACCCAGCAAAGCTGGGTAATAAAGCGTTGCAATCGTGCCATAAGGCACGTTTGCGACTACAGTGTCCTCCAGTGTCCTGTAGACAGCATTGTACCCACTTTCCACCACCACCACCCCCAAAGGTCCCCTTCAGAGGCATTGTTGGGGGACGATGACATGTGGCCGGGGGGGGGTGGAATTGCCGCCAGATTCGGCAGCAATTCGGCAGCGATGATGAAATCCACCCCCTGGCGTTTTTTGGCCACTGTTAGGCCGTTTGCAGCGATAGGATTCACCCACCCGCGCCGTAAATGGCCTAAAGGCGGCTAAAAACTGCAAGGGGTGCTTTTTTCGTTGCTGCCGCTGAATTGCCGCCAAATTTGGCGTGGGGTGGGGCTTGTGATGTCATGCCCCTGGAGGTTTGTGACATCATAGGGGATGTCACGGCGATGGCATCCCTGAGGGGGTGTAGTTACGCCACTGGTCGCCTTCCTGTGCTAATGTACTAATCTGAATGCCAGATGTAAGGGAGTATCAACAGGATACAGGTATCTTGTTGTCTTGTGTGCTCCCTGAGGCATCTGGTGAACCACTGTGAGATACAGGAAGCTGTACTAGATGGGCCCTTTCCTGATCCAGCCAGGCTCTTCTTATGTTCTAAGTCAGGCTAAATAACTACGCATAGAACTGTGCTGCACTTTTGTAGCTAGGAGGGAATTTGGTGAGAATATTGCTCCAAAAGGGGAGAGAACAAAGAAAAAAAGTGAAGGGAAGGTAACTGAAATAGTGTTTAAATGGAAAATAATATGTGAGAGATTTGTTTTGCTCGTAGTTTCACAATTAATTGCCAATGAATGAGGGGAAATAATATTTTCTCTAGTAATTCAATATTGTGATATGTGTGCAGCGAAGGTTAGACATGGGGGGGGGTTGGGGGCACCCAAATGGGTAACAAATGGGTAACAAAAACAGTATTGTCTGGGAAAGGCTTCAGGAAGCATCCCGTAGTTGTTAATCTCTCTCTCTCTTTCTCTCTCTCTTCAGAAAACACCCAAAGCAATTTTTAAAGGCCATCCTGAGCATTGTCATTCCCTTAGTAGGAATTGCGCTTTTTTGGAGATACTACAAAGAGTACTGCTTTGTCAAGCAAGGCCTTAAGCCTTACTAAGTCTACCAGTAGAGAAAGATGCAAGGCTGTATTATGCCAATGTAAATAACATGTTATTCTATTTCACCTGGAAAGGCAACAATGGAAAATAATATCTTCCAACGTTTTTCATATGTGGCAATTACGTGTTTGTTTTGTTCTGGTAATCATTCATCTACACACACACACACACACACACACACACACACACACACACACACACACGAATTTGAGACAGTTGCCTAGAACAGGGGTTCTCAACCAGTGGTACTTACCTGATGCTACTTGCAGCTAGAAGCACAAGCCTTCCTGTGGTGCTTTGGCCAACTGCTGGTGGTAATTGGACCACCAGAACCCCGCTCCAATGCGGCACTTTTGGGGGCACATTTTTGCTCCAGAGAGGCTCCTGCCTTTGGCCGAGCCTCTCGGGAACTCTGAGAAGGGCCCTCCTACCCACCTAAAGCCTCCTACCTGTGTTTTCTGGCCCCCCAAAACCTGAAAAACTGGAAGTAACTGGCGATGATGTCATCGCCAGTCACTTCTGTGGTATGCAGCTGGAGAGTAGCGCCAGAGATGGTACTTGGCCAGGAAGGGGTTGAGGACCCCTCACCTAGAACCATGGGTAAGATTTTCCCAGCACTACCTTGTTGCAGATATCCTGCTGCTTGGGGTGCTTCCAGATGTTACTGGGATCACTGAGAACAAGTGACTGATGGGGAAATGTCTCACCAGTCCAAAATAATTAAGCCAATCACCATCCACTGAGTGATGGGATGTATAGAGCTTGAGAGCAACCAATTAGAGACATTCATGCATGTATGTATTCAATTTCAAGGTGGACAGGGGGGAAAAGAGCAGATTTAAAAGTGGAGTGAAAGAAAATTTTAGGGAGGAGTAAAAAAGTTGGCATTTAGATGAAATGGGAGTGAGGGTGGAGCTCTACTGGACCTGTGTGGAAGCTGGAGTCAGAGAGGCTCATGGCTGTTGGAGATCATGTCTCAGGTTAGTCTCTCACTATGGATGAGTTCAGTTTATCTGGGTGATAGTACTGGGAAGGGCAGGCTGTAGCCCTGCCAGATGCATTTTCCTAGGATGATTGTAACGCCTACCTATAACTGACAGCTTCACAGCTCAATCCTATCCAGGGCCAAACTGCATTGTGCAGGGACACTGATGCAGCATCCACTGCATCCCACGGACCTGTTGAGAACCAGGCCAGGCAAGAGAGGTAAGTAAATAATTTTTTTACTTACCTCCTCCACTGTTTCCTGGTCCCCTAGGGCTTACTCAAATCTACATCGGCTATTTTGCTGGTGTAGATCTGTTAGGGCGAATGGGGTATTTCAAGCCCAGGACACCGGTGCCGTTGAGAATCTTCCCGATCCATCCCCAGCCCAGCCCAATCCTCGCCCTAATCCTCCACCACCACCACCGTGACCATGCTGATGGCAAGTCTGTGTGGCTCCACTGCCAGTGCACAGCCTCCCAGCCTTTGCACCAGCAGCTGTGCTTACAGACCGTCAGAGAGGCAGCCACGATGGCAGACAGTGATATATGCTAGCAGACCTCGCAGTCCACCAAGATATCCCATGGATAGCATTGGGCCCTCAGTGGAAGACATGTAGTAGAACAAGCAAAAGTAAATGCTCTGAAAATACTCTAAATTGGTGGCTGTCTAATCTTCAACAATTAGAATATAACCAAGCCAAAGCTGTTGGCAGCGGCGTCCCTTGGACCCGGTAAGCAAGCATGGAGCCTGGCAACCCGGACGTAGTATTCCAGTGATGTGATGGCGTCATCATGTCATTGCATCACTACCAATTGCTTCTGGATTGCCAGAATTTGGAGGGGATTTGCAGCCAATCGTAACCAAGGGTGGGCAGGAGGGCCCATTCAGTGGAAAAAACAAATACTGAAATGGAGCTCTGCTCACCGCCCTTTGGCCATTCCACCCACCCTCATGGAAGTGTGTTGCAGGCTACATACTCGGGCAGCAATATTGTCAACAAACAGACAAACCCGTGTGCACCGACCAGGGTGGCCCGTCCCTCCGCCTTTGCTACGCTAGTGGCTGTTAGTACCCAGTGACAAACTTTGGTACTGAAACATTGTAGTAAGGATAAGTAATGGTATAGGCTTACCAAATTTTGAGGTGCCCAAGCTGGGGCAACCCCCCCTACTTTTTTCCCCTCCAGAATTTTTTATTTTTATTATTTTTATTTTCAGGCAACTTTGCCTCTGTTCCTTTCCCCCCCCCCCCCAACTTTCCCTCTGTTCCTTTGCCTCTGTTCCGTGAGGGCGGCTGAAAATTTTTCATTATTTAATTATTTTCCCTGCCATTTTCACCACTTTTTTGGCGCGTTTTCCTGAAATCTTGCAAGAACCAAGATGCCAGCGCCCAAATTTCATGAGAACTGTGCGCTGCCATCTTGGATCTCACAAAATCTTGCGAGATCCAAGATGGTGGCACCCAGGAGAACTAAGGAACCCCAGAAGAATCGTGGAAGCAGCCAGGCGCGTCACTGGAGCGTGGCGCGCAGAGCGGGCCGCCAGGGGGTGACACGCGCAAAGGGTGGGGCGCGCCCCCGTTCCCCGCGGAGGCTCCGAGGCCGGAAGAAGGCCTCGGAGCGTCTGCCCCGTCCAGCGGTCCAGGGCCTTCTGAGAAGGCCCAATGCGTTGACGCGTCATTTATTAGCTTTTTCGCGCATGCGCAGACCGTTTCTGAGGGCAAAAGGGCAGCCCTTGCCCTCAGAAACCTTGCGCGAAAAAGCTAATAAATGACGTGTTGATGCATTGGGCCTTCTCAGAAGGCCCTGGACCACCGGATGGGGCAGACGCATTTAGAGCCGACTTAGAGCCGGCAGCAGCAGCGAGGGTGTCACCCTAGGGCAGCGGCGACGCACATGCCCCCGCTCCAGGGTGACACACACCCTATTGACGATAATGGAAGCATCAGCGGCGGCAGCAGCAAGAGGGGGCAGACCCGGAAAATCGAGACAGACCCGGTTCTGGGCCCGACTGACTGGGACTGGACTCCAGAAACCGGGACTGTCCTGATATTTCTGGGATGGATGGTAAGCCTTCCTGTAAGTAAGCCATCTTTCTTTTCCAGGGAGACATTAACACTATGGCTTTATTCGTTCTGAAGCAGACCTCCTGTGTGCTCCAGAGGAAAGAGTTATTTTCCCAGACACAGTACCTAGTCTCAGTACTTCACTGCCCTGTAAACCCACAGATTAAAGCCATCAAACCCACAACCAATATAAGTAGCATGGGCTGCTACAACACACACATTTTGTTGTTATTGCTGTTATCCAATGGTGGGGAAAAGGCCTGTTCCTGATTCTTGTTCAAAACAAAATGCAAAAGACTGTCACAGTGAGTAACAAGAAGTCACATTAGGCCGCCCATCCCCATCAGGAGTGTTGCAGGGTCCCCCACCTCCGTCTACCCATTTCTACCAGTTCTCCTTGCACTCCCTGAATTTGAAAAGGAAAAGGCAACACAGCAGGAAACTAAGTTTCTAATGCTTTAGCTTAGCACTCTCCTCTCCACATTTCTTCTTCTGCTCTTTTCCCCTCTTTCTTTTTGGATCCAGAGAGCAGAAAGAGGAAGAGGTATGGTGGAGGCGGCAACTGGCACACCATCAGCTAAGGAGAGTGGCATTTGTCCTGCAGCTTGAGTTGCCAGGAGATCTTGACCCCGACAACAGGAAGTACATAACTGAAGTAGTACTTCCTGTTGAGAGTTTTAAAGCTTCTTATATGGTTTTAGCATAAGGATAGCTCTTCTGTCTGGGATAGCAGCAATTGGCATGGTGAGTACCACACTGAAAATGTGTTTTGTAAGCTACTAACACCTGTCACCTGCAAACCTTTTCACTGACTACCTATGTGCTTCCAGTCTCAACTCAAGGTACTGATTTGGGGTTTGAGGCCTGGATTCTGGGTTTAGGGCCTGGACTACTTTCTCCCATACATGCCCCACCCTATACACTCAGATTGTTATCCAAGACCCTGAGCAATTTAGGTATAACATGTTCACAATAATTCAGGTAGCTGCGTTTTGCACCATCTGAAACTTCTAAACAGTTTTCACACGTAGCCCCACCGAGAACACATTATAGTCATCTGGTGTGGAGGTGATGAGAGCATGGATAACTGTGGCCAAATCTGATTTCTCCAAGAACAGTTGTAGCTGGTTCATCAGCAACAACTGGTGAAAGGCATGCCTCTGCACTGCCCCTTGGTCCGCCATAGGGATGCGGAAACTGTCTTTAGCTGCAGTGTTGATATGCTAGCTGTCCAAAATCATAGGTTGGTCCATTAGAAAAATAAAAGTTAAAGACCTTTATTAGGAACTAGTACAAAATCACAAAGTAGTGAGCAAACCTTTGAGTTTCCTTCCAGAATAATTCTTCAGGCTGGCTGTTAAGCAGAACTGGTGAGTATAGTACTAGTTATCTAGACACTAAAACTGACCCCAGAGTTACCATGAGAACAAGCTGAATTAGTCACATCCCAGAAGCCAACAAATGTTCCTAGAAAGTCGGTCTCACACTTACTGTCGCTTCAAAAACAACATGCATCCTATTCTCTGTAAAGATCATGTCATGAACTGTAATTGTATAGTTGCATAGACAATAATTAAAGGACATCACCGCCTGACTGGGCTAACCCCTGCATGAGACATGGTGAGGCAAGGTGCCCTGGGTGGAAAATGGGTGCAAAGTGACATCCTGTGCTTATCAGCCACTTCTGTAGCCTCCCCACCTAGCCCTTTATTTTCACTCCGTCACTGTTTTCAAATAGAGCAGTAGAATGGGCCGGAAGAACGACATTGAGAGACACACCCAACTGCCTTCTTCCAATCTGCTCTGCTGCTCTATTTGAAACAGAGTGAAGATAGAGGAAGAAAATGGAAGAAGGGACACTGGATGTGTGGGCAAGCTGAGGAGCCAATGTCCCGCACTTCTGCCAAAGATTGTGGCAGTGGACATGGGAGGTGCTGGGAGGAGGTCACTGCTGCTGCCATGGTGAGTCTTCCTGCCACTATCTTGCCACCACCTCCACTTCTCCTGGCCAGGTGGGGGTAGGTTGTGGCATGCTGTGAATGTTTTATTAAAAATAAAAGCTGAGGATAGGGAAAAGACACACAACTTAGATCAGGACTCAGTATGGGGATGGGGTGTTAACCAGAGTTCCCTCTAAGCCTTCTAAGGGATGCGCAGATCCCTCCAGCAGCTGCGCGGTGTCATGACTCGTTACGATGCTGCCTCTGGACATTCGATGATGATGTCATAACGTCACCGCCGAACTTCTGGGTTGCCAAGCTCTGCGCTGCATGGAGCTCAGCTGGGAGGTGCACAGCTGCTTAGAGGGAACACTGGCGTTTACCCTTTAACTCAGCTTGCTCCATATGGAAATTGCTCCCACTATAAGTTGCTTTTTGTCCTGGAAGAGAAGCTTCCTTTGATGCCAATGGTTGGAGGTTTCCCTCCTGAGGCAAATATGTAATAGCTTTTCATTGGGACCATGGTGGAGGATAAAAGGGTTAAACCTCTCCCCTGTGCTGTGGTCCTGATCCTCCCCCCCCCCCCAAAAAAAAGCTGGCTTAAAAAAAAACCTCACAGTCAAATCATTCAAATCGTAGTGGAATTCAGCAAGTTCGGTAGCAAATATTATTTCTCAACTCAGTTTGTGAATTGTGCATGAAGTGCTATCAATTATCCCTGAAAAGCTGAATTTGCATTCAATATTGTCACACAGGTGTGTGAGCAATCTTTTATTGGCTCCTCGTTGCCTGGAACCGACCTCCTGCATTTCACGGAAGTGCAAACCAGAGGCTATTTCCATAACTTTGCATTCTCTTGAGCTGATCTGTGAGGCTGCTGGGATGGGGAATGATCTGGTTCACCATCACGTTGGGTTGCTAATAGATCTCAAGCAGAGTATTGCACTCCAAATCAGTAGCCACCTTCAGAAAGTATACATGACCTGAAAAACCAAGAAAAACATTAAATGAAAATTAGTCCCAGTTATTTCAAGGCAAGAGTGATACCGGTAATAGCTTTCTAATACCACTTTCTTTGTAATTCCTTCCCCCACCCTCCGGAGAATAATCAGACCATATGTAAGATCATGAGCTGCCCTGATGTGCTAAGGCACTCATGTAGTGCCCAAAGACAAGATTAAAGTGACTAACCTCAAAGATGGAAAATAAATCTGGTCTTGAGCATCTTAAGTGATTACAGAGGGGGCATGTTTGTACAGTATGCTAAAAGTCTGAGAATGTTCACATAATCCGAATTATCCAAAGAGACATGGGACCGCAGGAGTTTATAAGTGATTTGCATTTCAAAGGGCATCGAGATTAAATACTAAGGCAGACTTCCAGCAGGATCTTTGTTATTGCAGTGGCAGAGATCAGACAGAGTAACAATTTAAGTACCTTTAATCAAGTGTTGGTCATTGTCAGGCAATGATGATAGTTCTTGGATAAGTCCCAAAAATCTCTTTTCAAATGCAATTTACAGCAACTTATATTTGAACAAGCCTGTAAAGGTGGATGATGAGGGAAATTGAGGCAGCTGTGCCCTTTGAATAAGGGAACATTTCACAGTATCAGCTAGCATTTTTGAGGCCATCTTCCTTGGGTTGATATAATCAGATGAACATAAAGAAATGCATTTTGAAGTCAAAATAATACCATCTGGCTTCTTTCTAGCCAAGATCCTTAAGCATATGGTCAGTGACTACATATTGTAGGTGTCCTCCCTCTCCTGCTCCCTCTCCTCATTGCCTTCTCTTTATGCCGGATGGGTACATAGAACCACTTATGTCTCCCCACATGCTCTTGATTTATCTAAACCATTTTGAATTTCATTTGGCTGGACAGACCCAGCTCAAACTCCTAGGCACAACTGGGAAAATATTGTCACATGCAGTGCAATAAATCAGTGCCTAAAGAACAATTTTCAGAGCACTATGTTATTGGCGTCTCTAGATCTCTTTTAATGTGCAAGAGCAATTTTCCAAACTGCTTTTAAACAGGGAGAAAACACATTGTGATTTGCTAAGAGTTAGTGCAACACAGTTGGTTAGAATGTACTCTTATCTCCAACGGGGGGGGGGAGGTGAGGGGGGGGTTGTTGCTTGCTTTTTTTTTTTTTTTGTATTTTACTCTTTCAGTCTGCAAGATTCCGAAAGGGATTTAAAATAGAAAACCATATAAAACAATAAAAACAGTATAAACCAAATTGCACCAGTAAAACAACCCCAAACCATAACCAACAATCTCACCCGAGCCCAAAGAGACCTCTTGTCAAAAGGCAGACAGAGTTTGGGCCAGATTGGGCTTCTCACAGGAGGATGCTCCAAAGCTGAAAAGGCCCCATTCATCCACTCCCCCACCTCTCTTTGGAAGGCGTGGGAACACATTGAAAAAGGCAATGACCTGAGCGCATGCAGGGAGGCATGGAGCCCCAGGGCATAAGATAGAGCCACCTAACTGAAGCTAACAGGTCTAAGGGCCCAGTTATATCCACCACCAGCCATGCCAATGCAGCTGTGCCAAAAAGGCACACACTGCAGCCAGTGGGGGGGGAGAGTGACCTGAGGGCAAAGGGGAGGTAAGTACTGTATAAATGTTTTATACCTACCGCCCAGTAAGCCCTGGCCACCTATGGGTCTCCCTGGAAATACATCACCACTTTTGGAAAAGGGCAGGGAGCATTGGAACGGGACGGATAGGATCTGGCACGCGCCGTTGCTGCTGGATCTACTCCCACCTCCTACCCATACCCGGTTCCTACCCCCTCCCCACCCGCCCCCATGGCTAACGTACTGGCTCTGGCAGGCACAGTGGGGTCTGGTGATGGAGCTGCGGCACTGCCACCTCTTGCGGCAGCACACACAGAATGACCGCCGCCGACAGCATGCCTTGTGTACCATCGGCACCCAAGTGACTTCTGTTTTAGAAACTAAAAGTGAGCTGGATTTGCAGAAATTGCTGTTTCTATGGGTCCATTTTAAATTGGACAAACAGTGCATACACAGTGCCATGTTTCAATCCTTCCTTTTTTATACTGTTTTTTTATACTTTTTATAATTTTATACTGTTCTTCACAAATCACAATTGTGCAACTACGGACTGTTGCTTTTAAAAAAGATAGATGGAAAAAAAATATACAGTGATGCCTCACAAGACGAATGCCTCGTGCAACGAAAAACTCGCAAGTTTTTTGGTGACTCGCAAGACAATTTTTCTTGCAAAAACAATTGCGTCTTGCGAGGCACACTCGGCTCCTAAAGCCACAATCTATTCAAATGTTAAAGTATTCAGAGGGTTAGCAGACTGCAAACAGTACAGCCCGAGGCCACATCGATTATCACCACATCGATTATCACCCGACAAATAGCTGCCAGCAGAGATAAAGGCAAAGCAGAGATAAAACTACAATCCTGAAAAACTTCCCATCCTAGTAGGTGTACTGATTAAGACCCTACCCATTCTTAGTTTTGGCCCAGAAGCGGCAGCAGCAACTCGGTACAGGCTGTCTGCCTGCCTGCTTCGAGTCTCTTACTGACTCACACAGGAGCCGCCCTCACGCCGAGGAAAGCCTCTTCAGCTGTTGCACTGCCGAGAGGTAATGGTGCATTTAGTGGTGCCTGCTCTGCCCCTTAGCCTGGCCAGCACCATGGCAGGAGGATACTGTAGGCAGGATACTGTAGGCGACAGCTACACTTGCCATTTGAATAAAGTATTCAAGAGGGTTAGCAGACTGCAAACAGTACAGCCCGAGGCCACACCGATTATCACCCAACAAATAGCTAACACCAGCAGAGATAAAGGCAAAGCAGAGATAAAACTTCCCTTCCCTTCCAGAAACTGTGTGCATTACTAGAGTGGAGCTCTGGGAACTGTGAGTACTGTAAATACTTGAAAGTAAATAGCACGGCAGGGGAGGTGACTCGCAAGACGAAATTATTCGCAAGATGACAGGACTCACGGAACGAATTAATTTCATCTTGCGAGGTACCACTGTATTCTTTAAAAAATTATTTAAACCAATGCCCAGCTCCTATCCCCCACCAGTTTACAGTTTAACTTGCTGTCTTGCATGCTGCTCCCTGAGGCAAATATAGTACATAAAATAGTTTTTACTTGCATCCCCATAAGCTCCCTGGCCACCAATGGGTCTCTTTGGACCTATGCCATTATTTAGCTCAGGAGCCCCAAGGAGGTATCATACTGGGAAAAGGACAATAGGATCTAGGAATGCATGACTGCCACTGAGATCCATCCCCTCCTGCCTTCAAACTACCCCCTTCCTGCCCCACTCCCCACCCTAATACTCCCATGAACCACCCATGACCTTGAACCGCCCATGACCTGCCGCCACCTTACCTGCTCTGATGTGGCTTGGGTGAGTTGTTGGCGCGTGTGCAGGGGCCTCTGACCGTTTGCACCTGTAGTCCTGCAGCGCACAACAGTGGACCACCTTTTGCAATGCCAGACTGGGACTTATGGCAGCGGATTGCGAGATCTGTCGCTGCAAGCCCTCTGTAGGATTGGGCTGCAAGTTATATTTTGAAAATACATATCAAGAACCACTATGGGTTCTGACACTGATTGGTTTTGCTCCAGCAAAAATATCTGGAAAGGTGGAGTCTCAAAATCTGAGGTCTTAAGAATGCAGCAGAAGTGGATTCCATGAGCATCCTTAAGACCTTTCACTGGTTATTTCTGTGTTATGTTGAACAGACCGATTCCAAGCAAGAAAAAAAGAGTCAACCTTACCTGAGCTGTGATATGCCAAGTCAACCACCTTGCTTTCATCTCAAGTTAGAACAGAAGTTTTTTTCCCCACTACTGTCTTTGAGGTGACAAAAGTCTTGTTGAATTTAATCTAGAATGTGAGAAAGGGAGATGCTGTAAGTACACCAGGATAATTATCGTTCATTATTTATTGAGAACTGTCCACAGCAAGGAGCAATATGATAGGTGCTATTAAAAATTCATATCTACCAGAATTCGGCATTGTCTGAACTTCCTAGAAGGGGTATGTTTGTAAATGCCATGTTCAAATAGCAATTAAATGGCAAGCACTTTGGAGTGAGATACTGAAGTGGAACTTCAAAGATATAAGTTCAGTCCCAACACACACACACCCATATAACATAGGACACGTTTGCAGCACCCGGAGAGTAAGCGGCGCTGGTGGAGAGGATTGCGCTGCTCCTCTGGTGCTACAGAATGGAGAAGTGCTGCAGCGAGCAGGTTAGGCCCCACCATGTGGCAGGGGAGGGCAGGACGAGGATGTTCGAAGAGGGGGATTGGTGGTGGATCGGGTCTGGGAAGGGGGAGGGATTGGTGGAGGAAGCTTCCACTGTATCCTATCCCCCTTCCTGGGCCTGTCGGGCCTTACACGGGTGTCCCAAATGTATGCCAGCAAAATTGCTGGTGTGCATTCGAGGAGACCCATCAGGGTGGCTGGTGCATTACTTGGAGTAAAGGAACAAATGTCCCTTTAGCCTGAGGAGGCTGCCAGCTGCGCCGGGGCAGACCCAATCCTGCTTAGGATGTGATGAGAGCACCTTATGTACGTCACTGCGTCCTGCTAGACAAGATTGGGCTGTAAGTCCCCTACATACCTGGTTAATTTCCTGTGGTCTGAACCTGTGGTTGAAACCTATGTATCTTGAAACATCCTGTTCTTGCTGGCCTAGCCAGCGCTATCACACCTACACAAAAGTACCACAAAGGAAATACTGTACCTGCATGAAAGCACCGATGCAGCCATCTGTAACTCGGGGGAGCCATTGTACAGGCTTCTTATGATGCTGCATAGGTAAGTAGCACTATGAGTTCACTATCACCAATTGTGAGTTGTCACCAATGCTTACCTTGTATATTTGTAAGCTTGTTATGAGATCAGCCTTGTTTCATTTCCTCTTGCAAATTCACTCTGCTGTTTGCAATTCTTTTTTCTGTACCTATGTATATATGTTCCTGCCTATTGAGAATCTTACTTCATGCATGTGATAAAAGTACACTGTAGCCCACAAAAGCTTTGACTGAAATAAACTGGGTAGTCTTTTTTAATCATCATCAACTGTATTTATATACCGCCTTTCTTGTCATCAGATTTCTCCTCAGACTTTATTCGACCTGGCCGGCCTGGAGTTACACCCGGGTAAGGGGACAAGTGTCCCCTTCCCTAAGTAGACCTCTGGCCTGGCAGCAGAACAGCCGCCGGGGCTTAGGATCCGGCGGGCTGCCCTGGGACACCGGCCGTATCCTTACACAGGATTGCGCTGTGGGACAAGTGATGAATATTCAAAAAGGGACCAATATTATAATATCTGATCAATTTTAATTCAAGTATTGTACAGAAAATAGGTTTATTATATTTGTGATTATTTCCACATTTTTCTATATTTTGTCTTTGTGTCATTTTAATTAAAAAAAGACAACAACACAAACACAAACATATATTGTCCTACAGAAGCTCAGTAATAGAAATAGCAAAGAGGCATCAGAATGGTACCCCTTTCAGAATTTTCCGCCCAAGTCCTGCTGCTTAATGGGATGGCCAGCCCTGTTCTGTGTCCACAATGTCCTTCACCCGGACCTGCTGTAGCACAGCTTTTCCTTTCCTCGGCACCTGTTTCTCTCCAACTCACACCAGCTCATCTAGACAAGCATCAAAATTGAGCATCTTACTTAAGGCTACGTTTTTGGCTTCACCCCAAGACCTGAGGTTAGAGTCTAATAATTCAAGGGCCATTTACAGTGTGAAAAAATCCTTTCAAATGTGATGTTTGGATGACATGAAACTACAGATTCTGTGTCGCAACTGCAAATAGCTGTTATCCATCAGATGCAGGCACTACATTCGATTCTGTTGTGAACAATTACGTTTCTCTTCCAAGGAAAAGAAAGCTCTGCCAGTGACCTTGTAACCTTCCATATGTTATGTTTACCCTATGTTTAGTTCTGGAATGAGATGACAAATCACGTTGCTCATCTTTGGAGAGCCACTCTTCTTGGGTCGACATGGTTCAGATGTGATTGGAAATAACAACCTCACTTACCTAGGCTTTGTGAGTTCACTCAAGCAGACAACAGCAGCAGTGCGTAAATAAGAAGTGGGCTTTCTGAGCGCTCCAAATATAAACTAGAAAAAACATGCAGCGGTGACTTGAGTGAGAATAAATGTCCTTGGGTGAGAGCAGCGGACCAGATGTTCACTGCCTCTCAAAGTCTGATCATTTGCCATCAGAGTGGAATTTCATGGATTCCTCATTTAACAAGAGACAAAAAAAAATCACTTTTATTTTTGTATTAAACATGCACATACTTATTTTGCCACATATTCCAACATACATTGAAGCTAAGTGCTATGTTTGTAGTATGGAAATCTGAGCACTAAAGTACACATTACACAGCAGCTTTATATACACCTCCTTACTTATCTTCTCATTGTACTGAATGCACTTCCCTGAGGATAGTGCATTGCAAATAAATTAGTCTCTGAAATCTGAGGTGTGTGGAGTCTTGGAGTCCTTTCGTTCTCGATTTCCCATTTCCTTCTTTTAACCATCAAGCCAGCATGCTCAATTCTTCCCACATCTTTGTTTGTGCTCTTCCAAGGATTTCCTTTCAAAAGACGTTTAGCACCTGTATTGTAAAAGCAAAAAAAATCATGTGAAGGCTTGAACAGGAGTTTGACATACTAATGACATGTCATTAAGGAGCCAATAGCTTTCCCAGCTACCTGAATCGGGTTTTATTTTCGTTTTTGTTTTCTGTAGGCACAGAAATGACAGCAAGTCCAAATATAATCAAGGGAATGCATTTCCACCAAAGAAAGAAAGGAACCGCAACTTTAACATTTTAATTCTGGCTTTTGTCCTAATGTCACAGCTCAGTCAGGGTATTCAGCCGCCTACATAAGCAAAGGCTTAGTTAGTTCTCATTACATTTTGCCTTTATCAAAGGCTTCTACAGAGAGAGCATTGCACACTGGAAACCTTAAATCTTTTACTGTGATTGAACCAATTAGCAGGGAGAGCTATCAGAGCAAAAAAAAGTAGAGCAGTGAGGAAAATGGTTGACTACTGGTGCTATCCTATGCTGAAGTCACCCCCGCCAAAGAAAGCAAGGGCAGCCTTCTCCTCTCCCCCACCCCTGTACAAGATGCTGCTCCAGCTATGGGACGGTTGGTCCTTGGGGACTGGCAGGCACCACACTCATAGGCAACTGTGGGCCTTGCAGGGAGTGGCAGGAGCCTGGCAAGCTTTTCAGCGGGTGATGGTTGGGTCTTGGCCCAAGAGCTGATGACCATGTCTTGCTCCCCCTCCAGCAGCTATAGGTCAGGTGCAGCTGAGGCCCAGCTATGGCAGCACCAACATGTGGCTGTTGTCCCCTCTGCCAGCCTGAACCCTGCATCTCCCCACCATCACCACCTTGGGAGGGGCAGGAGATGGAAGAGGTGGATTGCTACAGCAGTTATAGGAAGAGGAGGAGCTGGAGCAGGCAGAGGAGCAGGCAGTGCCCTTGCCCAATATGCGGCCCCTGTGACGTCGCTACCGGAAATCACTACCGCCGCCGCACACCCTGTCTGATGTGACCAGAACATCACCCAATGATGCCTCGGGTCCACTGCCTCTACAAAAATTTAAAAAATAGCTACTGACCATGCTCCTCGCACGGTGTCTTCAATTGTGGAATTGCAGAACTTCGACAGTCGATTTAAAAGGATCACACAAATGGCCCCAGGGGCAGGCTAGAGGGCAGGGAACACGTCCCCGGCCTCTGGAAGCCTTGGCAGCGGCGCTGTGAGGCTCACCGCTGCTGCTGAGGCCAGCGGGGAAAAAAGGAGCCGCCGAAGCACCGCTGAAGGGGTGAGTGCTGCCCCCGGACGTGCTACCCGGGGGCGGACCTCCCCCCGTCCGCCCCCCATTACTATGGCACTGCCACCCTGGCTGGAAGGCAAGAAATGAGCTCAAAAACTTGAGAAACACTGGAATAAGACAAATGTAGCGAGGTTTCGTGTTTACCTCAAAGTTGCATCTACCAACCAGTCCATTTAGATTAAGAAAGCTGCACTTTCTGTACAATTCTGTGCATATTCCTGGGGCTGATGCTTAATATGTAATACACATAGCGTACACCTGGCAAATTCTGAATGATGGCATGCCCTCTATTCCTGTGCCCTCTAGTTTAGTCCAAAGCCACCCAGAATGGAACTGGACACTTTCAGAATGTAGAATCAAATGTTTCTCCATTGTCGTGAAGGAGCCACGTGTGTGGACCAAGTCTTTCTATGACATCACTGGTTGGGACATCACAGCAGCTGAGGCCAGTGACAGCCAGAGTGTGTTAACACAGCTTGACTCACTTGCAGGAAGAAAAAAGACTCAGTGAATTGAGAGGGATGGTTGCAGGCCTGAAATGAATTTAAACAGCTGAGCTGGTTTTATTGGCTTCAGGGATTCTCTTGCATAAGATAAGCAAGGCAGACAGAAGGAGAGGAGCAGGGAGACAAATAGTGCAGGAGGTCTGACCAGGGCTGGCCAAAGCTATTGGGCTGCCTGGGGCAGCACATAGTTCCACCACCACCCCTGCCTGCTCTGTCAATCACCCTTTCTTAGCTGGCTCCTTCTTCTGCATGGACTTTTGAATCGGAGGAGGACACGTGAAGGAAAGTGTGATCTTGCTCCTTCTTCCACTGGGCTCTGGGTGGGTGGAGGAAGGTGAGAGATCTCACTCCTTCCTCTGCGTGGCCTCTTCACACAAACCAGGCAATGCAGGGCACTCTGAGGCACAGGGAGGAAGGAGCAGGTAAGAAAGCTGGCGCCATCCACAGTGATGGAGTGAGGGAAGGTGACAGACATCTCTTTACCACCCCTCTACTGTGGCCCCAATCCACCACCTGATGTGAATAGGCTAATTCAGGGGTTCTTAACCTTTGGAGGCCCGGTACCCCCCTATCATGGTCCAGTTTTCTGAAGTACCCCCTGCTAATTAACTGCTAATTAATTGGATTAAACAATCAATTAATTAGGTGAGTAATCATTAAATAAGAAAGTACTAAAACAATTTTAAATGTGAAAAAATGTCTTATTTAACTCTGTGTGTGTGTGTGTGTGTGTGTGTGTGTGTGTGAGAGAGAGAGAGAGAGAGAGAGAGAGAGAGAGAGAGAGAGAGAGAGAGAGACTTAATTAGCTGCTGATGGGGCAGATAAGGGGCAGGGCTTGGCGTACCCCCAGCAAGCGCTCCGTGTACCCCTAGGAGTACCCGTACCACAGGTTGAGAACCTCTGGGCTAATTCATATAATGGAAAAGGAAGCCTTTAATATTTCCTGCTACAAGGTTATCATTGCCCTTTTTTCTTGTGATGAGTCAGACTTGTCGTGCATGCCATCATTTTGTTACACTGTATTTATGTGAATTTGGGTAAAGGGCAGCTACTGAGAAAAAAATAAATCGTAGGCTCAAAGGAATTTTTCTTAGCAATGTTCTTCTTTTCAAGGTCAATTAGATTCTCAATAAACCTTGAAAAGATCTGAATGCTGAAAATCAGATTGGTATCGTACAGAATGCCGAGTACGAAACATTTAAAAGAGAAACCTTACACAACATACAAAAATAAAATTACAGTCCTATTGGATAAAACGTTTGATGAGAACAGATTAGAATGCATTTCATGGACACTGCCTAGAAGAAGTGTGTGGTAAAAGGAGTGCAGGGGTGGGGTGGGTGTTTGAGAGCAACAACTAAGTGCGTAGTAGGGTCTCTTTTTCCCTCACTCTCCCACACCATTCCCATTGGTCAAACTGGGTGTTACTGGGAAAATGGCCATTTCTGCTGCCACCACCCAAGACAAAGAGAAAAAACTAAGACAGGAAAAAGGCCACTTTGAGAAAACCTCTCATCCTAGTTAGAAAAAGGGCCCCTGATCCGAGGAGATCCCACTTAAAACAGTAGCAAGGGCTGAGCAATTTGGGAAAGCATGGCCAATATCTGTCTGCGGAATGCAGACCAAGCAGCAATAAAGATCAATAGAAGGGTTTATTAAAAGGGTTGAAGGAATTCAACATGGGATGGAAAAAAGACAAGAGGAACAGAGCAAACAAGCACAGTTCAAACAGCACTCAGGAAATGAAAAACAGGGAAGTAGAGTTGCTTGTCCCAAAAAAAGAACTGCAGAGATTAAAATTACAAATGTAGTTTTGGTGTACTTTGCCTTCCTGTTTCTACCCACACCCATATTTCTCCCTGACCTGTTGTTTCACTTAGGATAGAGCCAGAGTCACCAACATGCCAATATGTATCTGAGTTTAAGCTTTTCTGGTGGATGCATGGATTACTGAGGTCCATGTCCACATCACTAGACAAAGAATTCCACAATGTTGGCACAACTGCAAAGGCTCCAATCCACATGGCCACCCACTGTATTTCACAGATAGGGGGTACACAGAAAGTCGAGATCTCTACCCTCAGAGGGAGATCTTAGGGTGGGGTAAGGCTCATTTGGGAGAAGGCAATTCCCAGAATAATTGTTGGCCAACTCCAGTAAACAATTTGGCTGCCATAGTCTTGAAACTTCCAAACACTTTTCGAGAGCAGCTCCACATGCTGTTGGGGGTTACAGTAATCCAGTCTGGATGTGACCAAGGAATGAATTACTGTGGTACACACAGTAAGGATGGATTGTGGGCATGGTTTTAATGCATTGCAGCCTAGAGCCTCACATCACTAGTTTCTGAGAAAGCCTGTGGAATTTTATGAATTCGGCTCCCATTGATTCACTTAATGAATCATAGAGATGGAACCCTAAGCACTACTTTGCAAATGCAGCGTGGTCTTGGGCTTTTAACTCCATGTTGCATTTGAAACACCAAATATGACATGAATCCAATCAAGCAAAACTGGGACAGAGCAAAGATGAGAAACTAATGTAACACATATGGCTTTATTTTCCCAATGAATCATGTTCAATTTAAGCCATAATGATTTTTCTAAAAGCCCATTTAACTTCAATTTATTTCTCTGCAGCTGAACAGATGGGAGAAATCCACAGAGCTGCACATTTCCGCATAAATAATACACTGAATTGTATTTTTAGATTTGCAGATACCTCCCATCCTTCCTCAAAGGGATTTTTTTTTTAACTAAGGCTGCTTGGCCCTGGGCATTATTACTTGGGAGTAAACCCCATTGAACTCAGTGGGACTTACTTTCAAGTAAACATGTATAATTTGCGCTGCACTGAATTTAACAGCCTGATTGTAGCCATATCCATTTGGAAGGGAGTCCCAGTGATATTTACTCAGAATAAGACCCAGGTTTCCATGGGACTTATTTTCAAGTAGGTAAGGTATGCTTGGGGAGGGTTGAAGGCTAAAATTGCCATTCTGTTGTTGTTAGGTGTATTTAAGCCCATCGATTTCAAATGGTCTTACACACATCTAACTCCACCTAGGATAGGTCTGCAAGCCTTGTATCCTATGCACATTTACTTGGGAGTCGTCTCATTGAGCTGAGCAGACTTTCTTTTGAGAAAACATGCGTAAGAGTGTGCTGCAAGGCTCAGAATTTGTGCCTCTGCAGTTTTTTTAACAGAGCCACTGAAGAGTCATTCATATGCAACAAGCAATAGGTTGTTCCCTCAAGCCTGGCCCTGCTAGTGCACACAATTGCAGCATTATCATATTTCTCCCATTGCTTTGCAGGACAGAAAATCAAGAAGCTCAGAGACGTAGCATGTATTCCCACAGCTGTGCTGGAAAGAGTGCAGATACTGGGCCATAAACGAGTGTAGTAAACTTTTGCTTTTAAAAACCTTCCAGTTAACTACAAAAAAAAATATAGCAGACTATTTCTGTTGCTAAAAAACAGACTGGGATTGTGTACATGTACAAGTTCATAGTTAGAGGTTATGACAAAAAGTGTAGTACAACATGATCTTTAGGAAGCACAGCATGCAAGCTACACATCTGAGATCTCTGCCTCACTTCTTTGACTCCAAAGCAGCAAGTTGCTCATGAAAACCAATGGAACAAGTTAGTCATGACTAACTTAAATCCCATGGCTGGGATTCAGACAACCACTTTAGGCATGCCCAGTAAGACTTTTTCCTCCTTTGAACAACAGACTCCATTAGCATTCCCTGTAAGCATTCACAATGCCGCCTCCAGACATTTGGCAAAGATGTCATTACGTAATCACTGAACTTCCAGGTTGTCGAGCTCCATGCTGCACGGAGCTCAGCAGGAAGGTGCATGGTTGCTTGGCCAAGCACCTTAGAAGGAACAATGACTCCTATATGATGTCACAATCTGCTTTTAGAATTCCTCTTAGGTTCAAATGTGGTTTGAGACATGCCATGGTTGTAGTAGTGTGGGAACACTTAAGCATAATTTGTTAACCTTAAACAAGGTTAAGCATTATGTCCAAATACCTGTGGCTGGTTGCAAACCAGGATGTGAAACCATGGTTTGAAGTGCATTTGCAAATCATATTTTGACCTAATGATGGTTAGGTATTAATATCTGCACCAAGGAAACTATGGTATACCCTGACTCTCCAGGATCTCTGTTTGCAAGATGACATGCAGATCCTACTAGAATTTCTCCATATGTATCTCTAGAGCAGTGATCTTCAACCTTTACCCAAAGGTCACTGTAAGTCCTTGCAATATGGTGAGGACAGTGGCGACGGCACTTCCGGGTTTGTGCTGCTGCCTCCTCCGACTAAGTAAAAAGAGGGGGGTTGGACTTACCTGTTGGTGGTGCCGGTGTCGAGAACCTGGGTTGTGCAGCATCTCCAGCCGTTGCCACTGGGTAAGTCCAACCCCCCCCCCCTTTTTCACTTAGTCGGAGGCGGTGGCATGAACCTGGCAGTGTGATCGCCACCGCCGTCTGGACGTCATGGCCGAGTTACCACTCCCCTTAAGGGGAAAGACGTCATCACCCTCCAGACCTTGGGGTCGTGACCCCAAAGTTGAAGATCACTGTTCTAGAGACAGCTCAGCAAGCTAAACTATGGTTTCATAATACATTTGAGGCCTATTCGCACATTATGCTGTACCCAGGTAGACATTTCCATGTGGAAGACTGTACTTGGCCTCAGTTTTACAGATCAACAATCTGTATACATTGTATGAAGATTGTACCTGCATTGAATGAAATGTCTGAATAACTGTACCCAGATACAAACTGATTACATAGATATACCCAAGTACAGTTTAATGTGTGAATAGCCCTATGGAGTCTTAACCAGAGTTAAATCATGGTTAGCACTAATCATTGTTAATCATTGTTAGGCACTGTGACAGAGAAGCCTTGCTGATTATATTGTTGATATAGAAATCCTATTTCTATAGAAATTATTAAGATATGTATATACTTAATAGCAAAAAAGTTCACACAATGGTTTACAGGAAGGAAGCGCAATCCTGACTAAGGATCCGGCCGGCAGCCCAGGGCCACCAGCTGGATCCTGTGCACAGGCTGCCCGGCGCGCACCAGACAGGAGGTCTATGCTCGTCCCCCTCCCCCGAGTGTAAACCAGGGCCGGCCCTATCGGCCTCCTTGGATTTCCGCCAGCTAAATAGCTGGTGGAAGTAGAGGAGGCCGTGTAACGGCATAGCCGGCCTGGTGGGGACGGGGATATGGTCAACTTCATCCCCCTCCCCTCCCACTCCCGGGCCGGCTAGGCCAATGGCCCCCCTCCCTCGCCCAGCCGGACCGCCCACGTGGCTGGTGACAGAGCGCTTAACTTCTGCTGACGTCCACGTGGAGATCTGGTGCCAGAGTGAGGGAGGCCGGCCTTGCGCCGGTCTCCTTTACCCCCAAGTCGTCGCAAATGTGCTTTACGGCACGTTCGCAATGGCTTCTGGCGCCAGAGCGCTAGTTCCGGCACTGGACCTATCGTCAGGATTGCGCTCAAAATCACATAATTAAATGGTTTCCTGTCCCAAAAGGGCTCACAATCTAATTATCTTGTTGATATAGAAATCAAAACTAATCTCAACATCAGAACAGACTGATGTAATAATGTAATGCTTGCCACAGGATGTGGTGATGGCACCTGGCCTAGATGCCTTTAAGGGGGATTGGACAGATTTATGGAGGAAAAGTCCATTACAGGTTACAAGCCATGATGGGGATAAGCAACCTCCTGGTCTTAGTAATAGGCTATATCTTAATGCCAGATGCAAGGGAGTGGCAACAGGATACAGGTATCTTGTTGTCTTGTGTGCTCCCTGAGGCATCTGGTGGACCACTGTGAGATACAGGAAGCTGGACTGACCTGATCCAGCAGGGCTCTTCTTATGTTCTTAATGTAGTGAGTTTGGGGCAAAGATAAGATTTGAACTGGATGCTTCTTTGAAATCCAGGATAAAGGGAACAAGAATGACACACATTTGAAAGAGACTTTTCATGCTTTTCATAAAATATAAATGGTACTAACAGAAGGACAAAAGAAATTTGAGCGCCTCTTCTCATTTGTATTTTTAAGCCAGAAATGATGCAGATTTCTATGGATTTGGGGAAACCAAGGTGCTTAATCTTCTTGGAACATCTGTACAGTTTTCAACTTCAAAGTCTTTGCCAAATGTGTTTCATATCTGATTTTGACTCTGGAGGTGTGAGGTTAGATTGATGGCAATAAAAGTCTATGAGAAGTTTACTTAACCAGGGGCATCTGTGAACCAGGCCTTGGACATTACAAGGCAAAATATCTCTGAAACAACACGGTTGCCAATTGTTTGAAGTAATTAAAGGCTTCTGTTAATTGCCCTGTTACTGAAGAGTCATTTTAAAAACCACACAATTAACTTTCATTTAGATATCACGTTTGCTTCTTATTCTTCCTCCAAGACGTTCAGGGCAGAATACATGGGATTCACCAATTGTAATGTCTCAACAACCCAGAGAGAGAGAGAGAGAGAGAGAGAGAGAGAGAGAGAGAGGGAGGGAGGGAGGGAGGGGATGGGCCAAGAATAATTTGTATTTATTAATTTTAAAATGTCTATACTACATTCTTCAAAGCAGCACCTGAAGAACTATGTACAATGTAATAATTAACAGTATAATAAATGACAGCAATAAGTGTGTAAGAGATTTGCTGGAAATCTTAGACGCAACCCAAGGACACACAAGGCTGGGTTCAGAACTCGGTATTCTATTGAGTAACAAACACACAGCGCAGTCCTGCGCAGGTTTGTGTGACCGGCCTGCGCAGATTGCGGCCCATGCTGGGTCAGACCAGGCTCACCTTGGGAAAAAGGGATGTTTGTCCCCTTCCCCCCCCCCTGGTGTAAGCGGTGCAGGCCCCAATGGGCCTCCTCGGATGCATGCCAACTCTTTAGCTGGCACACAACTGGGGAGGCCGTGAATGGCTGGTCCAGCCTGGGAAGGGGCTCGAGATATTAGCGCAACTCAGTGCTGATATCCCCACCCCCGGCCAGGCCAGCCAATGCCCCCCCTTGCCGCCCCTGGCCTCATTGTTTGTACCAACCGGTGCGGGACTTACCTGCGGCATCCCGAACCTGTGCAGGATTATTGGGCACTTAAAAACATTGTCATAAAAATACCCCCCCCAAATATATATATATATATATATATATATATATATATATATATATATATATATATATATATATATATATATATATATATATATATATATATCAGAAGAAATCAAATCCAATCACCTTCAGCCAGCATGAAATGCCTCTCTAAAGAGCCAGGCAGTCTCATGTACAGCATTTTTTTAGCCATACATGATTCATGAAGCTACCAAAGCATGGAGACCTGACAGCAAATCCTTGTCAGAGAAAAGTGGGTACAGCCACCTCATTTGGCAAAGCTGGTGAAACTTTGTGGGGGGGGGGGGAGAGTTGGGGAATCTAGACTTTAACCCTTTGCCCCCACCATGGGTCTGATTGCATACACACATGCTCTTTGCTCCTAGAGAGAAGTTCCCCTTGCCATCAACGGAGCTTCCCTCCAGGAAAAAAAATAGAAATTGGGGAGGGAATCAGGACTGAGGTGGGGGGCTGCTCCCCCATGCCATGGTCCCAATATGGAATTCATCCCATGTGATGCTATTTAGGGAAGAAAAATCAAGCACATCAGAGCCAATCATGTAAGTTAAGTAACGTGAAAGTTCAGTTCACATATTCCTAAATTGTGTGTGCTTTGTAACATTAGTGCAAAGACAGGAGAGATTTGTAGGAAAGAAATAGCAAATAGGATGTTGGCATGTTACCCTCCCCCATGCCCACTGACTCTCCCCTGCAAATGTTCCCAGACCATTTTAACCCTTCCCCCCCCCCATTCACGAGGCTCCGAGACCAGGAATAAGTCCAACTGGGGAGAAAATGGCCAGAAGAGGCATTTGCAGGGGAGAACCGACTTGTGTGGGGAGGGTAAGGCACTCCTTCCCACCTGCCAATGCCTGCTGTCCACACACTCACATTTCATTAGTGGTCATAGTTTCGAGAAGATGCATTTGCTAAGATTACCATATAGGCATATAGTTCTACTCTGTGCCAGCACCAAACTGCTGGCTGTTCTCAAAAGTTTCAAAGCCCTATGCTGGGTGGGTGCTAATCACCCGATGGGTGCTAATCACTGTCACTGGTATTCAGGGTACAGGATAGGCCCAGCCAGGTGGATCCTCTGAGGGTTGAGGGTCCTTGGCCACAATCCGACCTGGCCAACCTGACACAATGCTAGGTCCACTCTCAGAGGCTGCAAAGGAAGACATGTTTTGTGCTCTTTGCAGTCAATTTGTAGACAGTTGTTAAAAGTTGAAGCAAACCTGTGTGGCAAAGACTGCCTTCATGACCTTCTGGCAGCTAGAAAATGTAATTTCTGGAGTGTAGGGTGTCGATTTTTATAAGGCTCCTTTTCACTACAAATATTCAGTCTGAAAGGTGACCTTGGCAGGATATTTGACTTCGGGGGTTACTTACAAGCATGCAATTCATCATTTCATCTACCGTAGTCCTCAAGACGGTTGGTTATATGTGACACTCTGCTGAAATGAGACAGTACTGCAGTAGGAAGATATTTCCAAGCTTAGTTTGAACAATTGACTGAAATTGTTTTATAGAGTGGAACATGCTTTGAAAATTCCTGCAGGACCATGAATGGCGAAGCAAATTCCTTCCTGCAAAAGTCACCCCAGGTTACCTCACAAATTACCTCAGCTTTACAGAAGCAAACTGCCAACAGCATCTTTCAATAAACTTGCTGAGGTGGCTGGCACGGCAACAGTGACTGGAATCTGCTACATTCCTCCCTGAAGTGGAAAAGCTATGAAAACTCAAGCTGGAGGAGTAATTCAAATCCACAGGAAGCAACAAAGGAAGAAAGAGCGACACTAAACAAGTCACATGATGAGAAGAGAAACAGTAGCAATGGGATGATCTGACTAGGGTCACTATCAACTGTTCACAGAATTTTTAGCTGATTCACTTTTGAATGATTAAATAGGTGGATTCTTTCTAAGGAAAAGTGCATATTACCCAAATGTGAATATTGTCTTTCTGAAATACTGAAAGAAGTGTGCGGTGACTAACATGTATTTATATATAGTAGATGGTTATGAGTTTACAATCATGAATGCTGGCAGGCCATTGCTTTGTTAGGCTAACTACTAACCTAAGTTTCAAGAGCCCAGCTGATGGTTTTTATTTTTAACCATCTTTAATGATCCTTCCAGGATGCTTTTGTGGAGAAAACTCCACAAAAGCTGGCAACAATGGCATGTCTCGATTTGATTGGGGGGGGGGTTGAAAGAAGGTGTGGCTTGTTCCCCTTCCAAAAGGCAGCTTTCTAGCAACTTCTATCTAGCCAAAGATAGACAGTTGCTTTCATTTGGAACAGGGACAGACAGAGATCCTGAAATGGAAGCTCAAGCTTCCTCTTTAGGGTACAGAAATGCCTGGAAAACTAATGTAAGCTGTTGTTGCTTGCAAGGAGTGCTCTACGATCTACCTCCATCCAATGCTCAACCTGTTTTTTGTTATTAGATATCACAAAGATTCCATAAGCCTCTAGTGCTCTCTCCTCCAAAGGAAGTCAGAATGCAGTCAGAGCTATCCCTGGAACTTACTACTACTTCTGGAAGTGGGGTGTCTGTAACAGTATTTATCTCTAGCATTTAGATCTCGCCATTCCATAAGATATACAACCAACATGGCTAATTTAAGAAACTAGTCACCACTCTGTCTTAGAAGGAAAGACTACTATTAACATGTTCATTGTCATTCCCTCTAAGAGTCACAAACCTCAACCAAAACAGCCTCAAATCAAGTTTAACAGTGCAATCATAATAGGCAGGTTTACTCAAAAGTAAGTCCTACTACATTCAAAGAGAATTATTCCTGGGTAAATGAGTATTAGCTTGCAGCCGAAGATTACAACCCTATGCACACTTACTTAGGAGTAACTCATTAAACCAAGTGGTAGTTACTTCTGAGTAAACATGCATAGCATCAGGTGAGAACTGTGCCACCCTGTTACTGAAAATGGGCCCCAAACCTTTAAATCACCTAAGTTTTAATAAGGCAATTAAAGTTTGCAGCCCTTGATTTTATATACCAGTTGATTTTCTAACCACTTATTAAATAATAATAATAATAATAATAATAATAATAATAATGTACTCTTTTCTATTATCTACATGGATAATACAGAATATAATATGAACTATTAATGGTAAAGTACTGCCCAAAGACATTTTAAGCAAATAAAGATTTTTTTTCGTCAACTGTCTTTGTAATCAGGTTTGTTGAGAGCTAATTTCAACCCAGAGAAATCACTTAGGAAGCAAACGTATGAAATTCTTTCCCTGTATTTCTAGGGTTTCCTTGCAATATGATTGACTGTGTGTTCATAGGTACTGTATGATGACTGTAGGTATACTGTATTTTGTAATGGCTCTCATATGATTAATCTACCAGATGGAAGGTTTCTTCCATCTTTCTCTCATCTCACAAGGTTAAATTAACATCTGAGGTTAACCACTAATCTTTCAAATTACTATGGTAACTACTGGAACATTTTCTGGACATGATTGGCTGTATAACTGGCATATGCAAAACTTACAGAAGAAATATTGTTTGAGAGCTTCCCAAAATGAATAAATAACACTGAAAGAAACTCAGAATGGGACATTCAGGGCTGACATTTGGTGGCTGTGGACACGAACCTGTGCAGTACCACCCTACTCATGCCTTCCTCCCCTCCCTATTCCACTACTGCATCCATCACTCCATATCTGTGAGGGGGCTCATTGGAGTGAGATTGTGCTCAAGGAATTTTATATTTTCAGTTATTAACTTCCCAGAGCATTTAGGATAGAGGTGAATATACAGGGTTATTCAAAAAAGATGGTGCAAAAGTAAAGCTGATTTATTCTGAAATGAACTGACATACTACAACCATCATGACATGAAAAGACAGAACAGCCATCCAAGTTTCACATGCACATTACGAATGTTCGACATGGGTGCCGTTGTTAACATGGCAGATGTCAAGGCAGTAGTCCAGTTCTGTCCAGATGCATCCCACCATATCCTTAGATATAGATTCCACTGCATCAGAGAGGCGTAGTTTCAGGTCATCCAGTTGTTGTGGCAATGGGGGCAGATGTGCAGCGTCCTTGATGAATCCCCACAAAAAGAAGTTGCAGGGTGTTAAATCTGGCAATCATGGAGGCCAGGGCTCCATTTGCAAATCCATATTTCCGGCATGGCCGATCCTATGTCCTGAAAGGGTGTCATCGATATCCGAGGATATACGCATTTGGACTGTGCATGTCACAGTTTTTCCTGTCTTTTCATGTCATGACAGTTCTGGTATAGCAGTTCATTTAAGAATAAATCAGCTTTACTTTTGCACCATCCTTTATGAATAAGGCTGTACATCACCATCTATCTCTATGTCCCCTCTCTTTATTTTTCCTGCCAGTTTGACTAAGAGCTAGTTGTGGGCTTGTGAGTTACCCACACACAGGAAGGTTTACAGCACAAACCTAAAATAATAATAATGATAATAATCTGTATTTATATACCGCCTTTCTTGATCATCAGATTTCTCAGACTTTATTCAAGATGGTTTATATAGGCAGGTTCTCCTAACCTCCTGTAGGGGTTTTTACAATAATGTTCTGTTCACATAAGAGTTTCCCTTCAATGGTGTGGTTATTTCTCTGGCTGCATAGCACACACCTTCTGAGCTTGCTCGACAGCGACTCCTCTCACTCTCAGAGGGTTAATACAGGTTATCTCAGCTTGTCAGCAACTTCTGGTTGTCTCTGATCCAGGGCCCGACTGAGCTGGTCTCATCTTAGCTATCCTCAGGCTGGCAGCAGCTCAACCACCAGATCACATCTCCTGCCACACCTCCTGCTATACATATTTATCCAGAAGTCCCACTATGCTCAGTGGGGCTTACTTCCAGGTAAGTGTGTATAGAATTGCAACCTTAGTCACCTAGCAAATGACATCCTGCTTCCCTACCCCCATCCTCACCCCCAGATCTGGATGAGACCTGAAAGCTTAATAGCATTTTCACACATGACACAAGGCGCCTTTCTAGCATTTCACAGATATCTGGCTCACATGTAAAACCTACATTCTCTTGAAGGTACATTCAGGATTAAAATGGCTGTTTTTCTATCCAGCATTAACACCTTTCTCAGATGTACACAAACCACAACAGAGAATGAAAGGTACATATCATAGAGCAATGTGTAAATAAGTTCACTTGGAGGAACAAATGTAGCTGAGCAATCCCAATTATTTGCACATCTCTGCCTCTTTAAGGCAGCTCTTAGCATTGTCTGTTCATTGGAGGTTAGGATTTACTCTTCTGGGTGTGTTGGCTGAGTGAGGAAAGCCCATGATGATGAGTCAAGGCTGGGCCTAGAGGAGCCAAAGGAGGGTTGTTAGATGCAGACTCAGAAAGAGCTCCTGTACCTTTAAGAATTGCACAAGAGAGTGTTGCTGCTGCCATAGAGAAGCTGCACTGGAGAAATTTTTCCCAGTTATGACCTTCTTTAAGGTACAGGAGCCCTTTCTGAGTCTGGACATGGCAACGAGGGCTGATGCAAGATCTCCTGACAGCTAAGGCAGCATGCCAAATGCTCCCCCCCTTACTTGGGAATGTGCTAGCCTCTACTCCTTGTAGTCCCTAGATTGGGGAAAAAAGGGATGGAGCAGAAGTGTGGAGGAGACACTCTAGCCCACCACTCTTTCTTCACTTTGTCCCCTGAGTCCTTTTCTAATCCAGGGAGTGGGGGGAGAAGGAGCAAAGGAGGTGAGTGGGTGGATGAAGGTGGGCATCATCCTCCACCAGGCTTCTGCCTAAGGTGACTGACTGCTTCAGTCAGCATCATGAATGGGCCGGCCCTGGTGACAGCCCTTCTTTCAGCAGTTCATCGGAAATATTTGCTTATGGCTTCAACTGCCAATTAGTTTTCCAGCTGTTTATTACACTTGTCTGGGATGGGGTTGGAGTTTTTTTTTTCTAAATGATACACTCTTTTTCATGTTGCTGAGATGGGGAGTTACCACATTAATCTGTCATTCCAATCACACAGGGCTGAGCTGTAGAGGTCACAGAGTTAAACTGTAGGAAATAAGGAAGCTGCTCCTGGTTCCCCAGCCTTCTGTTCTCTCACCGGCCACTTTAGCTGCACTCATAATCTGTCTGGAAATAAGTGTCTAGGGAATTATGCGTGCGTAGCTGTGACTCAGATAATTCATATGGCCGTTGTCTTCTTCGCCCACATCTACTTCTCCTCCCACCTTTCTTACTTGGCACCTGGTACACAAAAGCACACCATTTTAAAGGGCCAGAGGAGTGCTTTTTGTTCACCAGCAGAAATATCCATTTCCTGTCTTCTGCATTTTGCTTCCCCATGACCTCCTAAGATTTTCCATCCCTGGAACGTGAGCTGCTTAGCTGACTTATAAGGTACCAAGGAGTTTGTATAATATTTAGCAGAAAATACCCTGCTTACTGACGAGCCAGCGGGTGGCGCAGTGGGTTAAACCACTGAACCATGAGCTGTCGATCGAAAGGTCGGCAGTTCGAATCCGTGCTACGGCTCCTGCCAACCTAGCAGTTCAAAAGCATGAAATTGCAAGTAGATTAATACGTACCGCGTCAGTGGGACGGTAACAGCGTTCCATGTGCCTCGGTGTTGAGTCATGCCAGCCACATGACCATGGAAACGTCTTCGGACAGCGCTGGCTCTTCGGCTTTGAAACGGAGATGAGCACCGCTCCCTAGAGTCGGACACGACTGGACTTGTCACCTTTACCTTTTTACCCTGCTTACTGAGCCAGCGGGTGGCGCAGTGGGTTAAACCGCTGAACCATGAGCTGTCGATCGAAAGGTCGGCAGTTCGAATCCGCGCGACGGCTCCTGCCAACCTAGCAGTTCGAAAGCAAGAAATTGCAAGTAGATACATAGGTACAGTGTCAGCGGGATGGTAACAGCGTTCCATGCACCTCGGTGTTGAGTCATGTTGGCCACATGACCATGGAAACATCTTCAGACAGCGCTAGCTCTTCGGCTTTGAAACGGAGATGAGCACCACTCCCTAGAGTCGGACACGACTGGACTTAATTGTCAAGGGAGACCTTTACCTTTACCTTGCTTACTACACATTCTTTAGATGTACTTCAATTACATAGCTGCACTTCAGGGCCAAATGTTACATTAAACCCATGGCTAATTGATGAGTTTAACACAGGAAGTAGACTAGAAGCATCCCGTTTTAGTCAAAAGACAGTGGCAGGGGAGGACCCTGATCTGGTGCAGGGCCTCCAGGTGTGTTGACGACACTCCTCCCCTTTTCCTACCAAAAATCACACATCCCATTTCCGGAGTCAATACTCACTGCAGCAGGCAAGTTCCAGTGTTGTAGGACAAGGGGAATGTGTGTAGGTGAGATTAAGGGTTTCTCTTCACAAGAAGAGCAAGATCCTCAAATTAATTCTGTGAGAGATCTGCACTGAACTGAAAACCGTAATCATACCAACCTTAGTGACATTCCGCTAAAGATGACATCATAGAGAAGGATCTCTTGCAATTTGCATATCTACAGATTTTCATTGTTCTGTTGGTGTGTTGGAACTGTGGAAATGCAGAAAAGGCCCATTCAATATGAAAGATCATTCAGCAGAGAGCAGTTAGAGCTAAAACATATCTAGGAGCCAATTAGTTGCTCGGCTATTATGGCACAATTGTAAATGAAAACAAATCACTAATCTGTGAGATGAGCCCAGTACCTATTAAACGACTTGAGCTGCGGAGTCAATATCATTGGGAGGTATATAATTTCTGTGTGGTGGGGTTGTGTTGTGTTGTTACCTGGCAATACTTCATGTTATACCTTTACATGTGCAGATCCTCTGTGCGGCACATCCGAATTCCTGCTCAATCCTGCAAGTTGGGAAGCAAGTTGCAGCTGCTTCATCTCCTGCTGTATGCTGAAATCTAAAATTATACTGTGGTCCTGTGGGTTGCAGCATGGCAACTCTAATTTTGAGAAATGGCCAAATGTTGGGCCTCACTTCCTCTATGTCTTTGTTTATGGACAGTATGACTTTTAAAGGCACACAATATGAAGTTGGACATAAGATATTTTATATGAAGCTCTTGACAGCTCATAGGTAAACTGATGCACTTGAATCTCACACAGGTTTCGAAAATAGACAAGAATGTTATTGCAACGGTTCCCAAACTTTTCCTACCACGATCCCCCTCATCCTCCTGCAAAGCACTTCTGGGTGCCTTTGGGTGCCGCTTCTGGGTCACGCCAGGCCCAGGATGCACTCCATTGACCTCTGCGGGCCTCAGAACACCTCCCGGAAGTGACCAGAAGTCGCATACCCAAATCGGAAGTTGTGTTTGTGAAACCGGAAGTCGCTTCCGGTCACTTCTGGGAGGCGTTCTTCTGAGGCCCGCGAAGGCCAATGGAGTTCATCCCAGGTCCAGCACAAAGTGCTTTGCGGCACAACATTGAGCATTGGGCCACAACCCACCGCACATTAGGCCATGACCCACTCCATAGTTTGGGAAACGTTGTGTTATTGTATTACGGTATTCTCTAGCTCAGAGGTACTCAACCTTTTTTGGTGGTGTACTACCTCTTCAGCCTCTGACTCAGTCACGTACCACCAGAAGTAAGTGCTGATGACGTCATTGGCACTTACTTCCGGGTTCACAGTCATGCTGGAGCACAGAAAGCCGCAGATAAGGAGCAAGAATCGGCGGGAGGGTCCTTCCCTGCTTGGAAAGCCCGTGTGTTCAAGCTCAAGCTGCTGCGTTTTGGCCTTTGGCGCGGAGCGGGTGGCATGGTGGTTGCCATCTTCGCCACCGCCCGCCTGCGTACCACCAGCCTACGGTCAACGTACCACAGGATGGGACCCACTGCTCTAGCTTCTCTAATGTTTCCTAATCCTATGTAGGTTTACTCAGAAATATGCCCCACTGCATCCAACACATTGAACAGCGTTTTAGTGCGGAGGGAATTGTTTTTGTAAGAAGGAGCATTCCAACATTGGTGGGTGTGAATTCTTGCCTGTAGTGGTACAGCCTAGCAGGTCAACTTTGACTGAAGTGATTCTTTCCCAACATGATGTAATTCCTGGTGGCCCTGTTAGAATCTCTGGGATTGCTTTCAGTATTCACCTAGAGATTGATGCTGATTTCTGGAGACTCCAGACCAATCCTGGAGAGTTTACAACCCAGACACAAGTTTATCACCTCAGTGAGACCAAGTTATAGTTTCTAAAGCATCTTATTATTTGCTCCTTATATAGTTGAGGCCCCCCCACCCCAACCAGGATATGTTAAAGTGGGAGTTACGGTGGAGCGGGCTTGGTTTCAGATGCATGGCACGCATCTGAAGTGTTTAACCTTCTTTGTTATTTTGCAGTGGTAAACATTGTAACAAGGAGTAGCTCCGATTTTAATGAAACTTTAAAAATGTTCTGTGTTTTCAGGTTAGACTTGAAATGAAGCTTGTTTATAGAACCTGGTATGTGCATAATATCGAATGCAGGAAATATTCAAGGTAACCTTATGCATTGAAGGCTAACAGGATAACTGTGGGAGGTAGAAAGTTTTCTGTTCTGAAAACTAGAAGTCAGGAGGATCCCCCCAAACATCAGCAACAACCAATGGAAAAGACACCATGCTGGGGTGAAGGGGGGCAATTGCTCTCACCCTGTGAAATACAAGAGGACACCACTTTAAAAAGCACCCCAGTTAGCAGGGTTAATACAAAAATACATACGAATTTTGCAGGTGTGCATCTGCAGGACCCTCTCATGTTCCAACTTCAGCATTTTTAGTACTTAAAACAACCGTACAAAACTGCATCTAGGGAAGAAATAATATGGCACTGCAGTGACCTAGTTCTTTCCCCAATGTGGATGGTGCTTACCATATCACAGTATAGTATAAGGCGGGAGGTACAGTGGTAGAGTCTCAGGCTGAAGGGGAGACAAGACATGGGCTTAATCACTGCTCAGTGACTGACGAGGCACCTTGAGTCAGTGTGACAAGGAACTGGACGGGAGTTCTGTATGACAGAGGAACTGCTCTCCCCCCACCCAACTCTGACCTCTTCCTCTGCTCCAGTTTTAAGACTGTTATAAACTGCAGACTCTGGGGCTTTTCTACCCTGCCCTCCCCATCTCAGTTTGCTTAACATCCAGCCTGATGACCAGTTCTGGAGAACTCAAAACCTTGCTCACAACTTTGTGATATTTTAGCTGGTCCTAACAAAGGTATTGCCATACTATAGCTTTGGGACTTTTTTTTTTCTAATGGACTAACATGGCTATCAATTCTGTTTGAAGGTATTTTTTACCAGCCCCTGCTCTTGGTATCTTTACCAACAGTTTGAGCTTGAGACATTTATAGGTTGTTGCCTGCTTATGAAACTCCTGCAGATGAAACTTCTGTAAAGGGAAACCCTACTCTTAGACCCTGGAGATACTTGAAAAGAAAGACTAAAATAGAGCATTAGAATGTCTAATCTATTTATCTATCAGGGACGTGCAGTGCGGGGGCGGCAGGTGAGGAAGAACTGCCCCACTGTGATCCACGGAAAATAGCCACAGCCTAACCCTGTGATTGTGTACGTGTGCCACCCGCTTTCACCAGAATAAGCAGGTGGCGCACGAGCACAATCTCAGCATTAGGCTGCAGCTATTTTCCGCAGATTATGATGGGGTGGTTCCGCTTCACCTGCTGCACACACACACACACACACACACACACACACACACACACACACACACACACACTATATACATTGAGCCCAATCCTTTCCAGCGCCAATGCATTCTCGAGGTAAGGGGGGGAAAAAACGTTCCCATACCTTGAGAAGGTCTCTGTGACTGCCCCCCCCCCCCCGGCTGCACCAGCACTGGAAAGCTGGATAGAATTGGGCCCGACAGATAGATAGATAGATAGATAGATAGATAGATAGATAGATAGATAGATAGATAGATAGATAGATAGATAGATAGATAGATAGATAGATAGATAGATAGATAGATCACAACAGAAACCAGTTATTTTTAGTATAGTATACTATGCCTGCTATTTCTGGTCTTGCTGAACCTTATGCAGATGATCTACTGTCTTGGTATATTAAAACAGCTGCATAATGCATCCAAACCTCAGGCATGATGTCTGCTGGATATACATATACTGTATTCAAAGAAAAGGAAAGCTGTTTATCCAATCTAAATTATATTCAGGAGCGTTTTCTTTTTTTTGCACACCCTCACAGTGCAATCCTGTGTAACTCTTGCACCGGTGTTACAGTAGATCCACCGGTGTACGTGCACTTATGTCAGTGTAACTTTCCATACGTCGACGAAAGCAGGATGGATACCGGCGTAACCCCTCTCAGACATTGCACATGCACAGTTCGGATGCCGGACAGACGCCAGCGCAACTCCGCCGGTGCAGGGGACATTCCGGGGGCGTTCGGACACTCCCCTCTGCACTGGCGGAGTTGCGCTTGCATCCGTCCTGCATCAGAACTGTGCATGCGTGGCGTCTGAGGGGGGTTACGCTGGTGTCCGTCCTGCATTCACAGGATTTACACAAAGAGTTACACAGGATTGCGCTGTCAGAGTAATTTTTAACAAGTGGCTGCAGTAGCTTACAACGCAAGCTCCCCCTGAAGAGTAAAAGAGGTTTGTTGCGGCCAACTGCAACTGAGAGTAAATTTGCATGTTCACCAAAGTTAGTTCTCTTTCTCTCTCACTTTCCCTCTGATATACATTTTTTTTGCCATGCATCTGGAGTCACATGCAAAGCAATGAATTGCAGTTATTTCTGGAAACAAGCCTACAGACACTACATCGCCAAACAGCAGCTGTGAACCTTTGCATATCATGAAATGCTGTTCTAGTGTTATAGATTTTATGCTACTTCATGAATGCAAGGTTTTTAGCATGGTACACAGGAATGGTGCAGCAATGCACTCTTTGTCCATATTTCAAGCATGCAGCCTGATCTCTGCATGTTCCCCAGGCATTCAGTCCCATTGAATTCAATGGGGCTCTAACTTCAAGCACATGTGCATAGGATTGCAGCCTAACACAATCCTATGCAGTTTATTTGGAAATGAGTCTCAGTAGGGCTCGCTCCCAAATGTGCATAGCATTGCAGTCTCAATCACCACCACCACCACCACCACCACCACCACCACTTGTTATTTTTTCTTACTTCTTCATCTTAAACACCACATGGTTTTGGGCTGTTATTTCAGTACTCACACAGAATGGAGGAAGACCTCCTCTTAACATTCAGCATACAAGGCTTTTGCTCAACAGCCAATTGTTCTAACAGATTTATTACAGCGTGAGGGTTGTAGGGAGAGTTGTTTGACCCCAAAGGTCGACCAGGGACAGGTGCTTTGTTTTTAAAAAAGAAATAAAAACGTAGAAAACAAAACCATCAAGGCACATGGCTTGTAGCACAGTTTTCTTTTTGAAGTATTCGCATTTCTATGCCTTAGGTTTTAACCAAACATTCATGAAATGTCTCATAAACGTATTGTGCTCCAGTGCACCACAGAATAGTATAAAGATGCTTGAGAGAAATTCTTAGCCAAGTGGATTTTTTTAATTTTTTTTCTTTTAAAGTGACCCTTGGCCGTATCCTGGCTCAGCAATAGTGGCCCCTTCCTCAATGTGATATTGACTTCCCTCTGGGAGTTACAGGCAAGCTCACTTAGGCAAAGGTCAGCTTATTGTTCCCATACAAAACTAGATAGGAATGACCTTACGTGGGTAAACAAGCTGCCAATTTTAAATCCTGGGTAAAAATATGGGGGCTGATTAACACAGGCACACTGACTTGGCAACTCACAGCTGAACATGTGAACTACCTCCACTGAAAGTACTGAGGTAAAGTGAGAGGATTTGAAAGCTCTGCTTGAAGCATGGGTTCCAGGACGGCTCTTTTATACATGCAAGTCAACAGTTAATGTTGCAGCCCTTGAATGGTAAACATGCACATGTGACCTGACCCTAGAGTGCTGTTCTGTATTCATGGTCAAACCATGTTCCGGAGCATTATACACATTATAGGGCAGCAAACACAGAATTGCCATGGAGTATATGCAGGGCTGGCCCAAGACCTCCTGATGCCTGAGGCAGCTTGCCAAATGTTGCCCCCCCCCCACTCGATGATGATGTGCCTGCTCTGCCTACTCTCCAGTGTTCTAGCTCAGCACTCTCCTCTCTTCCACATTAGCTCTTCCTCTTTGTCCCTTTCTTCCTTTTCCAATCCAGTGAGTGGAAGGAGAAGAAGGAACAGTGGAGGCAAGTAGGCGGACAGAGATGGTTGAGGCGATTGCTTCAGTTGGCTTCATGGATGGGCCAGACCTGAGTGTATGTACCTTTGACAGGGAACCCCAACTGATCCTGGCGCCATGATGAATGTACCCATGTGATGTCCACATCTGCGTGCACATTTGTCACAGTTATGCTTTAAATTTGTAGCTGTGTACCTAAAACATCTTAGGAATACACTTAACAATACTAGGTGACATTCAGAGTAACACTTCCATGAATGGAAGCATCCTCCACGAGCAGAAACGCCCACTGAGAATGGAAGCAGAACACTCCTATTTTCAGAGGGTGCTTCCATTTATGGAAGAGTTACTCTGGATGTCACCCGTCATCCGTGAACCAGCTCCTGAGAGCAGTACCAGAGTAGAATTGGCATTTCTTACCCAATCAACAGTAAATTGCATGATGGTTGTCAGTAGTGTCTCTGGCCACCAGTATAAATTCTCCTTACTATCAGCCCAATCCTGTGTAACTCTTGCACCGGTGTAACAGTAGATCCACCAGTGTAAGTGCATTTATGCCAGTGTAACTTGCCGTACATTGACGGATGCAGGACGGAGACCAACGTAACCCCCCTTGGACGCCGGGCACACACAGTTCAGACACGGGATGGACACAGTTGCAACTCTGCCAGTGCAGGGGGCATTCCGGGGGCGTTCGGACGCCCTCTGCACTGGCGGAGTTGCGCTGTGTCTGAATGAATGAATGAATGAAATCTTTATTGGCATAAAGACAAACATACATAAAATATAAATAGCAAGCAGACAAACAATATAATAAAACAAGACTAATCCAAAAAGATAAAACAATATCTAAGACAGTCAGAATAACTGTTTCTGTCCCATGTCCGAACTGCGCATGCATGGCTTCCAAGGGGGACTACGCCGATGTCGGTCCTGCGTCTGTTGGCGTACAGCAAGTTACACTGGCATAAGTGCACTTACACCGGTGGATCTACTGTTACACCGGTGCAAGAGTTACACAGGATTGTGCTGTATGGTTTTTTGTTTTGTTTTGTTTTTGGTCCCTGGCAGCCTTTTTTTACCCTAAAATATTATCCTAGTTCTCCACTGTTCAAATCCTTTCCCTTCTGTTCCAGGCACCTAAGATTTCCTTCTCCCCAATAGTTCATTTCTTCCAGTATACAATGCACTATGCATACTTCATGGCAGCCTGCACGTGGCTATATAGCTTAAAAAGAAAAGCTTCAAAACGAATTTGTCCCGAATTATGATCAGTCTGCAAAAATACACAATAATGCTCTTGAGAGGTATTTGGGATAAAGGGGAAATTGGCAGTCATCTCATGGATACGGCTGCGTGGGTTCCATTAGAACACTGGCTTTCTGAAAAAGCATTTATAATAAACAGCTGCAAAAGTGAGATCGTCTCAACCACATAGTGTACGTTTGGCTTAAACGGGGTTTTCTATCCTTCTTTTCATTTTGAGAGAGAACCACAGAGAACGCTGTGGCTGTTTATTTAGTCAATGATCCTTGTTTGGAAGATGGATGCACATTTCTGTGCAACTGCTTTCCCTATACATGCTCTTTTCATGGTGTGGTATTCCATATCATTTTAAGGTCTAGAGAGTTGCCAAGGGCTTATCAAAATGAGTAGTTAACAAAATACTCCAAGGATGTGGAAAATTATTTGCAGTGCTTCCTGACATCGCCCACGTAAGCGACTAGTGTTTGTTTCAAGTCGCAATGCTAGCTTTCAGTCACCAAGCCTCAGAAGGTTTTTAAAAAAACTTACAGCCTAATCCAATGTAACTTCCCTGGTGCCAATGCAACTGCGCCAATGGGGTGCACTCTGCATCCTGCAGGGGAGTTTTGAGTCCCAAAGGCCTCTGCGAGGTAAGGGAACCAGTGGCGTTTCTGGAGGGGGTGCAGCACCGTAAGTGGTGCAAAGCGCTGCACCACGCCTTCCAAACTGGTGTAACACGGCCTCTTCCACTCGCTCCCAGAGGTGTTCTGGGGGCAAGTGGGAGGGGCTGTGTTACACCGGTTTGCAAGGTGCAGTGTAGCGCCTTGCACCACTTATAGTGCTAAACCCCCTCCAGGAACGCCACTGAAGGGAACTGTTTCCTTGCTCTGGGGCAAGCCTCCGCTGCCCCAGCGATGGGTCTACTTGGACCTGCGCCAGCCATTTTGGACATAGGTAGGTGTGTTATTGTGAACACAGGTAGGTGGACCGAGGCCAGGAAGGGGGATAAGATATCGGCGGAGCTGCTGCAACTGAGAATTGTCTCCTTTCCACTGGCAGGTCATAAAGCATTCACCACCATTGGAACGCTGGTTCTGGTGGCAGGGAGGGGGGGTTAGGATTGGGCTTTCAATATAGTTCCATTCTCTGCCTATGTTGTATATGTTGAAATTCTCTCTTCTACACAATGGTTAAAGAAACCTGTTCTCTTTGCAAGTAGACACCTTAAAGTTCAGGGTATGATTTACCAAGAGATTCTAGGAAAACATGGCTTGTCAAAAGCATCATAGCAGAGAACAATTTTGAATGGCAGTTTCCTTCCTAATCTCTCTTCTCCTAATATATTGCGAACATGGTCTGAAAAGGCAGAGCTCCAAAATATCTTCATATTGTTTACATAACACTTATTGATATGTATTGTTGTTTTTTCTAAAGTATTGTTATTTACATTTTGTTATTATTGGTTGCTTGGTTGTTTACCTTGTGCTTATTTTTTTAGTCATGTAAGTTTTAATTATGTTGTACTTTGGAGCTGCTCTGTGGGCTGGAGAAGTGGGGATATATAATCAATAAGAGATCTCAACATCTGAATTCTCGTTTTGTTCTACTAACCTGTGAATTGCTTTCTGTTTGCTTTTTCTTACTTAAGTGCCGAAGTCAAAATACTGGTAAGAGACAGAATCTAGCAATGTCCCGAGGATTTCCTCTTGGTTATGGCACCTAACTATATTTTGGAAACTCTCTCTCTCTCTCTCTCTCTCTCTCTCTCTCTCTCTCTCTCTCTCTGATCTTAGCAACTGCAAATAAAGAAGGTCTTTTACAGCTCCACCTTTTCATATCATGTTCCGAATATACAGTATTAGAAAAAGAGAGATACAGGAAGGAACCCATCATTCAAACTTGTACTCAGCTATGAAGCCTTTGACAAGTCATGTTTTCTCAGCCTCAACTGTCTTGGTTGTGAGGCTGAAACATGACTCTGAGCTAAGCAAAAGGGCCATGGGCGTCACTGGGGCGTGGCGGGGGGGGCGGGCCGCCAGGGGGTGACGCGCGTCATGGGGTGACGCGCGCACCCCCTCGCGCGTCACCTCCGTGACGCGCGTCGCCCTCCGGACGCGCGTCGCCCTCCGGACGCAAAAAGCCCTCAAAACGGGTCTGCGCATGCGCGAAAATCCGGAAAATACCCGGATTGACGCGCTGCCTGGGCCTTCGTTCAGAAGGCCCTGGAGCGCCGACGGGGTCGGATGCTCCGAGGCCGGCTCCCGGGCCGGCCTCGGAGCATCCGGAGGGGGGCGACGCGATGCGGGGGGGGAGCCGGATGGCCCCCTCCCCCCGCGCCTATAACGTCGCGCCCCTGGGGGGGGTGACGCGCGTCCCCGCACCAGGGTGACGCGCGTCCCCGCACCAGGGTGACGCGCGTCCCCGCACCAGGGTGACGCGCGTCTAGTGACGCCACTGAAAAGGGCAAGGTAGAAATGCAGCAAACACTGCAAGGGCCCACTCCTATCCAGCTTTCCAGCAACTATGCAGCCACAGTGCAGCCCAAAGATAAATGAACAAACTTACCTTGAGGAGGCCTCCATGACTGCCCCCCCAATGCAGGCTGCCGCGCACACCCTGCTGGCGTGGCTGTATCAGCGCTGGAAAGTTGGATAGGATTGGGCCCTGCATCGTATTCAGAGCAGCTTGCAACCCAGAATCGTGTTGATGCTCAATCACCTTCACTAAAACTGGAAAGTTAAGATACAAGCCTAGAGTTAGCACAATCATCTCTGTATAATGATGGCTTTTAAAGGAGTGGCGAGGAAACCACCTTCTTTAACACCAGTGGTATCCTTACCTCCTCCAAAGAAGCATTAATAACTCAAGCAAGCTGATGGCCCACAAAGCTCACATCTGCTGGTCTGAATCAGTTCTGTTTAGCATATATCTCTTTATCGAGTATAATTTAGCTTTTGCCTAAATTCTTTTTGATCTGCATCATGAATTTGCAACAGCCTATGCCTAAAGCATGTTTTTTTATACTTCCTGCCCATCCTCAAAGTGCTGCACTGGTGCAATACCGAGCATTATGATTTTACTCTATATTTTTTGCAAATCGAATTGGTCCCCATGAAAGCTGTCTCCGTTACCTATTTAGTATGTTTTTCCTCATTCTCCTTTTTAAAGAAACAACCTTCTGTTTCATTTCATGCACTGCTCTGAAAGCTCCCAAGAGCAAATATGTAAATAGCACAAAGAGGAGGAAAATAAATCTTTTAGTAGCTTTATGTTTCAAAAAACAAAATCTTCAGCGCCTACCTCTCTTTCTCTTTGACTGTCTTTCATATTGCATCACAATTAGGGTTGGGGGTGTGGAATCCCGAACAAAGCACCCTCATTGTGAAACTTACCAGCTAGTTTCTAGTTGCTCCTTCCATCCCTGGAGGGACAAAAGCAACAATTCTTGAAACAAGTTGCCATATTTTCTGTGCCAGTCACTTTGTGTTAATTACAACACAGCTGGCATCTTTCAGGTTCAAAGGCAATTTGTAGAATACAGTGCTTCAAATCACTTAGCAGGAATTACTAGGAACAGTTTCTCTCTACTTTCCATGAAAAGTTGAAAAGCTTGTGTTTATTCAGGCACAGCTGGGGTCCCATTTATTTATTTTTCAGATTTTGGCAGATGCATCAGCGCCAGATATATATTTTAAAAAGCACTTGCAAGCATCTACTTTCTCAGCCTCAATTTGCAACTTTCTTTTTCTGATAGCTCCAAAAAGGCTTGTTCTGAATACATTGAACTCTGCATTGAACTTTTTAAATAGCCTCTTAGTGCTGGGAAGCAAAGGCACAAATCTTTCTGGTAGGGTTATGTGTAAAAGATATACTGGAGAAAAATGAGGTCACAACATAAAGCTTCTTCTGTGAACTCATTTTGATTTTCTCCCATTCATGCACCCGGAGTTACTTTGTGCATCACATAGGCAATGGTGGGAGACCCTCAGAGTTGTTCTCTTTTCAAGCTGGCTGGATTTTGTTTAGTCTTTGATGCTCGGCTTTTGGCAGGCAATTTTAAAAAAAATCTGCAAGTGCAAATTGCTTCTTTTAATTTCATTTAATTAGACAGATACAACACATTTTGAGTGATGCATTTCACGTTTTGTGAAAAGTGACACAGTCACTTTTATTCATTCTGACAAACATTTCTACAAGAAATGTGCGAGGTGGGCCATTTTACAGAAGGATAAACTGGAACTGATGAGAATGACTTGAATCCAGATCTTCTGAATCCAAGTAGCAAGGGACCATAACTCAGCAGCAGAGCATGTGTTTTGCATGCAGAAGGTCCCACGTTCAACCTCCAGGTAGGGCAGAGAAAAATTCACATCTGAAACCCTGGAGAGCTGCTTATGTTCACGTCCAGAACGTTTCACACGTGTCTATTTGAGATAATTATATGCCAATATGTGGATCCCATCCCCTTTTCACACCCTGGCATGACCAAGAGACAAAACGCAGGGTGGAGTTATACAGATTAAGAGGCTGAGCAATCAGCAAAATGGGAAAACCTGCTCCAACCAAGAAACTCAGGTCACCGGGGATGTGGGAAGTTTATCCTCCACCTATTCCAGCAGTCTCTGCATGTGCACCATTTTGATTTCTCCAGTATTAAATGAATGGCTGTTATTTATTCCTACAAGAAAAGGTAAAGCACTGCACAGAATCAGCTCCCTGCTCCTGGCATGGGATTGCTTGGCCTCCACTGAGAGGGATCCTATCAGAAGCACAGTGCACAGCTACACTGCACGTTCATTGACAGCGACTAGCTTAGCCTTTGCACGGGGCTCCCTTCAACTGTACCAGGCTGGCTCCAATGTGGCACCAATAATTTCCTCTCCTCATTTCTCTGTCTCCTTTAGTTCTGCATGGCTTTTCTTACCTACCCTTCTTACCCAACTACAGTAGATGTAAACTGATCAGGTACTTCCAAGTTTTGACAACAGTTGTCATTGTTTTCCTTTGTCTTCCAATGCCCAGATGGATGCATGGATACCTGTTACCCTGTTTGCCTGCTCCTTGGCGATTCTTGTGGCCACTGGCCACACCTCTTTGTTCCAACATTTTGGGTGTTTGGGGGGAACCCTGTGCACTGGCGTCGACAGGGGGAAGCGGGGGGGTGGGCCGCCGGGGGGCGACGCGCGATTCCCCCCACTTACTTTTTTGAAGTGAAGGTGGGCCCGCCCGCCCTCCCCTGTGTCCGTTTGGCTCCAAAATGAGCCGAAAACGGAGCGGGGAGGGCGCTCTGCTCCTGCGCGTGACGTCACGCGCGGGGGCGGAGCCTCCCCCTTAAGGGCGACGCGCGCCCCCGCTCTGGGGTGACGCGCGTCGTCGCGACGCTGCTGACCCTGTGCCTGAATGTCTGTGGTTTCAATCAATGGCTGTGGGCAACTCTAAGCTAGTCAGAGTTCCTAGCTCCACTCCACCACACATGCATTGCACTGATGAATCTGTTAACAAAAGAAATGCTTTTCTAATAACCTGATGAATAGATACAAGTTCTCAGCTCTAGCCCATGCCTTTCCGTAAGTACCTGCCAGGTAGCATTGAAATAACTCTATGCAATGTATCAGGTACGTGGCGATGCTTTATCTGCCCAGAAGCGCAAATTAGTGATATTTTCTCCAACATGTGCCATCCAAAAAATATAACATGCTGAATGAACTAAATATTGTGCATGTTCATCTGCTGAAGAGTCTGAATTATCTCTGATGTCCAAGTAGCAGCCAGATTGACTGGCTGAAATCCCATCTACGGTATGAAAGAATATACTTGTTGCCATAGCCAAGTGGCAGCATGTGGAGCTCAACATTACAGAGCATGATGCTCACACCAGTATAAAGGATGTGAACAAAAGATAAATGTTACCAGTCAGTGCAAAGTGTTGATGGAATGTTATGTTCTGATAGGATACTTCTTGGATCTGCCTTCTTAAGGATGAGAAAACCATTTCACAGAAGCAGCTTTGATGCATTTCCAAAACAAAGGCCTCTCTGGACCAATGGCATTTTAGTGGAAATCAGTTGTCCCAGAGTGAAGATTGGGCAGCTGTATGATTATTTATAAGTGACCCCCCCCCCTTGATTTTTCACAATAATTGCTCTGTGTTCAGTTTCACTATCAAGGGAAAATACACTTTACTAAAAAGTACTTATCAGAATTGGGGGTGATTTTGAGACATTTGAAAGTACCTAGCAGGTCAGAATGGAGATAACCTTTTAATGGAAACAAATTACAGACAGGGCCAACTTGGAGCAGATGGTGAAGTTCAGCTTTTGAAGTCACTGTCCTGCTTCACGTTTTCCCCTTCTACCCGTCTGGAAATTGGGAGCCTTTGTGTTAGCCTAATCTAGAGCCTTGATGTGGTCATGCAGTTAAAATAAATGGTGTACTTGAATTCAATTCTATTTCCATATGGCCACGGGCCATCACTGAGCGTACTTGAAGAGATAAATGCAATTTATCATTGTTTCAAAGATGGCACATTCAGGGCTGCATGGGCTTCAAGAAAAAGATCTCTCTCTGTGATACACTAAACAAAGTGAAATGTAGCAAAATGAGAAGATATTCTAATGTAATCTGAGGGTATGGGGTAACTTCGATGAAGGTTATCCCTCATGAATGCATAATACACAGATTCAGTAGCACTTATTTCAGTAAAGACAATGAGGAAAATTTATTGCACTTCAGGAAATTAGATTAGCTTTATTATAACTGAGGTGGCTCAGAAGCCACAGCAGTAGTCCTTAGAGAGTAGGAAGTGGAAATCTTCTGCTCATTCCATGTGGGAAAATGCAGTTTAATTTGTCCTCATTTTTACCCCTTGTCATGAACAAGCATCCCTCTCCTGAGGACTCTCCCCACTTTTCCCTAAATGACCCTGCTCTCTGTACACTGAGGCTGACCACCCTATTTATTTTATTTATTTTCTGTATTTATATCCCACCTTTCTCATCAGATTTTATTCAAGGCGGCTTACACAGGCAGGCTATCTTTAGACCTGATAAGGGTCTTTACAATATTGTTCTATTCCCATATAGAACCGTCCATACTCGAGATGTTTTCCCTTCCGAGTGCAGCCCTCCTTCTGGCTTGTGCTTTGCACTTCCAAGCTTCACAGTTCACCGCAGTTCACCCTCGGACGGTTGTCTTAGATGTTCTCTCTCTAGCTGACTCCTCCGCATTCCACCCTCTCACGATGCCTTTTCAGTGTCTTTGCGAGGTTTGTCAGCAGCTTCCATCTCCCATCCAAGCGGGAACTGAGGTCGACCCTGCTTAGCTTCTTCAGGCAGGGCACCGGCCATTCTGCCCAGAGTTCTAGTCGCATTTTTACACACAGCATTTCCTCATCAAGTGTGCTAACTGGGCAAGAGACAATGTTTCAATTGGTGCTCCTCTTATATTTAGCAGGGGGAGAGTAACTGCCCCCTTTCACCCCAGCATAGTCTCTTTTCTGGTGGCAGTTTGCTGGTGTTCTTCTGCATTTTTTTTAGATTGTGAGCCCTTTTGGGACAGGGAGCCATTTAATCATTCGATTTTGTCTGTAAACCGCTTTGTGAACTTTTTCTTGAAAAGCGGTATATAAATACTGTTATAATAAAATAAAATAATAATAATAATATATTAGAGTCTCATGACTGTCTAGAATAAAATGGCCTTGACCAAAACCTTCCCTGGATCCCTGCTGGGTTCAGGTCACACCTAGGGCCCAACCCTATCCAGATTTCCAGCGCTGATGCAGCTGCAATGCAGCCTTGAGGTAAGGGAACAAATGTTCTCTTAGCTTGAGGATGCCTCTATGATTACCCCGCCCCCAACTGCAGGATGTAGCACATGCCCCGTTAGTATGGCTACATCAGCGCTGGAAAGTTGGATAGAATTGGGCGCCTAGTAATTGGTCCAGTCAGCTTACCTAATTTGGGAGTAAGAAATTTGCATGTCTGTTAATTTCAAACCAGTCTAATAGAGGTTGGGAGGCAAATCTTTCCAAAATGGAATACAAGAGAACTGAGCAGCTGTGTTAGGTGTGTGATGGAGTCGCAAGGTGCTAGCCTAGCCATGATGAAAGCTGTGATGCTGTTCATCATGACAGGGCTAGTTCCTAAGAAGATCTTTCTCTCTGGTGCCAGGAGGATGCGGATTGTAAGTGGATTTATTTCAGTTAGGGAAAGTCTTTGTTAGAATCTGTTTTCACTTTACTTTGAACTTCTTTGTGTGTGCATAAAATGAAAAAAAAAATAAGCATTTAAAAACACTTTGATCTTAAGTATAGAATTTGACTGTTTATCCCTTATCCCCATGTACTCACAATAAATCTCTTCCTGTGTTTTAATTAAAACAAACCTGCCTAGTTCTTTAACTTGAAGACCAATCTGTCTCCTGTCTCCCATAGCCTTCCTCAGCGAGGCACTACCCAGAGAAGGCTTGAATACACTGGTGTCACTGCAGGGGGGGGGGCAGAGCTCTAAGTTCTGCCGCGGTCAGACCCTCCATTACACGGGAGCACGAAGCGCCCCCGCTCCCTCGCCTTTGGAGTCATTCAAGTCGGTCACCGACTTGAATGGCTCCAAAGGCGAGGCACTTCGTGCTCCTGTGTAACGGAGGGTCTGACCGCGGCGGAACTTAGAGCTCCGCCCCCCTGCAGTGATGCCAGTGCTTGAATGTGTTGTGTGGTTATATGGAGATGGGCAAAGCAAGGATGCTGATGGAGATGCTCCTTCTCCTTCCTCAGTGAATTCAATGTGCAGACCATCAGTGGCTAGACAGACCCACAGCTGGGTGGAAGGCTTGATTTGTGGCCTTACCTCACGGAGCTGGTGCTAGCAAAAGAATACCAGACACACGCATGACGACGTATGTGTGTGTTTCGATATGATCCAAGGGTGCAGAGAAGCACAGATTCACAGAACATTGTCCTTCTCAGTGCTACTTGAGATTGCCACACCCCTATGCCACCCGTTCTTCAAGTTAGAAACAGAGACATCTGACATACTATTTTATGCAAACTGGATTAGTATTGCTGAACCAGAAGATCCCATTTTTAGAAGGAAGTTGTTTTTTACTTAGGATGATTAAATGCAAAGGAGACCAGAGCTCTAAAGCTTTAACAATTGTGTAGAAGGGGAATTTCAGCAAGTGCAGTTTTTCCTCACCTTTGCATGAGGAGCCGCATTTGCCAAAATTCCCTCTTTGACCCAATCTACAAAAGAAATGCTAAGGAATCCCTGTCCATATAAGAACACAATGTTGGGCTTAGAAATCATTGGTCATTAGCCAGTGCTTTCACTGAAACATCTAGCAGATTTACTATCTAAAGCTATCAGTTATTGGCTGTTCAACTTACCATGATATACAGTATTCTAAAAGCAGGCTAAAGCAAAATACGTATTTTAAAGGTTCAACAGAAGATGCACTCTAGCAAGTCAGATTACAGTGAATCAGTGGATCTTATGAGCCACAAGCCAAGTCCTGTGGCCTGCTGGGTCTTTGATAATCTCCTTGATTTTGGACTCCAAGGTTCAGGCAGGCAATAAAAACTGGTTGTTGGTGAGCTGTGTTTGATTGTACAGGCCTGTAGGAGGAGAATTAAGACAACTAGCTTAATCAACTGCCTTGTGTAAAGGCTTGTGAAAAGATAGAATTAAAATATTACCACAGATTTGTTGCCATCTTTTTTATTGGCTTTTAATAAACAGAAAGGTGGCTGGTAAACCTTTTCCTAGACAAAGTGATGGGGAAAAGCTTCACCTGTTTAATTTCAGCTTGTGAGGCTGCTTGTCAGGTACCTGACTGCCAAGAAAATGATTTGGGCTGAATCTTCTTGTGTGTGGTGGAAGCTGGAGAAAACCAAAGTCTGTCTAGTAGCAACCACTCTCGCTTCCAGAATTGGGGGGGGGGGGAGGGACAAAGTTTTGCTGCCCAGTGTGGTTTATGGTCTGTGACAATGTAGTTTATGTTTCCAAATTATCTTTAAAATATGCATGAGTTGAGATACTTTTGCATGGAGTTTGTGTTATAGCCAGCTCTGTAGCCTTGAACATTTCTTTGGCATGGGGTTGTATCTCTCAGCCACAAACATCTCATTTGTGAAAAATGCACATATAAAAATGACAGCAAAGCAAACACTGTATTGGGGAAGAGACAATTTATAGCAATATGTTAATCAAGGTAGAAGGAAGGAAGGAATGAACAAATAGTGGTATAAATAGACCAACATCTGGGGCCTCACTGAAAGTTTCTAGGCTGTATCACTTCAGACTGCAGGTGGGACCTCACATGATTGAATGTGACCATACAAATATTTCTTTAATATAGAAAATTAGATGTCAGGGAAGATGTTTCAGCCTAGCTGTCTCCCTAACATGTTTGTTTTCTATGTGCAGGAGCTTTTTGGTATGGAAGAACACTCATGTGAGGTCTTGTCTGAAGCAGTATAACCCAGCCAAAATTTACCACTATGAATACTAGGTCTATACCTATAGAGACCCTCTTGTTAATAATTGTATCAGTGGGCACATAACTAATTATTGGAGCAGTAATGCAACAGGACTGCTGGTAAGGATTGTTTCTTTACTGCATTGCCTTGAAGGCTTATTAAAAAAAACACTGCTACAAATCATGCTATCCTGCTATTTAAAGTCAATATAGTTTTGGCAAGGGCCACTATGAATGAGTGAGATAATTAATGGGCAATCAAAGTCAGCTAGGAATGCTAGTCACACCTACCTGCCAGGGTGGGAATAGAGAGGGTGTTCTGTCTAGTACAGGGGTGGTCAATCTTTCAACATGAATGTTTCTGGACCTTTAAAGGTTGTATAGGTGAGGGCATTTCAGCAGGTGCAGCTGCTTTAGCAGCACCATCAGCACTTGCATCTGCCAAGATTCTGTCTTCTACACAACTCTTAAGAACCCAGAGGCCCTAATGGTAGAAGGTTGGCCACCCCTGCACTACACCATCCTGGCTCTAAGTACCTTTCCCCTAATTGTTGGGTTTTTACAAAAATGTGCTACCTTAAGCAGTATAAATGTTGTAGTACAAAATTATACTAAGCATACTCATCAAAGAGGAAAATCCCACTGAACAAAACTGGGCTTATCTCTATGTTGTAAATACACGCAACCACTGAATAAGCTGTGGATCATTGAGCAGTGCTTCTGGTTTATATAGTCAGCAAAGCAATGTAAGAGAAGTTCTTTAAAGGATAAGCACCCACATTAAAAAAAATATCCACATCTGGTGCCCATGTGAACTTCTGATGACAAACTCATTGGATTCCAGGGAGCAAATAAAACAGTGAAACAGCAGTACCCTCTCACCCCAATAGGTATTTCTTCTCTGGCAAAGCTAAGACATAACACATAGAAGAATGGTCTGGAAACTTTCAAAATGCTGTCACTATGGCTTTACTGGATTCTTAAATAAACAGAAAGCTACAATAAAATGTTTGTAAAGGGATCATGAAGAGATTGTCTTTTCTTGAACCTTTGAAATACAGTAAATAAATAAAAAAGCTATGGGTCCCTAATTATATGAAAGGCAGCTAAAAGCCTACTTCCAGGTTTTACTTTCTACTCTCTAGGCCAGGGGTTCTCAACCTGTGGTACGGGTACCCCTAGGGGTATGCTGATCTCTTGCTGGGGGTACACCAAGCCCTGACCCTTATCTGCCTCATCAGCAGCTAATTAAGTGTTGATTAACATGGATTTTAAATTGTAATTATTTTCTGAGCCCTACTGTCTATGATTTTGGTTTTGGGCTTATTTTTGTACTTTGGAAAATGTGCTTGTGGGTTGGGTTGGGGTGGGGGAGGGAGGAGCTGATTTTGGGAAGTGTGATGGAGAAAAAAAGAGATCCTTGCATGTCTCTCTCACTCTCAATCTCACACAGAGTTAAATGACATTTTTCACATTTAAAATTGTTTTGTTGTTGTTGTTCAGTCGTGTCCGACCCTTCGTGATCCCATGAACCATATCCTGCCAGGCCTTCCTGTCCTCCACTATCTTCCTGAGTTCGCTCATTTTCATGTTCGTTGCCTCGGTGATGCTGTCTAACCATCTCATCCTTTGCCTTCCCCTTCTCCTTTTGCCTTCAATCTTTCCCAGCATCAGAGTCTTCTCCAGAGAGTCCTCTCTTTGCATTAGGTGGCCAAAATATTTGAGTTTCAGCCTCAGTACCTGTCCTTCCAGGGAACAGTCAGGGTTGATTCAGGGTTGATTTCATTTAGGAAAAATTGTTTTAGTACTTTTTAATTTAATGATTAATTACCTAATTAATTAATTGATTAATCCAATTACTTAGCAGTTAATTAGCAGGGGGTACTTCAGAAAATTGGACCGTGAGAGGGGATACCCAGGCCTCCAATGGTTGAGAACCCCTGCTCTAGGCTTTTATTCACCTGAAGCTCATGGAGGAGATAATCATTAAGACCAAGTGGGTCACACACTTATTTTTGTGGCTGCAGTTCAAGGGAGAGAAACCCCTGGTCTTGTAGTACATGAAGAATGGGTAATCAGTTTTGAATCAACTGGTTGTCTGTTCTGCTATTGCTGCCAGTGTAAGGAGGTTCAGGCAGCAAACACCCCCACGTTCAAAGGAGGTGAAGCAACTGGAATAGGAAAGTTCAATTTTAGAAACATTTTAGGTATACATGCAGGTTTTCATGGCCAGTTGTTATGCTCAAAGTTACAATATTTAAGGGATTTTCAGCCATGTGATTTCAGTTCTTAAAATTGAAGAAATAAAGATCAATCTTACGATTGTCAGTTGAAATTCCAAATCCTGGTTCTACCGCAACGTGGAGCGGGCAAGCGGGATGGATTATCCAAAGCTGACAAAGTTGAAATCTTTAAGGTCTTCTGTGCTTGACGTTTCTCCCCAGGCATTAGGGGCTTCTTCGAAAGCAAAAAGAGAACCCAGCTGGAAGGTGTCTATAACCTTGCCCTAGAAGTCTCTGCAGATGTAGTAGCATTCATTGAAAGCATGTGAGCCAGCGTGAACCCCGCTGATTGTTAATTAGGTGCAGAAGCTGTCAATTCCTGGAGTAAACTCTCCTTCGCGTTCTGCTCTCCTGCTTCCCTGCGATGCTGAAAAGACTTATGCAGTAAAGGCAACCATACCTTATTAACATAGGATAATTCCTGTTGGCGATTAATAAGAAACTTTGACTGTCGTTGAGAGATAGAAATTACTTCAAGGTTTGCACGTTGTCTGTTTCTTTGCTCGTTGAATAAAGACCTGGTTTTTTGAAATTCAATTTGGTGTCCTGTTTCTTTGACATGTGTAACTAACGCTGATTTTTCTTCTTGGCCATTTTTGACCGCTCTCAAATGCTCTTGCATCCTGATTTTAATGGGTCTTTTTGTATTTCCTATGTAAGAACTTGGACAATTTCCACAATAAATTTCATAAACCCCTGGATTGGTTAACTCTGGTCTTTTATCTTTAGGGTTTCCTAACAGCTGTTCAATCTTGGTGGTAGGTAGGAATACAGTTTTCACATTGTACTGTCGGAACACATAAGATATCTTATCGGTTACCCCACGTACATATGGCAGTGACAGCCATTTGTGTTCTTTCTGTTCTAATTTTTCCAGTTCTATCGCTCTGTTCTTTTCATTAATTTCCTCTGGGGTGGGAATGTGCGTAATTTTCTCCCACTGTTTATACCCACTCCCACTCCCATACCTGATCTATCTGTCTTGTGGTGTATCCATTGGAAAGTAAGGTCTCTTTAATGATTGTTTTCTCTTCAGCTAAGGAATCCCTGTCACATACGTGCATTGCCCTATAGACTAATGAATTAATGAGTGAATTTTTTTGAGCCGGGTGGTGATTGGAAGAATAATGTAAGTATCTGCCTGTGAAAGTAGGCTTCCTGTAAACGGTGTGGCCAAAGGACAAATCTGCTTTTCTAGTCACTTTGACATCCAAAAATGGTAGAACCCCTTCTTTTTCTACTTCCATAGTAAATTGTATTTCGGGTATCAGACTATTAAGGTGTTCCAGGAAGAGACCAAGTTTCTCTTCCCCATGGTCCCAAATACAGAACACGTCATCGACGTAGCGGAGCCATGTAGATGGTTTGAATTCAGTAGTGGATAGAGCTTTCTTCTCAAAAAATTCCATGAATAAGTTGGCAACAATGGGGCTCAGCGGGTTCCCCATTGCCACCCCCTCCCTCTGCTCTCTGAATGTATTATTCCAGATGAAATATGTGGAAGTTAGACAGTGCCAGTATAGGGGTATCAAATCTCTGGGTAATGTGAGGTCACTTATGAGATTCATGGTTTCTGTTAATGGCACTCTTGTGAACAATGATACTACGTCGAAACTGACCAGGATGGAATTATGTGTTAATTTAGCTATGGCTAGTAGCTCAATGAAATGGTATGTGTTCTTTACATGATGATATGTATTCCCAATGTGTGGTTGCAAAATTTTGGCCAAGTGCTGTGATAAGGCGTGTGTAGGTGCCCCTATGTTACTGACAATGGGGCGAAGCGGAATATCTTTCTTATGGATTTTAGGAAGCCCATACAATCTGGGGGGCAGGGCAGAAGACTTGGTTAATCTATTCTTAATTTCTAAGCTTAAAGAGGAATTCTTTATTAAAATATTGGTTTCCTTTAAAATTTTGTTAGTGGGGTCCTTTTTCAGGATATTGTAGGTTTCTGGGTCTAAAAGATCAGTAACCTTCTTAAAATAATCTGTAGTATTTAAAATCACGGTTGCGTTCCCTTTATCTGCAGGAAGAATCACTACCTCTGGATTATTCTTCAATTGTCTAATTGCTTGGATTTCCTGATGTGTAATGTTGCTCTTGGGGGGTTTAGCCTTAAGGAGAATATTAGCTGATTTTATCCTTATTTCCTCTGCCGTGTCAGGCTCCAGCTCTGCCAGAGTAGTTTCAATATTAGCTATAATTTGCTCTGTGGGGATGGTTTTTGGGACTATAGCAAAATTCCCCCCTTTAGTTAGTACAGATAATTGAGCTGAAGATAAGTCCAAGCTGGAAAGGTTGATGATAACTTTGTTTTCCTCCAAGGCAGGGGTGCACAACATGCGGCCCGGGGGCCGCATGCGGCCCTCCAAAGGTTTTCTGGTGGCCTCCAAAGGTTTTCTGGCTAGAGCGGCAACATCGCTTCTTTGTTGGGCCGCTCTAGCCAAGCACTTCCCATAACTCCGGCACTTCTGTAACGCGGCTGGAAGCTTCGGAATCGTCCGAGGAGCGGACGATTCCGAAGCTTCCAGCTGTATTACAGAAGTGCCGGAGTTGGTGTTGGCACAGCGGTTATGACGTAGATCCCCGGGGAAGTTGGGCTGCTATGATGATGGCGACTTCCTTAGGAAGCAACGTGACTGTGAACTGCTGAAGAAGAAATCCCGGGATTTTTTCTTAAGCATGAGCTCTGGCTGAAAGCCCTGCAGAGGCTCTGGGAGGAGTGAATGAACATCTAAGCTCGCCAAGGTGACCGGCGGCCGATTCTGTGATGCTTCAGCTCTTCTTCAGGCCGTTGGACCCTCACTTCGGGGTGGCCACGTTTTTCCTCTGCTGGTCGGTTATGCATTTGAGAGCTGCAGAACATGCAAGACAAGAGTTTGTTAGGAAATACTTTTCCCAACACGGAACCTCCACGCCATGTGAGGTTTCAGAGGGGAAGGCCCTGATGATGATGATGATGATGATTGATGGGTATATATACGGTATATACCAGGGGTGGCCAAACTTGCTTCATGTAAGAACCACATACGATAAACTTCAGATGTTTGAGAGCCACAATATTTAAGAAGCATTAAGAAGCCAACATATTTCCGAGAGCTGCACTTTATATGTTAAAGAGCCACAGGTGGCTCATTACATATTTATTAATATGTTGCATTTCCGGAGATTTTCTGGCTCATGGACACGCCCCCTGTGACATCACTTCCTGAGGAAGTGACATCATGGTTCCTTGCCACGCCCCCGTGACACCTATCTGCGGCCCCAAAGAAGTTTAGTCTATTCATTTCGGCCCCTACCCACTGCCAAGTTGTGCACCCCTGCTCCAAGGGGTTGATCCTGTCTCTACTTAGTCCTTTTAATGATTTTAATTTTTTCTCATGTCTAATTTTGATCTTCCTATCCAGTTGTAAAGTATATTCCTGGGTCCTACTATCCCACCTCCTCCAATCCTCTTTTCCCAGGATGTTGCTCATTTTAACATGTAATTTGTAAATAAGCAGGTCCATTTTACTCAGGTCAAACCTCGTGGTTTTAATATAGTCTCTTAACAGTGCAGTTTCCATTTTTCTATAGATTCTTTCAGAGGAGAGTTTGTTCAGGGGAGAAACGTCAAGCACAGAAGACCTTAAAGATTTCAACTTTGTCAGCTTTGGATAATCCATCCCGCTTGCCCGCTCCACGTCGCGGTAGAACCAGGATTTGGAATTTCAACTGACAATCGTAAGATCGATCTTTATTTCTTCAATTTTAAGAACTGAAATCACATGGCTGAAAATCCCTTCAATATTGTAACTTTGAGCTTTAGAAACATTGTTTAAACAGCCTTCAAATGATCAGACAACCACAATTTAGTAATAACATTTGTATAGTGCTTTCTGAGTGTGCAAAGTGCTTCATATGTACTATATTGACATTGTAAGGACAATAAGCCTGTTGTAAGGTGAATAAGTATTATTCTTATATTGCAGCTGAGGCTTAGAGGGAATAGGTTGTCTAACAGTGCAATCCTATGCATATTTTCTCATCAGTATCATGTTCAATGGGGCTTTCTGGTAACTGTTTAGGATTGCAGTCTAAGGCCACCCAGTTGAGTTTATGGCAGAGGCAAGATTCAAATCAGGGAAATCTTGATTTGTAACTCATCTCTATTTAGGAATGGGATGTCTTTCTCCTAGGGAGATTATATATAGAAACTTTAAGACGGGGTGGGGGGGGTGACCAACTTTTCACCATGAATGCTTCTGGTCCTTTAAATGGTTGTCTAGGTGAGGACATTTCAGCAGGTGCAGCTGCTTTAGCAGCACCATCAGCAGCACTTGCAGCTGCCAAGAGTCTGTCTTCTACACAACTCTTAAGAACGCAGAGGCCCTAATGGTGAAAGGTTGGCCTGGCCAACCCTGCTTCAAGGTATCTTAAAGAGTTCCCAGTAATTTTGCAGATGAGTGCTTGTGTGCTTTCTCTCCCTTCCCTGCTACTTTTCCTGAATATCATATTCTTTTAATTGGCTTGAAATAATCTTGTCAACTGACTAAAATGGCTTTTGTGCCTTCAAGAACAGTGTGATATGCAGTGATCAGCAGATGAAGCTCTTCATGCCATGGGGATAAACAGCATCCCCTGCTAAGATCTCTATGCATCAAGTTGTGAAGACAAAGTTATGGCTAGTTCATAACTTGGGAACTTAATTTGAAATCTCAAAACTGAAGATTTAAAGTCTACTGTGCTTGTGTTCTCTACTGCCCTCTTTTGGTTGTGATACGAACTGCTGTTGCAGACTCCAATGAAAACGAAGAGTTTTCTTGAGTCTGACTACAGCAGTTGTATCTAAGGGACACACACACACGCACACCTCCCTCCCGAAAGGCAGCTACTGTCAGCTACGTTTGCGTGACTCCTGGAGAAATTTGTAGCCTCACATTCACATACATAAAAAATAATAATTCTCTTTCCCCGTTCTCCTTTTTTTAAAGTTTATTTTGGATTTAGGGATAGAAAAATGCGAAGCATTTGTCTTTTACAAGAGGCCTGCTGCTACAAGCCTAAGGATTCCGGTCCTGGAAAATACTTTCCTTTTTCTTATCCGATCGCACTTCATGGCACTTACTTCCGAGTAAACATGCTTGGACGGACGGTTCGCGAATATAGGGATTTAAAGCGGGAAGCCCCGAGCATGAATTTCGGTAAACTTCCTCTCCGAAGAAGCGATGACTTTTGAGATCATCTTGGGAGCTTCTTTGCAGATGCAAATCATATCTCCGGCCAGCAGGAGGAAGGAAGAGGAAGTGAGAGCGGCGGTAGCAGCAGCAGCAGCCGCCGTGCCTGTGAGTCTGTGCGAGTCTGGTGATGGGATAGACTCGAGTCAGGGGGAGAGAGAGACACCAAAACAAGCCGCGGCAAAAGGCTAACTTCAATGGTGGTGGAGGCGCTTGCACGGCGAGAGGAACTGCTGCTGGGTGCTCGAGTCTCCGTACCAGGCAGCCAACTTCATTCGGCACCCGCAGCACTTTGTGGAACAGTCTCATTGGCAGAGGCTGCTTATTTTTTAAAGGTACTTTAGTTTCCGATTGAGGGGAAGAAGAGAGGGAGCGTGAGCTGCCGAGAGGTGCATGTGTTTCTATAGGGAGAGGAGGCGGGGAGGGATCTTGGGCTGCACTAGGAGGAGGTGGTGAAGGCGCTGCTGATTTGCGGAGGGGGCACTCGCATATTTCCTCGGGTGTAAGTCAGTAAGCTGTAGAAGGCTTACTCCTCTCTGTAAGGCTTGCAAGCCTCAGTGGGGGGTTGCGGTGCCTGGGCATGTGTTCCGGAATAACGGGAATGACGCTACCTGCGCTGGAGGGGCTCCCGCTGCTCAGGAAGCCGGGCGTGGGAAATGCGGTGCAAGGCGACAGCAGATGGGCGCCCCCCAGGCGCTAATTGGGATAAGCGGACTGAGATGGTCGCAGAAGGGGGGGTGGCGGCTGCACCGCTGCTGCTGCGAAGAGGTGGTGGGTGGAGGGACCGAGGGGGCGAGCGTCGGATCCTTGGGGACTAGGCAAAGGGTGACCCTATTGCAGCGCAAACGGGGTGCTCCGGAGTTGGTTGACGGTGGCGGCTGCTGATTTGGGGGGCTTTTTACCCTGTCTGGGAGGTTCGCTGCAGGTGTGAACCTCATCTCCCCCCCTCCCCCCATAACTATTGCTAGTAGCTTGTAGACAAGCTGTGCACGTCTTAGGGGACAAGATTGCTTGCATGCCATCCCGGCGAGCTCGGGAAGTGGCGTCTTCTTCCTGGGCGGGGGTGGCGACTGGCGAAGAGGCGTCGGCCAAAAACCGCGGGGGCTCCTGAGCGCTGTCAAGAGACTGGGCTGCCGCTAAACACCCAGCCTTCAGAAGGGGTTTGAAAGGAGGAAATTGCTGCAATTTTGCTTTGAGGAAGAGGAAATGCGCGCGCGCGCGCGCCCTTGTGCTTGTCAGGGTGGCTGGAGTGGAGGAGCTCGCCTCCTGTGGCTGCTGCCCTAGTTTGAGAGTGCGCGGGGCGGCGGGGGGGGGGAAGGGTCGGAGGCGACGCGCGCGCCTCTGCCCGGCTTCCCGCCTTGTGGTTGCTGCTGCCGCCCTACATAGAAGCTTTTGGTGCTGCAAGTGGGACTCCCTCGCACCCGGTCCGCGGGTGAAGGGAGCGCCACTTCTCTTTCCTGTCTCGCTCTCCTCTGGACTCGTAACCAATCGCCGCAACTTCCTCTGTGTGGGTGGGTGGGTGGGTGGACAGGCGAGATTTTCTCTGCACCTGGCTCCCTGCACGTTTGAAGCCCTGGCAAGAAGTCTGGAAAAGACGCCACGAACTAGGTTTGCCGCTAATCGCCAACATGACTAGAACGGGAGAGGGGTTGAGAGTTGAATATTGTGGCACTTGACTAGAACATCACCCTTCCCTCCCCGAGAGGATCGCTTGCTGCGCTGCCTACCCAGGGAGCTGAATCCAGTCTGAGTCCAAGCGTATAAATGGCAGCACCTCTCCCCATTATGGCTGGGGGTACACATTTTGTAATGATCAGAGCCATTGGCTATCCTTGAACGGGACTCCAAAACCTGGTCCTCGAAGTGGGCCACATTACCCTGTCTAAATGGAAGGCCAGGTGTACAACTATGCAACTGCGTCCTCCCTTATCATTCAAAAGCAACAGCACAATCCTATGCGTGTTGACTCAGAAGTAAGTCCCACGGTGACAGTGCCAAATGGGGCATTCTCCCAGGTAAGTGTGCATAGGATTGCAGCCCTAAGTTCATGTGCCTGATAGCAACAGGAGTCTCTTTCCATTTGTAAACAAATAAGACTGCAATCCTATACATGCTTACCTGTGAGTAAATTCCATTAAACCCAGTGGGGCTTACTTCTGAGTAGACAAGCTTGTGCTGTAAATTTATGTCATGATGGGGTAAGCCGCACTCTCTTTAGTTTAATGGATTCTGCTACTATAGCGTCATTTAATTCTACTATTGTTAGTTTGCCAGGCAGTGCACAGAATTCAGGAGTAACTGAAAATGTGAAGCAACAGCTGGGTGTAGACTTACTATCATGACTTGATTGTCCCCCCCCCCCAAATAATAATAATCCACCTGTTCATCTCCAAGTTTACAGTACCAGCAATTTATTATGCTACTTCTGACCAAAGATGTAATTTGCTTCTGTTGTTGGGAGATACTGTCAAGGGTATATAATCTCCTGGCAACTATTCACATACATACTGTACTTCCACTTACTCTGAGATATCAGCTTTGACATAAGCTTGATTACCTTGAAAATGGTTCCAGATGCAGGGCCATTTCACACATGACAAAAGCTGCAAACCCAAATGTGCTGCTAAAAGGTACGCCTGTCAGGAAGCTGCAGCCAATCCTAGTCCCCAACAAGTGTCCTGTATAATGTTCATGATTGCAAATACAGTACAGTATTAGTTGCTTTCACGCAGACTCTGTATAGGTACCGGTATATACAGGTGGGCCCCCATATCCACGGATTCACTATCCACAGATCCAGTTATCCACGGATCATGGGGACCCCCCCCAGGCTTTTACTTTTTTCCCCAGTAAGCTTCGTTTCTTCCTTAAAGAAACAGGAGAAGCAGCCTCTGGCTGCTTATTACAGGCAAGTAGAACAAGACTAAGTACTAGAGAAGCTCTGCAAGGTTAACAGAAACCTTGCAGAGCCTCTCTAGGACTTAGTCTCGTTCTACTTGCCTGCAATGGAGGCTGCTTCTCTGTTTGTTTTTAAGGAAGAAGCAAAGCTTGCTGAAAGAAAAATAAGAGCTGGGGGGGGGGAAGCATGCCTGCCTGCAGGGGAGACAGGGTGGGGGGGGCCCTCAGGAAACCATGGGTGTTCACTCTTATCCATGGTTTCAAGTATCCACGGAGGGGCCTGGAACATATCCCCAGCGGATATGGGGGCCCACCTGTACTTAAAAAATATAATGGATGTGATCCAGCCAAAGTTCTATAGTTCCAAGTCCCATTGATTTCAGTGGGAGAGATTTAAACATGTGGTTGAGTCTTCCATTGAAATCTGTGAGAATTAAGGGTTCAGTTTTGACTGGATCAGGCTCACAGCGTAATCCTATCCAATTTACACTACCGGTGCAGCAAGAATGGGAGGCTCCAGAATGGAAAGGGGATTCAAATCCCCTTCAAAGGGGATTTAAATCTCCCCTCCCCTCCAAAGCCTCCCACCCTCCTCTCCCCCGCTAGTTACACCGGTGGTGTAAGTTGGATAGGATTGTGCTGCCAATGTGTGAATCGCCTCACACTGGTAGTGTGACCTAGCCCTTTGTTCACTATTGTCATTCCTTTTCTTGATTTCTATTCCACTGCTGTAGAAAAAAATTCTCCCTAAGCACCTGTTGCCTTTGCCAGGACTAGCTATCCAAACCCTCAGCAACCTGCTGCCTCCCCCCCTCCAGTCCTTCTGTATAATAAGGGTCTTGTAGATTTAATATTTAATATTGAATGGAATGGGGGCAGTAATAGCAGCTTGGCAAATTAAAAAATCATACTGGTTTGGCATATTTTGTGTGCCTTTTTCATTGGATGCTTTATATGCTGTCATAGGAGTAATCCATGATAATAGTTTGCCCTGTTCCTTCTGTGAGTTTCTCGTTTGTATATGGTCTTCCTAGGTTGCTGCTAGTTCTTCACTTTCTTAGTCCATGTGTCCGTTCCTGTTTCCAGTCTTTTATTTATGTGTATTTTTTGGCATACGTTCACACTCATAGCTTATTTATAAGGTGTGTTTGAAGAGTAATAAGCATTAGAAATGTGGTATATTGGCCTCGGAAGCATTGAGCCGATCTGGTAGTAATTATTGGAGTACGCTGTTCCACAAATAAACTAAATAGCAGGCACCAAAACCAAGAACTGAGGTTTTGGATTTCAAGCCCCTACCATGTTTGTTTTTAACATTTTCTCTTTTCAGAACAGCAACAACAAAAATCAACTGTCCAATTTCATTCTGAGATTAGTGTAGAAAGGACAAATGATCCTGAAAAATTACAAGGTGGTATTTTCATAAGCTTTCCTGTTCTGTTGATTGAAGCTAAAATGTGAATGCCCCCCTAAATTAAGAGCCAGTGATAAAAGGTATGAGGTATGTTTAGTGATGTGTGATCTTCATTAGGACAAAATGTAGTCTGGCCTTTAAGATTATGTTTTTGTGACATTAATAAGGAGTGTTTGAACTATGTTCTCTTCAGACTTAGCTTTGTCCCTAAGCTGAAAAGGTGTTTTCCTTTTCCTGATTTAACCTGATTTTTCCATTAGGACAGATCAAATAATGGGACAAAATAGGTTGTCCTTGATTTGGGAACTGATGAATCAAATTGATAGTCTTCTCTTGTCCTCTCTTGTCCTCTCACATGTTATGAGTTCTGAAAGATCCTTATAGATATTCAAGGTTATAATATAATAGAACCATTCATTATTATTTTTTTTGCTTTGCATCCTGTGTTATCTCACTGAACTACCTGTATTCCTTACTATTCAGTATTCAGATTTATTTTTTTCCTGTGCTTTAAAATGCGGCTTCATAGAAAGTCCCAGGGGGAGCAGTATTCTTTTTCTGACCTATCTTACTGGAAAATGTATTAAATTTCAAACTTCGCTCTTACTGCTGTAGAATGCATGTGTGTATATAAAAGAATGTGTGTGAAAATGCAGATCTTATAGGATGCTAAACTGTCTTGCTGTATCTTTTAAAATCCACTAGGGTCAGTTGGCAGCACTGCATCATAATACTGCATTAATTTGAAATGGGATGTACTAGAACCAGATGCATGTAACAAACTTTGACTGCAAAGAGTGAATTTAAGACTCTGAAAGTGTTCCTAATTGTTCACCCAGGCAGAAACTCTGCATTTAAAATTAAGGATAATTTCATGACGAATCATTGTGTAGCTATATGGATATGTACTCCTGCATCATGCTGTGTGACCGACATACTGTTCGCATGTTACTTTGAATGTGCATAAAGCAAGTACATAAAGAGTAAGATTGTGCATTCTGTCTCTGCCCTGTATGCATGTTTGCCATAGTTTGTGAAAGAGAGTATGTGCGTACAAATGGTAGATGTGAATGGGAGTTCTTGAATAGACAGGCAGGTATATGTTCAGTATAATGCAGTGCAAAGTTTTAAAAAATGGTATATAAATATTCTTAAAGTGATCAGTCTCTCATCTGAGAACTAATTCTAAAATATTAGTGGGAATCTGTATGGAGTTTTTGTCCTCTTACAGTCTCCTACCCCCCTCCTGCTTGTTATTCAGTCAGATTTAAGGCAGACCTTTAAAAGTAAAACTGAATGCATTTTGACAGATGTGTTGTTAGAAACATTTTGTGAAATCTTACTAGTCTTCCTATTGGAATCTAGCATTTGATCGTATATCTAAAGTTTATGAAAAACCGCCCAGACAGTTGCATGTGTAGCTTTACATTTTGTTGTAATGTAATTCTAAAGAAGAGAGATGCAAAATAGGGTAAATGTGTTACCTGTTGGTGGTATAGCTGCACCAGGGCAGGCCCAATCATTCAGGCATGTTAGTAACAGCCCAATCCTAACCAATTTTCCAGCGCCGATGCAGCCGTGCTAATGGGGTACGTGCTGCATTCTGTGGTGGGGAGGCAGTTGGCCTCCTCAAGGTAAGGGAATATTTGTTCCCTTGGAGCTGTATTGCAGCTATATCAGCACTGGAAAGTTGGTTAGGATTGGGCTGTCAGGCTACTTATTGCTGCAATTAAAGGGACATCCATGCCTGCTCCCTGTATGAACACTCCTGAGAATTCTCAAAGAGGGTTCTGGAGTACACACTGATTATATAAGAATGCCGCTGTTCCACTTCACCCGAGGGTGGCAAGATCTTTGAGCCAGTGATGAGGAACATGCAAATTTTCAAGTGATTCAATACTCTGTACCGTATTAAATAGAATGAAGAAGATTCATTACATATGTGGACATCTTATTCCTTTGAGGAAAATCACAAAATGTTTCTCACTTCAATCGCACAACATATTCGGTGCGAAAATGTGCACATACTTATTTTTTTAACAATGTATGTATAGTGGTCCACAAAAAGTAAATATTTGTAATCTGCTCTGTTTCATCTTACTGTTGTTTATGGTTGCAATCTGCAACCTCTTTTCTCCAAGGAGTATCCAAGGGACTTCTATTAAAGTCAATAGAATTGCCCTGGAGCAAGGCGGAGGGAGGTGGGTGCACTGTAGCCTGTGATGCATCCACATGTTCTTGTGGTGCATGTAATGTGCATGTATTTTTAGTGAGGGAGACATTTCCTTCCTTCACGTTGGATTATTACTCTGCTATTTATTCTTCTGTGTGTAAGACTTGGAAACTACTCTTGATTTGTAGCTGAAACAATACTGCATGCAGTGGCACTTCCTCAGAGCAATGTCTTTTTGTGGCAAAGTACTTAGCAAATGTCTGCTTGTATGGTGCTGCTCCACCCTTCCTTCCTCCCTTTGTTTGCTGAAATCTCTTCGATTGTGAAGTTTGAGCTCATGTGGGGCTTTTTGCCGTGAGGCTTAAACTATTGAGAATTGCTTAGGATGTGATCTCATGCCTTCCATGCTGACAATTAAATGTGATAAACTTTTTCCCCTCTCTCCCTCTCTCTCTCCTTTTATAATGTAAAAGGACTCCATGTTGATCAAGTGAGAGACTGATAGCACTAGCTGTTGGTGATGCCAGGCATATATCTGGAAAAATTAAGGAACATTGCAGAGCTTTCCTGCCTTGAAAATCAGGATGACCTTTTTGTTCTGTGGGCCTTTGAAGTTACTGAATAAGGGAAACTGCTAAAATAAGGGAACATCTGGAAACCCTGCTGCCTTCCAGCCTTGGGTAATTAAGACCATCCTACTGAGCCCTTCTAAAATATCCCTTCGCTAATAGAGTGTACATGTTACTGTTCCTTTGATAAGGCTCCTAGAGCAGGCTGCCCATCTTTACTCAAAACTGTTTCACATTTGGCAGCAAATGTATGCTTTGGTTTGCTTATTTGGATAGCTAGCCTGTCTTGTTCAAAAGAACTCGGGGGTAAATAATAGCAATTAAACAAAATATGATGAATGGTCTCCACATTTCTTGCAGCCTATACATGTCATTATATATGAAGTTATTGAACGTCTTGGAGAGAACCATGTGTTTTGTTGCATCCTAGGCTCAGCATACCTGCGTGAGCTTCTTATGGTAAAATTGTGGGTTGGAACATATGAAGCTGTTTTATACTGAGTCAGACCACTGGTCCAGCTAGATTAGTGTTCACTCTGGTTAGCAGCACTGCTTCATTGTCTTTTTTAAGGTCTCTCCCACTGTGCTAACAGAACTCCTTTAGCTGCAGATTCTTGGATTTAATTTAGGACCTTTTGCATGCACTGTGAACTATGGGCTGCCATTTACCTCAGAGGTATTTGTAACTTATCTGGCATTGTAGCTGTGGAGGATTTTGCATTCAACTTGGCATAAAATGGTTGAACAAATTATTCCTAAAGGGTTTAAAAAGAAATCAGTCTTTATCTAGTTGTTTAAAACATTTGTTAATCACACCTCTGCTTATCCAGTTGTCTCTAAGAGCCAACTCCAGTGAGGTGAGCACATCCATCCCCCCAAACTCTATGCCTTCCATTCCTCCTTGAAAGAAAGGTGAGATACAAGTGTAATTAACATATGTATGTACGTATGTATGTTTTTTTGTTTTGTTTAATTATATACTGCTTTTCAACAGAGTAGTTCACAAAGCAGTTTACATAGAAATAAATACTTCTCTGGATGTTCTGTTTCAGGATGTTTGAATTCAGGGGTCCAGAAATTCCCTTTCCATGGCAATCATTCCTCCCCTCATCTGGGAAGCATCACAAGCTCCAGCTCCTGAGCTTGAGGCTGGGGTAGGAGGATAGGCAGCCACGTTGCTGGAGCGTGGCGGGGGGGACAGACCGCCGGAGGGTAACACGTGCAGAAGTGATGCGCGTCTGGAGGCTCCGAGGCCGGGAGAAGGCCTCGGAGCATCCTCCCGGGCCAGCACTCGTGGGCCTTCTGACGGAGGCCCACTGCATCACAACGTAATTTATAATGTTTTTCGCACATGCGCAGACCGTTCCTGAGCGCCGGCTGCAACGGGGGGGCAGAGTCGGGGGGCACCCGGGGCAGCGTCCCATCGGGTCGCCCCCCAAAAATCGTGCCGTGGCCTACCGGCCATGCCGAAGATTCAAATAGGGTCAAATAGGGGTTATGTGTGGGAGGGGGGTCATTAGGGTGATGCTCACGCCCCGCCCTGGGGCCGTACGTGCCCTAGTGACGCTGCTGCGATAAGTGACCAGCCCTGCAGTTGTGTAACTACTTGCCTCAAGTAGTGCAGCATGGCTGCAAGGATCATCTCCCTACCTCCAGGCTTCGAAAGGGACTTGGTTTCATCCATATCGTGCTACAGTTTCAGGGACTCCCAAATGCTTCCGAAACATATTATGACATTGGAGAAGAGACTCTATCCTCCTAGTTGAGAGGGCCAGGGTCCTGACAAACACGAGTTTTGCGTGGCTACCAGTGCATGCCAAAATATGTGGACTCTAGTCATTTGGATGTTCCCCTACATGCAGTCCCTACTTACGACTTGAAAATAGACAGTCCAGGAAGAGCCTTATCATTTGATTCTGCTGATCGTAAAAACTGCTTATGATAAGTCTCTCTTTTTATTATGCTACAGAGATACGTAAAGTCTCTCATGTTTTGATTGAAAGCAGTGACTGTTAAACTGGCGAAGAACTGTGTCTTACGGACGGTGCTAGGGGTTGACCAGATGGGGCACTGGCAAAGAGCATGCCTTCATCAGAGGACCCACCTTGTCTGACTGGCCCCCAAACCCAGTGGCCCAATGCAATGTGCCATCAGGGTGTGTCATGGTGGCTCAGTGTAGAGCTTTGTCCCAGAGCTCCTAACAGTCTGATGCCAAGAGTGCTAGTGCTTGGGTCTATCTGCACATTACTGCTTGCTGTGAATGTTTTGACTCTTTGCCATCTATATGTTGTTCTATGTATATTTTGGTTGGCATTGGATCCCTTCATCTTTCCCCTTTATTGTACAGTAATTGGATCATTGTTTGAAGTTGTAGTAGCAAATTGTTCCTCATTGCTATATATGGACATGTTTGTTCTTCAATTCCTACGTGCCCCTTTAATTATTAAAAAAAAACCCGTATTTGGTATAAAGCCGTGGATACTTTCCTAAAATTTAGGATCATTGGACATGACCAGAAAGCTCATTTTCACTTGGGAGGCCCTGTTCTCCTTTACCCATTAAGTGGCCAAATGTACAACAAGGATGCAACATTTTAAGTCTGGTTCTCAGGAATTGTGCCTGGAGGCCAAGACGGCTCAAGTCTTTGATACTTTTTTTGTTACTGTTGATTTGATCAATTTTGTATGCAACCATTTACTAAGAGCCAAAATGCAGTTCTCTGATTAAAATGGATTTAGATTTGTGTAACTTCCCCCTATTTTGAATATACTTCTAAAAAAAGTCATTAATTTGTGGCAAAAGAGAACATGCCAAATGTTCAGTACTAAAAACTACTGATTGATTTCCTTTCTCCTTTCCTCTTCTGGGTTTTTCCCCTTCTTTATGTCAGACTGAGTAACTAAGCAATAAACTTTCCAGTGTTAGCATATTGGTGGGAATTAAATGCAATATAATATGATATGTTGCATCACAGGAGGAAACCAGCTATATTAATATGGTATCACAAATCCTAATTTAAAAGGCAAGCAAATTTATTGCAAAGGCTGTAATTCTATCCTCTTATGACTGTTGTTTTCTGAGTTGGATTACTACAAGGGTGTTACTGTAAGTGTGAAGTCTGCATTAAAAGTGTTACAGGGCACACAGGAGTGATTTATTGATATATTGGCATTTTAAAGGTTGGATTGCCTTGGCTTGTTTTTGAATAGGAACTTGCTGTAAATGGGAAGCAGCTTCAAGATATTTCACTTGGAGGTTCTATTAATGACATTTGCTAGTCTCATAGTCTCTTACACTTCATTATCTCCAACATCTTCTGCTAGCAACCCCTTTCCCTGTCAAGTTTTATACAGCCCACCCATTTGGTCTCTACCCACCCACCCATTTGGATTGCTTTACATCTTATTACATCACTGCTTAAAAACTGAACTAAGTTACATTTTAGCACCAGGACCCAGTTTTAAAAATGATACTCTATCAGGACCTACCTAGCTTTATGAGACTTTAAAGAAAGGTGATCTAGAAAGAAATAATATATTGATTTATTTATAAGTAATATTTTATTTAATTGCAAAAAACTCAATCCATTTCTCGTAATGAGATAGCCCTAATGAATAGCCTCAAGGCTTGAGGGGCGTATTTATGTGACCCAGCCTTCACTTGCTCCCACTACCTGTCATTGACGGACTTGGAAAAAAACACACCATAAAAAACACACTTGGAGCACAATTCTCTCCTAAAATCGGCCGGTGGAACAAGCATTCCGCCTGCCGAAGGTGCAAGGCCGACCTCCCCTGCTCCGCCGCCCGAAGTCTCGCCAGCCCGCCGCCGGACCCAGGTAAGGATCCAGCGAAGGGGGGCGGTTCGGGAGCAAATGGTGGGGACCGATAGGCCCAGCCGATTGGGGAGGGGGCAGGGATCAGCCTCGGTCAACTCTTGTCCCCCGCCGATCGGCTGAGCTGTTACACGGCCTCCTCCAACTTCCTACAGCAAAATAGCTGGCGGAATTCTGAGGAGGCCGATCGGCCCCAGCGCCGTTTACACTTTCTGCTGCGGGCAAGGCTGCCGCGGCGGAGCACAGGATCCGGCGGGTGGCCTCAGCTGCCCGGCGGATCCTACGGTAGAATTGGGCTGCCCAACATTTATCTCCCTATTAGCAGGTATCTTACACAATTAGCAGGTATCTTACACAAGCTTGCAAACTGCAGGAGCTCAGTTGTTTGCAGGGCAGTTAGCATATAGCATAGGTCTTTGATTTTTGAATATCCTAGGGCAGTGTTTCCCAGACCTTTTCGATCTGAGGCTCCCTTGACCACTGGCAAAAATTGGTACGGCTCCCCATTACATTGTGCTGATGCCTTCCAATTGGCATTGCACTGTTTTCTGAGAGGGTTCCGTGGCATTCCGCGGCTCCCATGGCTGGTTTCCGTGGCTCTCCTGGGAGCCGCATCTCCCAGTTTGGGAACTACTTGCCTAGAGCCTTGAGGCAATTAGTTAAGGTAAAGGTATCCCTTGACAATTAAGTCCAGTCGTGTCCGACTCTAGGGAGCGGTGCTCATCTCCGTTTCAAAGCCGAAGAGCCAGCGCTGTCCGAAGACGTTTCCATGGTCATGTGGCCGGCATGACTCAACACCGAGGCGCATGGAACGCTGTTACCGTCCCGCTGACGCGGTACCTATTAATCTACTCGCAATTTCTTGCTTTCGAACTGCTAGGTTGGCAGGAGCCGTCGCGCGGAATCGAACTGCCGACCTTTCGATCGACAGCTCATGGTTCAGTGGTTTAACCTACTGCCTGATCTTTATTATGGTAGAATGGAAAGCAATCAAAATGTGCGCTTAAAAAGTGCATGTGAGTTAATATAAAATTGCAATGTGTTGTCATGTGTATTTGAGAAGACTAGATTACCCTAGCGTGGAGCCCCCTTAGGCATGGGGCCCAGTTGGGAGCAATTGGTCCAATTGGCTTAAAGCTGGCCCTGCAGGTACCACCACAACCACCAGATACAGAAGCTATGTAAAGGAGTGGGTGTCTTGCCCTGCAGTTGGGGCTTGGCTCTACTCTCTCCTTCCCCAAACTGTGCCTCTTTTGAATGCTTCCCAGCCAAATCTTGCCTACTAGTGCACTGCTGCTCTAACCATCTCAACTCCAGCAGGGTTGGGCCGGTCAAGGCAATACCATATTTTTACCATGGACCATACTGTGAAGTACCACTAATGGGAAAGCACTGGACTACAGAAGTCACCAGTTAGATTGCATAGGTACTATTCATATTGGAAACTGCATACGTAGACCCCCCCCTATTTGAGCAAGACAACCAGTATATGGGTGTGGACCTGTGGATGGGACAATGTGGTCCTGATTTCACAAAGTGTGTAGCTTTTACCTAGAGCCATATGTAGTCAGATATTTCAACGCTATGCGGTATTTCTCTTGGTTTTTTTGAATTCTTAGGAAATCTCTTTTGTAAAAGATACGTTGGCGTTATTGCAAGTGTACACTTAATTTAAATCACCCCGCCCCATCCTACTGCATATTTACCATATATTTTGTTGTTGTTCAGTCGTTAAGTCGTGTCCAACCCTTCGTGATCCCATGAAACATATCCCGCCAGGCTTTCCTGTCCTCCACTATCTTCCTGAGTTCGCTCATTTTCATGTTCGTTGCATCGGTGATGCTGTCTAACCATCTCTTCTTTGCCTTCCCCTTCTCCTTTTGCCTTCAATCTTTCCCAGCATCAGAGTCTTCTCCAGAGAGTCCTCTCTTTGCATTAGGTGGCCAAAATATTTGAGTTTCAGCCTCAGTACCTGTCCTTCCAGGAAACAGTCAGGGTTGGTTTCATTTAGGATTGACTGATTTGATCTCCTAGCAGTCCAAGGGACTCTCAGGAGTCTTCTACAGCACCACAGTTCGAAAGCAAGGTCAGAGTATAACTGAAATCACTAATCGCATTCTCAAGCGCTCTTTGTTTCCACGTTTTCCTCCTTGCTTGGATGCAACTCCCTGCCTTATCTGGGGTTGTGCTGGAATCTGCTGTAGGTTGCCCTCTGATTCTTATAGGTTCTTATAGGTGAACCTTCTATGGATCTTGGCTGTTTCGCCATCACAAGCTTGTGACTGGGTACTGAAGCTTTCTCTTCCAATTTTGATTTCTGGTTTAACATGCAAAGTTGTGTTGAAGGCACTGTGAAAATTTGTGACTGAGTAAATCAGAAGTGGTAGAAAGATGGGTGGCGCAGTGGGTTAAACCGCTGAACCATGAGCTGTCGATCGAAAGGTTGGCAGTTCGAATCCGCGATGGGGTGAGCTCTCATTGCTTGGCCAGCTCCTGCCAACCTAGCAGTTCCAAAGCATGTTAATGCGAGTAGATAAATAGGTACCGCTTGCGGGAAGGTAAACAGTGCTTTGTGTTCCAGCTGCATGCTACGCGCTGCGGCAAGGAGAGTCATGCCGGCCACATGACCATGGAGGCGTCTTCGGACAACGCTGGCTCTTCGGCTTTGAAATGGGGATGAGCACCACACCCTAGAGTCGGACACGACTGGACTTAATTGTCAGGGGTCACCTTTTAAAAAAAAAAAGATGGAAATCCAAGATATAATGGAAATGCTGGATTGGTCATAGATCAAAAAAAGGCTTATAAATATGATGGTAGGCAATGGCCAGAGCCCAACACAGAGTTTAGTAATCCATTGATTTCAATTACTTGGGTATTCAGTGACCTAACTCTGTGTGGGATTGTGGTCTAGGAGTAAAACTAACCGGAAACTGCCTTTTGAAAATATTTATTTCACTGCTAAATGAAGGATAGAGATGTAATTTAAATTGAGTGGCACACTTCTTGTTCTCCCAGTTTGCTCTGGTTCTGGTTACTTCCCTGTTGTATCCAGGTGTAATTTTCAGAAGCAAAACTGAACTAATTGAGCAGATTTTAATAATGCATGCTGTAAACCTGCAGGCAGAGCTATAGTGCTACACCTACGGTTACGATTGCTCAATGTTTCCTGTTACACAGGGCGAAGCTTTCAGTTGCATAGAACTGTGGCAAACATTAACCACTTGAACTGGAGGGGCGGGTAAAAAGAAACTTGACACAACTGAGGGGATGGAGTTTGGAGCACTGTAGAGTTAGACAATGAGCCACGGAACTTAAAAAAGGAGTTCCCGAGGAAGAGGTTTGCAGAGAGAATCAGTGGTGGTGGGAGAATCAGTGACACACTAGCAGATCATAAGTGTTTCTAGGATACAAATAGAGAAGAGAGGGCAGGCAGAGATGGGCATGCCTTTTCAGATTTTGGTAGGTGCCCAGAGACTTTTGGTGTGTGGTGATGGTGGGGAAATCAGCAATGGTCTAGAACGCCTGCTCTTTGATGCTTTCAATATTGCAAATCACTAGTCTTGAAGAATATTTATTAGACCTCAATATAACTAGCATTTGTCAATAGCATTTAATGGGACAGCAACCTTTTTCTTGTAGCTAGGGGATTTGTCCCTTTGGTATGCGTACTTGGTACATTGGCACATTTCATTAACGTTAACAATAGTTACTTGGTGTTCAGAATTAGTGAGCCAGCTAGATTGAGGTTCTGTGGGTGCTATTGTAGAATATTCATACTAAAAAGGTCATGCGTAAAGCACTAGGGTGGGGACAGAGACTGCGTACGTACTCACCCTGAATGGGGTCTCTGAAGAAAGGATTGGAATTTGAATGAGAGGGACAGTACTGCAGGAAGAGAATGAAATGGTTAAGAAAGAAAAGCTCATAGTCACAGATAAAATTGCATTCTCTTATCAGGCCATGTCTGACAGATTCCTGCATCTCCTGTTAGAAGCTGTGAAATGTTGTTTATTGCATTCCTCTGTTGTGCTGGAAGGCCATGATTGGTCTCTGCTCTCCGTGTGATGTTACACGAATGAGCCTTGTACTCGCATGCTTCACTTCAATGAATCAATTTTTCTGTAGTGCAAACCATAGTTTGCCCTTACATTTGAGCTGGCTAACTGTGGTTTACACTTGCCCTCCTGGTCAGGTATGCAAACCAACTTCAGATCTGGTTTGGTGTGTTTGAGCACAAGTCTCGATCACATAATTCCAGATTATGGTTTAGTGTTACATTTGAACTAAGGCACTGTTTCTGAGACACACGTCACCCCTTTGTACAAGTGAACAATGGAGCAACGCGACTGCTGCGTAAAGTGTGAAGTGATTCCTAAACACTGACATTTCAGTAGATGGTTAAAATTACCGGTATTGTAGTGGATAAATTTTGTTCAGCACTTGAAACAAACCCAATTGTGATAAATTTGACAAATACGCCCAAACTGACGAACATGTTGTCAGTTTCAATAGCTTCTGGTTTCAAAATCTAGCTCTAATACGATTTAATGGCATCATCTGAAATTTTGAGGTGTGAGATGAACAACTGACTGTTATCAAATGTTTTTATTGGACTTATAGCATGCCCCATCCTTAGTACAGGTAATATATTCTGACTGTTCTAACCAGTCCCTCCCTGTCTCTGGACACCAAAAGTCATATCTTGAAAATGTTTACCATTTTGTCACAATTTATTTGCATAAAATAAAATCTAATCCAAAATCATATTTTGTTTCAAAATTCTAATTATATGACCTAGTGTTTAAGAGTACATCATCTTTTCATTCTCTCTCGGTAATTATATTTGCCTGCAACAAAGGCATTGTAAAGACTTAGTATTACCTGCTCTCTTTCCCTTCATTTGGTGCATACAGCTTGTTAGCCCTAATTGGCCTACTGTGAGGAAGCCTTGGAAAACCACTTTATTGAGTGCAGGGCGGAGGGAAGCACCACACAAGAGAGTCCTTCTAAAATAATGGCAAATTGTCTTTATTGAAGGAATAATGGTCTATCTTAGTGCTGTTTGGAAGCATTTGCATTCTGTTAATCTACAACAGCAATTAAGATAACAAATTTACTGTGGACGAACACTTGTTTCCTCAAGGCCTTCTAAAATGCTTTTATTAAAAAAAATTGCTTGGCAGTAATAATTAACCTGTATCACTGGGTTGCTGTGAAGGCAAATGAATAGAAAGCTTGCAGTGTGTGCTTTGTACACTGAAAGAACTATAACTGATGCATTGTGACAATTAAATAAATATTACACCCTTTGCTTCTCCCTTGCTGACTCTGGCTTCCATTCCTTTTTATCACCTTTGGCTATTTTTCTTTACTTGTATGCATTTTTATCCTGTTCTTCTTCATTGTTCCTGAAATGACTTACAAGAGAAATGATATAAACAAGAGTGCCAAACAAGTTAGAAAAAGACAACCTTTTTTTTAAAAAAAAAACACCCTCCAAAACATCATTTTGAGCGGGGGTAATAGCTGCCCAGCTCTGAATGTTCTAAAGATCACAGATCTGGCAAAAGAAAAACATTTTGGGCCAGAAGAGCAGGTCTGGTAGATCGCTTTCAAAACGGCATTCCATAAGCAGGGTCACCAACAAAAAGTTCTATTGAGTGGCAACTCCTGTTGCCTAGAAATAGATGGCGATGGCACCTGAAGGAGAGTTGCCTTATTTAATAATAATAATAATAATAAAACAGTGTTTATAGCCCACTTTGCCTGCAGATGCAAGCCCAAGTGGGATCTCTTCTGAATGCATGAGAAGGAATGTATGGGAGAAGATGCTTCCTTGTGAAAGCTGCAGGCTTACTGCTTTTCTGCAAAGTTTAGGCTCTGCTGCATTGTGTTTGAAGCTATCAGGAACTCATTCTCCTCAATGGGAACATGATATGTAAAGAAAATGGATCAGTGCTTGTGCAGCATAATAATGGTAAAATGCTTTGTCAGCCATAATGCGACTCGGCTGTCTGAACCCCTGAATATATTAGCAAAGAAAATTACCAAGGTCATAGACTTTAATCTGCCATTTTGGGGCAGTTGTGTTTTACTTTACATCTGCAGTTTGGATTTCATCTACATCAAGTCTGCTTTTAATCTAGGCTCCTCCAGTAAATGCCTTCTCAGGAGTAATGTTTCGACTCTGCTGGGTAACTGTGCATGTTTCAGTTCACAATGATGCATCACTGTTTTGGTTATTATTCATCTGAGAGTTGAACTGATATCTGAAACACTATTGGCTCACAGTCTCACAGGTACAGTGAAGACCTACCATCTTCAAGGCCATTGTCTTATAGAATGTGCTGCTTACTACCCTTTTCACTCTCTGAGACAGGATGTAAGACAGAGCCTCTTGCATTTCTTTCTGGATTAAATACATGCCACTTGCCTGAAAATAATTTAATTGCTTCTCTGGAACTCTGAATCTTGCTTTGGTTTTTAAGCCTTCATTTCAATTAAGATAGTATGTTAATGAGGTTTCATTTTGTATTCCTTTTATATTTTATTTACACTTGGTGTCTTACCTACCTACAGATAGTTATATGGAAAAGTGATAGCATCAACTCTGAGTGAAGAGCTGGTGTGTATATTCCTGCTTGTGTGTAAAAAGTTGCCACAGGATTGGGTCTGAAAGTGTAGTGGTGAACTACAGCTGATGTAATGAGTGGACAGAGCAGTGGTGTTGCTGGAGGGGGGCTGCGGGCAGGGTGATGACACGAAACACGTCATTGACCCGCCCCTGCGTCTTGACATTGCTCCCGGAAAGGCTCCATTACAGGAGCGAGGGAGGGCCATTCTCCCACCCAGAAAACCGGCCGCCGAACAGCCGCAAAAGCAACTGCTTGGGCTGCAAAAGTTGCCGCTGCGGCCGCTCCTCACAAGGAGAAAGCAGGTGGTACCTGGGGGCACAGCAACCCCCCCCCCAGCCCCAGCCTAGTGATGCTACAGGGACAGAGTGTTGGACTGGAGTGGACAAACCTGGGCTCAGATTCCTGCTAAACCATGAAGCTGACTGCTTGATCTTGGGCTAGTCACATTCCCTTAGCCTAGCCAATCTCACAAGGTTGTTGTGACAATAAAATAAGGAAATCAAATATATGATGCCCTGATTTCCTTGGAGGAAATGTTGGATTAAAATATGGTAGAACTAGTTCAGTCATGATTCAGGGCAACCTGTGTGTGACTGTGTGTGTTTCCTTGATTTCAGCTCTGTCAGTTACCTGATGTTTCTTGGAAGTGGTTAGAAATTCTTCCTGTCTATTGATTTTCCTGAAACTTAAGCTCGTGACCTCTTGTATTGTCTTGCCAATTTAGTAGCAATTAAGAAGTTTTGTTCGTTTTCTTTAAGGTAACCCTTTGACATCTAAAAAACTGTATTCCTCTTGCTGCCATTTAACTTCTATGTAATGTCAATAGTATGCCCATACCATGCATAAAAATAAAATTGTGCTAACAATCTAAGGGAGTTTGCTGACATGAATTTTGCATTCCAGTATAATACAACAACAATAACAGTATTTATATACCGCTTTTCAACAAAAAGTTCACAAAGCGGTTTACAGGCAAAATCAAATGATTAAATGGCTCTCTGTCCCAAAAGGGCTCACAATCTAAAAAAGATGCAGAAGAACACCAGCAAACAGCCACCAGTAAAGAGACTGTGCTGGGGTGAAAGGGGGCAGTTACTTTCCTCCTGCTAAATATAAGAGGAGCACCAATTGGAAAAAGTGCCTCTTGCCCAGTTAGCAGGGAGTTACTTTTTACAGATAGTCACAAATATTACCTGTTTTTGAAAAGACTCTGTTGGATGGGTAGGATAAATGGATAGGCAAAGGAGAGAGCCTGATAAGAAGTAAAAAAAAAAAAAAAGGATTGGGGTAGATTACTGTGTCAGCAGGGGATGCAGAAAATGTGAAACTAGAATTCAAACAGAGGCACAACTGATAGCTCTGTATTGCGTTTTGTCTAGTGCAGTGATAACGCTGCTACCCTAGTCAAACTCTGATGTCTGTCTGATTTTGGTTAAATGGAAATTCTGATTAACCTTAACTGATGTTAATGATGGTGCTGGCACGCTGTTTAACATTTGCAGTTTGTTAGCTTGGGCCAGTTTGGGAAATACTCAGACTGGCCCAGTCCAATTGCATGGAGGAGGAGTGTGATTATACCGATCTTCCCCCTGTATGATGTTGACTAATTGAAAAGGGGGGGGTATTAATATTGCTGTAAAGAAGGAATAAAAGAGTGCATAGATGGGAAATCATCCTGCGCGGTCCTTGGCCCAGGGGGAAAAGGAGAGGGGTGGCAGCATAGAGGGCCTCCAGAGGCCCTGGTCAGCCAGGTTTGGGGCACGCAGCATGGCTGCAGTGTTGAGGTGGCGTCGACCTGGCAGCGATGGCTTGCCTGAGAGGCCTTCGAGTCCAAGGGAGGGGAGGGAATTAGCAAGCCATCCTGGTCCTCCTGCCGGCCAGCTGGATCTGCTTACTAGGACACCAATCCTTGGCCTATTTCAGCCTCAACCTTAGTCGGACCCTCGGCTCCCGGGAGCCGGCCTCGGAGCGTTCGACCCAGTTGGCGCTCCAGGGCCTTCCCATGTAGCGTGTTCATCTGGGTATTTTCGCGCATGCGCAGACTGTTTTGAGGCCTCGGAGCGTCTGAAGGGTGGCGCGCGTCACGGAGGTGACGTGCGCGGGGGTGCGCGCGTCACCCCGTGGCGTGCGTCACCCCCTGGTGGCCCGCCCCCCCGCCACGCTCCAGCGACGACTCTGCATGCAGTGGGAATGTGCTAATTTAGATAGAACCAGCCCCATGTTTATCAAGGAGCTGTTAGCATCAGCTAACATCTACACCACTAGCTTTGTATATAGAGTACTTATGAGGTCAGGCTGAAACTGGAAACGTATCTCCTTCCATGTAATTAATATGATGGTCAAGAGGAATTAATGTACAGCAAGCAAATTTTGGACCGCTTGCTACTGAATATTATGTAGCAATAGAGACTTTTTCTTATTGCTGAAATGTTTGCATAATACAAGATGCTTTTCAGTAGTCTTGACAAAAACACCCATTATCTCTTTGCTGCTGACGGTGACTTTTGTATTACTGCTATCTGAAGACGGGTAGGATTACACTGTGAATGAAATATGAGAAATTCAGTATATTGGCCTGCAGCAGCATTGCCTTCAACAGTAATAGAGTTGCAAGAGAAGTGCTGCCATCTCTAGGTCTGCATGTTTCGCAGTATTGTACTTAAATGCATTCAGAGGAGGAGCAGGTGCTCGTTCCTGGTTCAAAGCCAGTAAACTTCTGATGTGACTTTTTCCTGAAGTAATCTTGAGCAGCGAACTTTTTTTTTTTTTTTTGCATTTTGGAAAGGGGATCTTTTTAAGAGCTGATGCAATTGGCAATTAAGTTTAATGCATCCTTTACTGGTGGGGGATGCATCTTTGGATTTCCAGAATTTTTTGTATTCGTATTTGGGGTTATTTGCATTGTGGAAAAGTATGGTGTTTATATGGTCTCGGAACTATACCATGAAGTTTAAAAATGGATAATTGGTTGCTTCTGTTAAAGAACCTTGTTTTTCCTTTGCTCAGAAATTTTGTTACTGCAGATAATAAAGGATTAAATTCTGTCCCAATTGTGGCAAACTACCACCTGGTTACAGACGTGGGAGTGAATTTCGTACTGTCACTCGGCATTCTCTTAAAAAACCTGTCTCCAATGTCTGATTAGTTTCAATAGAAAATCTATTCTAATGAGAGATGGAATCTCTGGCCCCATGGCTCCTGTTCCCCCCGCTTCCCCCTCTGAAACACGACTGGACTTAATTGTCAGGGGTCACCTTTACCTTTAAGGGTTATATGTAGGCCAGCGGGTGGCGCAGTGGGTTAAACCGCTGAACCATGAGCTGTTGATCGAAAGGTCGGCAGTTCGAATCCGCGACGGAGTGAGTTCTCGTTGCTTGGCCAGCTCCTGCCAACCTAGCAGTTCCAAAGCATGTCAATGCAAGTAGATAAATAGGTACCGCTTGCGGGAAGGTAAACAGCGCTCCGTGTTCCAGCTGCATGCTACGCGCTGCGGCAAGGAGAGTCATGCTGGCTACATGACCACGGAGGCGTCTTCGGACAACGCTGGCTCTTCGGCTTTGAAATGGGGATGAGCACCACACCGTAGAGTCGGACACGACTGGACTTAATTGTCAGGGGTCACCTTTACCTTTTAAGGGTTATATGTATGGGCTTGGCTTTATGTAGTCTGAACCTCTCTACTGCTCAGTCCTAGAGAGAGATCTGGCCCTCTTTGTCAATGATGCAGATGCCAGCCCAAACACAGTGTTCCATATGTTTAAATGCCAGATACCCTTGTCTGTCCTTGCCTAGTGGGCGTGTTGTGAAAGTTAGTGGGCGTGTTGTGCTAGTTGTGAAGTTGATAGGTGGTCTTAGGAAAGTTGCTATTTCTTGGTTACTCATCTGTAATAGGGAAATAATTCTGACTTGCCTTTGCAGGATTGTTGAAGGGGTTATTGAGATGTATGTGAAGTACTTTGAACACTTGAAAGCATTATACACATGCTAAATATTATGAAAGCATTAATGAATTTTAGGTATGAAGGGCATGGATTAAATGGGATTAATATGCTGTTTGGCACTTTATTTCATATTGCTTTACTTGAAAAATAATTACACAGGTTGCTGATGAATAGAGATAATAGAAATTTTTGAATGCAGTCCGCAATTTTTCCAGCATTAAGGTCTATAAAATACCAGGAGCTTAGTAATAACTGACTAAGCATCTCTATTAAACACCTGCTTAAGCCTTTCTATCTTATTAAAATTCATTGGAAATGTATTGGGCTGCAGTAAATTTAATTCAGCCGATGCTTGTAGTTTCTTCTTATCCCATATTTGTCATGCTCTTCCCAAAAGATGTTCAAACTGCAGGTTATGGATCAATTTCGATAACGTGCTAAACCATGGTTTGGTATGCACAATAATTCAGAACCTAAACTGGAGTTGAACATCCAATCGATCAGGCAAACCATAATTTGGAACTGTTTGTCTGCTTTAATTTATTCATGTGCTTTCATCTTGCATTTGCTCAGCCCTCCTGTATCTAGAAGCAGTGACCTCAAGAGGCCAATACCAGCCAGGCCCGGTCTGAGCCCTGCTGAAGTTTAAAGCGCTGTGCAAATTCCATCCCCCCCAAATTGTGTATGCACAAGGCCAGCTGAAGTTGCTGGGTTGCATTGTCATGGCTGCCCCCCCCCCCCCGGGTGGTTGGGCACATCTTACCTGTGGGCCAGTGATTCCCAAAATTACCAGCGGTGTGATTCCCTTTCTCCTGCTGGCACCAGTCGTAGAACCCAGAAGTAAGTGCAATGATGCATGACATGATGATGTTATCGTCACTTCGGGTTCTGCAACCACGGTGTGGAGCCTCTGCTTTGTGGATTTCCAGGTTGTGTTGCGGTTGCGCAACCCTGGGGGTTCGTCACAGCTCTCCAAGGAGCCACAATGCACACTTTGGGAACCTCTGCTGTAGGCCCTTTAAACAAAGTAAGGAGCATGTAGCACATTGGTAGTGCTCTCAGCGTGTTCTGCACTTCCTCTTTAGTCCACTGGAGGAACGAGGAAGATAAGGGGGCGGGGAGCTGAATTACCATGTTCTGATCCTTGGAGTGGTGCCCTTAGCAGCAGACTGGGGTGGGGTACAATGTACCTCTCATCTGTTCATTGCTCCCCCTCCACTTGCTCATGTCATGGACAAACAGCTATACAGGTGGGCCCCCATATCCACTGATTCACTATCCACGGTTTCAGTTATCCACGGATTGTGGGGACCCCCCCAGGCTTTTACTTTTTTTCCCAGTAAGCTTCATTTCTTCCTTTAAAGAAACAGGAGAAGCAGGCAAGTAAACAGATTACAGGCAAGTAGAATGAGTCTAAGTACTAGAGAGGCTCTTCAAGGTTAACAGAAACCTTGCAGAGCCTCTCTAGGACTTAGTCTCGTTCTACTTGCCTGCAATGGAGGCTGCTTCTCTGTTTGTTTTAAGGAAGAAGCAAAGCTTGCTGAAAGAAAAATAAGAGCTGGGGGGGGGGAAGCATGCCTGCCTGCAGGGGAGACAGGGTGGGGGGCCCCTCAGGAAACCATGGAGGGGGTGTTCACTCTTATCCACGGTTTCAAGTATCCACGGAGGAGCCTGGAACATATCCCCAGCGGATATGGGGGCCCACCTGTAGTTAGGGTTGGCCAATTCAGACCCTATGCTAAAGCACAGTTAACATCAAACTATGGTTTGGAAACCTGCTTCAGGCATAGATTCTGATTCTGGTTTGCTGGTCAATTGAAATGTGTAGTTTGTCTATTCAGTTATCACAAAAACTACAGGTAAGTTTCCATAACTGTGATTTGGCATGATTTCTGAATTGGGGGCCCAATGCTATCTTGGCCTTGCGCTGTGCAAGGCCTGTTAGGGTGGCATGGAACCTGGACCGTTTTTGCATGCTTCCTGGCCACTGCCACAAATGGTGAGAGGTGCGGCATGCGTGGCAGTGGCTCCCAGAGGCTCCTCTGCTTGTGGTAAGTTGACGGTGGGGGGGGGTTGTCATGGGGAGGGGGGGGAGGATGCCGGTGGCATCAGTGTGTGCCAGGATCCTATCCCCTCTTTTTGAACCCGCCCCACCCCTTTTCTCTCCTCGGACGTATCCCAGCTGGTAGCTGCTGTAGGTCCAAGGGAGACACAGGCTACCTGGAAGCCTATGCAGAAGTAAGGAAAAAGTATTTATTGTTACCTCTCCCAGACCTCTTGATCATGCTCTCCCCCCCACTATTGGATGCAGTGTGTGTGCCCCCTTGTCACGGCTGCGTCCCCACCAGTGGTGGGGATTGGAATAGGATTGAACTGTTCAGCTTCTATTTGGGGCATTGAGCCTTTCAGTGGAATTTGTTGCCTAATGCATGAGCTGTTGATATAGTGATTAGAGAATTGGACCTTATTCATTGGTTCTCACATTACAGCCCTACTGCAGTGTTGCTATATCTAAGCAGGTAGGGGCTGGATCTCAGCCCCTTGGATGAGAGGCCACTGGAACCCTTATGTAAGAGTGTGATGTTTATTATACAGTACTTTATAGTAATAATAATAAAATCTGGGACTAGTAATCTCTAAGACTGAAGTCTTACCATTGAACTGTGTGGGAATTGGTTTTGACCGAGCATGAGTTACTGTAGGAGGATTGTGTTCATATGCTATTAATGTAGGAAATTTAACAGATAAGATCTTAGTTGAGAATCATGATAATTGTGAATTATTAATATGGGAGAAAATACAGATCAGTCTCTATTTGCTTCAAGTTATTCACACTTTCTGTTTATAGTCTTTGAAGCTTTGTTTGGGGTTGCCCCAATTATAACAAGCAAATAAAACTGGCACATGAATTTTCAAAGCTTTCTCTTTATTTTTAGTACTCTTTGTTGGGTGCCCATATTTTCAATACACCACGCATATCATTTCACATTTGTAGCTTTTAATACTCTAGGAATCCCACGCACAATTACACTCTGAATACGTATATCAGTATCTTTAAATAGTTGTGAGTCTGCAATTTTTTTTTTACCATCCAAAAGGAAAGTACTTGGTGGTGAAACTTTGTTCCCTTCTACTGAGATGTCTCTTGAAATGTTAAGAGTGTCTTTTTATATATATTTTACATTATGGTACTGCTTATCAAAACAATTGCCCACCAGTACGTGTGGTTATGAGGTTAGCTTCAGATAAACTTCAGTTTTGTGATAAATGCTTGTGTTGCATGTAGCCAGTTTGTTCGATCAGTGATACCCAGATTCCCTTGTTTTCCCAGTGGAAAGCATGGTGTGTATCCACACCATGGGAGGATTGGTGAATATGCTGTTGCGTCGTGTTGATAATGAAAGTATTGAATGATGGGCCCCTCAGTGTGCAATCTGCTGCCTAATGGCAAAATTTCCCTATTGATTTTAAATGGAATTGGAGTGGTGATAACCTGTTTCAGTACCCTTCATCTACTACTGCTACATCTGTTTTATAAAAATGCAAACATTTTCCTGGGCTTTGAATAACACATCTGGTTATAACCTCTGTGCCTCTTGACACATGAGTCTCAGCAACTACTTCTAAAGACTGCCGGCAAAACCAGTAGCGGTTGCTCTTAAAACTATAAAGGCCAGAAGCTGAGAATCCTTTAGCATAGTGAGAATTCTTTTGCTGCTTGTTGTCTGGCGAGGCTGCGTCTGTTGCCTGACATAAGAAGCCCCTGCTGTGTTAACGGTCTTGAACAAGACCAGCTGTCAATCCCCTCTGTGCTGTGACTGCACTCTTGGTATGGACGGACCTTTTGTCAGCTTTGGGGCTGCTGTTGGATTAGCACAATAAGGTAGGCTTCCAGCCCTTGTTGTTGTTGTTGTTGTTGTTAACAGTATTTATATACCGCTTTTCAACAAAAAGTTCACAAAGTGGTTTACAGACAAAATCAAATGATTAAACGGCTCCTTGTCCCAAAAGGGCTCACAATCTAAAAAACGAAACTTGTTAACGAAATCATAATGCAAGGTGAAAAGATTACAGGGGAAGGATCTCGGAGCTTGGTCTAACAATTCTTCCTATGTCAAGAAAAGAGAGGTTCCAGCCATCCTTGATCACAATGAAGTAATTCCACTGCTGCTGTTTGATCATGGTAAATTGCAGTGATGTAGACTTGAGTCTATTGACTCGGACTCAAGTCGTGTTAATGACTTGATTCGGACTTGACTCGGCAATTGTAAAAGACTCTAAAGATTCGACTTGAGACTTGGATGCCTTTTATGACAAATCAAATTTTATTCAGGCTTAAACCCGTTTTCCTCATTAAATAGATAGGGACTTGCAACCAAAGACTTGGGACTTGACTTGAGACTTGGATCCAGAGACTTAACTCAAGACTTGGAGTCAGAGACTTGATCCCCACATGGTCTCAGGCAATGGTCCTTCCGACCCTGTTACCTTGGACCTCTTAATCGGACTTGCCAGGAAATGAACATGAGAGGCCCTGTTCCTCCTCTGATTAAGAGGCCTCAGGTCCACCACTGAGCTATGCCTCCCTCCTCGTGGATGGTTATTTAAGGGGTAGAGTGTCTCTGGGGTCTCGTTCCTTCACTGAGAAGGGGAAAGCATGCAGAGATGTTCCTTTTTGCCATATTCCCAATCCTTTCCAAAGCATTTGTTTTTGAAGCAGGAGGTTTCAGAGAAGGTTGGTTACTGGAACAGGTGGTGCCAGAGGAACTAGCCCTCCCCCATTAGCCTCCTCTGTGATTCACTTCTGAGTCTCTGTCTCTGTCTCTGTCTCTGTCTCTCTCTCTCTCTCTCTCTCTCTCTGTGTGTGTGTGTGTGTGTGTGTGTGTGTGTGTGTGTGTGTAGCCACATGGTTATGAATGTGCTCTAGAGTCTAGATATTGATCTGCCAGTGTTTCAACTGAGTGGGAGGCTACTGAATTTTTGCTATCTGGCTGTAGATCTTAACATGGTACCCCATGGCAAAATGTTCATTAAGATTCTGCATCCTCTCCTGCTCTGGGATCTTGTGTATTTGTGACACTTGCTGCCATATATACTGTATACGTTTTGTATTTATCACATGCCCTCCAAAGACCTGAGTGGAGAGGCTGGATGCTTCTAAGCACCAGCATAGTATACAGTATGCTCTCTCTTTACCCTGTGTTAACCCACATATTGTGTTTTGTTGTGCATGTCTTGGCATCCTCTCTAATGACTTGAAACACATGGAAATTGGCATTGGAGAGAAGTCTGAGTGCTTGAGTGGGAGGGCAGTGGCTGCCAGGCTGGTGGTGGGTTAGAAGGGCATTGGGAATGTCAGGTGGCAAAGTGAGATGCTCTTGTCCAGAGACTTAAGCATGGGCAAGAATGTTAAGAGGAGTTGTCAGGCCTGCATGACCATGGCTTCCTATAGCAGCAGCAGCAAGCTGATCTGGTACTTATCTACTGTAGCATATGGCATCGAAACCGGGAAAAAAAGCACTTTGATTTTCTCAAGCACAACATATCCTCCTGGGTAAGAGCAGGCTCATGTGTATTTACGGAAAAAACTTGTTTTTCCTCCAGCAAGTACTTGTGTTCCTTGAGGCTTGTCTTCCCATATTAAGGAGCACATAGTGTGGTTTTCCTTCCTTCTGGCTGGTTTTTCAAGCACCAAAAGTTGATGTGATAAGGTAAGCTGTGCAGCCTAAAAACACACACACACAGGTCTGCCTTTGACTTTCAACATCTGACAAATCCAGTACATTTGCCATAGCCTACTTAAAAGAATAATTTATATTATACATCTCTCTTGGAGTTGTAAATCCTTAATGTTAGTCATTCACAGCTTAAAGGTTGATCTACACCGCACGTATCCCCGCGCGTCCCGGGCGCGTGTGGAGCGGTGTGGCTTCCTTTTTAACCGATCGCCATGGAACGCGGGAGAGCTGTGCTCTCCCGAGTTCCATTGCTATCGGTCGTGGACCATGCTCATGATTGAGAGAGGGCGGGACGTGGAGCAAACTGTTTGACAAATGGAATGAGAGGGGGCTTTCAGCCAATCGGAGCGCACATGTTTCAGCCAATCAGCGTTGAGCATTATTACAAGGAGGGACAATCAGGAGAGACAAATGCGTTGATGAAACTGGTGGAGTCCAGGGCAGCATTTCGGGGCGGGGTGTCCTGTCCCCTACACTCGCGAGCCTCCAAATGCAACGCAACCGGAGTTGCTGTAGATCAGCCTTAAATGGTGATTTGAGTTTCATCATGTAGCACTTTTCATGTTAAAAGGTCATGCAAAGGCCTTTGCACAGTAATGAGAAGAAGGTGCGTTTTAGACCCTATTGTCCCTTGCCTTGCGCTCTCTGGCACACTCAAAACCTGTTCCATTAGAAGTACTATTTCTGCTAATCATGGAAACAGACTTTCTGGCTAGAGTTGAACAGCATTAAACAGCTTCCTTCTTAATACGTTTGTGCTTACTTTTGCTGAATGGTTCTATGTGAGCAATAATTTCTACAATAGCATGGCAATTTTTAGTGTATGCATGGGTATAATTCTATACGTTGCTCAGAGAGAGAGAGAGAGAGAGAGAGAGAGAGAGAGAGAGAGAGAGAGCATAGTATTTGTCTAAGAAGTGCTTTGTTTCCAGTGGGGTGTCCCTTTGTTTCTTTCTCTTGGAATGTCAACAATCCTATGGGGAGGGGGAATGACCTCTCTGGCCCGCCAGGAAAACAAATGCTTTCTATTCTTTACTTAATTTTAAAATGATAATGAATGAACAGACTTGGGTGAGGCTGATGGAATACAAAAGCTTAGCTTCAGTATTTTAAAAATTCATTTCTATTAAATCCATCTGTGCTTTGCTGAGTATTGCTTTTAAATTTGCCAGCGTGGCAAGTGTATGCTTACGCTTTAATGGTGTTACGTGTGAATGTGTTTGGTTTATCCAATGTCTGGGTTATTTGAAGAGTGCAAAAGTCACCTTTTAAGAAGTTGCGCCAGACCAGATCTCTACATGTTTCCAATAACTGAACACGGGAAGTGAAAGCAACATTCTAGTTTAATTTAGTTTACTATTCTTGCAGGCGCTACTGTGTCCAAACCTGGCTAAGGTAACTTGGCTAAACTTGAATGCTGCTTTTTGGTATCTGCTGCAGTTTTGTGGATTTTAGCCTCGTGGTCCCTTCTTCATTGCAAAGTAACGTTTGGGAAGGGGTGCAGCAAAGAAGGTGGGGGGAGGTAGAGGTAGGGATGGTAACCTGTCAGCTCCCCTGAAACTCCCTGCAGCTAGCTGCTTTCCTTTTACTACCTGTGTTTCAGATCTGTGTTTAGCTCACAATGTTTTGGAACACTGGGGTGGGGGAGGAAGAAATGGCTGTCAGGGGAAGAGTTAAAAACATCCCCTTTTGCCATCCCTTCCTCACTGCAAAACACCCACTCCCAAGGGCACTTGGTAAGGGACCATGAAGCTGATGTTGCCTGCAGTGGAAGTGTAACATGCAGTTTGGCCCCAGTGCTGAATTCCCCAGAAGAACGCCTCTGTTTGGAACACACAGATGTTTAGCTTGGCACAGTTTTGTAAAATGAACTTTTGAACCTGTTTTGCATTTTATTTCCTCCGTGTTGTGATCTTTTTGGGCCTACAAATATTGAATGTGCTAGATTCCATTCTGGACAGGCTCCTGTGTCTTCAAGAGCTACACAGCAAGGAGGGATTTTGCAGGTTCTGTTCTTCTGTTATGGTGCCAAAATGATGACGGGCGTGGAACATACTCTCGCTTCAGAGCTTGTAAAGGGATAAGGGCCTTTTTCCACAGTGGAATCTAGAAATCCTAATTAAATTATGTCACATCAACAAACATACACGACTACTGTACTTAACTGGTCATCTCTGGTGAGTGAGACTTGCTTCCAGGTGACCGAGAAAGGATCATTTTGAAAGCTACAAAAGAGAGGAGACCAGCTAGTTAAAATTTCAAAGGCTAGTAGTGACTGGATTTATTTATGTACCATATGTTGGCTACAAATCTTTTGAAAAGTAGCTTACAGTGAAACATCATAATACAATTCTTAAAAAGAGTATAAAAGGCAAATATGATCCAATATCTAAGCAGCAGTTTAACATTAAACAAATCAGTTAGAAGGCTTGATGGACCAAAAACACGTGAAATGATTTCTTAAGTGTTGCAATGGATGTGCCTGGCAAATTTTTGCCTGTGAAGGATATTCCATAGTAAGGATGCTACCACTGAAAAAGCCCTACTTTCAGAGATTAACCTTACCTGAAATAACAATGGCACCCAAAAAGTCTCTCCCAAGTAGATCATCGCCACAGGAGATTCATATGAGAGAAGGCATTCCCTTAAATATCCTGGATACAGGCCACTAAAGACTAGTATCAGATTTGTCCCAGAAATGCGCTAGTTGCAAGTGAAATTCCCAAAATATGTTTGGTCTTTGGGATCAGTGCTATGATTAGCACTCCACAAAACAGGTACATTCTGGACCAGCTGAAGTTTCTGGATTACCTTCAAGGGTAGCCCTGTACCAAGCACCTTAAAATAGTCATGGAGTAATTTATTTTCAGTGTATCGGAGCTAAACTGTCATGAGGGAGTGAGGCGTCATAGTTGGGAGGGCAAGCCCAGGAGTTCAAACCAGTAAAGATTATCATTGCCAACATGAATAGGATGTTTTTATAAACCTTCCTGTTGAGGACAGCCAGTTGCAGGCTGGATTGACAGAGTCGCTCTAGTACAGTGGACCCTTTCTAACCGTGGATTGAGGACCGCGGATTTGTCTCACTGCGGATCCCAGACTTGCAGGGGCCCGCTGTACAAAAGTTAGAAAAAAGAAAAAAATGTTATAAATAGCGTTTCTTACCTTTTGGCTGGCAAATCGCTCCGTTTGCAGGGCTGTAGAGAGAGCACAATTTCGCTCTCCTACAGCCTCTTCCGGGTCGCTGGACCTCCCCCCTCCCTTCCCCAAGGTTGCCCCAGAATGCACTGGGGGAAAGCCTGGGGAAGGGAGGGGGAACGTCCAGCGACCTGGAAGAGGTTGTAGGAGTGCGATTTCACTCTCTACAGCCCTGCAAACGGAGCGGTTTATCAGTCAAAAGGTAAGAAATGTTTTAAACATTTTTCAACTTTTTACCATGACCCCTGTATCCACGGTAAAGCGATTTTACTTTACACGGATTTCAGTATCCGTGGGGTGTGTGTGTGTCCGGAATGGAACCCCCATGGATACGGAGGGCCCAACTGTATATAAGAACCTTTTACTGCCTAGGGGAAATGCTCCACCTTGGAGCTCTTGTGGCTCGCCATGCAGGACAGCAGCACACACAGCTGAGAATTCTTGTTTCTAGCCCTAGTAACTCCCAAAACAAAGCTGAAATTGAAGTAAAAAAGTAAATAAGTAAAGAAACTTACTTCAGCTGTCTTGGCTTTTTGGAATACTCTCAGTGTATGAGCCCACTGACTGAGTATCCATGTGGAAAGAAAGCTTTTTTTGCACTACAGTACTTCTTTATAATTTGGTGCCCTTTGGTGTCCTTATCCCTCCTATTTTCCCCCACATTTTAATTGATGCCAGCCTCCTCTTGTGTCAGTTTCTACTTCTGCCTAGCCCTCTGCCCCATGAACAGAATTATTTGGCAGGTAAAGCAGGTGAGTCAGCCCATATTTGTTAGAATTCATATCCAAGCTTGCAACAAACTGTCAAACACTGCATTTAACTTTGCTGACTATTAGTGGGAATGAAAGATTTATTCTGGTGCATTTTTTAATAAACTTGCTCCAAATAAGCTTTTAACAGCACGCTTTGATCCCCTTTAGTTGCTTATCTTGATACTTTGCATATATGTCTTTGGTTAGTTTAGACCAGTGGTGGCCAACCTTCCAACATGAATGCTGGCCCTTTAAATGGTTGTATAGGTGAGGGCATTTCAGCAGGTGTAGCTGCTTTAGCAGCACCATCAGCACTCGCAGCTGCCAAGATTCTGTCTTCTGCACAACTCTTAAGAACACAGAGGCCCTAATGGTGGAAGGTTGGCCACCCCTGGTTTAGACCATGTTATCTCATTTACATCCTTGTTTTGAGACCTCAAATTCTGTTTGCTGTTTGTTGCCTTCATTCTTGGTTTTCACGCATTTCATATATTTTCTATTTGTTCCTTTTTGGAGGCTCTCTTGCATTGTATTGTACATTGTATTGTTAGCAGACGAGTCTACTAAAGAAGTTAGCCTGTAACTTTGATATAACTATTGCAGTGCCTCTTGGGGGGGGGGGGGGGAAGGCAGTAGCAGGAGGTAAACTGTAGTAAGAAAAATAGCCTTTCTCTGTAGTTAATGTAATTGCCAGTTGTCTGTTCAGATGCCAGTGCAGGGCCGGTTCAGACATTAGCAAACCACTCCTAAGTGAGCAACTCTGGGAATTCAGCCAAGTGGAAGAAGTAACATCTGACCTCCTTCATCTGTGGATGCAGCTGCCCTTTCCTAGGGGCATAAGAACATAAGAGGAGCTGTATAGGTAATCAAATGCAAGGTTCCGACAGTGGACAACTACAAGTCTCTAGGAAAGGCAACAGCTCTGTCATCCATAAACGTGCCTGATTGGAATCCCAGTAGCAGTAGCATCTAAGGACTAGGGAGAAGGCATTCATCAACCTGTCCCCCTCCTTCCCCCAGTATCCATCGGTCACAATTGTGCGGTTTGTTTTTTTTTAAATCTTACTAAACTTGCTCCTTGATTTTTCCTGCTTGTCAGCTGCCCTGAATGTTATCAGTCAGAAAGGTGGCACATAAGCATTCTAAATGAAAATAAATAAAGCAGTTAATCTGTAAACTCCTGTAAGCTGGTGCTCAACCTATTGTGCGATAATCGAATTGATGTGAGTGCATTGCCATGTTTCTTGGCTTCCATGCTCAGCTCCCATCAGAAAGCAGCATTTACATCCCTTGATGCACTGTGTCAGGTATTTATTTTCTCCACATGGCTGCATGACTGGGGCTGCTGGGTCCACCACTCTTTAGCTCTATTTAACAGCCTCACAGTTGCTTATCCAAAGTCCTATTTTTCATATACAGTACAGTATTTGCTAAGAACTTCCAGGTTATTTCTGCATAAGCTTTGGTGGACAGCCTGAATTCTTATGCTGAAATATACAGTTCGACCTTGCTATCTATGGGGGATCCGTTCTGGACCACCACCACCCCCGCGGATAGTGAGGATCCGTAGATACTGGGGTCCACGGTAAAAATGGTGAAAAAAGGTTAAAAAAAGTGTTCTTTTAACCTTTTTTAAACAAACTGCTGCGTGTTCTTCCTTCTACAGGCTGAAATCGTGCTCTGGAAGCCTCTTCCGGGTTGCATGACTCCCCCTCCCTCTCCCAAAATATCTCCAGAATGCATTGTGGGCAACCTTGGGAGAGGGGAGAGTCCCATGACCTGGAAGAGGCTTCTGAAGCACAATTTCAGCCTGTAGAAGGAAGAACACACAGCAATTTGCTTCAAATAGGTACCCCCCCCCCTGCGTGTTTTTTTTTCTTTAAACAGTGGACCTTGCAGATCCGGGATCCGCTGTGAGTCAAATCTGTGGATCCGCAGATGGAAAGAGTCCACTGTATTGGCTAATCTTTAACCAAGGTGCTACAAGACTTTCTTTACAAGTACCAAAATTATGAATATCAGTTTGTTTGTTTTCATATATTTCTAGAACTGTAAGATATTTTGCGTAACCTGATATTCTTGTTGTTAAAATTTAAATTATGAGTATTTTCTGTCTGTAGAAAATACAACTTCTAATAATGATACAGAAATAATTTATGTCAGACTTTTAGGAAATTCTCACCTAGACATCTGCGTCTTTACTTGGCACCCAAGCACCTTGAACATATGTGGACATGTGCTACTTGAGTCGGGCTACTGGCTCATCTAGGTCACTTTTACCAGTGCTGACTGATGGTGGATCTCCAGAGTTTAAGACAGGGGTATTTCCTAGCTTGACCTGGAGATTCTAGTGATTGAACTTTTGTCCTTCTGCATGCAGGGCATGTGTGCTGTCATTGAGTTATAGCCCCCACCCCTCCAGGAACTTAGATTTTATAAAGGGATTTAACAGCCTTTCCTGGAGCTCTCACTAAGGTGATGCAAGGATAGCTAACTTATTTTTACCTCACTAATACATAATCTGTCTGACTTGGTAGGCAAGAAGCTTCCAAATCTGGTATTGCCAGCCCAATGTCTCTTAACAAGGCTAGTTTAAAAATAGCACCTCTGCTGTGAGTTTGGTTGGTGGCAGGTGAATTGTTAAGTGCAGGATTACAATTCTGTGCAAGGGCTATGGTTGACTCTTTTGAGATTTAAGAAAGAGGCAAGGAGGAGATTGTAGCTTTCATACCAAGCACAATGTTGTTTGCCCTGAATGTGAGAGTGAGTTTTCCTTTCATTCCTGAGTTTTCAATATGAGCACAGGTTCCTGTGCAAGCCAGCACCTCCCTGACTGAAAGCATCTTCCAACTATTTTCTGTAGACTTTCAAAGAAGGTTGTGACCTCATGATCCACAGACAGGGTGTGTAGCAGCTGTGATATTTGTTTAGAAGATTTATGCCTGGTTTTTCTTATAGCAGCTTGTAACAGAGGTGGTGTGGCTAAGAGAGGGAGCTGCAAATCTGGAAATCCTCGATTTGAATCTTGCATCTGTCATGAGTTCTAGGTGGCCTGAGCCAGCTGTACTCTCTCAGCTTCAGCCTCCCAGCTGCAAGATGGTGACGATAATATTGACATACCTTACAGGGCTGTTTTAAGGATTACATCAACATAGCAAATGTGCTTTGCACACTTTGAAAATGCTATACAAATGTTTAGTGGTATAATTAATAAATAACACAAACGGTTAATTTGGCATATTTTCTGTGGATGATCTATTTAGTGTTTCTCCTGATGACAGCATCATTCGCTGTACTAAAAGAGGCAGTTTCTTTTTTTAGGGGGGGGGGGGTACCATTTGAACACTACAGTTCTGCTCTATATAGGAGGATGGAAGATGCCAAATAGGCCATGGCAGCACCATGAATGATGGGTGAAATGGCTCGTGTAGAATCTTGCATGATCTGGCAACCTTAAAGGATGGGGAATGCCTCTGATTTTGTCAGTGAGTTGCGACTTATGCATTCATATGCCCAGTTCATTCTCCTGATACACAGAATGAAAGGTGGACCAAAGGAAATCTCTGTGAATAGAACCTTGTAAATAGCCACCCATTCAGTTGCTGGTGGCAACTAAGAATTACCTGCTTAGGTTAATTGGACAGGCAGGACGTCTGGCTCAGGAGGTTAGAGCATTCGTCTCACAAATGCCTGAAGATCTGCAGGACAGCAGTTCAAGACGGCCCGAAGTCTGTCGGAGAGCTGCTGGCATGCCGAGCTGATAAGCTGCAGAGCCCTGTGGGGGAGTGAAGCAAGCTGAAGCGTGCTGAGGTGAACGCCAGAGAGAGAGAGAGAGCGAGAGAGCTGGACTGTGAAAGTAACATCTCGAATGAAGGGTTCTATGAAAGATTAGAACGTTATTATATTGTAAAAACCCTTTGGGGTTTAGAACAGCCTGCCCATGTACACCGCCTTGAATAAAGTCGGAGGAGAAATCCAATGACCAGAAAGGCGGTATATAAATACTGTATATTATATATTGGAAAAGAGTTCTTCATCACACCCAGCTCTTTTTAGCTGCCTGTGTCCCCTATACTGTGGATATTATGGTGATAGGAAGACTTAAAAATATTTTATTGTGAGCAATTAACTTTTCTGGACTTGCAAATACTATGCAATACAAAGTACACACATCCATCATCTGTTAGTACACTGGTTCTTAACCGGGGTTCGATCGAACCCCAGGGGTTCGGTGAGTCAGTCTCGAGGGTTCAGCGGAGTAGTCCTCCGCCGAACCCGCGAGACTGACTCCCGAGGGCGCGCGCGCGCCGCCCTAATAACCCCCATGCTGCCCAGGATGTCTCCGGAGCCGGCAGCAGCAGTGCCGCCGGCTCCGGAGACATCCTCTCCGGTCTTGCGCGGGTGAAGGCCTCGGAGCGTCCGCCCTCGGCGGAGCTCCAAGGCCTTCTGAGGGAACCCCATGCGCGACGTCTTATTTATAAGCTTTAGCGCATGCGCAGAACGTTTGAGAAACGTACTGCGCATGCGCTAAAGCTTATAAATAAGACGTTGCACATGGGGCTTCCTTCAGAAGGCCTTGGAGCTCCGCCGAGGGTGGACGCTCTGAGGCCTCCTCCGAGGCGAGGCGTCGCTGGAGTATGAGGGGAAGGGCGGGACCACCTGCGTGCGACGCGCGTCACCCATTGCGCGCGTCGCCCAGGCGGTCCGCCCTTCCCCTCGCACTCCAGTGACGCCTCACCTCGGAGGAGGCCTCGGAGCGTCCGCCCTCAGCAATTAGCAATTTCATTCTATTTCAGCTACCCCCCTTCCTGAAACACTAATTCTGTAGATTAAGAAAAGCCTTTATTGTTGCCAAAGGTATTTCTCATGGGATATGACCTGATTGAGGGTCTCTCGTATTCCTGCAAAATATTTCAGGTCTAGTTAAACAGCCTCATCACCACTTGAATTCAGCGGCTCTCCTTGGCGTCAGTACAGTAGCTTTGGATTATAAAGCTGTATAATCTCTTTTATGAGGTCTGTAATGAGTAAACTGAAGGTTCATTGAGTGACAGGCTTTTTCTCTGAGTTGCTGCAGGGGTGTGTTGTGTGTGCGGGGGGGTGAAGTAACCTTCCCCTATCTGTGCTGCAGGGAATTTGGTGCGCCCAGTAGTCGATTTCTTTAATATTTATTTAATTTAATCCCTTCATAACTATGTCGAGCAAAAAAAGAAAGTGGTTGGATGAATATGTACAATATGGATTCACATGTGTAACGGAACGTGATGGGAGTCAGCGTCCTAACTGCATGATTTGCAATGCCAAGTTGAGCAATTCTAGTCTAGCACCGGCAAAACTAAGAGAACACTTCCTTAAGCAGCATGGAAAATACAAGAACACAACGCTCGCTGAATTCAAGGTGAAGAGAGCTAGATTCGATGAAAAGGCTACTCTGCCTGTTCTCAGCTTTGTACCCACCAACAAACCAACCCTCACAGCATCATACGAAGTTGCTTACTTGATCGCAAAGCAGGGCAAACCACACACCATTGCTGAAACACTCATAAAACCAGCTGTGTTGAAGATGGCGAATATCATGCTGGGAAAAGCGGCTGAAGTTAAGTTATCCCAAATTCCTCTTTCAAATGACACCATCAGCGACAGAATAGAGGACATGAGCAAAGACATCTTGGCTCAAGTAGTTGCAGATCTGATTTCAAGCCCGGCAAAATTCAGCCTTCAACTCGACGAGACCACAGACGTTTCCAATCTAAGCCAGCTTGCAGTATTCGTGCGCTATGTGAAAGACGACATGATAAAGGAAGATTTTTTATTTTGCAAGCCTCTTACAACAACAACTAAGGCAGCTGATGTGAAGAAACTTGTGGATGACTTCTTCAAAGACAACAATCTTTCATGGGATATGGTTTCTGCAGTTTGTTCCGGCGGAGCTCCAGCCATGCTGGGAAGAAAGTCTGGTTTTGGTGCGCTAGTGAAAGCCGATGCACCACACATCATTGTTACGCATTGTATTCTGCACAGGCATGCGTTGGCAACAAAAACCTTGCCTCCAAAACTGGCAGAAGTATTAAAAATTGTAGTGGAATGCGTGAACTATGTGCGAAATAGTGCTCTGAGGCACCGCATCTTCAGGGAGCTGTGTAAAGAAATGGGGTCTGAATTTGAGGTACTTCTGTACCATTCTAACGTTCGGTGGTTATCCCGGGGACAGGTGCTGAATCGTGTTTTTGCCGTGCGTGAGGAATTAGCCCTGTTTTTGCAAGAGCACCAACATTGTCATGCAGATTGCTTAAAAAATTCTGAGTTCATTCTCATTTTAGCGTACATGGCTGATATCTTCGCAGCTCTCAATCATCTCAATCAACAGATGCAGGGCGGTGGAGTCAACATCATCGAAGCGGAAGAAAACCTGAAGGCTTTTCAAAAAAAGCTACCGTTATGGAAACGACGAATAGAGAACGATAACTTTGCAAACTTTCCCCTGCTAGACGACTGTGTAAGTAAGATCGAAGATGTATCTGGAATCGGAGACATTTCTGTACCCGCGGAACTGAAGCAAGCAATTGCCACGCACTTAGATTCGCTTGCAAAGTCTCTCGACGGATACTTCCCTACAAGAGAGTCATATCCAGCATGGGTGAGACAGCCGTTCACGTTTAGTGTTGAGACAACAGATGTCAATGATAAATACCTTGATGAAATCATTGAAATTCAGCAGAGCCAGGTTCAACAGCAACTCTTCAGAACAACAACGCTCTCAACGTTTTGGTGTCAACAAATGGTAATGTACCCTGTTATTGCTAAGAAAGCTCTGGAGATTTTCATACCGTTTGTTACAACATATCTTTGCGAGCAATCCTTTTCGAGGATGCTGGACATAAAAACGAAGAAAAGGAACAGACTTTGTTGTGAAAATGACATGAGAGTGGCACTTGCCAAGGTAAAGCCGCGCATTTCTAAACTGGTCTCTGAAAGGCAACAGCAGAAGTCACACTGATTTGCAGTGAGTAAATATTCATTATTATGTTTTTGTTTTTGTGTGAAAATCATGTTTTATATTTGTTCTTAATGGTTTTGTTCTTTAATGGTTTTGTTCATTTTGTGCACCTATAAAAATATACCTATGTATATATACCTAAAATATATACCTATGACATGTTTTGAATTTGAAAAAAATCATATTTTATTTTTCAAATTAAGAAGGGTTCAGTGAATGCGCATATGAAACTGGTGGGGTTCAGTACCTCCAACAAGGTTAAGAACCACTGTGTTAGTAATTTGTTTCTGAAAACGGCCCTTACAGTGAAAATCCGAATGAGTAAAATTATTACATTAAATAGGAAAAATTCTAACTTGTTCCAAAGCCGTTCCAAATACCTAATACTATAAGGAAAAAGTTGTGTGGCATGATAAAATAGAATAAATAGCAATAACATATCAAAGTGATGAAAAAGAAAGGCAAAGATGGGCAGGGAAGAGAGGCGATGGTGTTAGGCAGAGGAAGGAGAGTGAGAAGTGGGAGACTGCCTTGAAAGCTAGTATGAAACTGAGCATGGATATGTGCTGCTTGGCTCAATTTTTAATTGCTGTCTCAGTTCACATGGACCAGATGCCTTTTCCCAGACCATATATCCAAAACTTTTGGTACGGATAAAGAAATATGGTAGTAATATTCGCGGTACATAAGTGAAAATCTGTATAGTGAATGTTCAGATAGCAAGGGATGTGTATACTGTTTATACAGTCTGTTCAGAGATATAGCCAGACCATAACCTTTCTTCTTTTTAAGAATGGAAAGTGAAGATACTCTTAACTTCAGAGGTCAAGCCTCCTCTGAGAGCTTGTGTTAATTCACTAATGGGCATTTATGATGGCGGAATTCATATTCCGCCATTGTAAATGCCTCTGCGGTACCATAAATGGTGTGTGCTTCAGTGCCACTGGTGCAAGCAGCTGGAGGCTCTGCACGTGTGGCAGCGGCTTGCCAAGCCCCTGCCAGAGCAAGTAGGTCAGTGGAAGAGGTGGTTCAGGGAAAGATCAGGGCAGGGGTAGGCCAGAGGTGTGTCGAGGGCGGGCCATGGGCACTTGCCTTCTAGTTCTTGAGCCAACACTTTGGTAACTGTTCTTCCTTTGGAACATATCTGCTTGGTTTTGATATGTGGCTTGTTGGGATCCCTTTTCCCATCCCCTCTTCTTGTTGTGTTCCTTAAGCCCTTTTGTGAAACTTCTTGTTTGGTGTTTTTTTTTTACTGTGTTATCTGTCTGGTTCAAGTTCATGGGGACAGATTGTCACTCCCTATACCCGTGATGGCGAACCTATGACACGCGTGTCACAGGTGACATGCAAGGTCATTTTGGGTGACGCACCTTACATTTTTGCAAATGTTTTACAGGTTTGCCTTGAACATTTAGGGCAGGGATTTTGGCAGTCCTCTTTCAAATTACTAAAACTCAGCAATGTTGACACACCAAGCCCAAATGGTTTGCCATCGCTGCCCTATACTGTCACATTCCACTACTACATGTTTTTTAAGGGGGGGCGCTCAGAGTTGGGGGCTCTTTACTGTGCTGGGAGGGAGGTTTTCCTAATGTGCTGCACCCATTTTCCCCCTCAACCCTTTGTCACAGCACAACCAATATGAATCCAGTTGTACAGCTGTGATCCAAGAGAGATTGATGTGAATGAGTAAGGATTTGGTAAATATGGTGGCTGTTGATAGCATAAAAAGGGAAGCCGTTCAGCACTATTATTATCATGGTCACTACAGATGCAGGGAGAGACATATTGAGAAAGGTTTCTTCAGATTGCCATGGTTTCTGGTCTGTGGCTTCCGTTCTGATGAAAACCTCCCAGATCAGGCAATTTGACTGTGTACTGTAATTATTTGAATGGCCAAATCGTGGTGCGTTTATACATAAAGTAATGCATGCAGTCTTCTGCCACCTACGTCTCCTTTAAAAGTCAAACACGCTGAGCTTTAAGAAGTATGCCAAACATGCATTTAAATGATTTGCCTTCTGATCTTTATATAAAACTTGTGACTTTCAGCATAATAGCACGTTGTCTGAAATGGGTAGAATTAATCTGTTAATTCTTGTATGGAAGAAATATATTTTATTTCCATGGTAAACAAAATGCAAACAGTAGAACTTTATGAGTGGGGAAAAAGATCGCATGCCAAAAAAGTAGAGACAAGACAGCAGGCAAGAAAAAAGAGACAATTAAAAATGTCAATTTGTGTCACATTCATCAAGAAAAGGAAAAACAACAACGAAACAACCATAGAAACAGTAGTGAAAATAACATTACCACACATTCCTCGGCAGTAGAATTTGACTAATATTTCTAGTTGTTAAAGCAGAATACCCAGTTTGCCTTTTGGTTTGCAATGGAATTAACAGTATAGTACAACAAAGATGTTAAAAGCCAAGATAGCTTTAATGCAGTATATTATTCTAACTAAAATATCACAAAATAATCAAGCAAATTTTCAATTTCTTTAGGGGTGCTTCCAGATGGGTATCTAGTCTGGGAATTCATGTTTTGTTCACTCACTCTTTATGGGGGGGGGGGTTCACACTGCATTGTCAGATATCTATTGCAGTTTCCCTGTGCTTAAAAAGTCACATTTATTAATGCAGAAACCCCAGCTTTTTTGAGAACAGTGGCACAGCAGTGCAATGGCTGCATGTGTGGACTGTTGTTAACACTAATGTAATGTTCCTTTTTTTTAAGAAGTGTGTGCCCAGATCACAATAGAAATAGGGGAGGTTAAAAGTGGGTGGGTGGATTCAGTTTCATCTGTCCCCAAAACACTCTGTTTTTAACATACACTCAAAACATACACTTTAACAAAACACTCAAAATCAACTATGGTGTGGAAGCAATGTTGCAATTCTTCATATGACTGCAAGTGGAAAAGCAACTGGCTGGCGTTACAAGAGGCACATCTAGAAGCGTTCCAGAGCTCTTCTTTGGTCTGGATGCTATGCAAAAAAAAAAAAAAAAGGGGAGGGGAGACAAATATGGGTGTGATAAAGTGCTGAGGTCAAGTGGTTTGTAACAATTTTAAGAGGGAGTTCAGGAGACCTTTTGCAAATGTAATTTGATTAGCTTCTGTTAGATCCTTTAACATTAAGGTTCTAAAATAAGTTAGAATTCCTGGAAGTGGGATCATTTGAACATTACCTTAGTAGGGTGGATGCCAGTGAAAACATAGTCAGGGCTTCATTTTAGCTCTGGAAACATAAAAGCACAAAAGTCTTTTGGTCCAAAGAAGGCATCTGATGCAGCTGCCATGTTGAAGCTAAGCCAGTCTGATCAGTGCCTGGGTGGGAGACTCCCTGAGTACTCGATGTACCCTTCCTTGATGAAAGATGAGAGATAAATGTACACTAATAAAATAAATAAGCAGAGCCCTGTTAGGTCAAGCCAAGGATCCATGTAGTCGTGTCCTGTTTTCAACAGGAAGCGCATGAACAGACTCTCCTTTTCACCTGGGTTGGCTGGATCATATGTGATACTAATGTGGTTACTCCCTTGATATCTTGGACTACACGTGTACCATATTTCAGGGCTCTGAGTTAATGGGGAAGTATCATATTCATAACACTTTCAATACCCCAAGCGTGGGTCAGTTCTACATGTGTCTAGAGTAGTAAATGAAGTTGTTCGTAGCTGCTTCTGCTAGGGTCATCTCATAAATCAAGTCAGTCAGTGAGTGAGACTGAAGCATTATGTGTCCTTCAGATTCCTAAAGGCTTGTCCTGTGCATTTGGAGGCCCATAAGTTGTACACTTGGGATGATTGCAAACATTCACTGCTGAAGAAAGTTGAAGCTATCCTTGGAACCCAAAACTGCAACCTTCTCCTGTGGCCAGTTGTGATTGTTTTTCCACGTTACGTCCTGCACTGGCATTCACAGGGTTTGCAGTCCACAGGAGTGACCTTATGTTGGCCAGGTTGGGCACTGATGGAAGGGCTCATATCTATTAGAGAGTTTCCCTAGCCAGGCTGACCTCTCAGCGCTTGGTGTTAGTGGCAGTGGTATCCTTTATCACGGGGTGAGCAGGGTTATCTTGGGAGGCACAGTTCATGGCTTTGCCCTAGGGCCCCATTAACTTGGCAGTGGGGGCCCCCAATCACCAAGTTGATTGACCTACGGATGAGGATGCAACTTGTCTCTTAAAAGCATGTTCCTATTATAGTTGAAACAAAGCAATAGAATCATAATTTCTGGAAAGGCCATTATGAATGTGTCCTTTAGAGAGAGAATTATTGCTAATTAGCTAGATACAGCGCAAGTACACTTAGCCGCCTGAGACAGCAGTAGCTTTCAAAGGTGATTTGGAGAAAAGGGCAGATGAAGAAACAGATGAAAAAGCTGAAATGGGATATGCAATATTGGTGAAAACCTACAAAGTAATTTCACTTCCTGACTATTTTGTTTGAGGAGGAGGAGGAATTTGGCTTTATGAATAAACCAACATTCTGCAACAGTAGGGCATTGAAAAAGCATTAACTTGAGGCAGGAAGAATTTAACAGTGAAGGTTGAGTTTGGTGACCTACTTAGGAGTTTGTGGAAAAAATGTCTGAGATTAAAGGTATGCCGTCTTGAGGGGAAAGCACTTCTGCAAACATTCAACAAAACATGAAATATTTTGCTCAGTTCTCCACTCCACCTCCATTAATAATGAGAGTGCAAGCCAGTCACCATCCTGAATAAATGGAAGCTGTATCCTCTGAAAATAGGCTGCTTTTACACCTGTTATGAGGTTTGGGGCTGAAAAAGAGGAAGCAGTCATCTAATTGAGTCGTTTTAAGAAAATGTTTTAATAGGAGCAACAGAGTAGAAAAGTATTGTGGAGCAGAGAGGACAATCTGTTCTCTTGACATCTTCAGAGAAAGCGAGCCATTAACTGAAATGTGATTTATTAATGTTTTGAAGATTTTTTTTTTCTGGGACTGTGAAATAAGTGCTCGCATGTCTTCCTTATCAAGCTATTCTACACGTTGCCCAGAATGAGGAAGTAGACTGAGGCCATGTTAAGCCTTTCCTCATTGATGTGCTAGCTCACTAAATACATGTAGAAGGGCTTTTTTTGTGTGTTGAGGAGCATTTGAAAATACGCTTCCCCCACCAGCAGTCTGAAGTTTGTATAGTCCAGAATTCTGCCTCGGTTTGATGTACAAATCCAGACTTGTCTGAGCCTCAGCTAGTAGACATAAGTCTGATGAGGTGTGATTTTGGTCTCTTAGCTTTATCCATTGCTAATGGATAAAGGGTAGTGATTCCCAATTAATTTTTTTGGGACAATGCCAGTCTTCTGGTTAGTAAACACTTGAGGATGGCCACCATTGGGAGGGAAGAACACTTTCTTCTTCTTGCTGTGAAAATATTTCTTTACCCAACGTGTAATTCATCTGTGGAACTCCTTGCCATAGGATGTGGTGATGGCACCTGGCCTAGATGCCTTTAAAACTTAAAAGGGGTTTGGATAGATTCATGGAGGAAAAGACCATCACAGATTACAAGCCATAAGCAACCTCCTGGCTTTAGAAGTAGGTTTTCTCTGTATGCCAGGTGCAAGGGAGTGACAGCAGGAAAAAAGTTATCTTGTTGTCTGTGTGCTCTCGGAGGCCTCAGGTGGGGCCACTGAGATACAGGAAGCTGGACTAGATGGGCCTTTGGCCTGATCCAGGAAGGTGCTTCTTATGTTCTTATGCACGTGGGAGCAGGCAGGGGTATTCCATGGCACCAAGGTGCCATGGAAGAGAGATGGGAAGGGGACTGTAGGGTGAAGGAGACGGGGTGGGTACTACGTCAGGGGGCAAACTCTGCCTGACTGTGGAGGCAACAAGTGACTGTGTGTTCCTGACAGCCATCACAGAAGAAGGGAAGTGCTGGGCTACTAGTGCTGTGGCCCTGAATGCTTGCTTACTTGCTAAATAATCCTTGAGTGAGCGAGCAGCAGTGAGGTATAATGTGGTTACAAAGAGAAAAATCCCAAACTAGTGCACTGTGAAGCAATTGCTCAACTATTTTACCACATGCTCAGAAGGGGGAAAAAGTCAAGTGAGATTGATCTCACCATCTTTTTTTTGTTTTAAAAGGGGAAAAAAGTATGAGACAACTCCTTCCCAAACCCTGTGCTATATGTGTAATTTCTATAAAAAAGAAAAGAAACTGACGTATCATGGCCTAAGGTTGCCTGAAAGTTGCTATGATGGCCCTTATTGCTAATCCCTGATGTGGCTGTTACTATGGGGAAACGGCTTGGCATATACTCTTGAATACTCTTTCACTGCTGCTCTTACAGGTCCCAGGGTTCATATCTGGGACTGCAAGAAGGCTCTGGGATTCAGCTTTGCCTGTACTCCTTTATTTTTTTTTAAAATATATTTTTGTGCACTTTTCTGTTTAAAAACTTGCAATACTTTTTAACGAGTTCAGTAACAAAGAGCACAAATAAAAAGCCAAAGCACAGTTAATGATGAGCAATAAAATACACTGAAAAACAATATAAAGCATGAATAATACAACAACCACCCCCAAACAGTGGCTTATGAACCCAAATGTAAAAAACAAGATCCTTTAGGCAAGACTATCAACATAATGAAATGTATTGACCTTTACAAGTGCACTGATATGGCTAGGCTTGGTTCAGATGTAATACTGGACCACCGACTAATGGTGTAGGAATAAGCCTAGCAGGAGCATCAGATTTGGAAGTTTCCTCCTCTCCTCAGACGAAGTAGTTATTTCCTGGTTTCTGGCAAACTGTTATTTTCCAAACAAGGGCAAACCTTAGCTTGTTAATTCAGATGCAGCAGCAAATAACTAATTATACTGAGAGTATTAAAGGAGGGGGAAGCATGTGAGCCCAAGAGGCTCCTGCCTGGCTCATTCTCATAACTGCAAACTGGTTTGGCATTATGTTTTGAACCGGGCCAGTAGCCTAAGCCTGAGTACAGATGTGTCCCTTTTATATTTGTCAGATTTTGCCTTTGACCCCACTTTTGTGTCTTAATATAGCCCTCAGGTGGATGAAGCCTCAAACAAATACCTCTATTATCATAATATATTGATAAAGACTCCAGTTATTCTAGAACAACTGAGATTGTGACTGCTGTGGAGAGCCATTGGGTAAAGGGAATCAAAGGACAATTCTTTCCATCGAGAATGCGGCAGCTGGGGGGGGGAGGGGGTATGTTGTCATATTCTTACCTTTATATCAGTAAAGGCTATGCACCTGTAATATCTACAGGATAGGCAGAAATCAACAGGTAAAGCTGTATCTGTGTCAAGAGAAGACTATGTATATTTGACTTCTTGCACATTGTGGTATACACATATCCAGGCAGGAAATTATCCTCTGTGACGTCGCCCTGGCTAGCCTGGTAGCAGAGCAGTCTGTTCTTGCCTAGCTTGAAGTGGGGCCTTTTGACCAAATATTATTGTAAATCCCCATATAATATAAATCAACCAAATAAATCCCCATAACTGTTGTTGAGTGCAGTAGTAAATAATAATTAGCATGTGTATAGCGCTTTGCATGTATTATCTTAATATGGTCCTTACTTAACGTGTGTGATGAGTAGTATTATTCCCCTATTGCAGCCGGGGAGCTAAAGTGCAATGGCTTGCCCAGTGTAGAGGAGAGGGCCCTGGAGCCAGCACATCCACAACTCACTCTTATTCCAGAATAAAATGGTAGAAAAGAGGACTTGGTTCTGAGAATGCTAACTACACATTGTTAACCTGGTCAGAGTCGGGGCCAAGAACATCCTTTGACTTAATCTTCCATCTGTTTGCTGAATAATATCAAAGTTGCACTTCATTGGTCAAGACACCTGGACATCCTTATCGGACCCTGGACAGGGGTGACCAGTCTGGACTCATGCCAGCTCCAGCAGGAGGGGTGCACTAAACTGGGTGCCTTTGGGGATGAAGGAGCTGAATCCCTAAACAGCAGACCATGTGCTAAATATAGACCTAAACAATAGACCAGGGGTTCTCAACCTGTGGTACGCGTACACCCAGGGGTATGCTGACCGCAGGCCGAGGGTATGCAAGACGCTACCCGTTATCAGCTGCTGTGATCAGCAGCTGATGACAGGCAGCGGAACTGTTTTTCCCGGGTCATGGCGTGAGCGGGAGGACCCACCCGCCGTGCTGCAACCCGGGAAAAATGGCTACAGGCCTCCCGATGTCCCCATAGCTCCCCCTTACCTGGGGGGGGGGTTCTTGGGGATACGTGGGGGTGGGACATCTGGGGGTATGTGGGGCAACCGGAGGTCCACGTAGGGGTACACGGGCCTCTCCAAAGGTTGAGAACCCCTGCAATGGACCAATAATAGACCATGACCACCAATGGTGGCAATCCTAAAGTGTAGGATTGCCACGAAATAGGCAATCGGTCTATTTTAGGGCAGAGCAGGGGGGAAATCATGGAGTTTCACCACATAAGACTACTTTGTGAGTTCATGGCAGATGCGAAATCTGAACCAGTACTTGTAGCTTAATCTCTTAGCCGTTATGCTACACAAACTGACTGCTACCTTAAGGTAATTAAAGCTCTGTATAAACTGCATCCTTTTTCCATCGAAAGACTGAGATTTATGGTTCTTTTCTTGAATTGATCTATCTTTTTTATACAAATTATCATTCAGCTCTTTCCTCTAAAGAATTATTTCTAGAGATTTTATTGCGATTTTAGTGTTTTAAAATGTAATATTTCAAATTTGCACTTAATAATTCTGAAAGTAAGTACATTATTTGAATTAATTCAAATTATTCAGTCAAAAGCTATTTCCCCACACTAATTACCTTTTTTATAAAAGGTGCTCTTATCCTCCTGTGGCTAGGGTGAACACTGGAAAGGATGTAGAGTGGGTATTATGTAATATGTAGAGAAAAGTGTGTCCCTCTTTAAAAATTAAGGCTGCCTTTCAATATTTAATTTTTGTAATATACTTTATAATGTACAGCAGATTTTTTTTAACCACCTGTCAGTTTAGATTGTGATAGTGTGATCCAAACCTAAGAATGAACCTGGCTGGCTTCAGAAATCTCAATTATTTTCTTCTGTGTATATTTTAATGTGCATACATAAAGGACGGTCATTTCTGTTAGGAGTTGCATAAAAGCCCTTGTGTGACCCTGTTGAATGGATGAAACTCCTTATGTCATCAGAACTGTGCAAGGTAAAGCTTGTAGAATCCGAATCTCTTGGGATCAAATATAATATTCTGAACACAACTGTAACCTCCCTTCCCCAAATGGGACAGCTTCTCTTGGTTAAAAATGGCACAAAATATTGGGAGTGGTGACTTTTTTGTTTTAGTCTTGGTATTCTTGCTCTGTGACTTTTTTATTTTTTAGTACTGTGCTATGCCAGAGGAACACTTAATTGCTGTTCTGGCTTGTAGAAGTTTGTCACTGTAATTCTGCACAGCGCAGAACTATAATTCTCCAAAGTGCAGATAACAGAGCACAGTTGTGGTTGCAAATTAGGCTGCTTTAATTAACTGCTGTGAAACTATTTCTTCGTTTTGCAGTGTAAGTGCTACTCTGCGATTACAGTGTGTTTTTTAAAAAATAGACCAAAGGGTGGACAAAATATACTGTATTATGCTGAGTGTACTCGGAGGAGAATGCTTTAAAATAGTACTAGCTTAAAAAAACAGACCAGACCAAACCTTTGTGCATTTCTGTGTGTTATATAGACAGTGTGGTTGATTCCAAAAAGATAAAACGTCTGCCAGGGCAATGTTCTGATGTGGTGGGGGATACAGACACTTGTGTTTCAAACTCAGTTCTGTGAAACACAAGTAACTGAGGGCAGGTTCACAGATGACTTGAGTGCACATAGATTATCAATGCAGTGGTTTGGAGCATAATGCATGAGCCTCTATTTTGTGCATTCTTCCTTACTGTGTGTCTAACCTGTAACAGGAACTGGAGCCTGTTTTTGTAGACTCTGTTTTTTGTTACATGGCATAAGTATGGTGGGAGAGGATGTATATCTCTAAATCAGGGGTGGGAAACCTATTTGCAGTGGGGGGCCCATTTTCCCATAGGGAAAATTTGCTACGGGCCGGCCTTTTTTTCCCCTCCCCCGCAAATTTGCCCCTCGCCCGCGAATTTACCATCCACCCACCCACCACTCGCTTTCCCTCCCACCCACACTAACTTTTGTTAATGACATGGCAAAACTGAGTTCATGATGACTACCGGTATACCATTGCAGACCGTTATGGCAAGAACACAGGGCTCTCTTCTGATTTTTTTTTTTAGTTGGAATTTAATTTAAACTCCAAACAGCAGTTAAGTGATTAGCAATTAAATCGTTACATAAATTATTTAATTAAATTAATTAAATTATAGTAATTAAATTATTAATTAATTAAAATAAAACGTTAAATTAATTAATTAAATTTTTTTATTAAACTCCGCATTTTAAATCTGTTGTAACTCGTCTTTTTTTTTTTTTTTGCTTAATTCTCTACTGCCCTTTTGTCAGTTTCAAACTGCTGCTATCCATATGCCAGAGGCCTTGAATACTTTTCTTTTAGGATGCTATGTTGATAGGGAATACAGGCCTTGTTCTGTGATCTAGCAGGTAGTGAGTTAGGCTTGGGTGTGCAGAACAAGAGGTTAAGTCCTACCTGAGCCACATACACTCACTTGCTCACGGGGTGTAGTTCAGACATAATACTAAATCAAGGCTTAGCGTTACAATCACAAGTTGGAGTGAACTCTACCCTTCATGTGCTAGGAGGGGAGAGTTAAAGCTTCCATTTCCTGGTTTAGAAGAAGTTGCAGTTTGTTTCCCGACTCAAGAAGCTGTGGTTTCTTCAAAAACAGGATATCGTTGCTGGCTCATGTCACTAACCGTAAAACATGGCTTAGCATTAAATTTGGACCAGGGCACAGGCAGCCCAATGCCTAAGGCTCCCACGCAGTGGAAATCTACTCGGGGAAGGGAATGCTCGTCCCCTTCCCTGAGTGTAAATGACACTGGGGCTGATCGGCCTCCTCAGATTTCCGCCAGTGAAATCGCTGGCGGTCCCAGCTATGTGATGAGGGTCAAGATTCAGTCGAGGCCATCCCCCTCCCCTCCCGTGCCGGCTGGGCCTATTGGCCCCCGCCGTTTGCCGCTGAACTCCCCCCCCCCCGTCGGTTGGATCCTTACCTGGGTCCTCGGGCGGGCGGGCGACAGCTCAGTCAGCGGAGCAGGGGAGGCTAGCCTTATGCCAGCCTTCCCTGCTCGAGAGTAGTCACAAACGTGCTTTGACACCTTTGTGACTACTTCGGCCCGCCACAGCGTTAGGATTGCGCTGTGAGTGAGTCTGCACAAATCCCTGTCTTTTAGCCTCATTTGTAGTACAAGAATTCTAGTGGCCTACCCTGTATGCTTTGGAGCAGGTTGTGTTTCACTATTAATAGCTTAATAAGGACAAGACTTAACAAATGAGGTTGCTATTATGATTAATGACAACATATGGAGATAAAAACAATATATGAAAAATAAAATATAAATATAAAAACAAGGATATGAAAAATGCTAGCATTAATAATAATTTTATTAACAATATTTATATATTGCTTTTCAACAAAAAAAAGTTCATTATTGAAGGTTGGCAATGTACTATTACTAGCTACTGATTAAGACCTGAGGGTAGAAACATGTTTGGCGTCTTATATAGATCTTTTCACACGATTTTATATCCAAGTGACTACCACAATAGACATGCCAACAAAACACAGTTTGTAGAGCAATGTATGCATTGACAACGTATAAATACAGTTGTGGCTTTCTAGCTCCTTAAAACAATAGGGCTAAGAGGGAGAACGCAAGCTGTGACTGGGAGAGGGCCTATTCAGTATGAGGTGAGCAGGATGTTCAGCCGTTTGCCCCCTACACTTCATTAAAACTGACAGCACACATTTCCTCCACCTTTGCATATAAAAGGCCTAGAGACTGACTTTAAAAAGAAAGAAAATGAAACTTTTATGTTCAGGGAAGTGGTCTGGAATACAGTATGTGTGATTGGACTAGGCGCTGAAAAGCAGAAGCAGCCCAGACATGCAAAACGTGCTTGCACAGAAGTTGGCATAGTCAGGCACCTGCCAGTTCCCCCATTATATTTTGCATTACAGGGGCCTCGCGGATCTGCTATCTGCGGATTCACTTATCCGCGGTTCGCAAGCCCCCCCCCCGCCCATTACCTTTGTTAGGAGTCTAGTGCTGGCGCCAAGCAAGCGCGTCTCTGCCTTAAAAAAACACACCACGATGTCTGCACAGAGCAGACAAGCAGCCTGCATTCTAGAGAGGCTCCCGAACATTAAGCAGGAAGGAGCATGCTGGCTTATAGTGTTTTTTTTTTTTTTTTAAAGGAAGAAACCCCCACCAAGTGCTTGCTTGGTGCTAACACTAGCACTAGACTCCTAACGAAGTTAATGTGGAATTGCGTTCCCCCATCTGTGGATTCCCGGTATCAGTGCCCCCCCCCCCCGGAACCTATCTCCTGTGGATACTAGGGTCATACCATACATGAGTATCTACCACCCCAGCTGTGGTGTAGGGGTCTGGTCCCAGGTTAACAACTGTGCAAGCTTTGATCCACTGGGTGTGAACGGATAGCAGCTGGTCTGCTTCCTTGCAAGTCTGGTGGATCCTTGGATTTTCAGTCTTTTCCTCCAACCTTCAAAGCTGGCCATTGGAGAAACAACCAGCCTAATGGGAAATTGACTGACTCTGGAGAGTGGGCAGGCTGGGGTGGGTTAACAAGCAGGTATGAATATGTGCTGTTGAGGAGGTTGGGGAAACTGACAGGAAATCGGAGGATCAGCATGTCTCCTCAATGGCCCCTGTGAAACTGAGTGAGTGAAAGTGGGTCTGGGTCTTGCTCTTTTACACTTGTAATGGAGGTGGGGTCTGTGTATGTATGTGTATCTATATGTTTCTTGTTTCTCTGGGGGAGGGTGGGTGCTTCAAAAACCTTATACAGGCTTTGTGATTGCAGCTGCTATTTGGGATGACAGCAGCTAAAATGGCAGTAAAGGTAAAGGTATCCCCTGACAATTAAGTCCAGTCGTGTCCGACTCTAGGGTGTGGTGCTCATCCCCATTTCAAAGCCGAAGAGCCAGCGTTGTCCGAAGATGCCTCCGTGGTCATGTGGCCGGCATGACTCTCCTTGCCACAGCGCGTAGCATGCAGCTGGAACACGGAGCGCTGTTTACCTTCCCGCAAGCGGTACCTATTTATCTACTCGCATTAACATGCTTTGGAACTGCTAGGTTGGCAGGAGCTGGCCAAGCAACGAGCGCTCACCCCATCGCGGGAATCGAACTGCCGACCTTTCGATCGACAGCTTATGGTTCAGCGGTTTAACCCAGTACTGTATATGTTCCTTTTGAGGCGAGACATGCCATTCAGAACCGTTTTTGCTCTTGATATTACACATTCTCCAGTATTCAAGCTATGCCTATGGACGACTTGTCAGATAATGGAAATGGCAGCAAACTTCTTGGCATACTACAAATGTCTGCTTCTGTGATGGGATTTGATAGAGGTTTAAAGCCCTGTTCTTGACCTTAAGCCTGATTTGAATTACAGGGAGGAAGGGTCTCTGCTGGGGAAGCTATTTGGAATTTAAAAGCTTGTGCTTTTAAGAACATGGCTGATCCTTGATTTAAGCATGTTTTGCATTCAGCACTGAGCACTTGAGTCTCTAACCTCTGGTCTCTTTGAAAAGGCAAGCAACCTGCTATTTTTTTTTTTAAATTACTACAATGCACAATTGGCATTTTCATTGAGTGTCATCAGTCCTCTCAATTTATGTGTAGCAGCAGTGGCTAATCTTTATGTTGGGTTTATTTATTTTAACAAAAAGTTAATGCTCCACAATGTGTAAGAAAATCAAATAACATAAATGCCATTTGTAGTTGAACTTCCAAAGGTGGTGTTTACTTGAACCAAGATAGGCATTGTATTTTAATACATGGAATTCAGAAACTGCATGATTGTTGTTCTCTGTAGTCCTCTGTTCCACATTTAAAATGTTGTAATCTCAAAAAACAAAAACCTTAATAAATCAAAGTGGGTTCAGCTCAGACACGTGGTTTTATTTTAATAAGGGATGAAATCTAACTCTCACTGAGCTGCTTTTGTTCACCACTTGTTCTTTGGAGTGTATGAATCAATCCCTTTATTGCTAGTGCTTAAGCATTTGCAGTTGGCTTTGTAGTTTTTATTAAAAAGCACATCCAGCATAAAACTGTGGAATGTTTGGTTTGAGTTGCCTTTAAGAAATAGAAATATATGGCTTTGTTTGGAGATCTCTCCCAGCTCTAATGTTTAAAAAAGTGGCTCGTTGGTAGGCTCAAGTTTTTTGTGCTTGTGATTTTTGACTCTGGGGTTTAGCTTTTGGATATTAAAATGTCCTGGTCAAAGTTGATTGAGACCTCAGAAATAAGAACTGTTCAGATGAGAGCATTTAATAATTTCATTCTGCCCCAAAAGGATGATTGAAAACAACCATAGAATTGAAGCCCATTGGATTGTCCAGTGTTGCATGAGAGACTGTTGAACAAATCCGACACCGTTGTGGGTTGGTGGGAGTGGAGCATGCTAGCATTAGCAGTCAGAATTGTCCAAAAATGGATAGAGACGGTGGGATTGTGTGATCTGACTACATATTTGTTTTCTATAATAAGGAACATTTCCTAAAAAAAGAAAAACGGGACATCTTAGAACTCCAGAGCCTGCTGTCTGCTTGGTGGAATGTGAGCTAAAAACAAAAAGCCATGGGCTGGAAAGTCCAGTAGTCTCGTCGCACGAGCAGCCTGCTTATGCCAGTGTAACATCAATGTAAGTTAGTCTGGATTCTATGCACACCCAACCCAAACATTGAAAAGAACCAGTGCTGGAAAGATGATGCACAGAATCTGTTTGTTTGGCTCTATGTGGAGTTGACCACATGGAGCCACAAACAATCTGTTTGTTCTGCTTCATGCAGCCAACCGTGTTCCTATAAAGAAAAAGACATTATAAGGAGGGTTTGGCCAGTAGTGGCAATGGTGGGAGAGTGTCTTTGTCTTGCCAAGGGAGGTGGCTTTGCCCCCTGTGACCTGCACCAGTCTTAGTGGAGTCTTAGCTGCCTGTGGGGGTTCACAGAAACCAACCCTCTCTTGGTATACATTTCATATGTATCCTGAGTGGAAAACAGTGCAAGTGCCTGCTAAAGGAGGAGCAAGTGTTATGGCAAAATACTTTCTGCTTTTTTCTTTAGCCTTGGCTGATGCTGCATAGTGCTCCCTTTTTATGTCCTTATGCAAAATTCCCCTCTGTGTGCTGTAAGTATGTGTGGCATGAGGCTAGAATGAGAGCACCCCAGACCATGTGCCTGATCATGTGAGTGATAGGCACAGGTGCTGGTGTGCTGCAGTTGGATGCAGAGTTAGTCTGGATCCTGTACTGTGTGACGGCAGCGTGGGTGGCATGGGAAGGGGGGGAGGAAGCAGTGTGTTAGCTACCCATTAAGTTCAATAGGAGTGTTTTGACTTGCACCATCAAGTGTAATATTACACGGGCACAGAGACCAGGAGCAGGGCTGAGTGAGTTTAGGATTTAGACGGGCTGCTCTCTGCCAACCTGTCAGCATCCTATTTTGAGTCCCTGTGCAGCAGAGTTAAGCCAGTGGTAGGGATATGACATCATGCCAGTGTAAGGTAGTGATGTGTTTTAAGCATAGCAGGCATAGGAAATTTGCAACAAATCCTGAAACTCTCCAGCCAACTGATATGAAGCATAGGATTATGCCCTAAACCTCTTTGTGTGTGAATATTCTCATGGCTACATCTTTCTCATGACTTTCCTTGCAAGAAATTGTCATTTGCAGGCAAAGTCCTTTTGGGCTTGTTGGTAGGCTCTAGTTTTCTTGGGGAAAAAGAGGGGTTGCATCTGGATAGACTGTCCCTGTCCCTAATCTCATAGATACAGGTTTTTACCTGGCTGGTGAGAAACCAAAGGGCATATCTCCAGAGGTGGAAGGTGACGTGTGCTATGTGACTGACAGTGAAACAGAGCATGTCCAACACAGAGATGTGTTTGGCATCGTAGATCGCTGGGGATGTTCCATGCTTCAATAACTCTGAGCATGGTTTTTGGACTAAGGGCTTTATGAAGTGTTGCTGCACTCCCACCTTTTGATTGTAAGCATCCCCTGCAGAATACCTCCTGTTCCCAGAACTTTCTGAGTCATAGACAAAAACCAAATGGGAAGTTTTCAGTGTTACTATATTTCTAGAAGAGCCACTTACAGTCCCTCCAAGCATGAAAGTACTGGTAAAAATAAAATTAGCAGAAAATAGAATGTCAAAGCAACCCTATGCATGTTAAGTAAATCTTAGAGCAACTGTCAAGAATAAAAGAAATGGGACTAGATAAACCAAGGCATGCCAGTTTAACCATTTTGGTTAACTTAATAATAGTAAAACGAACAAAGTTGAAATTAAATGAAATTATGACTTTCTAAATGAAATTATGACTTTCTATCAACTTGTTGGTTCTTTATTAAATTGGACATAGTTAGTTTTATAGTTATCAGTGTTCTCTAGCGTTGGTACCATCAACAGCTGTGTTGTGATTGACTCGAAAGTGACCCTCTGACCATGCTCCAGTCTATATTTTAAGGCAGTGTTTCCCAAACTTTTTTGACCTGCGGCTCCCTTGACCATTGGCGACCATTAACCGCGGCATTATGTTGATGCCTGCCAATTGGCATTGCACTGTTTTCTGAGAGGCTTCCATGGCACTCCGCGGCTCCCCTGGCTGGTTTCCGCAGCTCCCCTGGGAGTTGCGCCTCCCAGGTTGGGAACCACTGTTCTAAGGGATAAAATGGAAAATTAAAGATTCAAAATCTTGAATATGAGTTACGGCGCAATCCTGCCTAAGATAGGGCGGCCTGCAGTGCTGCGTTTCTATGCAAAATCGCAGCACTCCCCCCCCCCCCAGAAGGTGTCAACCACTTAGGAAGCTCTGAATTGCCTACTAGAGTTGAAAACTTTCTTTTGAAATGTTTCTTGCTGTGTGAGTCTTCTCCGAACTGCACCAAGCATACAGTAATTTCTCTTCAGTGCAGCAACAAAATGCAGCTGCTTGGGGAAAAAGCTTTGAAGAAGAACTTGGGAGTTTCACCGTGCAATCTTGCGTATGCTTACTCAGAAGTAACTCTCACTGTGTTCAGTGGGAGCTTCTTCCCAGATAAGTGTGCATAGAGTTTTGTATCTTTAGTTGAGGTTTTTCCAATTGCATCATGTTAGGTACAACAGTGATTGTGATAAATGGATGAGGGTGCATAGATAGGGGGAAAAGGGGAAGGATATTGGCCTTGACAAGACCCCCATTTTGTAAATATAATTACAATTGTAGTTTGAAGTGCTTTGGAGGTCTGCTCTCATTATGGATTTGTTGAAATGTATTCTGAATGCCATATATACTGGATATACAGTTCAAATATTACTGGATAAGCCTGTATACAAAACAACTGAGTTCAGATAGTACCTTGCCTTAATATAATTTATAAATGATGATAGTCGGCCATAACCGTTCATGCTGAGTTTACAGTTTGTAACTGCATTTTTGCACTTTTCAATGCATTTTTATGTATTGGACATACTGACTGTGATTCAGTATATGCATATGTTGGATACAATAATCACTGAAATGCTTTGCCTGGCTGCCATATGTGTAGATAGATTTTTTTTTTCTGAATAGCAGTCAGGATTGGATCCATGGTGTGTCATGATAATTGTAAAAGTTGGAATTGAGGACTAATGCTTAAAAAAAAGTATTGTGGAGCTTGAGAACTTGGTACTGGAAAGGTACCTAAACTAGGCTGTGAGTTTTTTTAATTTTGTTTAATTTTAAGTTTTAGTTTTAAATGACTTTTATTGTACTTGATTCTCGGGCACCTGCAATGCGGGGGAGGTGGAATATAAATTCTTTAAATACATAAATACAATAATCAGGGCTTAGGCCCAGACTAGACATGCAAAAAACCACGTTGAAATGAACATTTTCCACCAGACTGCACGTTTGGATGCAAAACCCACATGGTTTCCTTATCCATGAGACATCTGTGAGTTTTTTTGCCATGAAATGTCCAAGTACCTCTGTCCCACTTTTTCAGCTCTTAATCTGTGAGTTGGGAGACTTCCATGTGGGTTTTGGAATGTATGGTCGCAAAACCCATGTTTTCAATATCTGTGAGTTTTGGGTCCTCAAAGGAGGTGAGACAGCATGCTGGTCTGGCTTCTGGCAGAGCTCTCCTTTGCCACAGCTCTCTCTCTCTCCTTGTTTTCGGCTTTAAAGGGTGACTGCTTTCCCCCCTTGCTCCTGGTGAGTAGGAGAGACAACAGTAAAAGCAGCTTTTGCTTGATCTTCTGCTCTGTCTGCTTGGGGGGGGGGGGGGGAGGAGTGGGAAGCCAACACTGCTTCAATCCACTTCCCAACTGGGGGGGGGGGAGATACCTCCTGTTTATATCACCTTATGTATGCCTCCTCAGAAGTAAGTCCCATTGTGTTCAATGGAGCTTACTCCCAGGAAAGTATGCATAGGATTGCAGCCTAAGTCTCAGGGGCTGCTTCTCTACTTGCAAGCTATCCAGACAAATTCGTTAGGTTCTGTACCTCGGGTCTTCTCAGTATCTTTTGGAAGGGGGGGGCTGTTCCCAAGATCTACATGTATATTTGGTGAGGGAGACCCTTAAGAATAGTTTTCATGCAAGATGTACACTTAGCAACACATCCTCTCAAATGCTAGCTGCATACTTCCTGCGCACACATGGTTATTTACAGCCTAAAAAGAATACTAGTATAACTGTATAAAATAGTTGTATTTGCTCTTTAACAAAAGCAAGATTTTAGAGTACCTACAAAATTAATGAAACAATGCAAATCCACAAGTTAATGACACTGCTTGTACTGGTTCAGTTATTGAATTAATCTCCCAGAGCCTTGTGAGTAAATTGAGAGCGAATGCATTTTGCATTAATGCTTTACATCAGGGATTGTCCAATTCTCCTCATTTGCGACTTAATTACTACAGCTGCCCCTCCAAAAGTGCTGCATTGTGCTTCATATTCACCATGGCTTTCTGAAGGAATACACAATGTACGAACTGTCATTAAGTTCCAGAGCTTGCACTGTAATGGGGTAATTTATCTTGGCTTTAAAAACTTTATTGGCATCTGAATTTCTGATTTTTGCCAAACTTCAGGATGATGTGTAATGCATACTTCTGCAGTTGCCTAAGCTTCATCCAGAACTGCACATTATGCATATCTTGGTTAGCTGTCAGTTTAACACATGCTTAGCATGTTAGTCTCTCTTCCTTCTCCAGCCCTTTCTGATATTTTTCTTTCTTTCTTTTTGGCTCTTGTGATGGTTCTATGAAAAGTGGGCATGCTTTATAACAAGAAAAAAAATGACACCTAAATTCTGAGTCCTTCATATTTGATCTCTTTGCTGATATAATCTCCTTTATGATGGAGCACCTCCCTTATGAGAGAGGCTACAGCATTTTGGGCTCTTCAGTCTAGAAAAAAGGCGCCTGAGGGGGAGACATGATTCAGACATATAAAATTATGCATGGGGTGGATAGAGGGAAGTTATTTTCCCTCTCGTACAACACCAGAACCAGGGAATATCCATTGAAATTGGGTGGAGGGAGAGTTAGAAGAGACAAAAGAAAATATTTCTTCACCCCGCGTGTAATTAATCTGTGGAACTCCTTGCCGCAGGATGTGGTGATGGCACCTGGCCTAGATGCCTTTTAAAAGGGGATTGGATAGATTCATGGAGGAAACGTCCATCAACAAGTTACAAGCCATAAGCAACCTCCTGGTTTTAGAAGTAGGTTTTCTCTGTATGCCAGGTTCAACATACCAGGTTCAACATTTCTCTGTATGCCAGGAGGTATCTTGTTGTCGTGTGCTCCCTGAGGCATCTGGTGGGGCCACTGTGAGATACAGGAAGCGGGACTAGATGGGTCCTTGGCCTGATCCAGCAGGGCTCTTCTTATGTTCTTATGCCTAACACTTAAGGACACCATGTGTGTGAGTTGCTCAGGTGTATGCTGGCTTCAGTGACAAACATAAGACATTGTTTTTTCTACTCTGGTTATTGCAGAAGAAGCTAGCAGGGCGTGAACAGGATTCTATTCTTGTTTATATAAGAGAAATGCGAAGGAGGAGAGTGAGAGACAGAGATGTGGACAGTAACTCTATTTCATTCTTATCTACCCCTCCTGATGGAGATGATATAGAGTTTTATACAAGCAAAATTGCCAGGGAAAGAGAACTGTAGTGGAACAGGTTTTAGAACCAGCCCATCCACGAGGCCAACTGGGTGGTTGCCTCAGGTGGCAGATTGGTAGGGGGAGTGCCTGTTTCTACCACTGGGTTCCAAAATGGAAAGGAGAAAAGAGCTGAAGAGAAAGTGTGGAGAAGAGGAGAACGGTCGGCTGGAGCACCTACCATCCTTATATCCTCCACCCTTCTTTTTCCATTCTCCATTTCCTTTTCAAATCCAGGGAGCAGGAGAAAGAGTGGTGGAGATAACAGCTGGCATGGCAGAAGGTAAGGATGGGGGGCATTTGGTGTACCACCGCAGGTGCTGGGAGGTCTTGGGCTAGCCTTGGTTAGCTGACTTCTGAACTCCGGGTTGATATGCAAGGAGAGGCCATAAGAGGAAGTAATCCCAGAAGTTGGATTTCTCCAGTGATCACAGTACCTTTGCAGCTGACTGGCATGCTAGTTTCTCACAAGCCAGTTATTAACAGCCCAATCCTGTCTAGCAGGATGCAGCAGCGCAAATAAGGCGCCTGCTGTATCATGTGCAGGATGGGACCTGCCCCTGTGTAGCCAGAGGCCTACTCGGGGTAAAGGGACGTTCGTTCCCTTACCCCGAGTAAAGCCCCAGCTGCCCCAATAGTTCTACTCGAATGTGCGCCAGCTATTTTGCTGGCGCACATTCGAGCTGACCGTGTAAGGGGGATAGGATTCGGCGGAGAAGGCCAGCGCCAATCCCCCCCTTCCCAGGCCCAGCTGACCAATCCCACTCCCCGAACTGCCTAATTTTGCCTTCCCTCCGCTGCTCAGTGGGGACTCACCTCTCCGTCGCGGCAGCGATCCGTCCCACGGTGCTGGAGGAGCAGCGCAAGCCTCTCAGCTGGTGCCGCTTACTCATTGGGGAGAGTAAGCGTACTTGGCGGAGTGATTGCTCCACCGGTCTATTTCTAGACAGGATTGCGCTGTAACTGTCTTGAACCCGTTACTGACGGCAGTAATCTTACTGTAATAGCAGGATCAGCTTGATAGGGAGGTGAGGAGCGACCAGTTGTCACACAGTACCAGCAATGGTAGCTCAAACTCCCATGATAATGGCTGCTTTTTCTGTGAGGTGCTTATGGCTTACTTGTACCCTTTCTGGGAAGGCTAACATCTAGAAGCCCCTATTTAGGTGGGAAGCTGAGAAGTTGGATTGTAGGTTCCCTTTGCATGAAGACCTTTTCATCCTTGGCACATCAACCTGCCCCATTTAGCATGCTTATTTCCCCCCTTAATGTTTTTGTACTGGTAACATCATGAATGCCTAGTGAGCCAGCCCAAGTGTGACATTTTTAAAATAAAAATTAAAGCCCTTTGCAATAAACTCATTACTGACCTGAGCCAGTAGCATGTGGCATTTCCAATGAAAACATAAGGCCAAGAGTTGGTTATAGACCATGTATGTCTTTTTTTGCATGATTGTGCTCAAATTCTTTTCATGAACATAGTGGATGCAAAGTGATTGATGAAGATCACGGGTAGGTTCACCAGGATGCTACTAATAGCTTATTGGGATAAGGGTGGAGACTGGTCTGGTTTACGTGAGTTGGCCAAGATCACACTGCTTTTGGGGGGAAAAAATCTTTATAATGTAAGTCTTTAGGTTCTCACGGCCACTACAGATAACAGAATTAAAAATCGCTGTTTCTGGGTCTACTGGTCATTTATTAAAACAAAAAGCAGGACAAGTCCTTTCCTGATGTACCTAGTACGTGCTGCAGAGATTGCTGTTCCTTTGAAGATGTCAGGTATGGATCCCAACGAAACGTCAGGAAATGACTTGTCCTGTTCTGTTTTTTGTTTCAATAAACCGCCAGTAGACCCAGAAACGGTGGTTTTTAATATTGTTTCTTCAGAACGTTTTATTGGAATCCTTCTTCTTTTTTTTTTTTTACTTCATGAGTACCTAAGTCTTTGCTGGTGGTGCTGGTCTCAAACCAACTTCACCTCGCATGATGAGAAAATCCTGACCTCTCGAGAACAGACATTTCTACTACTTGGATGACCAAAACCCAAAGTTTCAAAATCATGATTCATTCTCTTAATTGCAGAGTACACAAATGAGAATGCCAAATGTGGGCAGGACTGATGTTGTTTGACTTTAATGTGTCATTCTCACTATCCTCTTCTTTCAACCCTATGATGACTTGAAACTTGCTTTAAAAAATGTATCTGGTTCTGACTGAAGTCTGTATATTGTCTTGCCTAACTTCAGGTATCTTCCCTATGATTTTACAATGAAATAAAATAAAATCCCTACCCCAGTGGTTTCACTTGGTTTGTATAGTGGTGGTATGCTAAATATATGAAGTTATTTCAGATCATGGGCACGTAGGTAGGTAGTATGTGTGTTCTGATCAGTAATAGGGACTTTTGTGCATATTCTTTTCCAAACAATGTGCTTTTTTTGGTGTGTGTGTGTGTGTGTGTGTGTGTGTGTGTGTGTGTGTGTGTGTGTGAAAAGTACTGTTCTTTTTTGCCTTCCTCCTGACATCCTGGTTGCTATAGTGCAATGATCTATTTGTGAACACACAGGAGATCATTGCTGTAGTTAAAGAGAAAATGTTTTCTGGTCATAACTTCGTGAGTAATCATCCATCTTAAAAGGTGAATAGAGGATCTAACAGGGGGGTCTTTGGGATCTCCAAAAAGTGAAAATGTCATGCTCAGCCTCTTGCAGTGTTTCTCCAGTGGTATAGAGTGTTCATTTTCAGTTAAAAAAATGTGTTTAAAAACTGTCTAATGCATGGCTGTTGTTCACAGTACATTTCAGTGTTTCAGCCATCTTTCGAACAGATTGGCTAGCTTTGAGCTGTGTGATAGAACTAATTGTTTTAAGGTATTCATATGTATAATCTTTCACAAACACACACGCACCTTTATGTATCTGCCAAGTAATGTGTACAGATATATGGTGTTGGATTTTCTTAACACTGTATTTCTCTGCCCCCCTCCCCCCTCTTCTTCCAGCTGTGAATGAAAGAGACACTCTGCAGCATTTGGTGTTCAGTCTCAGGAGCTTTGAAGAACAGTGGCAACTAAAATGCCTCCTCCCGCAGATATCGTGAAAGTGGCTATAGAATGGCCGGGTGCCTTCCCCAAGTTGATGGAAATTGATCAAGTAGGTGCCTAATCCTGTGTGTTTGTTCTTATCTGTGCACTTTTACATAGGGAGTTTTTTCATATTCATTCTGCCTCCAACATAGCCTGACCACATTGAGTACTGTGTTCAGTTTTGGGTGCTGCACTTTTAAAAAGGATGTAGACAAATAGAGGAGGGTAATGAGGATGGGTGGGGGTCTGGAAAATGAGCCCTATGGGGAAAGACGGAAGGGAATTGGGTATGTTTTGCCTGGAAAGGAGAAGACTGAGGGTGGACGTGATAGCACCTTTTGAATACCTGAAGGGCTGTTGCATAGAAGAGGGCAAAGACTTGTCCTCTGCTGCTCCGGAGGGCAGGATGCAATTGAATGGGCTTAAGTTGTAGAAAGATAGATTTTGGTTGAACAGTAAGAGAAACTTCTAAATGATCAGGGCATATTGACAATACAACCAATTATTTAGAGGTGGGGCACTGGACGCTCCCTGCCTGGAGGGTCTTCAAGCACTGGCTTGGACAGTCCTCTTTTGTGGATGCTGTAGGTCTGGATTTCCTGCATCAAGCAAGGGGTTGGGCTCGATGGCCTACAAGGCTCTCTCCAGCTCTGACTCTATGCACATGTTGTTGGAAATTAGGTACACCGTCTGCAGGACATTAAGGTGGGCAGTCCAGGAGACAGGTGATTCAGAGGCTACCTGTCTCAGACCTTGTCCTGTTTGACCTGTGGGGGTGTGTTCCTTACCTTGCTTCCTTCCTCTCAGTCTCCCTCCTGATCTTCCAATAAGCAGGACCTCCCTCTATGAGCTGAGCATGCATGAAAGCGGCAGCAGCTTCTTCGTGTGCAACCCCCCCCCCAGACACGGCAGCACTGTTGGGGGTGCACCACGGAGGGGGTGACTTAACTTCTACGTCCTTGGTCCTCCTACTTCTTCGGCATGGCAGCCATGAGGGTGAGCAGCAAGAGACTAGGTGCCGGGTGGAGCCTCTCTAGCACACATGCACCTAGTCTTGCTGGTCGGTCCTCCAGAGCCTAGAGAGGACTCTGGAGATCAACCAGTGAGACTAGGTACACATGCGTGCTAGAGAGGCTCCGTCCGGCACCTAGTCTCTCGCTGCTTGCCCTCATGGCTGCCGTGTCGAAGGAGTAGGAGGACCGAGGATGTAAAAGTTAAGTCGCCCCTGTGCCGAAAATGTCCCCCGTGCCTGGGGGGGTTGCACACGAAGAAGCTGCCGCCACTTTCGTGCCTGGGGGTGTATGAAAGTGGTGGCGGCTGGGTTTAGAAAGAAAAACCTGGACATTTTTGCAAAAAAACCCCTCAGCTTGCTGCACCATGCCCCCCCGCCCCCTAACGACACCACTGCCTGTCCCAGCTCCTGCCAACCGAGCAGTTCGAAAGCAAGAAATTGTAAATAGATAAATAGGTACCGCTGCGGCGGGGAGGTTAACAGCATTCCGTTAGTCATGCCAGCCACATGACCACGGAAGTGTCTTCGGCCTTAGAAACGGAGATGAGCACTGCACCCTAGAGTTTCGACTGGCTTTTGAGCAGGGGATACGTTTACCTTTACGCATGCTGAAGTTGATCCAGGCCTTGTTGTTTCAAGGCCAAAGTACAGTGCTTTTTTCTCCTTCTACACTGTAAGAAAAAGTGTTCAAATGTCAAAATAAAATTTCACACAGTAAAAAATCAAAACACATTTATGTGGCTAATTTCCCCAAACCCCCCAACAATCCTAGTATAGGTAAGAGAGCAGGCCAGATCATGTAGCCACATGAGACCTTCTCGGTTGTGTGTGTGTGTGTGTGGGGGGGGGGGTGTTGCATCTGGCCTGTGGCAAATGGATCATTTGAATTGTCTTGTCACAATCAATTTTCACATACCACAATTCAGCTCACCTAAGGGAAGTTTGCAGTAACATTCGGCCTCATTGCTGCTTGTGGCAAAAAGTGTGGTATGTATGGCCGCCCAGACTGGGAAATAAAGTAGTTGAATATGTGGGAGAAGGAATGTGTGAACTGGCTGAGACTCTTGCCAGTTCTGGTCAGAATCAGAAAGCTGAAGTGACCTCTGAGCTTTTTAAAATGTTAGAGTGCAGAAGACAGAAGAATCTCTGCCAACGATTCTCCAAACATGTTGTGCAGTGAGAGGAGCTGATGTGTGCTTTGAAAAATTAAGTTACCATATTGGATACTATTCTATCCTCCTTGTGGTAAGGAGGCCCCATGTAGTACTGGTACCTGGAATCTGTGGAATCAACATAAGTGAGGAGTAAGGATGCACAGGGATTCTCTGACGCAGCTCATCTCTCACTACCTATCTGACGGGGCAGAGAAATCCCAGAAGCATCATCATTGCCCCCAAAGCTCAGCCCCACCCTTGAGCCCTTGACTGGGCATTGCATTTATATCCCATCTTTTAATTATCATCATTATTCATTTATAGGACACCATCAGTGTACATGGTGCTTTACATAGGGCAGAGATTCCCAAACTGGGGTATTGTGACATCCCAGACTGGGATTAACGGTCGCTACCCCCTTAAGGGGGGTGGAGACGTACACCCCTTAAGGGTGGTGGTGCTTCCAGGATCATGTTGCCACCACCGCTGAGGCAAAAAAGGGGGCATAAAACTCACCCGGTGGTCACGCCTGGCTTCCAGAGGGTGCAGGCCCCCCCCACGATCCCCTCTGTGAGCCTCCCTGTGCCCCAACACAGCTCCCTGATCCGATCATGACCCAGTTCCATTTTTTAAATCTGGGGGGGGCTACAATCCCCTCTGCAGGGGCCCCAGCCCCCTCCAGAAGCCTGGCGCAACCACCGGGCATGTTTTATGCCCTTTTCTTGTCTCGGTGGTGGCGGTGTGATCCCAGAAGCTCTGCTGCCGCTGTTGCCACTCCCCCACTTGTGAGGGGTGGGGGAAGTTTGGGAACCTCTATACTAGGGTGTTTGTGCCAGTGATGTTACAGAAAAGGTGAATTTTAAGAAGGGATTTAAAGGACGTAAGAGAGGGAGGCATCATGAAGGAATTCCAGGAACTCAATGCAGCTTCTATGATGTTCCAGTCACTGACCAGACCTAGGCGTGCTTAGCTTCAGCAAGTTGGCTGTATTGTGAGCCTAAGACCATGCTTTGGGACTTTATTGGGAAGCAATATTCTTAATTGGACTATCCCGCCCTCAGAAGAAATATGCAAAAAAAACCAAAACCCATATGTTTTGAGATTTGATTGAGAAAATAACATACCGGTATGTGCCTCTTTGGGAGTCAGAGTGATGTGTACCTTCAGTTTTAATATTGGGGGGGGGGGAGGAACAACTTGTGTTCCAGCTATCAAAAGTTTGGGAACCACTGGTCTAGGCAAAATAATAATAATAATAATAATACCGGTATTTATATACCGCCTTTCTTGGTCATCGGATTTCTCCTCTGACTTTAATTCAAGGCGGTGTACATAGGCATAATAAAAAGTGTGCGGTTCACCATAGAAAGTGAAGGAGTTGCCTAGACAACACTATTTAGTAGCACAAATAAGAGGGTTGAAGTTCTTTTGAGCTACTCGTGCCACACCAGGTCATTATTGCCGATGGAAATAGATGTAATTATATCCTTAGGGGAGTCAGGGGAGTCGTATGGCAATAGCTCCCCCCAGTTTTTTGGCATTGTGTTGCAGTGTTAAAACACTTCGTTACCACTATTTGCTCATGATGTTATTGCTCGTACTGGTGCATCTCAGAACTAATTTACATTTATATTGCTAAGATTAAAAACCTTAATAAAAGGCATGAAGTTATTAATCTAACTCTGCAAAGCTTCTGCCATTGCCAGAAGCTTCAGGAAATTTAATAGAGGCTCTCTTATTGGCACCATGTAAAGTGCACATTACAGAGGACTATATGTAGCACTTTATGCTAGGCCTTTCCTTAAGCATTGTCTTTCTAAGCTCAGACAAACGCTTATCCTCTCGGTGGCTTCCTGATGGCTGGAACTGTGCTTTCTTTTCATTTATGAAAAGCAAGGAGGAAAAACAAAAGAGAGAGGTTTTTATTGAGACTATTGAGAAAGAGGACTTTTCTTTTTTCTTTCTTTTTGAAAAAGAAGTTTATCTGGAGTGATGTCTTCCCTTTGTATCAGAATGTTGTTGTGTGTGATGTGATGTGATGTGCTGTGTAGACCAACCACATAACAATCTGTGGGCCTCTCAAGCACCCCCAAACCCAAGTTGCGGTGGGCATTCCACCTAGAATCATGAAAGCCCTCCTTACACAAAGTTCTGCAAGGCTCGTCTTGTGTCAACCATGGTCAAGCCATGTTTGGAAGGAAAGAGTATGGGTCTCTGTGTGGGGAACTCTGAAGGAACATTTCAGCTGTGTGGTTGGCTGGTACAGTGGTGTGATTCTTTGCCCCACTTTATCCCCACCTGGATGTTTCTTTAAAGGCAAAACTATATTTTATGCATACTTAATGTAACATGGCTCCTATGATCATTTCCCCCCTCAGGAAAAACAGCCTGAAGAGGAACCCATGTTAAGTGAAGTAGTAGTGGGCAGAAAAGGGGGGGGGGGAGTTAATCCTTCTGTTTACCTACTCCAGATCCTCTCCCAACTACTCTCCTGCCCAGGAGTTCCATTTGCATGGCTGTTTATGTTTAGAAGCCTGTGGGAAGAAAAACCTCTAGAGGTGAGATTTGGAGTGGGAAAAGGCCCACAGGGAAAAGGATTGAGTGCCCTTGTCCATCCATATAAGAAGAGCCCTGCTGGATCAGGCCAAGGGCCCATCTAGTCCAGCTTCCTGTATCACACAGTGGCCCAGCAAATGCCTCTAGGAACACTCAAGACAACATGACATCTGTATCTTGTTGCCACTCCCTTGCATCTGGCATTCAGAGGGAGGCTACCTCTAAAACCCAGAGGCTGTGTACAATCGTCGTCATGACTTGTAACCTGTGCTGGAATTTTTTTTTTCATAAATCTGCCTAATCCCCTTTTAAAGGCATCTAGGCCAGGTGCCATCACCACATCCAGTGGCAAGGAGTTCCACAGATTAATTACACGCTGGGTAAATATATATTTTTTTGTTCTAACTCTTCCACCACTCAATTTTAATGGATGACTCCTGGTTCTGGTATTGTGCGAGAGGGGAAAAAAACTTCTATCTGCCCCATGCATAATTTTAGATGTCTCAATCATATCTCCCCTCATATCTAGACTGAAGAACCCCAAATATTGTAGCCTTTGCTCGTAAGGGAGGTGCCCCAGCCGACTACTTCTCTGCTCAAAATGGACCCAGGGACTGCACTATGTGAATTTGTGTGCTTTGAAATGTGTTTCAAAGTCCAAAGGTGGAAGTCCTTTTCTGTATTTGTTAAAAATGTAAAGGGACCAAGTGGGCTTAGATGAATGAAGTAGGCAAATACAAAAGTCGGCTTAGATGGCAAATACAGAAGTGGGCTTAGATGAATGAAAAGAGGGGCATAACTGTTCAAAATGAATTAGAAAGTGAGACAATTCTTATGGGATTTCCAGCCATGTATCGTTCATATCGTTCGTTATGTTTCTTATGGCTGGAAATCCCATAAGAATTGTCTCACTTTCTATTGTAGCAAGCCATGAAAATATACATACTACTTCAAAATGAATTATCCTTCAGTGCAATTATTAGTTACACTACATTGGGCATTTTGCTGCTAACATTTAATGGTGTGTGACTTGAGGCTTTGGAAAGATTTGTTCTTTGAGGCCTGCTATACCCCACAAAGGAACAATGCACAATGTGCTAAAATGTACCCTGTGACGCTACTGAAGAAATGGGATGATGTAAGGTGATCGCTGGTCCTTGCCTTTTCTTTCCTTTCCTGTCAAAATTGTTCTTACTCTTCACCCACTAGTTACTGGCACACAGAAAATACAAGGGGCATTGTCAGGAAAACTTAGATTGATTTCACAAAAGCCGAGAAACAAACTGAAAGAGAAGAAAACTCAAACTGATTTCAGATCATTCCTGGCTTTGAATGGATGAATGGGCACAGCTGCTTAAGCTAATATGTAGTGTTTTATGTAGCACGTTTTGAGTGTACAAGGCAGGGGAAGACCCGCTAGTGAGGCTGGGTGAAGTGGATTGGTGTGGTGCAGTGAAGAGCACCCTGTATATATTTCATCCCCACCCACTATCTCTGCAGGCTGCCTCATCTAGTCTGTAGCCCACCTGCCTTACTACCACTGCCTCTTCCCTCTGTGGGCAGTTTTTAAAAAGGTCACCTTGCCTTAGGTGTGGGAGGGGCTTGGGCTGGCCTTGAGGCGCTTAACATTCTTAATATCGGCAATCCTTATAAAAGACCCCATAAAGTGTAAAGTCAGTATTATTATTTATTTAAATTGTCAATATTATTATATCCCCATGTTGCAGATGGAAGGGCCGAGGCTAAGAGAACAAAGGCTTGCTTAGGGCCATCAAGTGAGTTCATGGCTGTGGTGATATTTGAACCAGGGACTTCGTGGCTCACAAAATCCAGAGTGTTGTGGTGCCAACATAAATTCTTGCATGTTTGGGGGCTGTGGTACAATCAAAGGACCCTGCGAATGATTATTGTGATGCAGTTCTTCTTTTCTTCCAAGTTTTTCCTCATATAAACGGAACTGGTCTTAGTCCAGCAGAGACTCAAACCAGATCCATTCTTGCAGTGGTTCAAGGTGGCATTACTGTGTTAATGGCTCAACGTTCATAATAGTGCAGGTTAAGTGTCTATTTTTTTTTCTGATGCCACCTGATTGCAGTGAGACAGTGAAATAGAGTGAGGTTTCTAGGTTCTGTACTTGCACATTTTATGCCAATAAAGATTTCTATATCTAATATCTACTTTCACATTACAAATGTTCAGCTTCATCTATGAAAGAAGGCCCCTCTCCAGGTTCTGCCCCCAACACTCTGTCAAGGCTCTGACATATTGCAGTTTGTTGCAACCACCTCTGACTCCTCCCTGCTCAACTCTGTAACACCAGCTTTAGCTCTCAAATACTTATCTTTTTAATTGCATCACACTCACCCCCCCCCCTTGTCCTTTTGCCTTTTTCCAGCAGTGCCCTTAAAAGCAAAACACCTATGTGGATATTATAACAGGCACAGTAGCCATCAGTAGAGAATTGGCAAGCAATTTTGTTGGGAGAGGGCAGCTGGAAAGTCTATTGCAGTTGTGCCAGAGGCGAGACATTTGCAGTATTTTGCAGGAAGACAGCAGATGCTTCTAAGATCATGATAAAGTCTCCCTGTCCTTGGGCCCTGAAAAGGAAATAAAAGTCTTGAAAGTTCAGGTGAAACCCTGGGACATGGCAAAACTAAGAACAGGCAAATGTGTGTAAACTTTATCATGTACTGTGTGTCGTGACCTCTAAATACAATTTAAAGGTTCACGAAGCATACCAAAGAGATGAAGGCCATGGATGAGCTATATTGGGGCTGTATTTCATGTCTATAAATTGTAGGTAGCTGTGATGGTCCGTTGGAAGAAAAATCCACAGTCCAAAGTAAACTAAACTCGACCGACTAAAAATTAACAAAGCATCAATGAGCTTTTGAGTCCTATAGAATTCTTCACCCTAGACCAGTGATGGCAAACCTTTTTGAGCCCAAGTGCCCAAACTGCAAACCAAAATGACTTTTTTTTCAAAGTGCCAACACTGCAATTAAACCTGAATAACGAATTCAGCGCCTTTTGAACGATTTTTTTTGGGGGGTGCACCCTCAGGGACCCTGCTCCGGGTGTCCCCCCGCCCCCCTGGGTGCCTCCCGCCCGCCTCCTGCCGGCTTACCTGCAGCTGCTCCTTTCCCACATGCAAGGAGTTTCATCTGCCTGCTACCACGTTGCCGCCGGGACGCTCCTCCTGGAACTGGAAGGGCGGGCAGCCAGGCAGGCTAGGTGGCGGCGGCAGCAGCAGCGCCGGGGCCCGGCCGCACCGCACCTCCGCAGCCAACCAGCCGGGGTGGGAATCCTCACTCCTCCTCCTCCACCCGCCCTTAGCGGAAAGAAGGAGGAGGTGACTTCCGGCTAAGGGCGGGTGGGGGAGGAGGAGGAGGAGGGGGAGAGCCTCCCCCGGCCCCGCCTCCCCCCGCCCAGCCCAGCCACGGAGGAGGCTGCCGAGGAGGAGAAGGAGCGAGCTGGACCCGCCCTCGACTGTGGCAGGCAGGCAGGTCGCACTCTCAGCTGGGAGGTGGGCGCTCTCAGCTGGGAGGTGGGCGCCGCCCACCTCCCAGCTGAGAGCGCCCGCCTCCCAGCTGAGAGCGGGGCGCTCTGGAGTCCGGCGGCGGTCTCTGTCCTTAGGGGCGGCCGGCCGGCACGGCGGCGTGCCGACAGAAACGGCTCGGCGTGCTGGCAGCGGCACGCGTGCCACGCATTCGCCATCACTGCCCTAGACTGACAAAGTGTTCTGTAGGACTCAAAATATTGCAGTTTGATACTTTATTACTTTTTGGTTGGGCCTAAGAAATGTTTTACCTTATTTTGGATTGTGGATATATGTGAGTGAAATCCTAGCTTTTTTTTAAAGCAGGGTAAAGCACAGTGGGTTAAACCGCTGAACCATGAGCTGTCAATCGAAAGGTCGGCAGTTCGAATCCGTGCGATTGCTCCTGCCAACCTAGCAGTTCGAAAGCAAGAAATTGCAAGTAGATTAATAGGTACCGCGTCAGTGGGACGGTAACAGCGTTCCATGCGCCTCAGTGTTGAGTCATGCCGGCCACATGACCATGGAAACGTCTTTGGACAGCGCTGGCTCTTCGGCTTTGAAACGGAGATGAGCACCGCTTCCTAGAGTCGGACACGACTGGACTTAATTGTCAAGGGATACCTTTACCTAAAGTTATGCAAATCCACTCTTAAGTCTGACAAGTTTATCTGAGGAAAGATGAACTGGGGGGGGGGGGGGAGTTGGTTTTCCTCTGCAATTAATTTCTTTATATCCCAGTTTCTGTTGGTACGTAATCGTTTGGATGTTTCCTCAGTACACAATTTCAGTTATTTAGCAAATGACAGCGATAGTTAATTTTGAAAAAGGCTTGCACAACATCCAGCCAGATATTGTTCCCTGCCAGCTGCTTGCTAAACTCCATTTTTTGTTTCTTGCCGACCTTCAAAAGTAGGGTGTTTATTATTGTATGGCTGGCAGTAACCCGTACTGCATGGCTGGATTGAATGCATATGGCTGGGGCGGGCATCTTTTACAGGCCTAGTTTAGAGAACTTGATTTTTCCTAGAATTCTGCTTAAAAGTATGCCTGGGGCATGTTCTAAAGGCCAGTGTGTGGCAAAATGTACCCAAAATGTACTAGGGGCACACCCTCAACTTTCCGCCCCTCCTCCCTTCCGCTCCCCCTCTATACTCCCTGCTTTTTTGGGGGGGGGGCACAAATTCAACCTTCCGCCCTGGGCCCCTCCTCCCTTCTGCTCCCCCTCTATATTCCCTGCCGCCAGTGGTGTTACTGTTCACATATTCCGTTACAGCAAGTGCAAGCTATTTATTTAAATGGATTTAATTTCCTTTCATCAAGAGCCAGTGCTTTTACATGGGAGTAAGCCCCATTGACTATAATGGGACTTACTTCTGAGAAGACATGCATAGAGTGGGCTGCCTGCAAATCACTTCCCTTTTAGATCTTTCAGCAAAAGCGCCAGTTCTTTTAGATGTAGAAGAAACTTAGCCAGTTTTAAGAAGTTGTTCATATCACTGGATCCATCAAGTTCTTCAAAGGACAGCTATTTCTTTAACTTATATGTATTTTTAGTTATTTAAAAAGGTGTTTAAGGGGGCAGCAACCCTATCCACACTTACGTGGGAGTAAGCCCCATTGACTATAATGGGACTTACTTCTGAGTAGACATACTGCTTCCCTTTTAAATCTTTCAGGACAGTGCAGGACCCAGTAAAATAGTAAAATTAAATTAGCGACCCAATAAAAGTAATGAATATTGACAGAAATGGATACTAGAAGCAAAGATTTACTTGTTTTTGAGGATATGGGCTCTCCTGGGCTCTCCACACTGCCACACAAGCCTCCAGACTCGTCTTGCTTTTAACGCTGCTGTCTCTCCTTGGCGCTCCTTAGTTTAGACGACCGCTTTCCCCCCCTTTTGTTTCCTCAGCTTAGGTATTGATTTTAACAAGTCCTCCACCTTTCTTTTTCAGCCCTTTGCAAATGCAGAGCGAGCGAGCAGGATCCACGCTAACGCTGTGGCAGCCTCTGCCCCGTCTCACGTTATGGGGAAAAAGGTTTTAAAGGGCAGCTTCAGCGCCAGCAGCTACGCTTCAGACCGGCAGCTGGCGCTGAAGCTGCCCTTTAAAACTTTTTTCCCCATATCAGCGCCCCCGGAAGCAGCACGCCCACTTGGCGCCTGGGGCCCAGGGCCACAGGGCCCCCCATCATACGACGCTACTGCTGAAGGCATATGATACAGTAATTTGTTGAATCTAAGCAGGTCTCCTTTTGGTCAGTGCCTGCATGGGAGACAGCTTGGGAAACCTATGTACATTGTCTTGAGCTTCATGGAGAAAAACTGGGAGATAAACTTGAATGACTGAATTCTAAACCTGACTTCGAGGGTCATCTAATCAAACTGCTTACAATGATGAGAGGTGTCGCAGAATGGGGTGCGGTGGGCACCAGGGCGTAGGGCTCTGGCCTCCTTAGGTTTTGTTTTTGGGGCGCAGGCCCCCTTAGGTTTTGGGGTTTTTTACTTTTTCCCGGTTTTTCCCCACTATTTTGCGGGCAGCTGCCGCCCCCCGCTGCTTCCCAGGGCAGCAGCTGCGTCGTGGCCCCCCCAGGGTGTGTGTGTGCTTTGCGGGTACTTAACTGGCATTTTCGGGGCGCAGGCCATCTCGTTCCGGACGCCGCCATCTTGAATGGGCGGGACTCTCTAGGACTCTCTGTCTCGTTGGTCAGTCCTCCAGAGCCCTAGAGCGGCCTGGAGGACCGACGGACCAGCGAGACGGAGAGAGAGTCCTAGAGAGTCCCGCCCATTCAAGATGGCGGCGTCCGGAACGAGATGGCCTGCGCCCCGAAAATGCCAGTTAAGTACCCGCAAAGCACACAATGCCCCTGCGCCCCTCCGAGAATGCCCCCAGCTGCCTGTTTTTTTAAAAAAACGGAAAGGTTTTTAAAAAAACCCAATTTTTGCAGCGCGGCCTGCTTTTGCAGGCAATAGTGGGCCTGCGAAAAACTAGGGGGGCGCAAAGGGGTGAAGGGGGCCCCTTAGGGGGGCGCAAAGGGGTGCCGCACCCCATCAAAATGGGCTGGCTCGTCCTCTGATGAGATTCTTTAGACCTGAGAATGAACCCTAGTTAGGTGGCCGAATGAACCCTAGTTAGGTGGCCAGGAGAGGACGATTCACCTAACCTTGCTGGGCACTTTGGACTCATAGGAGCTGAAATTAATGTGGATACAGTTTTATCACCATTAATGTGATACAGTCAAACCTCCTGCCCTACGGCAGGATCCAACTCTCCCCACCTCAATAATCCATATTCTATAGTGTTTCTGGCAGAACTGGGCTCACTGCAGCTCTGGGCAGTTTGTGAGGCAGCCACGCTTGGGCAGCCCAGAATTTGTGACCATTCAAGAATTCTCACAAATGGCATCTTGACATGAGTGACGCCGAGGTGCAGCCCCCTTCCTCCCCCAAACTGTATCTGTGAGGGCTGCAACAATATGCACCAGATCTGATTTGTCCATTCTCAAGCCATGAATTGTGGGTTTCGGTTTTGCTTGTTTTGCTTAAGTATAGTTTAGAAATAATCACTTGTTTGTAGTAAATCAGATGGTTGAACTGGGTGGGGATTAACATAATGAAAAACAACCCTTCTCCTTGACACCAGGCAAATATTTATAGTTGGAAAAATGGCTTTATTTTGAAGAGGTTTGTTGACTGGTGGTGACATTTGGGGAGAGGCCTTGGCTCTTCTTTGCATTGTTAAAAAAGGACCGGTTGTTTTGCTTCCTGTTTTACTGTACATCAAATTTCGCTTAGTTCTAAAGGATGGAGTTCTTTTTAATGTTTCCACATCAGGCAGTATGGGGATTGGGGCTTAGAAAAGCTTCTGGGTACACAGTGGGAAAGATCAGCTATACTGGTTGCAAACCCAGCTGTCCCTTCCAAAGACAGGGACTCTTTTGTTGGCCTTGGTTGTGGGGAGAGAGTGCATGTGTGGCATGTTGTAGTAATACTTGCATTGTACTTTTGATCTTGCTTGCTTGCCAAGGTCTGCTCTGCAGCCACAAGTTATGTAACTCAGGGCTTGTGGAGGCCTTCCTGGAGTGCTCTAAGAGCATCTTGCTTACAGCTGTTAATGTTTTTGCTCCGGAGACAAATTGTGTGCTATATATATATATATAAAAGGGAGGCCCTTTGTCCTAGGGGAAATGCTGCTCTTGAGAGGGAATGTAGAGGCTGATTAGGAGAATGTCATTGACTTGCTTGATTTTGTGTGTTAAGTTGGATGGTTCCCTTTCATGGTAGGGATGTGTATCTGTAATGTGCTAAATAGCTCCTAAAAGATTAAGATCTGATTGTGTGTCCCTGAAGAGCTGTGCCTATTTATTTCTGTTGTTGCTAAGGAAAGAGGTGACAGCCACCTTGAAGGACTGTCTTTTGTTTTGACAGTAGCCTTTTCTTTTTTCTTTTCACGTAAAAGAGACTGTAGAAGCGGCCTTGTAGCGTCACATAGAGGCGTCACATAGACCAGGTTACCAGAAACTCTGACCCAGTGCATCCTTGGGCCTAGTGTTAGCTTCTGACCCTCTCCCTCTGCACATACCTTCACTTGTTTCCCTGCTGGGAGCTGACTACGCCTCTCCTTCTGTAGTAGTGCGTTCCAGAGGAGCAGGGATCCTCCTTGTCACAGGATTTGGTGATGGCACCTGGCCTAGATACCTTTTAAAAAGGGGATTGGATAGATTCATAGAGGAAAAGTCCGTCACAGGTTACAAGCCATAAGCAACCTCCTGGTTTTAGAAGTAGGTTTTCTCTGTGCAAGGGAGTGGCAACAGGACACAGGTATCTTGTTGTCTTGTGCTCCCTGAGGCATCTGGTGGGGCCACTGTGAGATACAGGAAGCTGGACTAGATGACCCCTTGGCCTGATCCAGCAGGGCTCTTCTTATGTTCTTATGCTCTTATGTTGTTATGACCAGCTCCTGTAATTTTAGTGCACCACGTAGTGTTCTCTGTTCTGGAAATGTTGAATGCCACAGAAGGTGACCTCCTTGGGTGGACTGCCTCTCCAATTGCCCTGGTGTACTATGGAACTTAAGTGGCACTTGGTGTGGGGGGGATGTGGCTGAATGAGCACCAGCCAGCAGTCCTTTTGCCTCCTATTCTTCATGGGGTGCTGCTCCCGGCTCTCTTTATGCTCACTTGTGACCCCCTCCCTTTGTGACTGCCCCTTCACTTTTCCCCACCTTGGCCTGTTGTTCTCAAGTGGCAAGAACAGAGGTAGCCTGACTGGCTGGGACAGGACGAGGTGGCAGAGCTGTGCATGGGGCAGTGGTGGCAGCAGCAACAAAGGATTCATTTGAAATGAAGCACTACCAGTGCTGAGGGAGAGTAATGGGCAATGGGGTTTAAGAAATATCAAGGGTGTGTGTGTCAGACTTACTTGGGGCCAAGCTCCTAGGAGGTTTGGGATCAGCCTGCTCCTTTGATGACATCACCTACTAAAAGGATTTCATAGTTATGGAAGTCATGTGGGAAATAAATACTCCCCCTTTTTTTGAGTGAAAACATGGGCAAATGTTTTGTTGTCTCGGATTAGGGTCACCAGAGGCCAGCTAAAATTGCACCAGGAGCCAAGTGTGGCCTGTGGGCTGCCAGTTTTGCCACCCTGGCTTTAGAGGGTGGAAGAAGTTATGCAAAGCTCCAGTAGCTGGGAAATAAATTCCACCCACTGAAATGCCCCCGTTTTTGCGCAGCTGTTTAAAGCACAGGAGCCCAGTTTCATTCCGAACAGGTAACTCTATCTCAACTTCTATTTGCAACAAACGAAAAGCACTACCCTTGCTGCTCTTCCCCTGTTGATGCCAGTGCCTCCAGATGGTTCCTGTCCCTCCTTCCTAAAAGGACAGTTTTGTGGAGTAACTCAGAGTTTTTATGCCTGTAATTCAAGCCATGTTCCTGCTCAAAGTTGTATAACTGGAACCTCAGATGCTTCCTAACCCAGGACTGCATCCTTTTGATTATGACTGTAATGGCACAGATCTGCAGGTCGCTTGCAGATCCAGCCAACTACTGAACCACAGAATTTGCTTGTTAAGGTGGTTGCATTGCTGTTGTGGTTGTAGTGTCTGTAATGTGTGTTCAGTGTTCTCTACCAGGCTGGCTTCTAGTACCTTAACTGTGGGGACAGTTCATCCCTTGACCATGCCGAACTTGTCAGAAGTACAAACACAGCCTTTGTTGAGCAAAACAGAGCAAGTTTGTTGGTTTCTGGTGGCTGTTGCAATCAAAGTACCTCATCTTTGTCACAATCTCTTTATTTGATATCAGACAAATGGCTGTTTGTGTTTGCTCTGTGTGTGTGTGTGTGTGTGTGTGTGTTTCTTTTCCTAGGGACAAATGTGTTTGTTTACAGCGGTGTTCAGAATGTTGTGACATCTCCAGACCAGACAGTGTTCTTTCTATTTTTGGGACTGTGAACCAAACAAAACTAACTTTAGCCAGACCATATGGTACCATGCAGGCTTGCTGCATTGCAGATTCACAGCTAAGTAAAGGATGTGTTTTACTGAAATTTCTGTAGCTTTTTAGTGGATAACTTATTGAGAGAGTGGAAGAAAGAAGATGTTGCATGTATATCTATATGTATGCAATAAAGCCCATTTTATTTATTTGTTCAATGATTTATATACCCTGCCTTTCAGCTCCCAATAGGGCCCCTAAGATGGCTCGCAACAGAAGAATAAAAACAACCACAAAAACAAATTATATACAGCAATCAGCCATAGAACCATTAAAATCTATCACAACAAATAAAAAAACCTAAAGCAGCCAGGGAGCAGAATAAATTTGGCAGGCAGCCAAACCAATTGACACACTTGGTGAAGCAAAAGTCAGATCACCATCATCCTGTCCAGTTCCAAACACCAAATTTGAGTGTGTGCCCCGCAAGGTGCGTGAGGCTAGATATTATGAGACAGTCCTACAGTTGTCACAGAGGCCATGAACTCTTGAGCTGCTCCACATATGGGTGTCTTGGTGTAGATGTTGAAATGTCCAGAACAGTCCGTCTGAGGAATGTCAACACCATCCACACCAGATCAGACGGAGGTAATTGGGTAGTACACCATCAGAAAATCCTGTCTTGGTCACCTGTCATAAGGTGCACATGCTCTGAATTAGGCCGTTGCTGGACACAGGGGGATTAGGTTACGATAGAATTACTGCAAAACCACCCTCACCCCTCCAGCTGTGCCTGCTGTTGCATTTGGAAACCAGGCAGACAAAGCCAGGAGGGATTTACTCCTTCCTCTTCACCCAATCAGTTCTCACTTATACAAATCAGATCAACATGTTCCTCTAGAACAGGGATTCTTAACCAGGGGTAGCCATAGAATTAGATCCTGGATAACGTAGGTCTTTATACTAACCAAACTGGCATTAAGCAACAGTAACTTAAGGCCAAGCAGGTTATTGCCAAGACAACTGGAACTATCAACATTGAGAAAAGAGCCTGAAAAGGGGAGAATACACAATTATTTCTGCTTTCTTCCCCTGTAATGGCCTGCCCTAACCCAGAACCATACTTTCTTCTGTCCATCACAAAACCAATTACAGCACCCCATCCTCTCCTTACTTGTGACAACCCCCAAAACACATACTCCAATCCCCCCCCCAGGACACCCGTTCCGTCCTCCCCGGCCTCTCTGCCACCCAGCGGGAGGACACCTGTCCACCGCGGTGGTGCTGTGGTCTGTGGTGCCAGAGGAGCGGTGCAAGCCTCTCCACCTGCGCCACTTACTCTCTGAGTGCCGCAAATGTGCCGTACGGCACGTTTGCAACACTCTAGACCGGTGGAGTGGTTGCTCTGTAAATTTGTGCCATAAATGTGTAGGCAGCAAATCTGTTCGTTACAATCTGATCCTGCCCAAATTATATACCATATTGGTCTGAGTATAAGACTCACTTTTTTCTCCTAATTTAAGTTTTTAAACTAGGGGTGCGTCTTATAATCAGGCTGTTGCAATTTAATGCCAGTGATTTAATTAAATTTTTTTAATAGCACCAAATTTTAAGGGTGCGTCTTATAATCAGGTGTGTCTTATACTCGGGACAATACGGTATATGGAGAAGGGTGATTTTTAAAGCAAAGTTGCCAGTAAGGTAACTGAAGTTTTCCAGTCAATTTCCCTCACACATGCGCACACACACAGCCTCTCCCAAAGTGCTTTTCTTGTAGTCATGCTCATGTCTGGTTTATGGGTGTCTGCTGTAATGTCCAAGGGGAAACTTACGGAGGGGGGGGGGAGATGTGTAAGAGGTTTTCTCATGGTTGGCAGCTAGTTTTATGGGTGAGCACTTGAAGGAGGGGAAGGAAAGGGTGGTGCCAGACCCCATTTCCAAAAGGGATTGACAGCAAGTTGTTTTCACTGCTTCCACTCCATCCATATATCCTACTTGCTTCTGGACTGGCAGCTGAGGGGCGCCTTGTACTTACGGTAGTCCTGCAGGGTCCACTTGCTGGTCCTTACTGTTGGTTTGTATGAAGCTTGCAGTTCTCTTCCCTGCCTCCTGCTTTGGCAAGCTCCTTCTGGGCATTACTGTTGCTGTGAGTAAAGGGGGAAACATGAAATGCCAACTTGTAAAGGCATCTTTAACGTGTGAAGCAACCTGAATGTCGCTAAACTGGGGAAGTTTGTAAGCTAATAATTATATAGCATTTTTGAGTGTTCAAAACATTTCTGTGATTTCAGGATTCTTTGTAACAGTCCTATAAAGTAGATCAGGGTTATGTGCCATGTTGCAGATAGGGGTCCTAGATTGAGAGAGAACAACTTGCTTAACTAATGATGATTTCATGGGCTATGGTGAGATGTGATCTCAGCACAATTAGCCTTGTCCTACAGCAGAACCAATGTTTTCAATCCACGCATGCCACCTTTACCTGTGGCTCATGCTGTAAATGCAGCTAACTTGTTTCATTTCACTAAACCTTTGGTTTTGTTTGGGAATTACAAATGTATAGCAAATGCAGTGCTGTGATCTCATACGATGATTTGTTTTTTGTTTTTTTATCTTCAGAAAAAGCCATTGTCTGCAATAATAAAGGAAGTCTGTGATGGGTAAGTTCTGCTTGTTGCTACACTTTCTTTCAGCTCTCAAAATAAATAGCTCTCTAATAGATTTTGTTTTTGTTCAGTCAAATACCTTTCAGGAGACTGGTTTCCAGATCTACTTCCTCTTTATGTGTTGAGTTACTTAAACCTCTACTGGGGTCAACAGTCTGTTTTAATTGCACTTGGAAAATTAAAAGGCCTTGGAGTGTAGATTTTAATTTTTCTGTTGTTTGCTTTGTAGGATGGTTCAGAGGAATGAAAGACTAGGTTCTGTGGGAAAAAACGTGGTCCTTAGAGCTCTTTCACAGAAGCAATGACGGGATTAAAAGGGTTACTCCTGGGAAGACCTATTGCTGCCCTAAGTGGCAGTGGGGCCTTCCCAGGGGTAGCGAAGGCATGTCCAGGATCGCATCGCCACTGCCACGGACGAAGAGTTTCGGTTTTACCTTCATTGGTGGCTGTGGATGTCCGGCGGAGGTGTGTGGGGAGCTTGCGGACCCCTCTGCAGGCCTCCCCAGGTGTCGGAGTGGCCCTCTGTTGTGATCGCAGCCCACTTCCGGTTTTGCTGCTCTGACGTGGATCGCAACCCACTTCCGGTTTCGCTGCTCCGACGCTTGGGGAGGCCTGCAGAGGGGTCCGCAGGCTCCCCACACACCCCGCCGGACATCCACAGCCACCAATGAAGGTAAAATGGACACTTTTCATCCGTGGCAGTGGCGTGGCGAGATCCTGGATGTGCCATTGACGTCACCACAGGTTGCCACGCCCCTTAAGGGTGTAGTAACCCTTTGTTCCCGGCAGTTTGGGAACCTCTTAAGCAACAGCTTGGCAGGCAGAAATTCAGCAGGCAAAGCTTTGCCTATCACTCACTGTAACTCCATGCCAAAAAAAGCTTCATTCCCCTGTTAAGTTTCTGCCTGGCATGGATTTCTAAAATACAGTAATCACAAAAGCCCTGCCAGGAAGGGAAACTGGGCAATCTTGGGGCTAGAGAGCAACTCACTAAACTCCTTGTTGGCAGCCTCGTTGTTGTTGTTTTCAGCCTTTGTTGTTCATAGCCTCTTGGCTGCTTGCAGCCTTACAAGCACTTCGCTTTGTTTGCACTTGTGGACTGCAAACTTTGTGGAGTTTTGGTGATTGCAAGAGAGTACAGTACTAGGAGGAGCCCATGAAGGATCTGCAAAATGCTATCACACAGAACGATCTGCAGAGAGCTGCTATCACAGTCTGCAAAAAGCATCTGTATACAGCAATCACAAGCAATGATCTGCAAACAAAGGGAAGTGTAAACAAGCAAAGGCTGCCAGGAGAACAACAAAAGCTAAAAACAAGGACCCATGAAAACAACGACAGGGATGCTTGTAAGCTCCTCCCATAGTGGCATCTCGCTGTCTCTTGGCATATGCACAGTGCGCACCTAGTGCGGGGGTGCGCGTCACCCTGGTCGGGAGGTTGCAGCGTCACCCTCACCCGCTGCCTCCACATCACCCCCCAGCTGCGTCACCCCCCCCCAGTACACTCACACACCCCCATCCCGGCGCATCACCCCCGGAGCCGGCAGGTTGAGCCGCATCTTCCTCGGCATCTTGGTGTCTTCTGAATAGGCCAGGCAAGGCTTTGAGTGGCGCATGCACACAACGCTGCTCGAAGCCTTGCCGTCAGAAGGGCCGAACGAAGACCTGAAGAATCCCGGCGTGTCACCCCCTCCGGGCACCTCCCGGCGTGTCACCCCCTCCGGGCACCTCCCGGCGTGTCACCCCCCCGGGCACCTCCCGGCGCGTCACCCTGTGCGCCTTGCCCCCCGCCATGCTGCAGTGACGCCGGTGCATACTCAGGCTATTCCACAGAGCCCTATGGGAATCCACGTGGTGAATTGCATACTGTGTGTGGAAGGGGATGAGTTGGGGGTGGGGCCCATAGCTTAGTAGTAGGTAATGGTTTTCCATGCAGGCAGGCTTGGCTTCAATTCCTGTTTCTCCCAATAGGCCTGGGAAATACCCCTGTGTGAAACCCTGAAGAGCGACTACTAGTCCTTGATGGCAGTGTACTGAGCTAGATGGATCAATAAGGCAGGAAGTAGGAAGAGAGCTTCTTATATTAATATTGCAGAGTAAATTCACTGAAAAACAAATCTCACATTTGGAGGAATAGATTTTATTCTTTTTTTAATGCTTCTGTAGAATTGCAGCAGCCAAGGGTAATTATTTAACAGGGAAGAAGAAAGATACAATTACATCTCTAAATGTCTCTGCGCTTTGGAATTTATCTTACTGCTCAGTAATAAAACCTGTAACTAAAGAGTGAAAGGAAAGGAAAAGTGGAGTGTTGTTACTGGATTTCTATCTTCCGTGTGCATTTTACTGATAAATTTTGTTCTTGTTTTTAAGGTGGTCTCTTACAAACCATGAATATTACGCACTGCAGCATGCTGATAGTTCCAATTTCTATATCACTGAAAAGGTAGGAAGATATTTCTACACAATTCTTGTGTGCTCCGTTTAAAAAAAGAAATAAACAAAACAAAACAGTTTTCATGCTGACAATCTGGTTTCAAAACCAGTGTTGAAGAAAATGACATTATCTTCCTTTTTCCAGTATTTAAATGTGCTTTATAATGTGCTTACTTTGCATCATCCTGGTGCTCTGAACTTTTCCTGGTGGGTAACGTATGAGTACTGTATAGTTTTGTGGGTAGAAGAATAATTGGCATATTGGAGGGCTTTCCAGCAAAGATTTTAATTGGGTAAGCATTGTTCACATGCTGGCAACAATGGTTTCTTAATTAACTAACATGCTTCAGAAGTAATTGTGGAAAACCTTTTATGCTGATTTTTACAGTTCTGTTGGCATTGATATGTAGGGAAGAGAGCTAGAGGAGGATCTTGAGCTTCAAGTACTTGATTCAAAATAAATATTAATGCTTAGATGGTAGAGGCGAACTCTTACAAATGCTTAAGATTTCTTCCCATTGCCAGGCCTTGTGTTGAAACTTGAAACTCCGCTCCTAAAATAAACGTGTAGTTAGGTTCCTCCCCCATCATTTCTAGCTATAAGGGCTGGCGAAAAACAGTGGCACTGTCCACCGTGTTACTCCTTGGCATCCATTTCAGAGACGGCTCTTAGGGATCTCAAATTGTGAGTCAGCTCAGGTTGCTAGTGGATATGTTGTTGAGGCCCTTTTGAAGGATTGATTTACACAATATCCTGCGGTAAAAACTGTTCCTCCACTGTATCACCGCAGATAAATATGTCCATAGGGGTTGCATATTGGAATGTGCTTCTGCCCCCACACAAAAAGTCCTGCTCAATAGAAAATAAGCGTAACAAGAGGGATGCCAAGCTCAGAATGCAGTTCTATGCAATTAGTTGAGAGTAAGTCTATGAATATAACAGGGTTTACTTCTGAGTTAACATGCATAGATTCTCAGTGTTAGAACCCTTTCCTATCACCCAGTTTCCCTATCAGCAGGGATTTTTATTATCACAGCAAAGCATTCAAATATGCAATAGTCTGAAGTGTAGTCTGTAGTCTGAAGTGGTACAATCCAGAGATAGTATAATTCCTATGATCTCTGTTTGTGTAGTCTACCTGTAAACCCCTTCTGGTGTCAATGAAATGTAAGGGACTTAAAACAAAAACTTTCAGGTCCATTGAATCTATCAACCCTCTTGGCTGTTTCAAAGATTGCTATGACCGAGCTTTAGATGGTTGGTCTGTCTTTTCTGGCATTTGATCATGATCAGGATGTTGTTGGGAAGAAGCAGACAGGAAACTTAAACAAATGAGACGTACACATTGCTGGTTGCTAGTTAAACAAAGACTTGTTGCTCCCACTTCTCTTTTCCTTGTATGGTGGAAATTTCAATGTAAATTTCTAAATTTCAATGTAGAAATTCTGTGCAAAGGTCTGCATAACCCTTGACAGCTGCATGCCAAGAGGCACGATTATGCTGGGCTGAATTTATGATGTGCACTGTAAAGGCTGATTCACACTAGCCCTTTCCGTGCGCGTTTTGGCTTAACGTTTGGTCTTTTTGTGCGTTTTTCATGTTTGCGTCTGATGCATTATCAGCTTACGACGCAGCCAGGAGAGATGGTTTCGGTTTATCTTTTTGATGCGCTCGCGTTTAAGCTAGCGTTTATGCTCGCGGTGCTAGGCAGCCCACCAATCAGAAAAGCGCATTTCTCTTCACCAAATCACAGCTGTGCTTTCTTCAAGAAGGCGGGCAAACGTTCAGAGAACTGCTAGACGCACGTACAGACGCTAGAGCCGGGCATGCGCGCCAGAAAAGGCTAGTGTGAATCAGCCTTAAGGCCGTATCGTATGACTGACATATTACAAAGCATCTACAAGCACAAAATAAAACATATGTAGGTAATGCTCATTTCTAGTGCAGCCCCAGAGATGGCTATGACAACTGTGGATCCTGATGCATATCCTGATGCATATCATAAAGTGCTGGACACTCCTGGTTTCTCAACGCAAAATATACAAACTGCATATATTCTAATCAACAGCATTTCAAACCATCCAGGTGCCAGAGTACAAGCTACACCTCACTGTAAATTCGCTCCCTGAAGGACAGTGCATATTGTGAAAATCCCTAATGGCTAACACGGAAACAGTCTAATTGAGTATTTGAAATTCATCAGGGTATACTCAGCGCTGTGGTCGGGCTTGGGGGTGAGAGGGCTTATGCAAATTCTAGTAAATTAAAGTAAATTTTAATATTAAACTACTTGCGCTTTAGGAACTGGAAGGCTAATTTAGTGAATGCCAAAATATGCAGAAGTAAAATGATAATGATACAAATTAAGATGTAACTGTTAGTGGTAAGACAACATGATACGCTCAGCACAAAACTTTTCACAGTATTTAACCTACTTTCCCTAAAGAATCCTCTCTGTGTGAAATGCTGCCTTTTTGTTTTTAAAATCTTTTCCGGCTTGTCCAGATGAAAAGCCATTTGGGTCGTGGTCAGAATTTATGCTCCTTGCAAACTCTAGTAGACTAGAGTTCTAGCCCACTAGATGTGGACCAATGCCACACAAAGATGTATGTATATGTCACTTGCTAATCCGCGGCTCAGCATGAAGGCAATAGGTGCCTTCATTAAAACACTTTGTGTCTGAGGTGCTGCGCAAGCTTGGTCTATATGGAGTTTAGTTTGTGATTGCTGTTTTGTCACATAAGATTTGCTTGATGTTGCAATAACTGAGTAATGAACATGTTCATTTTCTCTGGCTGCTTAGAGTGATACTCTTATTGCCCAGTCAGCCTCTTGTGTGTGTGAGAGAGAGCATGTGGGCTTACATCATGCAAGCATCCTGGCCTTGGCCCTCCCTTTTGGGAGAAGGGAGCATTTGGGGCATTTTATTTAATTGCGTAATGGGGAGCGGTTCACCCAAACAGCCCCTCTCTTATGCATGTTGAAAAATGTAGTAGAAAATGAACTGAATGTCCATAGATGCCAGAGGAGGAGCAAGGATTTGCACACATGTCCTTTATCCTGCAGGGTTAGTTGGACTTGCTTTGACCACAACATATTGGATGGGGTAGTAGAAGGCCAAGGAGTGATAAACTTTGCCATAGTAGCAATTGTCCACCTGCTCCCCCCCCACACACACACATCACCTCAGGCAGTCACCTTGGAGGAACAAGTTATTTGAGATAATTTGGGGTGTGCTCTCTGGGTGTTTTTGATATTGTAGAAAAAGCACAGATATTAACAATGCCGTTAATTTGTGACCAGGGCAGAAACGGATTCTCATTTAGAGAATTTGTGCTGCAAGGAGGGCTTTAATAGGTTTCTGCTGCCTGTAGCCTGTCTGAGTCACCCGAATAAGTGAGAAAATAAATCGGGGAGAATATTTAAATGCCATGAGTATTACTCAGATGCCTGTGACGACTGTTACATTTTTTGCTGTTTACTGCCACCGATTGAGTGAGGGAGAAATGGCAAGGGTCACGATGACCGCTTCATGGAACGAACAGACTAGTGTTTAGATAGTTTCAACTAGTGGGCATTTCAAACTTGTGCTAGGATTTGACCTGGTTTAGACATACCTCTTAGGAGAAGCATGTGCACAGTTCTTTTTTCTCACAGTAGTAGAAACAAAAGTTTTCCTCAAGTTGCTACTGCTGCCCTTTTCCACAATTTTGTGTTGATTGTGGTAGCTGAGTAATGAATACATGAGGAGAAATAGGCACCCTGCATGTGTGCCTAAAGTCCCCCCCATTTTTAATAATAATAATGAATCAATAATAATAAGAATAAGTTCATTCTTTTGAGTCACTACTCTGTCTGAATACATGGAAGTGTGATGTCAAGTGTGTGCTTTTTATTTGGAATATGTATGCTGTATGTTGTTTTTAAGTAGAAAATTCTCAGAATGTTAAATACATGCCATTGGCTAATGCCAGGCATGGATTGTTTTGTTTGTTGAAATAAGAGCAACCATGTACTCTGATAAAATGCTTTCCCAGCACTTAAACAACAGTTGGAGGGTCAGCTGCTGGTGGTTGATTGCAAATTAATTTCACACATTCAGCAACGTTATCAGGTGCTTGAAGGAACACTGACCCCCCCCCCATGCTTTCTGCCATGAAATGACCTCTCTGGTTTACCATATTTATCATGGGGGGGGGGGCAGAAGGCACAGAGTTCCAGAGGACCTTGGATTCTCTTGTGTGGGCATGCTGCATACAGATAGCTGGGCAAATTGGTAGCTGTTTAGCAGTTAACAGTATCATGTGGCCTACTTGGACCACCATGGATATATCTGTCCAAAGAGCATTTGGACAAACATGATTTTTTTTTTTTGTTCTTAGGGAAATGTGATTGTTGCCAGGAAAGTGCGATTCCACACCTCATTCCCAGCAAGTGTTCCTATGTTAAGTGCTGTATGGAATGTAGCTGAATGACTATATCATGGGCATCTCTTGCATGATGCTTCGAACATTCCTACTTCTGCAGGAGGAGCTTCCTAGCCCAGCACCCATGCCACTTAGTCAGGCCTTTCAATCCCTGGCATCTCCAGGCAGAGCTGGGAAAGACTAGCCTTACCAAATCCCCCCCGATGCGGGGGGGGGGCGGAAGTGATCATGGCCGGGATTGGGAGCTTGGCCGGGGGCATGGCCAGGGGCTGGGACAAAACTACGCAATGAGGTTGTAAACTCTCCAAAGCAGCCCGAGCAAACTCGGGCCGTTACAGAGAGCTTACAACCTCATTGCGTGAAGCTGGAAGCTCTCCAAAACGACCCGAGTTCACTTGGGCCGTTTCAGAGAGCTTACAGCCTCGCACAAGTACGCGACGAGGCTGGAAGCACTTTGAAAATGTCCGAGTGAACTTGGACATTTTCAAAGTGCTTGCAGCCTCGCGCAGGTGCACAATGCTGGAAAAAGATGGGGGCAAGTCCCAGCTGGCCGGGACAATGACGGAGACCGGCCGGGAGCCCAGGATTGGGCTCCCGAACCGTGATTGTCCCAGCCAGAACTGGGACTTTGGTAAGGCTAGGAAAGACCCCTGTCAGAAACCCTGGCGAGCCACTGCTAGTAGGCAATACTGTACTGAGCAAGATGGAGCAGTGGTCTGACTTGATATAAGATAGCTTCATATGTTCACATGTAGACAGAAAGGAAGCTGGGAACTTAGTGGGGGACTTGAAGCATGTGTGGGGCCAATCTGACAACCTCCCATATCTTTTTGGATAATGTTTTGGGGAGGGGTCACCTGAGCACAAATTTTGTACCAGGCCCCCCCCCCCCCAACTTCTTGGCAACTCTGTCTTTTATGTCATTTTACATTTTTGACTTTGGAAATATTGTTTTGCTTTTTTTTTTTAACGCTGCTGCCTCCCTTCTGCAGTAATAACTCACCATTTCATTTTTGTTAGTTGTTTGGAATCTATTCATTGGAAGAATTCAGAGAATCTATTCATTCCCTCTCTCCAACCTGGGAGTGCCCATCAGCTTCCCTTTTAAAACAACAACAAAAACAAAACCCGTGCACACCCTAAAACTAAAAGCAATAGACAGCCTGTCAAATGAGATGGTGGATTCGTTTTTCAAGCACCTGAGATGGATACTTCAAAGACTTCGACTCCTCAGCATTTCCCCCTCTCTTTCATTGACTTGACATACGTGAAGCATGTTCAAAGCTAGCTCTTTTTCTTGTTTTACCCCCTGCATCTAGTACAAATGCACAAGCGTGCAGAAGGAGTTGAGATCAGAAGCCTTTCAAGAGGCTTCCCACAGGGGAGCCGCCAAAACGATGCTGGTTCATAAAACACAAGCAAACCAGAAGATGGTCCTTGACAGAATAAAGTTTACGTATCTCTGGCTTAATAAAACCATCAGTATGACTCGGGCAGAATAGTCAAGCCACATGGTAAAGAGAAAGGTGAAAATGTTCTAGGGCTGCTAACTACTGAGACTTGAGGAAATTCCCTCTTGCCACCAAATATGAAACTAGGGTTTGAAACTAGGGTTGAGAGCAAGGCTGAGTGGGGATACGGCAGAGAACCGGCAGGGGGTCCCCACTGTCTTCATTGGTTCCTACTGCCCCTTCTTGCTTGTTCTTCTTGGAGAGTGAGCAAGAGGAGGATGGAGGGGTGACTAATCTCCTTATCGTTGCCAACGGTTGATGTGGTTGCTGCATTCCCATCATTTTCCTACAAGGATCGTGATTGGAAAGAGGATTGCTACTGCCACTGTCTCCCCCTGCTACCTCCTCTGGCCATCATCTTCTAAACTGGCTGGGTGGGGAAGATCCTGAAAACAGAACATCCCACAATCCTTCCTGCTCAGCTAGTTTAGAAGAAGTGGAGGTTAAAGAGGATGCTGCACTGATGTGCACACACTCCCAAAAAGCGGACAAAGTTTGGGTGCCAGTTCAGTCCTGGGTGAGTGGATTCTGTGTTTTGTTCTATACTTTTTTCTGAGATTCTGACACCGCTTTGGTTTCACTCTTGTCTGAATTCTGATTTCAGAATGGATTTCACTGTGTACACTGCTTTGTGAACTTTTGATGAAAAGCAGTATATAAATGTTTATAACAATGATTTTGTACATATGCTCTCAACTGTGGGGGAAAAAATAAACACAAGAAATAAAGTTCCTGGTTTCCTTTTGTTGGGAGTGTGTGTTCGTGCATACATGCTTGTTTTTTTCTTTAATTTACTTTTGGTGTTTACTGCAAAAAGATAGAGGTGCAAAACGATAGAGCAGGAATCCACTCCCACCTAACGTTCAAGGTTCTGGAAGTTTACCTCCAGAAAAATGATGGATTTCAGTCCACTTCGGTAAACCTATCCCATACTATAATAAGGTAAATGTTCCCCTTGCTTGAAAGCCAGTCGTTACCTAGGGGCATTGCTCGTCTCTGTTTCAAAGCCAAAGAGCCAGCGATGTCCAAAGATGCTTCCGTGGTCGTGTGACTGGCATGACTCAACGCCAAGGCGCACGGAACGCTGTTACCTTCCCACTAAGGCGGTACCTATTAACCTACTTGCAATTTCTTACTTTCGAACTGATAGGTTAGCAGGAGATGGAGCCAAAGACGGTAGCTCACACTGTCATGTGGCACTCGGGCCTCAAACTGCTGTCCTGCCTACCTCCCGGTCTGCAGTTCAGCTTCTTAACCACTAAGCCACCGTGGCTCCTATCCCATACTATACAAAACCTCCACCCATTTTATTGAAATCCCAAGTCTCTCCAAACAGTTTTTGTGTACACTGCTTTGTGAAGCAGCGTACACAGTTTTTGTGTACACTGCAGTGTACACTCCAAACCCAAATTCTATCCCATACTATAACCTTTGAATTTGGGTCAGAACATGGCAGAGGCAGGTTGCGTGAGCACCTCTGCTTGCAGTAAAAACTGTTTGGAGAGTTGAGATTTCAATAAAATGGGTGGAGGGTTTACCAGTGCAGTATTTTGGTTGACCACTGTTGGGGAACAGTATGCAAAGGGACCTTTTGATCTAACAGTTCTAATGTTTCTGTGAATAATTTTCTTTCATATTTATCAATGTTTCCCAAACTCTCTAAGGCTTATTTCTTCTTATAAAGTGTATTTTCTTATTCTTCAGTCCCTTTAGTTTTTTTTTTTTTAAAAATTGCACCTGTATTTGGTGTGTGTCACAGGAATACAATGCACAGTATTGTCTGCTTTTGGTTTGGCGTTTTATTCTCTCGGATGCTTTCCCCTTCACCTGAATTCCTTTCTGAGTCTGTCTTTATGAATCTCACTTTTTTCGGTTGGGTTTGTCGTCTTGTTTTTGAGCCCTGGACACAGCAGTTAAATTGTGCCGTGTAAAAAGTTTTTCTTGACCTATTTTTCTCTAAATAAAATCTGTAATTGTATATGCTGGGGAAACGTTTGCCCACACCAAAGTCAGCTTTGTGTGGGGAAAGTTATGCAAATGAGCAAAAAAAAAATCCAAGAAACAAACCTTTTTGCTGTTTCTATTCCTCACTCTGCAAATATTCTAAGAATTGTTGCAAATCTATACCTGATCTGATTCTTTCACAAGGCTGATAGGATAAGCCCAATCTTACAAATGGTGAACTAAACTCTTGTATAGCACTTTGTACATGATAGTGTGTTGTGTGTCTGCATAAGAAAATATGAAGGACCTCTGAGGCTAGGATATATCTGTTCTTGATCCTCAAACCCAACCCCCCCCCCAGTGAAACAAAGTGAGGGTTGCATGCAAGTGCATTTGCTTATATTTATCCTTTGCTACTCTCCCTCAGTTGTCTTTCCCCACTTCAATTTAGATTGTAGGATCTTTGGAGCAGGGACCTATCTTCCCATGTGCACAAGATGTTGAACGATAATTTCTTCATCATCACCACCATCTGGGACCTGTCATCCCTGTAGGAGAGAAGCTCACCATCAAATGGTGCCTCCTAAACCGATCTCAGCCACGTGACCCAGCAATGATATCCAAAGCTTTGTAGAAGCAGATATCACGGGTAGCGCGGTCATAGTTAAAAGTGAAAGTAGCGAACCAGCCGATAAAAACACTGACGATTTTGTCCTGGATAGACTGTAGCAGCCCAACCACGGACAAACAGATTGGGCTGCTACAGTCTATCCAGGACAAAATCGTGAGTGTTTTTATCGGCTGGTTCGCTACTTTCACTTTTAACTATGACCGCGCTACCCGTGATATCTGCTTCTACAAAGATTATTGCTGGTTATAATAGCTTTCGATCGAAAAAAAAAAAGATATCCAAAGCCACTGAGTATTGCAGCTGAACCAACAATAATGTATTCCTCCTATCTACAGTCCAGCTCTTAGCAGAGATCATCCACCAGAGCAGCTAAAGCAGTTTCGGTCCCAAACATATGTGACTGCGGCTAGAAATAATCACAGGCGGACTGTAACTACCACACCGTGAGATAGTCATGTGAATGGGTCTTTGATTAGACCTGATTTTTTAAAGTCATTGTTTGGATGATTAGACCTGATTTTTTTTTAAGTCATTGTTTGGATTCAGACATAACACAAAAACTTGGTTTCATGTTATGCTTGGGCTAAGGCTGGTAAAACTGAAGATTTGGCATTCAAGTTGGCAAGAGTTGGCATTCAAAGTTATTTTAGGGTGCCTCATTTTATTGTTCTAAAATGTTCTAATAGATATGTTTGCAGAAGATCATTTGAAAATAGGACAAAAAAATTCCTTTGGGGAGATATCTGGGTTTGGGAATCTTAAATGCAACCTTTTAAGAATACCCAAGTGGAAAAAAAAACCCCAATGGAAAGAAATGAGGTACCGCTACTGTTTAGAAAGGGGCAAAGGGGATGGTGAGAGAAGAGAGATTGTCTTTCACCACAAGAATGAAAACTCCCAGGTTTGTCTTAATGTTTTTCCATTCCAGCAACTTATGGACTCTAAATCATGAATCACTTTTTTGGTGGATACGTGAGGTTGCAGAAATGAAAGGGTAGCTGCATTACAAAGTGAGCTATCTATTTTAGTAGTGCCCCCCCTTTCTTTTAAAAGGATTGTTATCTGAAATGAATGCCAGTATGAACCCACTCAACTTCAAATGGAGGCGGAGCATTTTAAGGATTCAGCTGTGAGAGCATTTACCGGTGGTGCTCTTTGTAGTTGTATACCTTATTTTGAGCGCTTCTCTCGGAGGCCTCGAGCTTACAGAGCAGGTACATGAAGAGCTTAATTATGCTCAGGGGAAGCGGCTGCTTCGAGTGGCAGGCTGGGGGAGGTGGTGAACTGGCGGCTCACTGCCCAGCCAGCTTCTTCATCCTTCCCCCATCCGGATCCTCTTCTCGCTTGCTCCAGTGCGGTTGATGCATCTGATGGTGGTAGCAGTGCTGGAGAAGTTGGTAGGGGGCTGCCGCAACCATGTTCTGATCACCTGTCTTTTGAAGAGAGTGATCAAAACATTCCCAGGCATGCCCCTTGCACCACCTCTCCCTTGTCTTCCTCCGCACCTGACTGCTTCTTTAAACTGCTTAAAAAGCAGAAGGATGCTGGGAGCAGAGGAGAATATTTTGCTCCCAGCATCCTCCTACGCCTCTTTTGAAGAAGTGGAGGCAGAGGAGGAAGGAGGTAGAGGCGGTGGTGGTGGGGCAGGGGAGGAGGAGGTTAGGAGAGATCGAGGTGTATGTACATACCTTAAGAAAGGGGGGTAGAGGAAAATGTGGGTGCCACTTCAGGCTTTGGGCAGGCCTGTCTGGTCCGCTATGCAAACGAATCCTTGTGTACAGAAAAAATAGACGTCGGGGAGAAGGGTTCTAGCCTACCCATCTCTCTTGCATGTTTCCTGTCTACCCTATCTGCAGAGATGGAACATTTGATCATATGAGTTTTCTTCACCTGTTTCAGTGCCAGGTGGTATAACCCTGAAATAAATGTCTTCACCTGCCATTTATGAGACCTGCTCTGGAGGTCAGGTTGCAGATCATCATAACTTAGTTTGACAGCTTGCTTAAAGATATTTTTTTTAACACAGATGGACAGTCACTATTGGTGACCCAAGTACAATTCAGGGCAAGGTGGCCGTGGGGGGGGGGGAGGTCCACCTGTCACTACATCTAGAGGTTTCCTACCTTATCAGGGGAGAAAACAAACATCTAAGACTTGAAACTGCTTTTAAGTCTACATTTTCAAATGTAGCAATAGTTGGATACTCCCCCCCCCGCCACCTGGGCTTGAATTGTATTGGGTTGTCAATTACAAGTTGCTAACAATGTATCATATAGGAAATTGTTTTGTAACAAATATGTGCAGGTAGTCATCTCCCCCATGGGGGAGCACTCAGATATTTATTTAAAATAAATCTGTTATGTACAAAGTTGAGAATAACAACAAGGTACTGAACACAATGGGGCTTGCTTCTGAGTAGACATGCCTAGGATTGTGCTCTAGGACTTAACAAGCTACACCTGCCCACATTCCTTCTCCTAAAGGTCTAGCACTCTGTCCCGGTTGGAGATCTGGTAAGCCTAACAATGCACAAGAAGAATTTAAAGTCCTAGTCCTCGCAATCCTTTCTTTCCAGTAGTTCCAACGTTGGTATCAGACTCACTTTCCCATTGCCTTGCTTGCAGCCCTGTGCTGTAATCCTCAGTACATTTCCTTGGAGTAAATTGCATGTACTGGAATTTACATCTGAGTAAACAGCATAAGGCCAGCGGGTGGCACAGTGGGTTAAACCACTGAACCATGAGCTGTCGATCGAAAGGTCGGCAGTTCGAATCCGCGACGGAGTGAATTCTCGTTGCTTGGCCAGCTCCTGCCAACCTAGCAGTTCCAAAGCATGTCAATGCGAGTAGATAAATAGGTACCGTTTGCGGGAAGGTAAACAGCACTCTGTGTTCCAGCCGCATGCTACGCGCTGCGGCAAGGAAAGTCACGCCGGCCACATGACCACGGAGGCGTCTTCGGACAACGCTGGCTCTTCGGCTTTGAAATGGGGATGAGCACCACACCCTAGAGTCGGACACGACTGAATTGTCAGGGGTCACCTTTACCTTTACTTTTAAACAGCATACAATCATGCTGTTAGACCTGCTGGGCAGGGGTGCAGTTTCAGATTTCATTGGCCACCAGGCACCTGCCTGAAGGAATCTTTCTTGTTCTTCTCCTTCCTCTGAGGAATATGCAAGCTCTGGCTTTGGAGGACCTCTGCGAAAGTGAGGCTTTGAAGCTATGGCCAGCAGCTGAGATTTCTCTGTGTGCTCTTTCTAATGATGTCCAGTAGTACGCAAAGGCCACTATGGCGAGATCTCTTAAGGTATGCTGCAGAGACCTACAATACATCGCAGAGAGGGAGGCAGTCTTAAGCCTCTGAAGGCCTCATACCACTTAAATAATTCATATTTGTCAAGAGTATAAAATGCCTTGAGTGTGATTTCCCACCCCCACCCCTTTTTAAAGTAGCTCCTTTCTGGCAGGAAAGCAATGATTGCCCTACAATAACATGCTTTAAAGGCTTTAACGTTCAAAGTACTGAACCATAACCTGGATAGATAAAGGTCCATTTGCTTGTTGGGGAGGGAAGGTTAAAAAAAGGCAAATTATCTATTGATACTGTATATTTAAACATTTAGCATAAGGAGTTTTTGCTTCACATGATCAAAGTAGAACATACAATTGCAGAAATTGCAAATGTTAACTATAAAGATATCAGAAATCTTAAGGAGTGCTTTTAAATGAAAATGACACTTTTTAATTGGATTTTAAAAAAAATTGTGATCAGGAACTGAGGATTTGTTTGCATACCCTATCCTTTAATCCACCACCCTTGATTTCTCTGGGATTAAGTAGGCAGATTAGCTCTGTGTAAATGTATTCATTGAAATTAACTGACATGCTGAATGCTGTATCATTCAGTGTAATGTAAAAGATCCCCTTGGTTTAATTGTGCTCTTATGGACTGTTTCCTTGCAGGCTCTTAAGTAATTGTTTGGGAATGGAGAAACAAAATTGGATTTTTAATTGGAGAGCAGATATTTCCACTTAGGTTTTGGCTGGCCTGCTGCATTAGAAGGCTGATGCGTTTGGACGCATTCCAATGCCACACATTGGAAATGCTCCGTAAGCCCCTATCTGCCCATGTCCTGTTCAGACTCTTTGTTATGACAGCTTGAGTGGAGTTGAACCACAAGGCCTCTGCTGTTGTGAGCTGGAGTCAGAGGCCACTGTTGTGGTGGCGGCATTTATGTGGCGGTTAGCATTTATGTAGCAAGTTGGTGTTTTTCAAAGCATGTTGCATGCAATATCTCAGTCATCAATCCTGTTGGTAGGTGTGGTGGTGGTTCCTTATTTAAGTGTGTGTGTGTGTGGGGGGGGGGGGGCTCTGAAGCTGAGAGATGGTGGATTTTAATGTTTACATTGCATTTTTACCTTCCTCTTTCTCCACGAAGGTCAGGGTGGCATTCATGGTTCTTTCCTTCTGTCCTCCAGGTTTATCTTTTACTGTTAAAAAAAAGTGACTGCTCTTTTATTTTAAAAGCAGGCTATAGAAGCATTCAACAAATGACCTGTCAGTCTTGGTGACCCAGTGAACAGCCTGCCTGAATGGGGGAGTGGAACTGTCATCTCCGCACTTCTAGTCTGGGATTCTGATCACTGTGCCATAATGGCTCTCACTGGATTGTCCAGGGTAGTAGACTTGTGGTAGGGGTGAGATTTGAATCAGAGCCTTCCTCATTCATGGCTCAGCAACTATTGTTTGACAGTAGTGCTCTGGTTATAAGGGCCCGTCCTTGTTAGTGCTATACTGGTAAATAAGTGTGGGAGACTTTGGTCCAGGACGATGAGTGGGATGGAATAATCGTTCACCTTCCATATTGGCTGCAATGTTTCAACATTCCTTAACTCATAGATGTACTTTTGCATGTCTTTTGTAAATGAAAAAAAAAAAATCAACAGTGGTTGCAGCCAATATTAAAATGCAGCCCAGAGTTTAGAACAATCACACGGTCATTTATATAGAAAGCAAACCTTGTATAATAATGTTCATATAAGGTTAGGACAAAATAGATACGGCACAACACTTCTGCTGCTGTGTTTTTTCTTAGCAAAAATAGTAGCCATGTGGTGGGAGCACATCTCAACTTCGGTGAAAAGGCATTTACCATAACCCTTACCCATCACCTCCTGGCACAGACAGAATTCCCCCCCCCCCCAGCTGCTATAAGCCCCAGTAGGGAAGATTCCGTTGGCTTCAGTGGAATTCAGTGCAGCAAATGTGTATAGTGTTTGCACTAGCAATTTAGGTGAAATTAGAGGTTGTGTTTGGGTTGTTTTTTTTTTTGGCGTGCCTTTGTGTACAGCATTTTAACGAGTCGCTCTTTGGCTAATTTTTTCATGGAAGATTTGTCCATCTGGTTCCCAGCATTATTTGCCTTTCACAGTATCCAGAATGTTGGCCTCTTCCTTTTCTCCTCACTCCAAGATTGTGAAGCATAATCAGTTGAGCAAGAGAAAAGCTGGCTGTTTGTTTTGGCTTGTGTGTATGTATTGCCTAATTGGGGGGCATGTGCCAGGGTGTGCGTGTGTGAAATATCCCAAGCGAAAGCTAGTGGAAGACTTGCTGTTTGGTTACTTGTCAGATACAAGGAGCTATATCAGACCTTTCTACCTTTTCCAGAAGTGAATTGTGTAATGTAGGTCAAGGTGTTCCAAACTCCCCCCCCTCGCCTTTTCTGGGTTAAAAAAAAATCATAGGAGTGTCCCAAAGTGTAGCATGCTGTGATCTAGGATGGCAGCTAGGTGGCCCTGAAGCTAGACTACTCCTGAGTTTTCTTTCTTATCCTTTTTGAGCGCAGAACAAAGCCCCAACTCCACAGTGACTTTAATTTACAATGGTATTAATTAAACAAAATGTTATGTTTGTTTTCACACTGCTGGTATCATGTTGTGTGGAGAAAGTGGATAGTGAGAAGTTCTCTTTTTCTCATAATACTCAGACCCACCTGGGGCCATCCAGTTGGTAGGAGATTCAAGGCAGGCAGGGGCAAGTATTTCTTCACACATGATGGATTTAGAGACTCTAAATTCTCTAAATTTTAGAGAATGTGCTGCCACCACCTGTGGTGATGGGTACTTGCTAAGATAGCCTTGAAAGAGAATGGGACACTAGCATGCAGGAGATGTGTAGCAATGGCTATTAGCCAGGATGATTGTGTGGAACCTTCATGTTCAGAGGCAGTTTATCTCTGAACACCACTTGCAGACAGGTGGGGTGGCAAAAACAGGTGAGGGCTGTTGGACTTCATGCCCTGCTTGCAGGCTTTCAAGAGGCATCTGGTTGGCCACTATGAGAGGCAGAATGATGGACCTTTTGATCTGATCCAGCACAGTCCTTCACGGGTTTTCACCTAACTCCACTGAATGCAATGCTTACACAGCCACTTAATGCTACAGATGTTCCACTGCATCCTTGGACAACAATGTATAAATCCAGTCTTTTTCAACAAGAGCTTGAGGGGGAAGTTGCCCAACCCCTTTCTCCCAAGCAGGAAGAACTGATTACAGGGAGCTGTTGTCTGCTCCCACTTTCTTGGTCCCCCACATGTGTGTCCTCTTGAGTTCCTTGGGAAGCAACAAGAGTTGCTTCATCTGTGTGTGTCTCTCCCACACAGCAGAAGAGAGGGGGAAAACTGTGCAGATGGGCAATCCTGAATGATTGTACATGGTCATGGCTGAGCATGAGGCCTTTTGTTTTTCTCTTAGCTCTTTAAGGTGGAAAGAAGGAACTGTTCACCCAGCCAAAATGGCTCCATTAGTTCTGGGTCTAGCAGAACTATTTACTTGAGATGATGGGTGTCACAGTGCCTGTGATACCAGTCACAATTAGGAGACGGTGCTGTGAACCAGCAATCATGCTGTGAGATTTTGCTTCTGCCACAAGCTCACTAACTGGCCTTAGGTATTCCACTGTCTGTTTGGTCTTAGGCTCCCATCTGCTTTTTATTCTTGTTTTTATGTATAGATATCTATATATAGAAAGCAAATACTAAACATTAAATATTCTGGTATTTAAATGGGGTTAAAGACCGGTGAAAAGGTCTGGGCCATCTTGATTTGGCACCGAAAAAATTCAGACACTTGCAGACAAATCTCCCTGCAGAGGGAGTTCCTAAAGTGGGGCACAACTGAGAAGGGCCCCCAGTATAATAATCAGTGGCGATCCTGAGGGGGGCCGCCGATGCGCCGCCCCCCATATGACGCCGCAAGTGACGTCACTTTCGCTCGCGTGCGCACAGCTCCAATCACACCCCCCCACCCCGTTTTCCTTACCTTTTTGGAGCCAAATGGCTCCAGGGCGGACGGGAAGACCCAGCCCAAAACGATCCAGTCGAGGTCAACGACGGGAGCGGCAATGGAGGAGACGCATCCCGGAGGCAAGTATGCCCCCCACCGCCATGTGCGTCCGCTGCCTTAGGGCCCACGGCCCCCCCGCCCCTACCCCAACAACGCTTCCGATAATAATGCTGATCTACCTTACAAGATGGTTGTTAGGATTAATGCAATGTGTGCGAAATGCAGTATAAAACCTGCTGCTTAGTTGCCATTAGTGGCCTGGTGACTGGCTAATTATAAGTCTTCATGGGCTATCTGACTGCATTTGTTCGAGAACGCAATCCTGACGATCGTACCAGCGACGGAACAAGCGTTCCATCGCCGGAAGCAGTTACAAACTTGCTGGAAAGCACGTTTGCGACTACTCAGGAGCAAGGGAGCGCCTGTTTGTCCGCCGGATGAGGTGAGTCGGAATCCGGTGGGCGCGGTGGTGGTTCGGCGGGTGAGTGAAGGGGGGCCATTGGCCTAGCCGGCCCGGGAAGGGGCAGGGGTGGCTTCGGCCATATCCCCGTGCCCGCCGGGCCGGCTAGGCCATTATACGGCCTCCTCTACTTCCGCCAGCTATTTAGCTGCTGGAAATCGGAGGAGGCCGATCAGGCCGGCCTGGATTTACACCCGGGGAAGGGGACAAGCGTCCACTTCCCTGAGTAGACCTCCGGCCCGGCGGCAGAACGGCCGCCAGATCCTTGCCCTGGATTGCGCTGTGAGTCGGGAGGGGATTGTCCCATGTGCTTATAAAAAGGCTCTATATTTGGCTGAGATTAGAGAGTGTTCTCTCCCTCCTGCTCTCAGTTTGCGATAACATTGTTGACTGTTCCTTAAAACAGAGGCTCTTTGATGTCCGTGTATTTTCATGTAAGCTTTAACATGAGTGCTTTGTGTCGGAGAGGGAATGCGAAGTTGTGGTGTCGGATCTCAATGACTGGTTCCAGTGGTTTTAAGATGGCATGTTGCAGTTATGGAAAACAGAACACCGGAGGAATAACATTGCCGTGCTACAGATGCTTAATGATGGGTTTCAGCAGACCTACAAAACTCCTCAGCTACGTGACGTCAACTTAGAGTCAGATTTCATGGGGCAATTTGCGTATGGCTTTTACATAGAATGTGGACTTTACTCAGCAGCTGCCAGTGGCTGCAAAACCAAGCAATGAATGATCTCATATTTGAAAGGATGGATATCAGATTCTTATTCTAATTCACAAAGCAAAGGAAAGAGCACTGCACCTTTTCCTGTGTTGTGTTTCTTCAGAGGACTGAGCACTGGACTCTGTGATGTCTTTGGGAAATCCTGTTTGTTCACACCCTTATGGGTGAAGAACGAACGAATGGGGAGCACTGGTGATGCTAGTTTCAAACCAGAATTATTAAAGTCCTAGAGTAAAGCCTGTGACACACCGGATGCATTGTGGTGCGTTGTGTCGAGCAGCGTCCGTGTGCGGCTGGAAAATCTCAGTGTGTCTTGTCTTTTACAAGATTGCACCACAACGCAGGAGAGCTGCGTTGCGGTGCAAACAAAGTTGGGAAAAATTGAACTTCGGCCAATGAGAGGCTTTGTTTGGTGCTGTGGGGGCAGGATGCGGAGCAACGTGTTGGGCCAATCAGCGTTAAGGTTTCTTTTAGCCAATCAGAACTCTCCTTCACTTCACTCTCCTGAAGCACCGCTCCTCCTCCACCGCAAGTGACCAATCACTGGGGACCAGCAAGCAGGCAAAGCAGCTCTGGTGTAGACAGGGTGCATTGCGGTTCGGTGAGACACGTCGGCTGGTCTCGCGCCACATGCACCGCTCAAGATTTCTTGCAATGAGCAAGGAGTCTGGACTAGATGGCCTAGAAGGCCCCTTCCAACTCTCATTTGGATTAGTTTGCTGCATGCTCCAGTTAAAGTCGGAAAGTTAAAGTTGGAAAGAAGCCTTGAATATAGACCCTGTGGTAAGAATTGACTGGAAAAGGGTCACTTTGTATTTTTTTTTGTTAGCGAGAGAGAGAGTGAGAGTGTTGGGGTGGGTGGGCTTGTCATAAGAACATAAGAAGAGCCCTGCTGGATCAGGCCAAGGGCCCACCTGGTCTAGCTTCCTGTATCTCACAGTGGCCCCACCAGATGCCTCCGAGAGCACATAGCCAACAAGATAATCTGTTTCCTGTTGCCACTCCCTTGCAGCTGCCATTCTTGTCCAGAGAGTCCTGTGCCTCTGGTGTGTCTTGATGAAGGAGCAATTTTGGCACGACCTTGACCGTTTTGACTCAGTCGGTTATTCCCATTAATCATGGGGTTCCACCTTGAATATAGAGCCAAGGAGAGAATATCCTGATGCCATTGGGCAAAACAAGCCTAGGCTTGACAATGTTCTTTCTTATAGTTACTATTAGTAATCATACACAGGGTAAAAAATAATGTTCATATGCAGCGGGAAATGCCTAATGTCTGCCTGAAAGTCAGTGCATTTTGCATACAATGCATGAATTATACCAGAGGTGGCCAAACTGCAGCTCCTGAGCCACATGCAGCTCTTTGATGTATAATGTGCGGCTCTTGGAAATATGTTGGCTGAGCTCCTTTTTGCATCACAATTAATATATAAGATAAATAAGACATTTTCAAGCCTTATAATTTACCAGGTATAAACTGAGAGTCCACTGGATTAAAACATAAGTTTAATGTTCATGGTGAGTAAATATATTTAAGAATTTAAATGCTTCTTGAAAATTGCGGCTCTCAAACACCTGAAGTTCATTGTATGTGGCTCTTATATTTTGGCCACCCCTTATAGTTTGGCCCCTTATAGTTTGGCCACCCCTGAATTATACAAATTGAATGTTTTTAAACAACCTGAATTCTGAATGTCTGACTTTTTGAAATTTTCTTTCAGAATCGTAATGAAATTAAAAATGGAGCGATACTTCGGTTAACTACATCACCAGTAAGTTACTGATATGTCTGCGTTACTTTAATTTTTCTTGTTTTGCACAATAGTATGACAACTTTCATTTGGGCTTCAGTTGTGCTACGAAGGCAATACATCAGCAATCCTTTTACACTTTTTTTCCCCATTTGTGGGGGAAATGCCCAATAGGATTGTGAAACGTTACTCACAGTGCACCAGTCCAGCAGAAAATGTTTGTTGGATTTGGACCCTCTGATGGTATCCAGCAGTGTGGAGGGTTTTTGGTCTAACAGAGATGAGAGCAATGCTGGGGCCTGATGAGAGTCGCTTGTCTTTTTACTCATGTGTTCCACTGCAGCAGACATTGTCAGGTTCTTAGCACAGCCATCATAAACCCTATTGTACCAAAATAGGATTTTCCATATCGTACCAAAATAGGATTCAAAAGATCTTCATAATTAAATGTCACTGTATTTGGAAATAGAATGGACTGTCTTCAAAACACCGAGGTTCGCTTCTCCCCCACCTTTATCCCACTACATCATAAGGCAACAGCATTGCAGAATTTTCTCTTGCTTCTTTAAATAGTTGGTTAAGTTGCAGTTTCTGAGTTTGCAACGTTACACGTGCAATCTGTTGCTTTATTTCCTTTGCTTTGCAAATTTCATGTGATTATTTATTAAGCTAGATTTTTTTCCCCTTTCAGAAACCTCTGCAGGCAAACTCAGTTTCCTAGGTTACAGCAAGTGCTGGCTGAATTTTCCCATTTTCTTTGCTCTTTCTATCCATTCTATGAATCATTACTCTACCTCTTGCTTTTTCCTCCTGGATTTTTCCACCCTCTGTCAGTCTCATCCTGTGTCTGCATAGCCCCGTGCCACAGTGTTTTCAGACCTTTATGGAGAAGTCAGCTGGGTTCTTCCATCCTCCTGCCTTTTCCACAGAGTTGGCCTCAAATGGAAAAGTGAGAGGCTATCATCCAACTTGGCCACCCCCGTTATAAAAGTCTCTCTTTTCTATCTCATCAGCATTGCTCCTCCCACACCAGATAATTTGCACAATTGTAGTGGAATTGATTTGAACTGAATACATCACAACCCAACACATACTTGGAGGAACTTAAAAGTTAGACATGTTCTTGGGTATATTTGGGGCACTGACTCCAAAAATGGCATCAGTTTTGCCCCACCAGCTCTAGTTTTGGAGATACGGCATAGCCACCTTTATATGCTGATTCAAGCAGCTCCCTTGTGAGGAAGCTGATGCCATGGCTTCCTCACGAGGAAGCTGCTTGAATCAGCATATAAGGTGGCTATGCCATATCGTTTGCGCCGAGGCTCCATGATGCAAGGTGGGTGTCCGCTTGTACCACTGACATTTACCTCGTGTATCACCGGTGGTATGCGTACCACCGGTTGAGAACCCCTGGTCTACACTAATTGAAACATTCATCTCCAGCATTTGTGTGCAAACTGACCATTTTTCTAGATGTTACAAAAACAGAAACTTTTGGATTTGATTCTTCCACGTATCTACATGTTTAAAATGAAAGCTACCACAGAAGTTGATCCAATGAAAGATAATATTGCAACCTACTTTATGACCTTGAACAAATCTGCTGCTGTTATCCCTCAGTTAATTCCTTTTTAATTATTTGAAAGCGATTACCCCTGAGATTTTGGTAACTATATTTGTTCAGTGCTTTGGGCATGCAAAAAACCCAGTTGCAGAAACCCAAACCAATTTTGCTAATGCTAAGGCAGAAAGAATAAAAACGCAGTACGTTTCTACGCTGTCTATCTCGTAATGTGTTTTGCTTGTTTCCAACTTTCACAAGTTATCACGTCTTCTGCATGGTGCAATGAAGGTGAATGACAGCATGAAACAAGTAACTTCGTTGGTGGATTTAGCATAAAGTGTGGTGAATTGGGCACTTGGTTGTTACTTGCCTTCTCAGCTTTGAGGGATGAGCCACGTGGCTGCAGCCTGTATAAATAGCAAGGATGTGACTAATTTATCTGCACAAGATGACAGGAGGCACAATGTTGTATTTCATTAGGCTCTGTCACAAGATAGCATTAGGGTCAAGCTGCAGTGGTTTTCGAACTATGCCACCATTTTCCTTGGTGGGTGGTATTAACTTTGTTTCCACTTCTTCATCACTGTCAAATCTTCATATATTAAGATGTGAAATAGGAGTCTTACTATGAAATAGGTTGAAAGGCTGAACTTCCAGCCCAGCAAATACTTTGGCCCCCCAAAAATCAATTCCATTTGAATTATACTTCACAGTGAAGTTTTTAGTGCTTTAAAAATTACACTTTTTTTCTAATACCTCTGGCAAGTTATCTGATGCTTTGTCATTAGCAACTCAGCCTTTACGCCACATCCAGAGCATTAACATCCTAGCCCTGAGTTCAATCTTTTGTGTAAATGAGTGCAGTTGGGGGTGCTCTGGGCCATATTGGGAGACCTTTAAAGCAGCGTTTCCCAAAGTTCTCCCTGCCTCCCCTGAGTGTTTGTGGGGGCGGGGCCAGCAGTGTCAGTGATCCCAGGGATCGCTGCCGCTGCTGAAAACATCCCCAAAACTGCCATTTTTGTCCTTACTGGGGCTTGGGGGTGCTTTGGGGAGGCCTGCGTGACCATCTGCAGGCCTCCCCGATCTTCAGATCGCCCCAAAAATGGTGATTTTCGGGTGCTTCTGGTTTCGAAAACCAGAAGCGCCCAAAAATCGCTGTTTTTCGCCCTGGTAAGGACAAAACCGGTGTTTTCGGGGTGATTTCGGCAGCGGTGATCCCTGAGATTACTGCCGCCGCCATGCTGTCCCCACCCCTTCGGGGGACAGTTTTTGTTCTCAATGGTGGGTCGTGACCCACAGTTTGAGAACCACTGCTTTAAAGGATCCTATAAGGCATTTTTAGGCTTTATGTTTGACAGCTCTGACTAAAGGTTTCTGTTTTGCCATAGAACAGAATTTGAATAAAATATACTAAGCTTGTCAAATGTCACTATGCCAGATGTACCTTTGGGAGATGTGTAGGAAGAGGAAATACTTGAACACTTGCCAGGGAATGCATAAGTACAATCCAGTGATGGCCCACTCCTTGGTTTCCCCAACTTAACCCTGTGGGCAGGGATTTGTTTCCCCTCAAAGACTTTGTCTGCATGAGAGGACAGGTCTCTGCCCCAATGGGCTTACACAATCCCCAGGAGTAAGGGGCACTGCCCCCCCTTTTCTGGATTTGCATGTACTTAGTGGAGTTAATCTGGGGAATCGTTGCCATGCCATAGCAAGATGATCATCAGTGCTATACCACTGGTTGTGAATATTATCCTAGATTAGTCTGAAATCAAGTTTGTAAGTTTTTCCTAAAACTAAGTAGCGGTCCTCTTGAATGGAATTCCACCTGGAAACCTCATATACACAACGTTCTGTCATTAGAGGACGTAAGTAATAGTGGTTGTGCAACATCATTAGTGTCTGTATGGTTGTATAGATGATACTAGCCTTGTCCATAACAAGTATTGACCATAGTTGTATCACTGATGGTATTAACTCCCATCAGAGGAGTTTCTGTGACCTAAATTTGGTAGTTGTTACTAGGAATAGCTATTGTGTTGCTTGGGAGAGTGTTTTATCGCTAATGTTAGGGATGGGACAGGTGTTCATTTATGCATCCTCTATCATCCATGCTGATAAAGTGGTGGAGAAAAGGAGAAGGTGTTGGCAGCTAGGCTAGAAATTATGGCAATGGCAAACAAATTGGCATATTGTGGGCCCAGGGAACCACTGTGCATAGAGATGATCTCACGTGCTTGCGTAATAGTTTGAAAAATATGGGGAACATGCATTTTAGATCAAACCATTTACAAAGGGACACATAACCTAAGAAAACTGGGTGCTAGCCCTCTATCATAGGATTTCATGGTATGTGTGGGGGGAATGGGTAAACCCCAGTTGTCAAAAATTAACCTATGACCCCTGGTATCTGACAGCAGTTGTTAATCCTGAATGTAGTTGCTTAATAAGCTTCTGTGATATGAGCCAATGTGAAGCTACTTTATACTTGGTCAGACCATCCATCTGATCCAGAACTGACAGTCTTGACTGGTCATGACTCTACAGGTCTCAACAAGATATCTTTCCCCAACCCTGCTACCAGAGGATCCTTTTAAGTAGAAATGTTAGGGATTGAACATGGGACCCCCTTCTGCATGCAAAACCTTTGTTCTGTCACTGAGCTATTCCCAACTGATGTAGCCTTAATGAGTTCTGCCTCCAAAGAACTGTTGTTTTTCTATGCAAAGTTCCATGTGACTGTTGGTTCTGAAAGCTGGCAGGCTCCCTTGCTTAAGCTAACAATCTTGTCAAGCTGTCTCTATCTTTTAAAGTATTGTACTAGACAGGGCTACTAAATTGACCCAAATCAGACTTAAGTCCTCCTGGAGGCCTTTTGAGAAAGAACATTGTACACATTTCCCCATCATTCTCTTCATTCTGTCTTTTTTCAAAGCTAGCCTGCTACTGAGAGTGATTTTTTTTTCTCAAACAGCTGCATTCGTTTTTACGCATTTCTTGATATGGTTTTTCTTAAGTGATAACTTTTTGCTTGAAATCTTGGGGAAGTGGGGGACAAAAGAGGGACCAAAACTGCCCCTATTTCACATTGCTGTTTTGCATTAGTTCTCCTCTCTGCAGTTGTCATTTTTCCCTCCTTAAAGTACTCTGAGAAAGACTGCATACTCATGAGTTTCTTGGGGGCAGGGGAAAGGTGGCCCCTAGAGATGGCTGCCATTTTTTTCCCCAGAACCCCCTTTGGAACAATGATGATGTAGCAGACAGGGGAAGAAATTGGTTTCTGTTAGCCAGCAGCTGTCGGGCAGAGCCCTGTTGCTAGTGCCAGCAGTGAATTTACCACTCCACTCTCCAAAAGACTCCTGAAATGTCCTTAGTTTTTGCTGCCTTCAAATGGGGTAGCAAAATGGGGGGAGTCTTTTGACCCAGCCCTATGGATTAAAAGGGGGGGGCAGCAGCTTCATTATCCTGTCCTGATGAGCTATGCTGTCTGCTGTCCTCCCTTCCATGGATCATAAATTGCTTAGAGCTCCTTGGAAACTGCTCACAGCACATGTCCTGTAGGTGTCCTTTTTAATGCCACTCTGAGCGAGGCTGTGTTCCACAGGAGCGCATACAAAGCACTATGGCAACAAGAGCTCGGATCAGTGAAGGCTCCACACTGAGTGAAGCAATGTTTCCATCTATCAGTCATGACAGCAGCCAATGTTACATCTGGCCAGTTGCCACATGAGACAGCTAACGGGATTTTTGTAAAAAGAAAATATTTGTTTAATCTGTAATCACGATACATCTGTTCTGCCCTTGTTTTGTAGACTCTTGGCGCACTAATTCCAGGGGATTGCTTGTCAATGAGATGTCACCACTTGAAGACCCTTGTTAAGGCTTTTGTGGATTCTCTCAAATTTCAGAAAATCATACACAACAATAATTAAGCAACAATAACAATAATTAAGCAACAATCATTACTACTGTTTGTTTGGTGCTTTTTTCCTAAGTGCTCAAAATGCTCTTTGAGTGCTTTGTCTACTGCATAGGTTTGGCCCTCCCCCCCATCAAATAGCACCTGAAAGGGGTGGGTGAGTGAAACGGCCCCAAACTATAGCAAGGTTATGGGGGCTTTAGTTCTTAGCCTCCTCTGTGGTTTCTATTCTGACCCCCCATGTACTATTTCTAGAGTTAAAAAAACACCTTTCAGTTGGCACAACTACACAATCATAATGTGTAGTTTGACTCTTAAAAAACAAATCTGTTATCGCAACAACAGTTGTGTAAGGTGTGCAAATGTTATCCTGGTATTAAAGGGGGGGGGAGAGAGAGAGAGAGAGAGAGAGAGACTGACTGACTGACTGACTCTTGTCACCTAGTGAGCTTGTAGCTGAGATGGGAGTTATTGTAGAAAACGAGGTTCAAATCTCTATTCAGCCATGACGCTCATTTTGGTGGCTTTGGGCCAATCAGTCTCCTTGCCTATCTTATCAGTCATAAATTCAGATGTAGGAGAACTCTCAGGGCATGGTCTGAAGGCACATGATGCAGACGCCAAGGACTGGATTTGTTATGTACCTAGGTGGGAGACTGCCTGGGAAACCCCATGTATGCCATGTTTAGTTTCTGGAAGAAAAGCAGGATATACACCTAAGAAATAAATCATTAAGTAATAGAGGAAAGGAAGCTATAGCAGCATGCCTATAGCTTGAATTCAGGCTAAGTCAGCTGCTGCATAGACATCGAGGAAGAGTTTGTGAGGGAGCCGAATTGACAGTCAAGATGTGTAGACCAATGATATCACTGGACAAACATCAGATGCTCTTCAAATGTACCCTGTGACTCTTGACCAGCCATCTTATAAAATGTTGTTTCATATCCTTAACTGATATATATATATATATATATTTTACCTCAGATGTGTTCGTTTACTGGTAACCCTTGGAATTAAGGTCTGTGTTTCTCTGTTTCTTTCTCCTTTATTCAATGTTCTGTCTCTGGTGAGGCCCAAAATGCCCTGCAGCTCCATGAGAGAATCCAGTCTTCTAGTATGGATGCCAAGTTGGAAGCCCTGAAAGACTTAGCTAGTTATTCACGCGATGTAACGTTTGCTCAAGAATTTATAAATCTAGATGGTATTTCACTCCTGACACAGATGGTGGAAAGTGGCACTGAGTAAGTATTTTTCTTCTACCACTACAATTTATTCACATATTCATACTTTTTGTTACTAGGAGAAGCCAGGCAAATTACATTTGCTGTCTGTTTAAACAAGATCACAAACCACAGTGTCTGCTTTCTTCACTTACTTTGCTGAAGTGAATGGGAGTTTCATGTGAGTTAAACATAGATCTTACCAGATCTCCAACCGGGACAGAGTGCTAGACCTTTAGGAGAAGGAATGTGGGCAGGTGTAGCTTGTTAGAGCACAATCCTAGGCATGTCTACTCAGAAGCAAGCCCCACTGAACACAATGGGGTTTGCTTCTGAGTAGACATGCCTAGGATTGTGCCCTAACGATTAACAAGCTACACCTGCCCACATTCCTTCTCCTAAAGGTCTAGCACTCTGTCCCGGTTGGAGATCTGGTAAGCCTAGTTAAACATAATTAGGTAGAGGAGGATTTACATCTGTTATCTGGCACTGGGAGATCTGAGGCCAGTCCTCCAGTCAGAAATACTATAGATCTCCATGTTCGTGTATGACGTATAGTAATTTAAGACACAGGAAGTGGAGGCAATAGTAGAAAATTCTAGGAAAACTAGGAAACAAGCTAGTTCTGGTTTAACAAAGAGAACAAAACTACAGGTCCATATCGAGTTTGTGTTTCCCAGAGCTCTGATAGCTAAGGTATACATTTTCCACCCTGAATTAATACTAGAGACCCATTTCAACCTTATGCTTCAATGTTTTCCTTTGAGACCGTGAAAGAATAAGATGCCCTCAGAGGAGCTGCTCCATGGGCCGCACAAGTTGTGTGTCAGGATGTTCAAAATGTAATGCAACTGACTGAGACGAGACGAGCTCAAGCAGTGACCTAGGGCTAAAGTATACGGTTAAATTGAGCATGTCATTAGAGCTTGAGCTTTTTATTTTGCTAAATGGAGGCCCCGATCCAGATCAGAACTGTGACATGAGTTTTTTTATTTTTTTTAAGTCATCGTTCTCTCTCTCTTTCTCTCTTCCCCCCCCCCCCCATCTCCGCAGCTGCTCTTTGCTTAGAGAAAAACTCCAATTGGAAACTAGCATAGAAAACCAGCTCAGTTTTAGAGGCATCTCGGCTTAGGGCACGTGAGGTCTTAAGTAAATGTTAACCCTGAAGGGAGAAAAAAGGATCTGCATTGATTGCTCTTATGAAAGTATAAGACATCAGGTTTTTTATATCAGGTTTTTTTATATCTGTTGGAAATTGCCAGGTAGACACAGGCAATATCTTTTGAACCAGTGCTGGCACCAGGTTGCCCTGGGCCCTGGAACGAAGCCTGATCTTGGGACCACTAATCCTCATGGCTGCCATTGAATTCTGGCGCTTCAGGAGCCAGCCAGGTGGGCCCTGGGTGTCGGCTCTCACCCAGTGCTCCACCTGACCCATCCCTGCTCCTGCCCCTGTGTTGAACCTATCCAAAAATGGATTTTACTATATCTTAACAGAAACATTGTTGAATGATAACAAAATGTCTATATCCATCATAGCTGTATGTACCCATCCCCAGAATGAGTAGGGCTTAGGGAAGGCAATGGTTGAATGGTTAATATGAGGTAGGAAGTGCCCCTTTAATAGGGAATATGTTGAGCGGTGATGTGAGTTGCATTACATTTTGAAGAATAGAAATGTGGAACATTTCTTTCTATTGGAAAAAGAGGAGAGGCTAAGGATGCATATTTATTTATTTATTTTATTTTATTTTTCACATTTTTATACCGCCCTTCCTCCAAGGAGCTCAGAGTGGTGTACATATTTCCTCCCCTCCTTTTTGTCCTCACAACAACCCTGTGAGGGTAGGTGGGGCTGAGAGATAGTGACTGGCCCAAGGTCACCCAGGAAGCTTCGTGGCTGAGCGGGGATTTGAACCTGGATCTTCCAGGTCTAAGTCCGACTCCCAAACCACTACACCATCCTGGCTGGCATATGTTAAAAGGGGATTTTATAGTCTGTAGAGAGAATTCTCTTGTGCCAAAGGATTGGTTGCGGGTTTCTGTAAACAAAGCAAGCCTTTATTTTTTCTGAAATTCATTATTCTGTCAACTAAATTATGACATTGCACTCCTCTTAGATGAAGATGCATTGGCAAATGCAGTGTCTTTTGCGAAAGGCTGACAATATAACAGTAGCTTTATTTATTGCCAACTGTGGTAAATGTAAAAAAAAGTTAAAAAGTGCTTTCCTTACCTTTCTGCTGCAAACCGCTACATTGTCTTGCTTCTACAAGGTGAAATAGCACTTCGGAAGCCTCTTCCAGGTTGCACGACTCTCCCTCCCCAATGTAATGCATTGAATTGCAATACATTCTGGGGTCATCCTGGGAAAGGGAGTGGGAGTTGCGCGACCTGGAAGAGGCTTCCAGAGCACAATTTCACTTTGTAGAAGCACGAAAATGCAGCGCAAAGGTAAGGAAAGCGCTTTTTAACCTTTTAAAAACCTTTTTAGGTTGGTCCCGGTATCCGTGAAGCATCTGTGTTGAGCCAAATCTGCGGATGCTGAAGTCGCAGATACAGGGGGCCAACTGTATCCAGTTGATTACCTCCAGTGCTTGAAAAGCCCTAATAGGCAGACTTGAAGGATTCTTTATATCCCTGTTTATGTGTCCGCAGATTCCCACGCTCCTGTTCCCAACATCCCCACATTTAAAACTCAAGTTTTCAGTCTTCATGTTTGTAGAAAAAAAGTTTGAAAATGCATGGCACAAGCAGTGACTACTAAAGACACAGCACTTAAAGAAAGGTTGAGTGGGGGTGTTCTAGCCTTTTTTCAAGTGACGTGTAGTTCCTAGAGATGACATCCACATACAATTAAGGAGGCTAATATAACACACGCTGATACACACCCAAAGGGAAAGCATTTTGAGCACGCTTTCCCCTACTGCAGAGCAGGGTATGAGAATGAGATTGCATAGCTTCCAATGCATAGCTTCCAAATATTCTAAAAGCCCCAGTCTTACAATCAAAGTATATTTAAGTCAGAAATGCAAATTACTAGCCAGTCAAAGCAGGATTTGCATGCAATATCTTGAAACTCCAAATATGATTCTTCCTCATTGTGTATTGGGGTCCTTTCCACATCAGGATGCAAGTTGGATACTGAACTACCTTCGGTTTGCTATTCTAAGAATTCCTCTCCCCACCTGCTGAAGATTCTGGTACCCTGGTTAGCAGGAAGGATGAGATTGCATTGCTGTTTGAATTGGAGATGTATGTGCTCCTGCCTGTAGCTTGTGATCCTAAATGAAGTTACTTTCATCAATAACATTCCAGCTAAATAACCCCGTTTTCTGCAGCACAGTTTTAATTCTGGTAATCATAGTGCTGCAATGGTTCTAAGGCCCACTAACCGAGGGTATTTGTCCATACATATATAGTATAGGGCACTATCATTTGCTTCTCATGGGACTCTGTCCCTTTTGTGTATAGGTTCTAGTTTCTATTGTTTGACACCTCTCCCCTCCCCCTTGTCTTGACCCTCTGTGACCTTCCGCCCCCTCTGTCCTTGCCAAAATATTCAGTGTCTGGAAAATCCCAAATTTTGCAGTTGGAGCACATGATTCCAGTGTCCTGATTCCCCCCCCCCCAGATTTAATCGGCATGTAGAATTTGGGGGTTCCTTGGAGCAGAATTTAGGTCCTTTCATGCAAACTATGCACAGTGCTAAGCCCCAGACAATTGTTTTCTGTTTTCCCTGAAGTCATCCTAACTGAACTTGAAAGCCTGGACCCTGCCTGATCTACAACCAGAGGTGTTGCCAAATGAGCCACAAAGGAGTTGGGTCTCGTCAGAGCTGGGCAAAATTTGTCTCAGCTGAAAGTGGCTCCTCCTGGCAGATACTAGAGTGCATGTTCAGCAAGTATTAAGCCTTTGTGGCTTGGGGAATTCCAAAAGGAGCTGCTGTCTTTTTGGCAGAGAGCCAGAACTGTAATCCAGAGTCCCTCTGAGGCCAAACAGTGAGCATATTGTGGTAGCCGAAATGTCTAAGCAATGATCCTTTAACTATTATTCTTTTAACATTATGTTGCCATTCCCTTTTGGATTTTCTTCTTCTATTAAAATTAATATTAAAAAAACCCTCCGCAGTTGATTGTTTATACTGCTCCAGTTACAGGGTCTTTAAATGACTTTCAATTTTCGCACAAAACCACTGCAAATTATTGGGATGCTTTGGGCCCACTAATTCCAGTGCATCAGCCATCGCGCATAATCCCCAAAAGGCAAAAACTGTGACTTCAGCCTTCGTTCTACACAATGTTGTTATTTCCAAAGTCATGCCTAGTCTGGTTAACCTCACAGCAGCTTTGCAGACAAGCAGATCAGTTTGAATTCACTTTGTCTCTCTAGAAACAATGTTCAGAAAGGAGAATCTTCAGATTAGAGTACTGATCACTTCCCCTTCCAACCTGACATAACACTGAAAATGTATACTGATTGCAGATTTGATTAACTTACTTAACAGTTTCAGAGGTGGGTATAGCCTCAATAGCCTACTATTGTTTAAATGCTTAGCAGCTTTTCTAAAATGTAAAACAAATTTTATTTTACCCTGTATTTTACCCTGAGCTGAAACTTTAAGGTGTAGCATACTTCTATGCCCCATCTAAGTAAACTTGAAAGTGTCATCATTTTTAATAATGAAGATTATGCTTCAACTATCAAAAAGCAAGACTAATTATGATTTATTTATTTATGACATGGGGAAAGGCTTCCCCTCATTCCTTGTTGACTCACGAGGCATTTATGATCATTTTGACATTTGACCTAAAAGTTTCTCTTTGAAACATCCACCTTCAAATGGTTCAGAGCATAATTAGCTAGGAATGGCTCTTCTACAAGCTGTATTATTGTATGGTCCCCATTAAGTTCAATTGTGCGCATCCTGAAGATGTTCATATGGTATTAGCCTAGGTCACGTCACCAGAGTTGTTGGGGGGGGGGGGAGGGAGAAGAAAAGTGGACCTTGAAAACTACAACCAATGTTTATATTAAGATAAATAGTAGACTGTCCAAACCTCAGCTTGGTAAATCTGCTTATTCTGTGCATGCGTGCATGCACGTGCGCATGCTAACTTTAGTTATGACTAACTTACTTGGTCATGTGACTTACTAAGCTTAGGGTACAGGCTTTTTTAAAGCGTGCTCAAATTTTCATTGAAACATAATGTCATGAAATAAACAAGATTATATCATACAACAGAAATGTTCACAAGATTTACATTTTTGTCTGTTTTTATGTTCAGTTATAGTAATTTGTGGTGGTTACTAGCATACCATTTTGTAAGTGTCTTATATCATGGAATTCCATCATGTATTACTGCTAAATTTGGTGCAAGTATTCTGATAACACAAGAAGCCAAGGTTTTTAATCAACGTGATTCTTTGCTGTTGCTAGAGGTGAATACTGAGAAACAAGGAATTCGGCAGCACATATACTAAAATTCTACTCGCTTCGGCAGCACATATACTAAAATTCTATTTTTACTTGTGAAATTGCACTGTTGGTTTGTATTTTTTTTACAATAACAAAAGTGACAATATTCCTTTTATAGGGATTACAATGGCTAGTAGCCTTTTAGCTTTGATACTAGGTATCTGATTGATGTACGGTTTCCTAAGACATATGTTCTTAAAATTCAGCCTTGGAGGAATTGTTGGATATATATACTGTAGTATGAAGTTGTGAGGATGTAAGTTCATTCCATGTGAACTGTATCTATTACATCCTGCTTTGTATGCACTATAAACTGGTCCCTGTGATTTACGAAGTGGTGATGATGGCCTGCATGATGGTCTTCAGCCTGCAAGCCAAACTTTCCCTAGCTATGCTGCTCAGAGGCCAAAGTCCTCCCCCCAGTACTGACGTTGTTGAGTCTCTGAGCAGTTTGGTTCGGAAGGTTACAGCCACTGTGGCTAAAGAAACTATCCGATAGGCTTCCCCTTTAGCACTCAGTGAGGGGAATGCCCCAGAGGCTTCTTGTAAAAAATCTCTGGGGCATCCCTTCATGTCACATTTGGAGAGACGTCTGCCAGGTCCAGAAGTTATATGCAAGAAAGGTACATGTTTCCAACCTGTTACCGAGAGCCTGGGTGGTTGATGTGAGCTTTGGGGTGCTGGTTGGCTATCTCTAGCTTAAAGGATGTAGAGTTTTAAATGTGAATGATGTGGCCTTTGAAAAACTGTTTGGGGAGAGAGAGAGCAAATTCCCAACAGTTCCTGGTCTTTTGGCTTGTAGAAGATGGCATATACTATCTTTCATGCTGGTGATGTTCTGATACATGGACTTCTTAGTTATTCCTCTGAATAATTCAAAATGTCTTTCATGCTTTTTCTCTACATTCCTTTGAATGTTTGTTGCGGAGTTAAAAGATGTGTTGGATAGCTTTTCATCTTGTCCTTCAAAAGGTTATTAAAGTCTAGTAGCTTCAGCTAATCATTGATGATAGTTTCTCTGTTTGTGTTCATAAAGCCTTGTAAAGGTCACACACTGATTCATAGAGAAGATGTCTTAAAATGTTTCTTCTTACCTGAAAGTTTTTAAATTTTTGCAGACGATATCAGAAATTGCAGAAGATAATGAAGCCCTGGTAAGAATCTGATTGGCTTGTGACCCTGCAAACTTCCTCTTCTTTGCATGATTCAATTCCAGGCCTTCCTACTGATTTTATTTAAATATCTGTATGTTTGTTTGTTTTTTTGGATCCAGCAAATCTTCTGCTTCTCTTTCCTGCTTTTTGATTGTACATGCCAAAGATTTATTATGGAGCTTTCTATTTTATTTTTGCATTGCTTGTGAAATGGATGCTTTATTTTCCTATGGCTGCTAAAGCTGCTTGCCGGTGCTGTTGCTGTTTTCTGTAGCTGGGCTCTTCTTGCTTTGAACTGTCAGCTCTTTATTTTAAATCTCCTAACTTTTGTTCTTGGTGTTGTTTTGATTTTGATGGGCTTATCAGTACACTTTGGAGTCGGTCATTTTAATTTCTAGCATCTGGTCATATGACCTGAATGCCTTGCTAGGACTAGTTGAGAAATTGCAGTGTCATTTTCCCTGAATGAGCATGTTTTCAAATTTGTCTTATATTCCTGCTTAGAAGTCTTACTGATGAGTACTGGAGTGTATGTCTAGTTCAAAATATTTCACTTCTAGCTACCAGCTGCACATTGCAGGTGGAAATTGTATGCACAGAGAAGTTTTGCAAATCATCTGGGAGACATTCTTTCTCACCCCAGATGGAGTGTAGACACTTTCCAATATAGCCCTAGAGAGCATAGAGAACGTCCCCCAGGATGTGAAAGAGCCTGAACACTGTTCTGTAGGACATAATGTCCCTCTCTCCAGCTGTCCAAGTTGCATCCAATATGGATTTTTCAAATGTTGACTTACAATGTAGAGTTCTCATTTAAATGCCCCAAAGTATTCTATCCACTAACACCTCTGTTTAATTTCATTCCATGAACAACATGCTTGTCATTTAAGTGGTAGTTCACTACCTGCTTCTAAAATTTAAATGGTTTTAGTCTATAACTAAAAATCTTATGTGATGAGCTGAATTTGAAACATCCACATTTGGTTTTTTCCTGGGTGAGAACTTCCATATTTTTGAAATGTGGTATTAAATAAAGCATATTTATATACTCGTGTGTGTGTGTGTGTGTGTCGCTTCACTTGCAACATGTAGCTGGTAAATAGAAGTGAAATATATATGTATATATTGAATTGAATTGTTGAATTGCAACTCACCATAGCATTGAGGTCCTAAATTAGACACAGTTGGGGTGGGTGGGAAGCCCAATGCTGGCTTAACTTTAACATACCATTGTAGCTGTAGTTCTTTGCTAATTAACTTTTGGCATGATTGCCTGTCATGCTTTCAAAGATGCTTTAAAACTTTTGGTAGCTCAGGGCAGAAATACACATTACAAGAAACACAGGTTTGCTGCCAAAAATGGAAGCTCGGTATCAATTTCTCACCCTTCTTCTCTGGAATGTATAGTACGACTCACGCTGTGTTCTGATATTGCTGCATTTGTCTGCTCCCACTGGCAGCCCATGATTTGGGGTGGGAAACACACAATGTCAGGACAATGGGGTAAGTTGCACGACACATTTGGAGTGTATAATAGAACTTACACAGGGCTGCCATTTTTGGTGATAGTTCTGTTTTCTTACAATGCGTAGTTCTTCTCTTAATTGATGCTGATTTAAACCTACTGAGAAGCTTTACTCGTATATTCAGGTGCTATGTTTCTTTCTGTGTGGTGCTCTCCACTCCTTTTCACTATCTAAAAGCATTATAGTATAGTCCTCTGTGGCAAAGCACTTTTGCACATATGTTTTCCTGCATGGTGTTAGTGTGACACAGACATAGTATACAGGAGCAAAATCTTGCACCAGTATGTTAAATCCTTATTGTAATGTTTTTCCGTTATAGTACACTTAAAATGGATCTTCCTACATGCTTTCTGTGCAAGCCACTGTGAAGCTAACTCTCAGTGTTGAGATAATATTAATAATAAGTAAAATTCTAGGAAAAATCTAGACGGATAAAAGCATTTGAATCTCAGGAGGCATAATTTGCTACAGCCGCTGCTGATGCACGATTCTTTTTCCCTTTATGCATGCTGGTGCTTGATGTTACTCAGTTTTGTGGGCACAAAGACTGCCACATTTATCCAGGTATAGTTTCCTGGGTCTCATTCTCTTTCTCCTCCCTCTCAGCAAGAGTAATGTCCACTTGAGAACATGTTGAGAAGTCTATCCTGTTTATGTCACACTGTCCATGCAACAATAACCAAAGACCATTGTTTTCTGCTTCTAAGATCCAGCACAGTTGGTTCTCAACAAGCATTTGTCTGTATCTCTAGTGTATGCAAAAATCATGCATGCAAGCATCCACTAACTCGCACCTCAGCCTTTACAGGTATCCCCCGGTTGACTGTCCTCTTAACGATGATCCAGATATACGACTGCGGTCCCTTAAAGTTAATTTTTTTTTTAAAAAAAAGTAATCTTGCTTAACTTATCTCTGAAACAGCTCTGTTTTCAGGGCTGGAATAATCTTGCTTAACGTGCTGCAGAGAGGGAAATCGTGCTCTGGAAACCTCTTCTGTGTTGCACGACTTCTCCCCTTCCTTCGCCCAGTCTCATCCCAATGATGCATTCTGCAAGAGATTGCTGTGTGGTGGCAGAGCTGTGTGTGCGTGAGGCTACTTCTTGGGGAAGGTGGGTGGAGTGGCGGCTGTGGGGGGAGATTGCATCTCGTCTCATTCCCTTTCAAGCCTTCTTTCTACCTCTTGGGCTCAGCCCGTCAAGCTGCTCTGCCCCCCGCTGCCTCATGTCCCAAGAGATTGCCATGTGGCAGCAGAGCTGTGTGAGCGAGTGAGTGAGGCTGCTTCTTGGGGAGGGTGGGCAGAGCAGTGGCTGCTAAGAGCTCCTGCCAGCTGCTCTCCTGGACTTCCGTTTGGTTCACAAAATAAAGAAAAGTCATGCGCGCACGCACAGTCTCACACACACACACACACACACACACACACACACACACACACACACACACACTCCACAAAATGCGAGCCAAACAGGAGCCTTGTGGAGAGCAGCCAGCAGGAGCTCTTAGCAGCCACCACTCTGCCCACCCTCCCCAAGAAACAGACTCACTCACTCATCACCAGGGCAAGCCTGGGTGAAGGGAGGGGGGAGTCATGCAACCCAGAAGAGACCTCCGGCGTACAATTTCCCTCTCTGCAGCAAGTTTGATTCCAGCCCTGAAAATGGAGCGGTTTCAGAGATAAGCAAGATGATTTTTTAAAACCTTTTAAAAACTTTTTTCCAACAAGTTGCCATTGAACTTGCTTAACGATGATCCCGGTTAACGATGAAGATTGCGGAACATAGCCGTGTCGTTAACCAGGGAATACCTGTATTTGTTGACTTCTTTAAATGTATCAGCAGGACTATAGCAGGTTTCATAAACTACAGTTTATATGAATTTACTTTTTTCTGAATAAAACCCAGTTTTGTATTTTACTGAAGCAGGGTTTCTGTATGAATATATTTAGGGGATTTTGCTGAACTTGCTGAATCACAATTAAGTGCAGTGCAGCGATGCTGCTGTTAATATTGCAGGCAGATACACTAGCCCAAATGTAAAGCAGTTACAGGCCATTGTTCTTAAGAATCCATGTACTTGTACACTAATGGGATTTGTAGTAGGGGCAGCTTCTGGCAGTGTTTGATTGAGCTGCCCTAATGTCAGGAGGGTTGAATGAAACAAAAGTGCCTCTGGGTGCTATTGGCTGCCCTGCTGTCATCCTTGAGAAGGACTTGGGAAAGGAAGGGCCCAAGAGAAATGGAGGCTGAGAAGGAGGCAGGCATGAAGCTGGGAGGCCTATGGAGGAGGGTTGTAAAGGTCAGTGATGGCCGAAGGAGGAGTCTGTTTGGAAAAAGAAAAGTGAGAGACAAAGTGGCCAGGTAAGATGAATGCACGTGGCCAGGTGTTGTAGTGTAAGGATAGCTAAAGTTCATATATTGATTTGAAATAGCTAGCCAAATCTTTGGATGCACGCCTCTAGTCATTTTGAGAAGTACGAACATGATTTCACCTTATCTGTCCAATGTTACCTTCTGGTTGATAACCAGCTCTCCTTTCGTTCTGAATCGGGAAAGTTGCAAAGGAGAGGGATTTGAAAGAATAGTCTGAGGGGGGCAGATGGATGTCATTTCTTCAATTACCCAAATGTTGTAAAGTTCTCTTATCAACAACTTTTCCTTCATATCTTTCTTTTTATCAGTCGCTGTATATCTAGCTGTGACATTTATCCCTGCTTGACAAATCTGTAGTTTGGAAAGTACTGCTGGATGGTCATATCTTTGAGCTTTTTGCACCCATGATACACGGTTACAGCCTATAATTGTGGGTGTTTTTTTTTAATACTAGTTTTAATTGTCATGGCTTCCTCAAAGGAGTCTGTGGTTTTAGTTATGGTAAGAATACTAAGATCCCTGGCCTTTCCCCCTCAATTGCCATTATCAGGATTCCATATGGAGAGGAAATGTACTGTGAAGCCAAGCTAGGTCTGTAGGGGGCATATTCTAAAATAATCTTGAGCCACTCTTTTGCCTTGCTTCTGTGCACCTCTTAACAGAGAGAAGGAGAATGTTTCCAGTCAAATGGGACAAGTCTCTGACTTGTGTAAGAATGGAAAAAACAGTGCCCTGTCTCACTTGGCTCTTGTAGGAAGGAAGTCAGGATCCAAAGAAGGAAATGTGCATGTGGGAGGTAGACAGGGGAGAGGCCATGGCTCAGTGGTAGAGCGCATACTTTGCATGCAGGTTCAGCCCCAGGTTTAGCCCCTGGCATCTCTGAGTAGGACTGGGAAGGGTTTGTCTGAAACCTTGGAGAACTGCTGCTAGTCAGTGTGACCAATGTTGAAACTAGATGGACCAATAGTCTAATTCAGGATAAGGCAACTTCATATGATGAGCGTATTGTCTTTGACTATGGGAATTGTGCCCCCCTCCCCCCAAAAAAGGCCATTGAGCAAAACTCTGACTGTGTGATCAGTTCTCTGTATCCTTTGAATCTTGACCAAAGACACTAAAACAAGAAGGCATGTTAAAAGTGTTAAATTAATATTAGCAGCAATAATTGTAGTGATAATAGCAGCTAGCAATAGCAAATGTTACATTCTTCCAGTGGCATCACTGGGGGGGGGGGGGTTTCGGACTGCACCAGGTGACACACGAGTGAGTGAGTGAGTGAGTGAGTGAGTGAGTGAGTGAGTGAGTGAGTGAGTGAGTGAGAGAGAGAGAGAGACCACTAGTGGCCAAATTGTGGAAACCTTTTAGAAAATTTATATTTATAAATAACACCATAAAGCTATATATCATTGGAATGGTAGTTTAATGCAGAATGTAATGAAACAAACCATATTGAATTATCTGTATTCTATCAAATGTTATGGTCAATTAACTAGAAAAAGAAAACACAACTGTCTTATGTAACAAAAAGTGGTTTTCCTTAACGCAGAACTGACCAATAAGACTGATTGTTCCGAGAGCCAATGAGGTGGTGTTATGACACCGTATGGAACCAATAAGGTGTTCGTATGAGTCAGCTTTCATTTCTATGTCTCAGAGCTAAAGGCTGAAGCACACCAGCTCCACCCTCCGTGCGTGCAGCCCGTTGCAGCCGGCTGCGTCAACGTTCGATTGGTGTGCTTTGCCTCCGGCCGGGCCGCCGGGAGCCGACGAGAGGTCCGTTCTGGGAGACGCATCCCTTGGCCAAATCCCAACTTTTGCTGCGTTTTCTCCGTTCCATTTTCTGTGCACCCAATCAGAACCCTTTTCATGAACCCTGGGGGCAGGACATGGAATAGCGCGGGAACCAATAAAAATTCATTGCAGAACTGCTCAGTTTTCCTCGCACGCTCACTCAGCACTCCCCACCTCCTTGTCCCAGCGACCAATCACAGTGGACCAGCATTGGCTGCGAGGATGGGCTGAAGAGCTCCAATGTGCTAGACGTCCGTCGTCTCACCTTCCATCACGTACAGCACGTTTGGCAACACGCCAAACGCAGCAGGCTGCACGCACGGAGGGTGGAGCTGGTGTGCTTCGGCCTTAATACTAGAACTCTTATTCAGTTGTGTGAGTGTTATCAAGTTGGTCACTGGCTTTTTGTTGGTTACTGTTTTTTTGGGTGACCTGTACTATTATATATTAAACTAAATAAAGTTAATGGGGGTGACACCATGAATTACCGGTACTGCATCAGGTGACAGAAACCCTAGTGACGCTTCTTCATTCTTATTTTACCAGTTTCAATCACCTTGTGCAGGTGTGAATACCTGAGCAAAGGTGTGAGGTAGTGAAGAAAAGGCATGTGATTTGCACAAAAGAAACTCCAGCTTGTGTGTCTAATCCTGCATTTTGAAGTTAGTAACTGTTTATGGACAATTTCTGTTGTTGGTGTTCTTCTTAAGGAAACAGCACCTGAAAAATGGCAGTGTTTCATCAATTCTGTGAATGATTCTGTGAATGACTATGACTAGGGAAACTGCATGAGCAAAATTCCATTGATTTATTTGTTGGTGTTTTTTTGGGGGGGAGAAATTATCTTGAGACTTAGACAATCAACTGAGGTGATACTCACCAAGTGATAAGCTTAGCTTATCCTGTGTGATCAGGTCATCTCCAATGAATACTATGTTCCTGTGATTAGAAAGTCATTTCAAACTCCCATGTTATTCAGTGGTAGCTGTTGTTGACATGTTAATGGGCCCTAAATCAGAGATGTAATTGTTGTGTATCACCCTTAAAAGGTGATAATGGATCATAAGATACGTGTTGATTACATAGAACAATTTGAACCAGATTTCAGTTTCCAAAGCTATTTTGAAATAGTTAAACCGACACATGAGGACATTCTTGGGAATTCCAGAGATGACCTCAGCACTGGAGCAAAGAATAACTAGTTGCATGAACTTCTGTGCCCTGGGTAGCTGTATAATTGGCATCCTCCTTCAGCGGCTTGTGAAGCTCTGAGTTCCGCATTTAGGGACACAGCAGTAGAAATTTGTCCCTCTTTTCCATTCTTGTAGTAGTTTACCTTTTGTATGATTGCTTTTTGTAGCATTTTGGTGCCTTAGTGGTGGTGTACTTATCAGTAGTGTAGTGATTGTAACATGCAGAGGAAATGTAGGAAATTGCTTGTATACAGTCAGATATGACAAATATAGATCTGTCATTCAACGTAAATGTCCAAAGAATAGTCTGAAGGAGGCACATGATGCTGTTCTGCTGAGGCTATGCAGTATCAGCCCTATAAACTGTCTGGATGGGAGACTGCTCAAGAAACCTCCCATATGTGCTTCCCTGAGTTCTTCACCTGATGCACTGCTCTGGATGTCCACTCTATCTGAAGTTCAGCTGGAAGCAGGACCTTTTCGGTGGTAGTGCCATTTCTTTGGAATGCGGAAAGAATTTAGAACAGACAAAAGAAAATATTTCTTCACCCAGCGTGTAATTCATCTGTGGAACTCCTTGCCACAGGTTGTGGTGATGGCACCTGGCCTAGATGCCTTTAAAAGGGGATTGGATAGATTCATGGAGGAAAAGTCCATCAACAAGTTACAAGCCATAAGCAACCTCCTGGTTTTAGAAGTAGGTTTTCTCTGTATGCCAGGTGCAAGGGAGTGGCAACAGGATACAGGTATCTTGTTGTCTCGTGTGCTCCCCGAGGCATCTGGTGGGGGCCACTGTGAGATACAGGAAGGTGGACTAGATGGGCCTTTGGCCTGATCCAGCAAGGCTCTTATGTTCTTATGGAAGCCAGCAGGTGCCTTTAGGCATTATGCAATAAGATGAATCTTCAGGAAAGCATTTGGTGCCACATAAAATCAAAACCAAACTGCTTCTATTACAGTACTGTTTGTACTGTTGATGGTCATTAGGTTGCCATTTTATATGTGGTATATTGTTGTTGGCACTTGATATCTTTGTTGTATTTTATGAACTGTTTCAAGGATTACGAATTATTGTGGGCTGTATTGGATTGACAAGAGAAAAGTGGGATTTCAGCTTTTAAAAATAAATAAAACAAATGTTTGCAAGCTCCTCTAAGCTCCTCGACTGAAGACTTGGGGATGTGTAACAGATATATGCAGTGGGAACCTGCCACCAGTGTAGGCATTCTGAGAAACGGAAGTGTGTGCATTTGTCATCATGCAGGGTGCATGAACTTCCTGGGCAGAAGTGATGTCAGTGTAGGAAATGTTATCATCCTACTATGTGAAGCAGCCCACCTTCTCTTTCTCCCTCTTTAGTCTGTAGTGACACATGCAATTATCGGACTAGATTTGAGGCTAGGGGCCACCTTTTTCCCTTTCAGCAGCTGGTTTGTTCCATGCTCAGGGCTTGGTTCCCTGTGGCCTCCCCTTGCAGTATAGTATTAACCTCACAACTGTTGCCTTGAGTTAACATTTCCACTTTTGGCACTTGTTCTTACAAAGCAGATACCAAAGGAATGCCATTGACTTGAGGCAGTTCTGGGCTTGCAGCAAACATAGGAAGTTCATTCCAGCTGCAGTCCCAAAGCACAAGGCTGTAGCTGAAGCTGGGATCTCCCATGATGTCCTTCTCTCTATTAGAGGAGTCAGGGAAGAAAGTACCCGTTCCTTCCTTACTCTAAAAAGGCGTTCAGTTTGATATCGGGTAGTTTTTTCCTGCCTGTTTGAGATCCTGCATTAAGCAAGCATGAAGAATACTACCCCTTTACAGTGCACAGTACATATTTATTTCATCTGGACTGTTTCATCTGGTTAAAAAAATGGCGCTGAGTTTGAATATACAGTATACCTCAAGTAAACCTTAACATTGGGCCTTAAGTTATTTTAGGGCTGTGCGGTTTTTGGCCTGAGAGACTTCCATGCCTTGGTATTTACAGCACTTTTTATTCACTGTCCTTGGATTTGGAGATTTTCTGTGCTTGATGTGGTGCTATGATGACACCTAGTGGGAGGAGAATGAAGTTTTGAAATAGTGTGTGGTGAAATATGTAGAAACTGTGGACCAACATAGATGCAACCTCCATGATCTCTTGCAGCGGGGTCGGATTTGAAATGGAGCTGCAACTTTGGGAGAGCATTTTTTAATCCTTTCTCCTGTGCTGTTTGCCCAGTTTAAATGACCTCTTTCCCCAGAGTTTGCCTCTTTGTGGCTAGTAGCTGCTTTGAAGGGAGATGGGGAGGTTTAAACTGGGGATACAGCCCAAGAAAGGGTTAACTCCCCCAGTGCAACAGCTGTTTTTAAGCAAGTGAAAAATTGCTGCAAGATGTCTAGTGTCCCATGTCGCATCTAGTTTGGTCCTGCCTTGCTAAGGTTTTCATTGATGTGCCTCTCAGTGCATGTAGAGAGCCAGATCTTTCTCCCTCCTTCTTGGGGAGCATGGGCTTCATTGCCATGCACAAGGTTCGATGTGCCTGTGGGGGGAGTCCTCTGGGCCAGCTGCGGCCTGGTGGGTGGCGGAGTGATGATGAAAAGTCTCCTGAGGGAGGAACCTCTAGGCAGTAGTGTAACCAGATGGGGGTGGTGGTAAGAGGTGCAAAGTAGCCCCTCCCACTCGCCATTGGAGCCAGTCTGGCAGTGAAGGCAGTGCGCGTGTGCACACACACAGACACCCCCCCCCATGGCTCCGCTACTGTTTCTTGGCCTGAGAGTAGGACTGATGCCTACGGCAGGACCACAGGAGAGCCCCTGAATTCTCTCTTGGTGGGGTGGAAGCAGACCCTCAAAGCTTAGGGGGAACTCAAGTAGGCAAGTGAAGTGGGAAGTAGAAACTCCCACAATTTTTGTATCCCTGTGATTAGAAGTCCTCCTGGTACACTCACCAACCCTAGGAGCTTACTGTTGACCGTGGACTATTCTCCGTTGTAAGGGGCCCTGTATGCTCTCTGTATAAACTCTCTGTATAAGTCCTCTCCTCTTGAGTAGCATTTCTTTTGTCCTCTTGGGCAGATTTTTTCCACATGACTGGGCATGCCTTGTCATACCACATACCATCCAGTGTGGACATGCCCCCCCCCTTGGGGAGACCCCGAGGAGACAGGGAGGTGAGATGGAATTGGGTTCCGATGAAATGCAATACTGAAATATATAGAATACAAGTAGTGAACTTGAGTGGACATGCAGATATATATAGATTTCTGCTTCTCTGTTTTAAACTGCATGTGAACCATAACTTGGGAAGGACTGGCACTCCATCCATGTGTATGCCCCTTAAAAATACACTTTTGAAAATATGCATGCGCACTTGTGGAGGTCAGCCACAGTTTGGGATTACACTTTAAAAAACGGCCTAGAAGGCACAGTAAGTGAGCAGGGACTGCAGGCAATTCTGGCTCCTTGGAAGGTGTACCTGTATGATACACACATGTCTTGCACATATATATTCCATTTGTATTTGCATGTGTAAGGAGCATAATGTGTGAAGCACCTCTCAGTACTATACAATATTCTCCTTCCCCCACTAGGTGTCATTGGGCAGCTACATGTGTGTGATAAGTGCTTACCCAAAATGATGAGTTACTGTTTAGTCACCCCTTGACATTTAACACTGCAGGTAAGGGTTATCATTGGCAAATGTTGAAACCTGTGTAAACTGATCATTTATGAGAGTCTAGAAAGCCCAGTAATAAATAATCTTGGCTGCTAAGAAACTGAAATTCACTCACCGCTAAAATTTCCAGCATCTTGGATAGCTAGTGTGATGACATAATGAAGGTTGTTATGGAGATATAGTGTACTGACTGTTTATAACCAGCATCAGCTTTTGTTTCTTGTCTTGTCTGATCAAGGACTTCCTTTTCACTAGGAGCTTCCTGGGTTGAATTATTAGAACTATGCATTAAGAGGAGGACAGGTTAGTATTTAAACAGAGCAGAACTACGAGAGGGAGGGGCCTTTTAAACAGCAGAACAGTGGTTCTCAAAGTTCTCCCTGTGAGGAGGGGAGAGCTTTGAGTCTTTGCGGGGGTGGGGACAGCAGCGGCAGTGATCCCAGGGATCGTGCCACCGGCCAGGGGAAAGTGTTCTTCCTTAACTCACCAGGGGTCCCGATGGCTACCAGAGGCTGCGGTGATCCACAGCACGGGTAGGCCAGCAGAGGGTCAGCAGGCCTCCCCGCACCCTCCAGAGGCAGTCAGGACCCCTGGTGAGTTAAGGAAGAACACTTTTCCCCGGCGGTCGCATGATCCCCGGGATCACTGCCGCCGCTGTCCCACTGTCCTGGCCCCTAAGGGACCAACAAGAAAGAGCAGTTCTCCTGGTGGGTCGTGACCCACCAGTTTGAGAACCGCTGCAATAGGATTTCATTAATAAAGTTCATGGCCCGGTTCTATTCTCTAACCAGAACATAGGGAGGTGTTTTGGTTTTTTTTTTGCTCAGCTCTTTCACATAGAATGCTAGTGTAATTTTAATTCACAAAGTAGGTTGATTCAATAGGGTACAGCCAGTGTTTTTCAAATGGGGAGGGGGTGAAATGTAAGAGTAACATGTCACCCCATAACCATGACTAAAACATCACATAGTTCCTCCCCTCTTCAGCATGAATCCTCCCACCCTTTCCCTGTCAGGTGTAACCATGCTTAATGCTTATTCAGTCCCAACAGTAAATAACCAGGACTTGCAGTTTACCACTGTTTGAAAACCAGGATTTTAAGCTGACTTTCAAACTCTGTTTAACAGCAAACTCTGCTTAGCATTAACTATGGTGCTAACTTAAGCCTTAATTGTGGTCAAGTTGGATGGGAGGAATTCACTTTGGAGAGTAGATGGAGAAGGGAACATGCCTGTTTGGTGGTTGTCCAAAAGCAAGAAACCTTTTGAACAACAGTTGATCTGTTATTGGAAAGAGAAGTATTTGTCTCATTTCTGTCCTGTAGTTTGAATGGTGAGCTTGAAATCCAGACCAGCTGATTTTTCTTGGGCAATGCATGACCTTTATCCTCAAAGAATGCCAATTGCATACTTTCTTCCAGGTGGCCTTTGGTATCCATATGGAATCTTATTGATGCTTCTTTGCTGCACGGCCTCTGTTTTCTTCTGCTTCTGCCTCTTCTTGCATATCCTTTTTTTTTTTCCTCTTCCCAAAAGCCTTTTAGTGCTTTTCGCACAGTCCCCTACTCCATTACTTGTAACTGCCATGGCTTCTGTCTCTTCCAGCTTCGGAGATATGCTATCGTTCACACTGACTGCCTTTGTTGAGCTGATGGATCATGGAATTGTATCCTGGGACACATTCTCGGTGGCTTTCATAAAAAAGGTATGTTTATGTTTGCAAGCCTATGGCAGTTTCACAAAATATATGACAAATTATGAATGATGTTGAAACTACAGAGTATTGCAAAGAACATTTTTCCAGATACGATGGCATGTCCTGAAACAGGTACATTCGTAAAGACATGGTCACGGAAAGTCGAGAGGAGAGAACTGGATATGTTTTACCTGTTCCTTAATCATGTTAAGGGAACATTTCTTAAAATGATTGACAACATGTAAGCATTCAGACTGTAGGCTTGTGCACAGGGTTCTTCGTTTTGTTGTTATCTCTCATATAAAGCTGCCTGATCTCCAAGGTCTGCTTCTTTGGACGAAGTCCTACAGGTGCCCCTGCCTTCAGAGATTAGCTGGCTAGTGATTGGGGGAGGACTTTTTTTCTTTGCAGCATTACATCTGTGGAATACTCCCTCCAGACAGATTGGTGAGGCACTTGCATTGTTATCATTTAGATGGCAGATTAAGGCCTATTTATTCTCCAGGACTCTTCATCTGCTTTTATCTAATTTTGCCCTGATTTTTTTTTTAACATTTTAACTGCTCTACTGCTGCCAACATTGATTTTATTTGTGTGCTCTTTATTGTTTTAGCTGGAGCAATCTTATTCCAACCACGATGTATACCTTTAATAGAAAAGAAAGCTAAAAATATTTTAAATATTTTCTGCTGCACCCTTGTCTCAGTTCCCTTTTGCCGTTGTTTTGGATGTAGGATTTTGTGCTCCCTTCCTCATCATTTACAGATTCCTCTTGCTACCCTTAATCATGGTTTGTCGTGACAATCTGCCTTGATGTTAACCTTGCTAACCCAAACCTTACAAAAAACCTGCATTTTGGTAGTCTGAATATTTGTGACGAAATACTCCCACTAACGTATTTATTTTACTGGAGTATTTTCTTTCTGTCTAACCATGGTCTCATAAAGCAAATCTGATTTATTTATAGATAGCTGGTTACGTGAACAAATTTGCTACGGACATTGCTATATTGCAGCGGTCACTAGCCATTTTGGAGTCAATGGTGCTGAATAGTCATGATCTGTACCAGAAGGTGGCACAGGAGATTACCATTGGCCAGTTAATCCCACACCTTCAAGGGTGAGTAACGTTTGACATTATCTTTTATATAATTTTTTCGTCTGTGGTACTTGTGCATCCCAGGTGCCACTGCGTTCCTCAGAAGTCTTTCTGGTAGCTGGTAATGATGCTGGGAGGGGTGCTGAAAGAAGACCGCTGTTGCTTGGGTTTTAAGAGTGGCTTCAGAGGGGCCTGAGTTCAGGCGCGGAGGGAAGGGGGTTAGGTCTCACCCAAGTTGTCATCTGCCTGGGAGCCACTTGATAAGGTTAAATGGCTCCTCCTTGGCAGGATACAACTAGAAAGAGCTCTTGGCCTTCTGCTTCTGAGCTGCCTACTTTTATTACTAGCCAAGGCTTTCAAAGCCTTCATTACAAGCTGACCATGCTCTGTTAGTCCCTTCCTGGTTTGTGTAGGATGTAGAATGGGGTTGCCGTGGCAACAGGAGCTGTGCTGATCAGCATGGAGCTGTGTGCTTGGTGTCCCTGTGTTGCTGGCTGCTCCAGACTTCAGGGAGGTGGCGCCATATCACCTCTTGTGGATAGAGCGTTCCGGGCTTGCAGACGACCCCAGGCATCTGGTGGTAATATTTAAAACTAGAATGAAGAAAGTATTGCTTCTTAAAAAACAGCTCAACGGACCAGTAAGGTCTATGAAAACCTGCAAAATACAACCAGTAAGGACAAAAGTTTTCATCAGAGAGCTTTGGCCAAGAACTAGCCCCTCCATGTGCAAAGGGCAGTGTGCTGTGACTCCTCAGTCAAAAGCCTGATAGTTGGTGGGTGAGAAATGGTGGCTGGGCAGGGAGGAAGGGGATAGACCAGCCTACTATTCCACCTTTTCTCCCTAGAACAGCTCAGCTGATAGTGCTATATGTTGCTCTCCTTCTCTGTGCAGTTAAGAAGTTTTATATTGTAGATTATTTTAAAGTGTTGCAGGGCGTTGCTTTTTTTAGCAACTTGTAGTTGCAGTTTAATCTTACAGATTTTTTTTAACGTTCACACTGCTTGCAACATGGTTTAGCTCTTGTATGCACACACGTGCACACTTTCTGATGGTTGACTTTCATATATTGTTCTTATCGTTTTAAAACTGTTGTCTTCTGCAGGGCAGATCAAGAAATACAAACATATACCATTGCTGTAATAAATGCACTTTTCCTTAAAGCACCTGATGACAAGAGGCAGGTGAGTTGTTAATTGCTAGAATTGTGATCCTTAAAATATTAGGCAGACTTGTGTATAGTGGCACCTGGGGGTTGGTAGGGGGCAACATTCATAAAAGGCAAGGGATGCTATAATTAGAGACAGAGAAAGAACAAGACAGGTCATGAGAGATAATACATACAGTAGAATATGAACCTGCCCACTTAAGATCATTTTTATGAGTGATCTCATAGGTAGTCTATCTAGCACAGGGGGCACCGCAGATACGTGAAACCATGGATAGCTGGGGGGGGGCCCTGTATAGACAATACTGAGCTAGTCTAGCTCAGTATTGTCTATACAGGCCCCCCGTTATCCGTGGTTTCACGTATCTGCGGTGCCCCCTGTGAACCCCCCCCCAACCGTTACCTTGCTGTGTGTCTTGCTTTAACTAAATGCTATAAGAAGCAGAAGACTGCTTATAGCAGAGAAGCAGACAAGTGGACTGAGTGTTGGAGAGGCTCAGCCAAAGGTTAACAGGAAGCAAGTTCTAGTTCTTACTTCCTTTTAACCTTTGGCTAAGCTTTTAACGGGTGGCGCAGCGGGTCAAACTGCTGAACCATAAGCTGTCGATCGAAAGGTCGGCAGTTCGATTCCCGCGATGGGGTGAGCGCTCGTTGCTTGGCCAGCTCCTGCCAACCTAGCAGTTCCAAACCATGTTAATGCGAGTAGATAAATAGGTACCGCTTGTGGGAAGGTAAACAGCACTCCATGTTCCAGCTGCATGCTACGCGCTGCGGCAAGGAGAGTCATGCCGGCCACATGACCACGGAGGCGTCTTCGGACAACGCTGGCTCTTCGGCTTTGAAATGGAGATGAGCACCACATCCTAGAGTCGGACACGACTGGACTTAATTGTCAGGGGATACCTTTACCTTTAAGCTTCTCTAGCACTCAGTCGACTTGTCTGCTTCTCTGCTATAAGCAGCATGGTGCTGCTTATAGCATTTGGTTAAAGCATGACACACAAGATATTGGCATTTGGTTAAAGCAAGTCACACAGCAAAGGTAAGCTTTCCCCCTTATCCACGGTTTCCCTGCGCGTGCAGGAGGGGGGGAGGAGGAGGAACCTATTCCCTGTGGGTACTGGTGTCTTACGGTACTGACTTTCAGCAGGCGTCTCCCAATTCTACCTGGAGATGCCAGGGATTGAACCTGGGCCTTCTGCATGCAAAGCATATGCTCTGACCCCTCATTAGATTTTCTCTGGTGGCATGGAGGTATCCATTGAGTGTTGTACTCGGGTCCCTTCTTCCAGTCCCATCAGTCTTCATATGGTGACTTATGAAAGGTTTACATGGATCCACCATATGGGCATGCTCAGCTTTTGTAGTTTGAGGAGGAAAATTTTAAAAACTGACTTTTGTTTATCCCCAAAACAGCCTTGTGAATTATGTCAACTCTATTCTAAGTACAGCTCTGTTAGTACTTGGTGCAAGGTCATCCACTGACATGTCTTTGATGAGCAAGGATCTCTCTTTTCTAAGTCCAGTACTCTTTCAGGTCACCTGGGTTTTGTCCATTTTGAATTTGTTGCGCCTGTTAAGACCAACTAAAGTGTCATAAAGGAATGAGCTATGTAAAGCTGCCCACCTGTTACCTAAGCTTTACTGTGCTGCTTTCCTGCCAAAACCCTAGCGCCTTCTCATCAAGCAGTCTCACAACTATTATTTTTTGGTGCGAGCTAATTCATGGTCCAGGTGATGAGAGGTATGGTTCAAGTGTGTATTATGTTATGAAGCACCTTCGTTAAGTGTGTCAAGCTGTTGGCCTACGCCTTGGGGGAATAAATCCTGAAGTGACAGACAGGAAGAGTTTGTAGAGAAGGGTCCATGTTATGTATGCTGTGACTTGTATGGTATGTTGTTAACCAGGGATGGCTTTGTTAGCAGGGATGCTCTGTACAAGCCTGTATGTGTGCACCCATAACATTTGTATCAAGGAACCTTTGACAGTTGGCTGTGGTGCACACTACCGTAAAAAGGAAGGGGGAAAGAGTAAGTGGTAGCTGGAACCTGAGCAGTGAGGTTTCAGTAGCGTATCTATGAGATGGAAGGGAGCAGACATAGATATAATTGTATCCCTAGAGCCAGGGATGCTAGACTTAAGTCACTGTTGGGGAGTTTACTCCTGAACATCCTGTTCTATTTGGCTAGTACTATAAGCCACTGAGAGGCTGCTAAAAGTACCAGGCTGAGGGGTGTTGACTCCAGAACCAGAACTTTTAATAAAATTAAAAGGACTTGGACGTCCTTTTCTGCATTAGTCAAGAGAACTAAATCTGAGGAAGCTTTGAAGAGAATTTCCAGGCTCCTGTCCTAGTTTTAAGATGGAATGCGAGGATGGGGGGCACAATGTAGCCCATGGATGATGAGAGACTGATAGAAAGGGGAGAGGCAGGTCATGCCATCAGTTGATCTGCGTGTGGGAAAGGAAGATGGGGAGGGAACAAAGTATACCTGTTCTAATTTGCTGAATAGGTTCCAAGGCAACCAGGCTGGGGATTCTATCCAGAGGATTAGAAAGCTCTTGGCATATAGACACCACGTTCCTGGGAAGGCTTGGCAACCAAGCTGAGAGTAGGTCCAGAACGACACCTAGACTCCAGTCCAAGTGGGCAGCAGGGAAGGAGGCAAAGTGTGGTTGCACAGTGACTTCTAGTACTCAGTGCAAGGAAATGGCACAGCGAAAACCCTGAAGTGGTGATGTAAGAAGGCCTAGTAAATTGCGATGATGTCATCACCATGTACTCCCGGTGGTGCTCGGTGTGGCGGCAGCCCAAGAGTTGGTATGCTGCACCAAGGGGGTTAAGAACCCCTGGACTATAATTTATTTTACAGAACTCAGTGCAAGTAAATGGAGGTCCGACTCTATTTTTAGGGCTTCCAGGGTCCAAGTGTAACTCAAGAGAGGCCAAGGCCTCCCAGTTATGTCCATTCCCACAAAAGAAAACAAAAGATTTCCTGGCCTGAATAACCAGTGCTCAACTCAGTTTGGCCCTGGGACTATGTTCCTGGGTGGGAACAAAAGGGTTTGACTGAGATGAAGAAGGGTCTCCAGGGCCTAACTAGAGTGCTGCAGCAAAGTGTGAGCCAAGGCATTGGGTTGAGAGGAGGTGGATGCCTCATCCTGGGTAAAGGAACAAAAGAATTGCTGGGCTTTTGTGACTGGGTTATGATGTTTTCTTTAATTGGGCACAAGGAGCCCATTCAGCTTTGTGGGCAGTGCAATCAAGGCCTGGGACTGTGCAGTCAGAATACAGGCAGGCATTAGACAGAGGCTACTAACCATAAGCAAATTTTATTCAGGCTGGAAGAGGGATTTAACCCTTTCTGTATCAGTTTCCTTGGAACACTAGGAGTGGCTCCATGTGGCCTTGCTTGCCCAGACAAGACAGGAAATGGAAAGACTTGGCAACAGTCCTTCCTGAGTCCTTTATGTCATATGCTCAGTACACAAAACTTCATAATTAAGACTGTGGTATTCCATCCTATATAGAACTTGTTATGGTATTCTGAATCCTTGGCATTAGTTAAAAATTAAGATTTACTGCTCTAGTGCCAAATCAAGTGGGAGATGACAATTTATAGGACTCCCACAAGGCAATCCTAGTTGGTGGTTTTCCTACTGCTAAATCAGCTATTCACTAGTAGTGGAACTAGTCTTTGTCAATGTCTCCCTGTTTTCAATATGCAAGTGAGTCATGACAAGATGGAGGTTTTTGTTCTGTAAAATAAATTATAGTTCAGGGGTTTTTAACCCCCTCGGTAAGGCATACCAACTCTCGGGCCGCCGACATACCGAGCACCACTGGGAGCACGTGGTGATGACTTCATCACAATTTACTACGCCTTATTACATTGCCACTTCCAGGTTCTTGCTGTGCCAGAGCCCAGAAATCAAGCGGTAAGGGGCAAGGATGGGTGGAAGGCCCTTCCCAGCGTGGGATGCCTGTGCACTCTGGCTCTGCCAACTTGGCAGAGCTTAAGCGGCTGTTTTCAGGGCTCTGGTGTAGCCGCCATCTTGCCGGCCGGGGGTTCGAGTACCACCAAACAGCGGTCCGTACCACCAGTTGAGAAACCCTGTTATTTAGTCAATATCTCAGATACAAGGTCTTGAGAAAAAATGTAGAATTAGCACTAGTAATTAATCAGTACTTGATATTGCTAGTGGATAATGTACTTTCAAGCTACATTTGTTCCATTTTTTTCCCCTCCAAATTAGGAAATGGCAAATATTTTAGCTCAAAAACAGCTTCGGGCAATCATCTTGCAAGTGAGTACTTTTTCTGCCCAATTCATTTTTCTTTGTTAATTTATGATAAAGTAACAGTTACATCATGATTTTACAGTACCACAGCTGAATTAATTCATGTATCTCTATTTGCACATCTTAAAGTAGCTGTGAATGTGTTCCTATATTAGTAGCAGATCAGGCTCTCGCAACTTGTGACACCCCCCCCCCCCAAGCCAAACTCAATACACCAGCCACGTCTTTGATTTTCCCCTATTTTTTGTCCAGCCCAGGCAGGCAACAAAAATACAGTAGCAAATTAATCAAGCAGATGGCTACACATGGCTGCTGGGCTGCATTTGACTTGATAGATCAAGCAAGTTATGCAGTCTGACACTAGAGAAGGGTAAGGATGGAAGGAAAAGAAGAGTGGAGAAAAACAATGTTATTAAATGAGGAATCATTAGAAGTAAGATCACAGTACTTACATGAAACTTCCAAAGATTCATATTTTTTTACAAAAATGATTTCTTAACAGACTGTGGATCATAGATGAGCTTAATCTGTCCTTCAGAAAAGATATAGTTCACCCCGCTTTCCTACCTCACCCACCAAAAGAATATGTAGACACACAGTAGAAAAAAAATCCAGATTAAATACTGATTTCAGCACATGACAGCATAAGAAAATTCATCTTGGGGGAAAGATTGGAAGGTGGTACCCAATTTTACCCTTATGTAAAGTCATCCTTGGTTTGGAGCAGTTTGGACTTGCCCACCTGGCAAAGTGGGTTGTGGTAGTTAGCAGTGCCAGAACCCATTCTGTGATGTGAAGGTATTGTTGAAAACCTTTCCATCACAAACAAGCACATTCATTGTGAATTTGTTTGCTCTGTTTAAGGACGTTTAACTTTTGAACCATTTTGAACCATATATATCATCAATGTATCATCAATATGAATACAAGGTGAAAACTGGCATCAAATCAGTTCTGCTTTGAAGGTGTTCTTCCAAGGTCTGCAAAAAGTGAGTGTGAGTGCGAGTGTATATATATACTCGCACTCACTTTTTGCAGACTTCCTTGGAAGAACACCTTCAAAGCAGAACTGATTTGATGCCAGCTTTCACCTTGTATTCATATTGATGATACATGCACACCAGTATATGAGGGGTAGTGAAGGTGCATTAATATTGTGACCTTTCAACAAACGGCGATAGTTAACTTCAGAAATGAAGGCACACCTATTAAACTTACATTTCTAACTGCTTCTTTTCGCCATCTACCAGTGTGTTCGTTCAGCATTGTTTGTGAAAATACAATGAAGAACTGAATGAATCGATGACAAAATGCTTGTAGGTAGAAGCTTGCCTGGTTTATTTGTTCGTTGCTTTGTTTTCAGCATGTTATCAGAGCTCAGAGGGCCATCAATAATGAAATGGCGCATCAGCTTTATGTTTTACAAGTGCTCACCTTTAACCTACTAGAAGACAGAGTGATGACCAAAATGGATCCTCAGGATCAGGTAAGCAGAACAATGACAGTGTTATTTCCCCTGAAGAGAGAGGAAAAATGCTTCAGGTGGAGGGGAGTCTTTTAAATGCATGCACGATAACACTGGACAACAAATTTTAACAAAGGTCGTGCCCCCAAGATTAAATTAGTCATTTTTTAGAGATTTTGAGGTGCTGCTCGAATATGACAATGAAAATGCAAAATTGGCAATGGTTATTTTTATTTTTAAATTATTAAAAATTAGCTCTTTTCATTTCAGGACCAATTTTATGTTGTCCAGTGTAATTTGTGAGATCCAACGCCCCAAAGGATAGAATAGCATGCAATTTCTATACATCAAGAGTCTCATTTGAGTTAGGCTCCCTTTGCTTTTTTTCAGTTCTTGTTGTCCCAAAGGCAAATAGTTTGACTCAGTTGCAGAAGTCAAGTGAGTCAGGGCTCATATGGAAGTCTGTCTGGGAGCTAAATGTTTCAGGATTCTGTCCTTGGAATCAAGAAGACCCAAGGATTTAGGTCCTTGAAGGAAGGTCAGGGAGTAAATTTAAAAATAAACGAGAGAAGCAAATGTCTTTCAATAGCCTCTCTTTCTTTTGAATGTGCAAATGCTTGGGTACCTTTAAAAAAAAAATTGGAGCAATCTTGCTCCAATTAAATCTGAGAGGCAGGGGATTGGAAAATATGCAATGATGTGTCATTGTCATTTCTCTGCTCAAGCCAGAGCCATAATTGACTAGTGATACTGAATACTATTAATGTGTCATTTTGTGTATGGACTTTTTAGTCACTATTGTGCAGAAATCACTTAAAAAGTCAATGGAGGTTCAGTTATCTTGTAAAGACAACTGTGAAACATACTGGGGTAGCATCAGAAGGCAACCAGGTTAGCTACTGGCTGTGGGCCCGTGCCCATCAGAGGACCCACCTGACCAGGCTGACCCTTGTATCTCCAGAACCAGTGATAGCCCCCAGTGCACTATCATGGGGCAGGTGGGAATCTCACCAGGGCCCAGTGCAGGGCTTTTGCTCCAGGGACCCCAGCAACCCAGTGCCAGCACTGATAAATTGAGTGTGCCCCCTACAATGATATGTTATCAACTGTTGGTGTCGTAACTAAATTGACTATTATGTCTTAGCTTAATTTGGTAAAATAATAGTTCTGGAGAAGTTCCAGATGATTTACCTATTTTGGAAGAACTTTCTTTCTACAATGAAATGCATGGAAAGTTAAAAAGGCATGAGGAAGTATAGTTAAAGCTGCTTCTTTCAATGATTATACCAATTAAACTAAAGGAGGAGTTCATGCAGAGAGGTTGGTGCGAGTGGCTTCACATGTTGCATGGCCTTAGCAGCAGAAGAAATGCAGGTAACTCAAGCACCTTCTGTTTGTGCTTCTATAATGTGCAAATGGTAAACCTAGTGCATTCCCCATGCAGTAAAATGTGCAAGTTTCAAATGCGTGTGAAGCTCATGTATCTCATCATGGGGGGGGGGGATGCATGTGTCCCCTTTTCTGTATTGTAAAGGAAGCACAAATGGATCTTGTGCAAGTCATTTGGACTTCTGCCTCTACTTTCTTGCAATGCTTGAAGCTGCTGTAATGAAACTGATCTGTAATATATTTGGCAGAATTGAGAGTTACCTGCAGAATCGGTATGTTTCTCCAAGACCATGGGGAATAGGATTGTAGAGAAGATTTAAAGGAAATTACTTATTGGAAGGGGAAAAGTGAGGAGGGTCGCTCTGAGAATAGGGAACCTGTTGGGAAAAGGGACATTGACAAAACAAAAACATACAATTCTAGGAGATCTGAGGAAATTTTTCCATGGAAATAATGCAGCTGGGAAAATAAGCCTGAGAGGGAGTGATTTGCTTAAGGCCACCTTTTATGTGTTCATGGCAGAGGTGAGATTTGATAGGTTCTCATTCATAGCTCAGTCTCTTGGCCACTACATTGTACCAAGTCTTAGTGCATGTGAAGTGTTTTGTACACCTAAAAATGCCTATAAATGCTGGCACTACTTTTATTCTAAATGATGTATGTTTTCTATCTTTTCCAATTTGACTTGGAAAAAAAAATCACACCAGGCTCAGAGGGATATCATATTTGAACTCCGAAGAATTGCTTTTGATGCAGAATCAGAACCCAACAACAGTAGTGGCAACATTGAGAAACGCAAATCCATGTATACGCGAGATTACAAGAAACTTGGGTTTATTGTAAGTATACATGCTTAATTCTAGTATTAGTTTAACTCAGGGTAGATTTGATTTAAATCACTACTCAGGATGCGTGCTGTCAAGAAGGTCAATGAACAGAGGATTATTGGTGGTGGGGTCATAAACATTGTTTTAGTTTAAGTAAAATAACTTACAGAGTAATCCTATTCAAAGCTCTGCGCTGCCATCTATCAGCTCTGAAGCAGACTCCACTGGATCCAGCGCAGGGCTGGAGGCTGCTGGAGGTTGCCTCGAGGTAAGGAGACATTTGTCCCCTTACCCCGTGGTGGACCCCAGCAGCCTCTGTGGGGCTACTCAGATGTGCACCAGCTTAATGGCCGGCACAAATCCGAGCAGCTCTGTGTCAGGCTTTTGAGCCCACCCCCTCTCCCAGGCCTAATCTCCCCACCTCCCTGCCCTTCCCCAGCCCTGAAACTCCCACTCCCTACCCCCGTTTCCGCCCTTCCCCGCCTCTCCAACAGAGGGCTCACCTGCCCAAGGTCACCCCAGAATGCACTGGGGCAAGCCTGGGGAAGGGAGGGGGGAAGTCCATTGACCCGGAAGAGGCTATAGGAGCGCAATTTCGCTCTCTATAACCCTGAAAAAGCAGTGGTTTGCCAGCCAAAAGGTAAGAAACGCTATTTTAAACTTTTTTTTCCTGTTAAAAAAAACTTTTTACAGTGACACCCCCCCCCGTATCTGCGGTAAAGCGATTTTGCTTTACACGGATCCTCGCTATCTATGCATGTGGGGGGGTCCAGAATGGATTCCCCACGGATAGTGAGGGCCAACTGTACACTACATTTGATACTAGAATATCAACATTAATAAAAATTGAATGGAGTCAAAATGTTGTCTCCTGCTTCACTTCAAAAGATCATTAATTTTGTTTAGTTGTTCTTAATGGCCCTGAAATGTAACTATTTCAGTTTACTCCTTTTTACAGTCAGCATTTAGCCATCACTGATTAACTGTAACTCCAGGAATGAATGGAAAAACTCAAGGAAAAGGTGCAGTTAGCATGATACATGAAGCCAGACTGTTTGTATGGAGCAGATTAGTTGTAGTTAATTAAGCAGTAGATTGAGGAGAGACTCTAAAGAGGAGAAATTCAGCAAGACATGTGGGGCAGTCACTGTGCCTGGCAGGAGTATTTAATCAGAAGCCGTATTCTAGGTCCCATAACTGTCTCAAATCGTTAATTTAAACAAGGTTTCTACAGCCCCTCTGGTTCCCTGTTTTGGACATCTGGTGTGGTGTAACAGCTGCTCATTAAACAATGGTGAGAATTTCTGGCCAAGAAGAGTAGAAATAAATTAGAGTTATGTACGTAGGCAAAATTAAGGCGGCTGCTTGCTAATTGTTTTTTCCTGATAAAATTAAGAGGCAGCATTTCAGTAAAAGATTATGGCCATTAATGGTGGAGGGTAGTGCGTATGTTTATGAGAACAGACATTTTGAAAAAGGTAAACAGCTGTGGGCTGGTGCTAAATTTTGTATTAGTGACATTTTCTATAGTTTTCATGTCGCCTTCCTGATACAGGTTGATTACCCCTTATCCGGACATCCGAAATCCAGACATTTTGGGGGCTATGACTTTTTTTAAAAAAAAACTTTTTCCAGCACCTGGCTGGCATAGCACAAGGCATGCTGGGGCACAAAATTATTAAAAATATTGTATAAAATTACCTTCAGGCTATGTGCATAAGGTTATATGAGACATAAATGAATTTTGTGTTTCAATTTGGGTTCCGTCCCCAAGATATCTCATTATATTTATGAAAATATTCTGAAATCCAGACAAATCCGTAATCCAGACAACTTCCTGTCCCAAGCTGTCCGGATAAGGGATACACAACCTGTAGTAGCAGTTATTTTTATGTGGTGAGTTATCAAGTTAGAAATTTTTGTTGAACGTAGCAGAATAAAGTCAGGCTCATGTACTTTTTGCAAGAAAAAGAACCAAGCTAGATCTTCGTGGGAATATTTATCGAAGAGGCTTGCTTATATCTGGTAGTGCCTTTCTTTTTTTAAAGCTGCAGGAGGCCTGAGCCTGATGGTGACCGTGGACATGGGAGGGATGAAAATTGCCCTCCCCAAGCTGTTCCTACTTCAGGGGCAAATGCCAGTTTCAGAGTGGGTTGGGGATTTTTGGAGTTAACCCCCTTAAAGGAAACTTTGGTTAGAAAGAGACAAAGGCACATGTGTGTTTCTGTTTTTCTTGTTGAAATGTGAAAGTGAGTTGTGCTTCAACCTGCCCTCTTTGGACATTGTCACCAATGCCTTGGTCTAGCGGTTCTCAAACCTGCTGGGGCCGCAACCCACCCCGCCTGACACTGCTTCCTCGTTGCTCCAGCCTGGGGATGGCCACCTCTGGGCCTCAGAAAGACCTCCCAACGTGACCGGAAGTCGCGTTGGCAAAACCGGAAGTGACCTCCGGGTCACCTGCGGAGGCCGTCCCCTGGCCAGAGCAGCACCAGGAGGTGGATCGGGCCTCGGAAGTGTGTCCTGGTTGCCTCTGTTCGGCTCCAATTTGGAGCGAAATGGAGGCAATAGTGGTCGGGTGGGCCCAACTCGTATCTGCCAAGTGGGTCGTGACGAACACTTTGAGAAGCCCTGCTCTGGTCCATACCATACCTACAATTTAACCAGATACCTTGTATGGTTTATTTTCTGTGAGTAAAAACATACCTGGGGAGAATTTTCACCACAGCGATACCAACAATTTTCCATAGAGTGAAAAAATAGCCTGGGTTATATTTTCAATGTAGCGGAGGGGGCGGGGAAGGATTGCATTGACAGTGACCCTGGGAGGTTCTAGTTGTTGTTCAAAAAATTACCATCAGTGGTTAACCCCAATGTACAGTTTGTTTATTTATTTATTCATTAGATTTTTATTCCACTTTTCTAAAATTCAAAGCGGTGTACAACATGCATATAACAAAACTAATACATAATTAAAAACCCATTAAAGCCATCTACAATTAAAATTAAATATTAAAATATAATTGCGATTAAAAGAGAGTACAGAGCAGATTAAAATTGAAAAATAATCATGTCTCAGCAGCAAAAGTAAAAAGGGTCCCAAGGTAGTTTGCATTTCTCAGCCTCGTGTCTTTACAAATACATAAAAGTGCTCAAGAACCAAATCCCCTCCTGAAAAAAACCATCTTTGGAAAACCATCTTTTGGATTTAAATAACTATCAGCCAGTTTCCAATTTGCCTTTTTTGGGTAAGGTGATTGAGCGGGTGGTGACGTCTCAGCTCCAGGGGATACTAGATGAAACGGAGTATCTGGACCCTTTTCAGTCTGGCTTCAGGCGGGGCTTTGGGACGGAGACAGCCTTGGTCGCCCTGCTGGATGATCTTCGCCGAGGACTGGACAGGGGGAGTGCATCCCTGCTGGTCCTTTTGGACCTCTCGGCGGCTTTCGATACCATCGACCATGGTATCCTTCTGGGCTGGCTGGCTGAGTTGGGACTAGGGGGCACTGTGTTGCAGTGGTTCCGTTCCTACTTGGCTGACAGGTCCCAGATGGTGATGCTGGGAGATGCCTGTTCGGCTTCCTGCCCTTTACAGTGTGGGGTGCCACAGGGTTCTATTCTGTCTCCCATGCTTTTCAACATCTACATGAAACTGTTGGGAGAGATCATCCGGGGATTTGGTGTTGGGTGTCACCAATATGCTGACGACACCCAACTCTACCTCTCCTTGCCATCTCGCTTCAGGGAGGCTGTGGAAGTCCTGGAGCGCTGCCTGGAGGCGGTTGGGGTCTGGATGAGGGCTAATAGGTTGAGATTGAATCCAGAAAAGACAGAGGTCCTACTGGTCAGGAAAGCTTCGATGCAGGTACTGAGTCACCTGCCCGTTCTGAATGGGGTTGCACTCCCCCTGCAGGAACGGGTGCGCAGCTTGGGAGTACTTCTGGATTCACAGCTCTCCCTGGAAAGCCAGGTGGCGGCTATGGCCAGGGGTGCGTTTGCCCAGCTTCGGCTGGTGCGCCAGCTGTGGCCGTACTTGAGTCGATCGGACCTGACCACGGTGGTCCACGCCTTAGTGACTTCAAGATTGGATTACTGTAACGCGCTCTACGTGGGGCTGCCCTTGAAGACGGTTCAGAAGCTGCAATTAGTGCAGAATGCGGCGGCCCGGGTGGTCGCTGGAGCTAGGCGGTTTGACTCTGTTGAGCTGCTGCTTCAGCGGCTGCACTGGCTGCCCATTCGTTTCCGAGCCCAATTCAAGGTGCTGGTAATGACTTTTAAAGCCCTTCACGGTTTGGGTCCAGGATATCTGAGGGAACGCCTTCTCCCTTACATTCCGGCCCGCTCTCTTAGGTCATCTGAGGGGGCTCTCCTGCGTGTACCACCTCTATCGCAAGTTAGGGGAGTGGCAACACGTGGGTGTGCCTTCTCTGCTGTGGCGCCACAACTGTGGAACTCCCTGCCATGGGATCTGAGAACCACCCCCTCCCTCATGACTTTTCGGCGAGGGCTCAAAACGTTTTTGTTTCGTCTAGCGTTTGGGTGATGGGTTGTCGTCTGCCTCCTGTGTCTCAAGATGCTCTGCCATGCTGCTTTTGTGCTCCATACTGTTGCCCCCCCCAGTGGATTTTATTGTTTTTAAATTAAGTATGTATTGTTTTAAACTTATTTCTGTATTTTAAACTGTTTTTTTAATTTTTGTTGTAAGCCGCCTTGGGCATTTGCCTCGGCATAGGATAAGGCGGGATATAATTTTTTAAAATAAATAAATAAATAAATAAATAAATCCATTTTTTTCACCTCTGCAAACTAACAGATAGCCTTGCACAGTGTGCCACTAACAAATTGCCCAAAGCAAAAAACAAACCAACAAAAATCCTCTTCAGGCTGAACTCTACTCTCTGGGACTGAATCTTGTCAGTTTCACAGCAGGGAGCTTTTTCCATGAAAATACTGCTTTAAAAGTGAGTTTTTTGTGCTTTATTCAGTATGAACAGTCTCCTCATAAAACCTAAGCAGTCTTGTTTGCTGAGTGGCAGTAGTACTTATTAGTGCAAAAGTGTTGTTGTTGTTCTGTTATGGTTGTGTGTGTGTGTGTGAGTGAGTGAGTGAGTGAGTGAGAGAGAGAGAGAGGGGGGGGGAGGGGGAGAGAATCTGCCTTATTTGTACAAGAAAACAGGTGAACTTCTATTCTATACCTATTTTTCACATACAGGCCTTTTTAAGGTCAATGTTTTAACAAAAATGAGTGGGGTAATTTTCCTACCCCATTATATATCAAAAACTCTTTGAGGTTATAAAAACATCCTAAAGCCAGTTAGTTTCCCATTTCAAGGAAGAAATTAAGGATTAGCATAATGGTACGTGGAGTGTGTAAGTTTCCAAGACCAGTTTCAGTTCAGAAGAATTGAACCTTTTGGCCTTCGTCTTCCCAAGTTAGATGATGAATGTAAAGTTGTGTGTTTGATTCAACTCTTTGTCCTTGGACTGTGGGGAGGCCTGTTGCACTTTAACCTAACAAAAGTCAATATCTGAAAGCCAGCCTGTTGTTAGTGGTCAGAGAGGACTGGTGAACCCTACTATTTGCATTTGAAATTCAAATTCACTCTCAGTTATGAAACTCACTGGGTGACTCTGGGCCAGTCACTACTATAACCTATATCACAGGGCTGTTATGAAGACACGATGGGGGTGGGGAGAATAATGTATACTGCACTGAGCTCCTTAGTGGAACTGCACATTATAAATGCAAGTTATTTATTTATTTTTAAAAAGGAAAAGAGCTGTGGTGTCTTGTAACTCCTCCTACATTTAAAAAAAAATATGAGAATGATGAGCTTTGATTGCATCAGCTCTTCTATGCCAGATGATTTCCTATGATATCATTACTAGTGACTTGAAGAAAATCACCCATACTCTGCATCTGTACCAGTCTAAAGGAAAATAAAACTCCTTTATCCTAATGTAGCTCAGTGCTCGTGGACCTTGTCAAATTAGTTTCAGAAAATGCTAATATACTGAATATTGGTACAATGTTCAAAACCTGGGTCATTATAAAAATAATTCTCTCCTGCTTCATCTTACTTTTCCGGCCACAGGAGGGTGCTCTTTTATAAATAAGAAGGTTCCTTCTCAGTATATCCACACACAGCAGCATTGGAATGAATGGGCGATGTTGCATATTGAAGTGTTTTAGTATTTTGCCATGTTCTGTGTATTCCTTGCCATATGTTTGCTTACTCCATCAATCACCATTATGTATATGTTAATCGTTTATCTTCCTCCACCATCTCTCTCTTCTCCATTTAACATTGGATCTAAAACCTCTGGGAAAAGATCCATAACTTCTCTGTTCAGTGGGTATCACAATGTTGAGTTGAAAGAAAAGTCAGTGTTATAGCAGGGCATCTCACAATTTTGAGAATGACCTTTTCTTTTTGTGGTATAATTTAGTCAACTGTATTCTCAGAATCACGTAGCAGTCACCTGTGTGCTGTGTTTCGTTTTTGATGTGCATCTTGACTTGCTTCTTGAATAAGAATTGTATCATGTTACAAAACTTACAATATTTGCAAAAAAAACCTCTCCATGCATTTTATACAGAATGTTATTTGTAACCCCCCCCCCTACTATGTAAATGTATTGTGGGTCTTTATTTCCCTAACAGTTTTTTATTATTGGGGAAACTGGAGTACTGTAGAGCCCTTACTAAAACAGGAAATGATTGTTGCCATTGTACCCTGTTTGCAAACACCACTATAGCATCTTGCTAGACACAGTTCACTTGGATATATGAAGCTGCCCTATACGGCAGCATAATTGAAGTCAGACCATTGGAGCACCTAGCTCAGTAGCATCTACACTGGTTGTGTTCTTCACAGGTGCCACTAGAGGTCAGCAACCTCCCAGCAGATTGCCGGCAACGGGTTGTGTGCTGCTAGATGCAGCACAGTTTATCAAGCTCAGTAACCCCCTGGTGTTCAGCCCTGTGGTTCCCTGTAAATTGCTACCACTCTGTGGAATGCTACTGAGCATCACACTGGTAGTTGTCTGGGGTGAAAAATGCCATTGTATACCAGGAAAAGACAGGTAGTAGTGTCTTTCTGCATGCTGGGAAGGAAGTAAAAACAGCATGGTAGAAGCTAGGGCAATAAAAAGAAATGCTCCTCAGTTTTCCCTTCAACTCTTCCCCCCCCCTTTTTTTCCTGTAAAGCATAATTGTATCAGTTACTCTTGCATCTGACTTACATAAGTGTACGAACCAGTCTTTATCATCAGAGCTGCTGCAAAGGTGCCACACATCTTGTACCAAAAGCATCACATGCCTTTTTATATAAAAAGTGGCCCTGATCCGTGCTGGCCAGTGCTGGATTGCAGGGGGCTCTAAGTCAAAAACCTGAGCTGGGTCCTCTGTGGTACTCCCCACCCCCAAGGAATGCTGAATTCTATATATAAACTATACACATTGGGGAGAAAATGCTCAACTTCTTATATTTTGACCAATATAGCCTGCAATTTTGGTTATTCTGATTTTGCTAGTCATTGAGAAGGAAAATACGTTATTCAGCCTCACCTCCAGTCACTGAAAATCTTATTCAGCTATTTCCCTGACTTTTGAGATTTTGGGAGGCATTGCTTATGTGCTTTTTAGGGTGTATTTTCATTGTCATGTGAGCTAGAAATTTTATTTTTTTAAATGGAAGTGGTGACTCTCAGGAACCTGAATTCTGTGCCCAAACCAAATTCTCTGTTGTTTTCTGTGTTCCTGTGAAATTGTAGAATACTGTACACGCAGTCCTGGGTGTAGTGATAAAGAAGCCCCTTATTTAATCAATGTGGCTGAAATAATGAAGAGCAAGTTAAATGGTGGGGGGTGCCCATTTTTGAGGGGTGCCCTTTCATCTCTGAGCTTCCTATCAGAAATGAAGACATTTCTCATCTCTCCTGAAGGGTATTAAGGAATTCTGTTTGGTTTTGCACTGGAATTCTGAACCGTTTATTGCAAATTTGGTCTTGCAGTTCTCAAGCTGCCTTCTGGTGGTAAAGATGGTTCTTAAATATGATTTACTGGCAACACATCAAGTTTTGCAGAGTTCATTTCTGAGATCCATCATCATTTGAAACGTAATTTGCTGCTCGAGCTTCCCTCTTGGTTGTGTCCAATCATCACATTCAGCATTTAATGTCAGAACCACTGTTCTCTGCCTCTTCCGAGCAGCAGCTCATACAGCTTGCCAAATTTGTTTGGCAGACGGCATTGAACAAATAACAGTGTGCAACGCAAATTGTTAAAATAAACAAATCCCCTTTTAGCACATGTCAGTGATTTCCTTGTTAGATTTGAACCTGGCAGAGAGGGATGGATTATTTCTTTTTACAACCTCTCTGTAATTTCCCTTTGGCTGTGAAGAAATGCTTTGTGTCCTTTTGTGAACTGATGGCATCAGATTTGGATGGGCTGTCGACTTGCCGCAGCATCAGTGCTTCAAAGCTTGCACTTGAAAAAACATACATCTCAAAGCAATGTCTTTTTTATTAATGGGTCTGATTAGGTCTTTTTTAATGGTTACTTTTTGGGTATGAGACAACCATCATTAAACACTTCTAAATCTGCACTGATTGCAGTGGGAGAGTTAATAATAGCCTGTATTTATATACCGCCTTTCTTGTCGTCAGATTTCTCATCAAGCTTTATTCGAGGCAGTTTACATAGGCAGGCTTTTCTAATCCCCCGTAGGGGTTTTTACAATAATGTTCTATTCTCATCAAACCCTTTTTCATTCTCCAGATGTTTTCCTTCAACAGTGTGGTTATCTATCTGACCGCACAGCACACGCCTTCTGAGCTTGCTCAACAGCAACTCCTCTCTCTCACAAACGGTTAACAGTAACACGGGTTATCTCAGCTTGTTAGCAACTTCCGGTTGTCTCCCATCCAGGGCAATACCGAGTTGGTCTCATCTTAGCTTTCTTCAGGCAGACAGCAGCTCAACCACCAGACCCCACACCTCCTGCCCATGCCTAACTTTAACCCATGAGTTAACGCATGCCTAACTTTCTCCCATTGAACTCAACTAGACTTGGAAGTGCCCAACTTTGGCTGGGTCATGCCAGTTTTTTTTTTAACTATTTGCATGACACTTTAGAGCAGGGGTCGGCAACCTTTATTGCCAAGCTCCCGGAGTTGCCAAGCTCCCGGAAGCGGCTGTGCAGAGCTCAGTTTGGGAAATTTTCCGCGCGCTGGTCAGGGCATGGCAGAGCTGCCTGTCCAGGCTGTGAAGTCCCTGTGCGCAATGGTACAAGGACTCCATGAGCCTGGGCAGGCGACTCTGCCATGCCCTGACCGGCGTGCGGCAAATTGTGCGGGAGGCTTTGCCTCCCAAGCTGAGCTCTGCACAGGCCGAGTGACTTTGGGTGGCAGGCCAAATTCGGCCTGCAGGCCATAGGTTGCTGACCCCTGCCTTAGAGCACCATACAGTTGTAACAGTTGTTCAGAACCAAGGGATACTTTTTGCCTGTCAGAATGTGCTGTAGTTTTGGAGAAAGGAGCCAGATGCGTTTTCTTATTTTGTATTTCAACCTTTTAACCACAGGGATTGTTTAATTGGCCTATTTGGGTGTACGATCATGCTTTACTGGGTAACATAAGCCAAAGAGGCAAATCCCTGCCCTGAAGGAGCTGTAGGCCAATGAAGCTGCCTCCTCCTCCTCAAGCTGTGTGCTTGCCTAGTTCATTATTGTGCACACTGACTAATAGCATCTCTCCAGGGCTCCAGACAGGGGTGTTTCTCAGAGGAGTGGGAGATGCAAATGTATCAAGGATTGAATGTGAGCAAATACAGCTACACATGAGTAGATGTTGTTTTGGGCCGGGAGGAGACAAGGGAACATTTTGAAATCTGTTACATTCCTTGGTATGTAAATCAGATGACGTGGATGTGGAGAACAAAGACGCTCTTCTACCCCACTGCTAGTGTTGTCATTTGTCTGTTATATAGTGCCATGAATGCATATGGGGCTTTGTAACAAGTGAGAAGACAATTCCCTGCCCTGTGGTGTCAGTACCCAAAACTTTGGACTCCGCCCCCACCCAAAATTGCTTCCAACTCCCCAGCAATTTTGAAGCAATTTTTGGGTGGGGTTGGATTTGGAGGTTTTGAATATCGACTCCCAGTGGCATCACTAGGACGCGCGTCACCCCAAGGCGGGGGGGGCGCGTCACCCTAGCGAGGCTCTGCTATCGGTGTGGCCATAGGCCGCGCCGCGATTGGGGGGGCGACCCAGCTGCACCCTGCCCCGGGTGCCCGCGTTGCCCTCCGGACTCTCCGAGGCCGGCCCGGGAGCCGGCCTCAGAGCGTCCGACCCCACCAGCGCTCCAGGGCCTTCTGAAAGAAGGCCCATGCAGCGTGTTAATACGGGTATTTTTACAATTTTCGCGCATGCACAGAGACCGTTTTGAGGACATTTTGCTTTTTGACTCTCCCGGAGAAATTTGACTCTCCCGGGCCGGCCTCGGAGAGTCCGGAGGGTGTTGTGCGTCACGGAGGTGACGCGTGCGGGCGTGCGCGTGTCACCCCCTGGCGGCCTGCCCCCCCGCCACGCTCCAGTGACGCCAGTGTCGACTCCACAGCCCTGTCTAGAACTAGATATAAGGGAAACAGAGGAAGGGAGGAAAGTGAGGCAGAGTATTTCATGTTCACACATTTAGACTTAACAGTAGTAGGTTAGAAGAACTAGGGAATTGTGTCAAAGACTCCATTAAGAATGGTGGGTTTGGAAAAGGGCTTTGAAGGAAGAAAGAGAGGAGGCATCACATAGGTGATGTGGGAGAAGTTCCAGAGGTAAGGGGCAGTAAGGGAGAATGTGTTGGAGCAGAGGTTCTCAAAGTGGTGGGTCGCTGCCGAAGAAACACTTTTTTCAACGTACCTAGTTTTCCCGTCAGCTCCCTAAAGGGTCTGAAGTAAATAAATAAATGCTAGCGTTAAGAGTCTTTTGTTAACTGGTCAGTGAGGCTTGATGCATTGAGGGGGCCTGCCGTATGGTGGACACTGGAAATGCATCCGCGAGAGCTTTCTTTACGTGGCAAGTTGTTCACATGCAGCAGCTTACCATGCAGATCCAGCAATTTTTCACTGCATAACTTCAGGGGGAGGAGGATCTCTGCGACAATCATAAATGACTTGTGCACAAAGCATCCTCCATGCAGTTTATCTCCAAAATGTATCATTAAATTTTGATTAAAAAAATTCAGAGGATCTTACAAAAAAATTATAAAGCACAAAACACTGAAACAAACACAACAAATTAAAGCAGCGGCATGTTGTGTATGTATAAAAGCTACCATGACAGCAAATCCAATCACAGAATTAAAAGCCCGCCAAGATAAACATGTGTTTGGTGCATTCACTGAAAAGGCCCTGCTTCTAGGAGCTACTGTTCTCTGACAGCGGTGGACCAGCAAGCAAGGGTCTCTGCAACTGATCTCCAGAGTTGGGCAGGCTTCTATGGGAGCAGGTGAACTTTAAGTTGTCTTTAAGCTGTATGGGGCTGAAAGGCCAATGTCAATACTTTGAATTGGGTCCTGAAGCATATTGTTAACTAGTGCAGGCAAGCCAGATTAGGTTGTAATGTCTTCTTGGCAACTTGCTTCAAACTAGTATTGTGCCTGCCTCATTCTGCACCAGCTGAAGCTCCCAGACCATCTTTCAAAGGCCCACATATAGCACATTGCAGTTGTCTAACCTGAACTGCAACCAGTGCATGGATAACTGAAGCCAGTGATGCTTCTAAAGAGTGCACAGAGGCAGCTGGGTCAAACTCATACAGTGAGGGGGGGGGAGTATTGGGTGAACTGGAACCCAAGAGTCTTGACTACTTTATGTTTAAACCAGACAAACGCACACAACCAACTGCTGTGTAAGACCCAACATGCTATCAACAGCACTTTCCAATCCTTCAGACTTATTTTCTATCTAGTCATTCGTGGCATTTAAACCTGGTTGCCTGGTGTCAGAATCTTAACAGCTGCTGCCTGTGTCTCCTAGGCAGTTGATAACTTTCAAATGACTGATTCTTTTTGAGAGGATGTTACTGGCAGTGCTTTTTAGAACACAAGTAATATGTGCAAGCGGGGGGGGGGGGAGAACAATAGTGTGCGGGGATCCAGTGTAATGGCCAATGGCGTGACTGCATAATTTGGTGGTGAAAGGAAAACGGAGACAAGGATGAAGGTACACAAAATTTACTGAAGTGCTCAAAAACTGGGGGGAAAGGGGTTACAACTGGGTCTAACTGAATTAGTTCACTCACACTTAATCTATACAGGGGAAATCTACAGTTAACATTCATGCAACAATGGAGCCCTGGAAAAAAGCTTTTAGGAGGAAAGGGGAGAAGAACTTTTTAGAAGGAGAAGGAGCAGAGCAAAGAGGGGGGAAATGTAGGAAGAAAAGGAATGTAGCTGGGGTTCCCTGAGGGAAGAAGGGGAAGGTTTTGGGGCTCAGAAAGGGGGAATGAGAGGATTAGTGGGGATGGAGAGACAAGGTTTAGGTGGTTCAGATCATGGCAAACATCTGAGGCTAGTAGTGACTCTGTAGCCTGAACTGAGGGCTATAGGCAAAGGGTGAACCTAGGAACAAGCGATGAGTACACTTCACCCACTTGCGGTGGGGTGGGGTTAGTCTCTCCCACTGAAGCCCTTCTCGAAGCTCCAAGCCTCTGAAGGGAGATTGCCACTGGCAAGGGAGATGTTACTTGTTCTGAGGAGTTGCTGGATTGATCAAGGGAGTTTCTCTGGGAAAGAAGGCCTGAGGTTGATCTTGGGCCTCCCACAAAACAGTACAAAAAGCAAGAAAAGCTTTCACTCATGCACGCACCACACGCACACCACGCAGCACTCACAGAAACGGGAGACAGACAATCACTAAGCCTGCAGTCAATTTGACTTCACACAAGACAGCGGCAAGGAAAAGATAGTGGGGATTTGGTGAATCTTTGGTGAGGCTGCACCACATGCCAAGGTTAGCGTTCCTTTTTCTGCGAGACTTGAGAGTGTTGAGTTTCAGGGGTTATAGTGACAAAGGGCTGATTGAGCAAATCTCCTTGGGCAAAGATGGGTCTCAAAACTGGAAAGAGGGTTATGAAGCGAGCCCTTGGACATGCAATAAGGCAGTAGCCTGGAAGGGAGCAGGGCAAGGGAGCCCAGTCGCTTATCTTGAAAGGAAGGAGAACTGGAGGGGGGGGAGGGGGTTAGCCAATCAGTGGGTTAATGCTCAATAAATGGACAGCAGAAAACCCCAAATTCAAAATCTAGAATTTTCAGTAGTGCAGAGAGCCACTGCTAGTCATTGTTGACAATACACAGCTACAGCTAGATGGACCAGTGGTCTGACTCTGTACAAGAAAACTTCCTGTGTTCCAAGGAAATAAACATTTTCAAAATTTGAATTAATAAAAGGAAGCATTCTCCAGGTTGTTCTGGTCGTTTTATTTAGTTAACAAGAGATTGTCCTAACGTTTCGCTCCTAAACTATGAGGAGCATTATCAAAGGAACAGCAACTTGCTGTCTGTTCTAGTTCTTCTTAGTATAAGATGTTAACAGTTGGGAGGTTAACTGCTGCCTTTGCCAAGTTCCTTAAAAGCATATCACCATTTTATAACAAAGTTCCATAGCTGCCAAGATTTTCCATATATAAAATGGGGCAGCAAAGCGCAACAGCCCTCCCCCATGCAGCCGATCGTTGAGAGCTCAAACAGCCATGCAATGTGAAAACTACTTGGATGCCAAATCATCTGCGATATCAAAGCAGTCTCTCTCTTGGTTTCTTGATGTTCTGTGATCTGTCAGAATGCGAGACCTTTTGATAACTGGAAGCCAACTATCACTAATCTCTACAGATTCCCCCTTCCTATTTACTGCAGTAGGATGTTTTATTATTTCGATTGCTTCCCTGTTCAGACGGGATCGTTTTCAAAATTCCCATCTATATTTTCTCTTCTGAATGTGTCAGGAAATTAGCCATTGTCATTTTGGGAATCTGGTTCTTGATAGAGAATAACCATGGTTTACTTATAGTGGCTATTTTGTGGTTTTTAATCTGCCCTTGGAGGCCAGGGCTGTTCATTTAGGAGCTATCAGGAGATAAAATATAATGTGAGAGTGAAAGAGATCTATATATCTAGGACCCTCTCTGCATGCACTCTTCTCACTTCCCAGCACGCCCAAGGACCCTTAGCTTAGTCACATGTTCATGTTGCTACTATGACTTTAAATGTAGTATCAGCAGCATATGTAGAAGGGCAGTTTTGACTCTGTTGCAATTAAGTGAAATAGATCCAATATGCCAGCAAGCAGATGGGACTGTGTGTGCCCACCCCTCACGGGGCTGTCTGAATGCTGAGGCCAGCTGAATTGCTCACCTCTTGTGAGGAGTTGGGGTGGAGCAGCAAACTGATGTGGGGTGCCCTCCACCCTGCACCTGCCCACTAAGACACCTTAATCTGCTCTCTGATCATCTTCCTGCTAGCTGAGAGCTAATGGAAAGATGACCAGGGCAGTTTGCAGCTCACCTCTTCCTCTAGTGCTGCTGGGGGGGGGGAAGGGGGAAAAAGCTGCTGTCACCCTCTGAACTGTTTAGTCAGGTGGGCAAGGAGAGGCAAAGCACAGCTATCAGGAGCCCACCCCATCCCCTTACCCTCCGTTCTGGTGCCACCTTCTCACTCTGACTCCAAGCAGCCCTGTTTAAAATAGACAGGATGAGTGGGGAATGCAGACAAAGGTATCTAGTAAAGAGGTACGCTTAATGGGTTTTCCAGCCATGTATTTATTGTGAGGAAATACAGATAGAAAATTTCCTGAGGCTTGCCAGTGGAAAATCCTTTGATGTCCGTGATCGCTTTAAAGAGACAAGCAGCTGAACTGCGTTCTCCTGGACTATCTGATGCTGGCAGGCGATATTACTGACACTTGCTGACGTTTCGTTACACACTTGTAACTTTATCAGAGCAAACACACGAACCAACGCGGCTTCAAGCCGGTAGATGTTACTGTCTGTTGAGGAGCATCGTTACTTTTTGTAGTTGAGAAGCACTAACTGCTGATTCAAAACGGAAGCTTGTTGCCTAGTTACGCAAACCCTGCATGACCTCTTAAAGGGATACAGTTATGGAGTACCATGTAGCAGAATGAGTGAGGTGCAGAACGGGCTGATCAGTTAGAGGCAGAAGCAGGTTGTTGCACATTGGCCAGCTGCAGCTTCCCCCCCCCCCCCTGTGTGTTGTCCAAACGCCCTTTGAAGAAGCGGAAACCACACCTTGTTCACGAATGACAGTTCTTGCTGCCGGTTAAGGAGGTCCAATGATCTTCTTTGTGTTATTGCAATGGCCTCTAAATTAAGTCTCTGTCTATTATTGGCTTCATTAAAGAGAGAGCGGGTATCTTGAAATGCAGTCTCATGTCCAGACTCTGCTGCATGCGCAGCAATGGCAGATTTTTCTTCCTGGGAAGTCTTAGTAGCCCTTATATGTTCCTTTTAATCTCACCCTTATAGGTCTTTTTGTGTTGCCCACATACACCCGCCCACAGTCCCCACATGGTATCTGATATACTCCTGGATTAGAAAGTGCAGGTCTTTTATCTTTCGGATTACCCAGCATTTGCTGTATCTTCTGTGTTGGTGTAAATATTGTTTTTACTTCATGTCTCCTGAACACATGTGCTATTTTGTCCGTAACACCTTTAACAAAAGGAAGAGACAGCCACTTAAGATCTTTTTTCTTTTCAGTAAGTGTACCCTCATTTTCCTTCTTGCTGATGTCCTCAGGAGCATGAACATAGTTCTTCTTTTGTAGTTGTTGTTCCCACACCGTTTCCACCTGTTGTGCCTTGTAGCCATTCGCCTTTAGTGAGTTCATAATGATGGATTTTTCCTTCAATAGAGAATCCTGATCACTCACATGTAAAGCCCTGTAGATCAATGAGTTTATTAAGGAGTTTTTTTGTGCCGGGTGGTGGTTAGACGTCTGGTGTAGATATCTTCCCGTGTGGGTTGGTTTCCTATAAACGGCATGCCCAAACGTAAGATCCCGTTTCCTTGTCACCAGCACATCTAAAAAGGGTAGTGATTCCTCCTTTTCCAATTCCATAGTAAACTGGATTTCCGGGCAAAGACTATTGAGATGCTTTAAAAAGGTCTCTAGTTCTCTTTCCCCGTGGTCCCAGATACAGAAAACATCATCTACAAATCTTAACCATGTAGATGGTTTGCACGTTGCTGACTGAAGTGCCTTGGATTCAAAAAACTCCATGAAAAGATTTGCTACCACCGGGCTTAATGGATTCCCCATTGCCACACCTTCCTTTTGTTCTCTGAAGATACCATTCCAGACGAAATAAGTTGAAGTAAGACAATGGTGGAACAGAGGTATCAGATCCCGGGGCAGGGTCAGATCACTGATCAGATTCATTACTTCCACAAGGGGCACTCTGGTGAACAGAGATACAACGTCAAAGCTGACCAGGATGGATTTTGGAGTCAGTTTTGCTGTTCTTAGTAGGTCGATAAAATGATAGGTATTTTTCACATGGTGGGGGGTGTTCCCAATATAGGGAAACAAAATTTTGGACAAATGTTGGGACAGGGCATGGGTGGGAGCTCCAATATTGCTTACAATTGGGCATAGTGGTGCTCCTTCCTTATGTATTTTAGGTAGTCCATAAAACCTTGGTGGCAATGCAGTTGACTTCTTTAATCTGTTCTTTACCTCTGGCTTAAAATTGGAATGGGAAATCAGCAAGTTAGTTTCTTTTAAGATTTTGTTTGTGGGATCATTCTTTAAAATGTTGTAAGTCTCAGGGCTCAATAATTCCAAGACTTTATTAAAATAATCCACACTATTTAGGATCACTGTGGCGTTGCCCTTGTCAGCAGGGAGTATCACTATATCCTGATTTTCCTTCAATTGCTTGATGGCAGCGTGTTCCCTTCCTGTGATGTTACTCTCTGGCGCTTTTGCTTTGAGCAGGATATTTGCTGCTTCTATTCTTATTTCCTCCACTGTATTGGAGTCGAATTCTGCCAATGATGTTTCTATATTAGCAATAATCCTTTCCATGGGGACAGTTTTTGGTGCCACTGCAAAGTTGCCCCCCTTTAGAAGTACTGAAGTCTGAGCGGGGGATAATTTAAAGTTGGATAGATATATCAGCACTTTATCCTCTAACTTATTTCCACTGTCACCCGGTTGGCCAATCAAATAATCCAGCTTTCTCCTATGTCTGATTTTGATCAAACTGTCTTGTTGAGCTATAAACTTCAACGTTCTAACATCCCAGCGGTCCCAATCTTCTGCTCTAATAACATTTCTTATTTTACTTTGCAAATTCACCAACTTTTCTTTTAGGTTATAAAGTTCATACCTTGTGGTCTTGATGTAGTCCCTTAATAAATAAGGTATCTCCTTAACCAGCCTCTTTTGACCTTCATGTGAAGAGACGCTTTAAGATGCTTTTGATCATCTTCTGGAGATTGATGATGCCAATTTCTGGGAGCTCAGGCCAATATTGGAGGGTTGGCAACCTTACTGGAGGGCAATGGCGTCGCTCCCGTCAAGTGACGGGAGCGGACCGCCACGGGGTGACGCGCGTCGCCCTCCGGACGCTCCGAGGCCGGCCCGGGAGCCGGCCTCAGAGCGTCTGGCCCAGCCGGCGCTCCAGGGCCTTCTGAAAGAAGGCCCGTCAGTATGGGAACTTTTACTGTTTTCGCGCATGCGCAGATGTTTTGAGGGCAAGAGGGCAGGCCCTGGCTCCCGGGCCGGCCTTGGAGCGTCCGGAGGGCGACGCGAAGGGGCAGGGGGGCACCCCGGGCAGGTTGCAGCCGGGTCGCCCCCCAAATCGCGACGAAGCCTACGGCCGCGCCGATAGTCGCGGGGGTCACTAGGGTGACGCGCGCCCCCCGCCTTGGGGTGACGCGCGTCCTAGTGACGCCTCTGCTGGATAGGCACAGCTATTTATTTATTTATTTATTTATTTATTTTCCACATTTTTATACCACCCTTCCTCCAAGGAGCTCAGAGTGGTGTACATATTTCCTCCCCTCCTTTTTGTCCTCACAACAACCCTGTGAGGTAGGTGGGGCTGAGAGATGGTGACTGGCCCAAGGTCACCCAGGAAGCTTCATGGCTGAGCGGGGATTTGAACCTGGATCTTCCAGGTCTAAGTCCGACTCCCAAACCACTACACCATCTTTGGCAAGTAGAGATCACAGAAGCCACAGTTGCCAATTTGGAAGGCTTGGAAAACTGTGGTTCAAGGAAGTGTTCTAGTAATGTGTGTAAGAAGGAGAGAAGGAGACACCGGAGCCTATGGCACACTTCTGATCCTCAAACCAGAATTGGACAAATAATTGTATTGCGCTCAGTATTTTTTATTGCAAATTGAGAAAAATTAAAATATTTTGCCATCTACCTTTTTTAAATTATTTTAAAGCATTTTAGTGCATGCATCATTACTTTATACATTTATAGTCAAAATGTGAATCACTAAAGAGGAATTAACATTGCAGATGCCTCTTGTATTAAAGACTGGTGCAAAATGATCTTCCAAGTTTGTATATATACATTAGCTTTGTGAACAACTCTCTTTAAATGTTTATATGCGATATTCAGCATATGTTTTGTTTGTATTCTATAGTCCTCTAGGTAAAATTATCATTGAAAATATGATGATGTGGTAAAGCTTAAGGATAGAAAAGCATGTATTTGCATATTTTGTTTTTTTATGATGTTCTCTAGTATTTTCTCCCCAGAATGTCCTGAATATATGCTCTGATATTGCTGCTATACTGTGCAACTTTTCAGGTTGGCATTGGCATTCACTGAAGGCTGTCTAGCAACTTGGGGGAATAGTGCAGATGTAAAGATACTGATTTCTTTAACAGGCTCACTTGTATGCCCTCCTCTCCTATACAAATTGCCCTTTCTTCCCATGCCAGCATTAACTGTGATGTAGCATTTTATCTACACTAGTGCTGACCATTGTTTCAAGGATAGCTTGGAAATCCTTGGATCTAATTTTTTTTAAGGGCTTTGAGGGGAAAAATGATTAATTCACTAATCTTTGATTTTCCTTCACTCTATAGTAGGTATTACTTTAAACACAAAAGGAAGAAATGCATGATTAAAATGTGCTACAGTCTCAAAAATCATAATCGTAACTCATAAAACAAAAGTTAAATGATAGGATGGATTTGTAATGAGATTCTTACAGCGCAATCCTATCCAACTTACACCACCAGTGTAACCAGTGGTGCAGCGAGAACGGGAGGCCCCAGAATGGAAAGGGGATTCAAATCCCCTCCAAAGGGAGATTCAAGGGGGATTTAAATCTGCCCTCCCCTTCAAAGTCTCCCACCCTGCCCTCCCCTGCTGGTTGCACCAGCGGTGTAAGTTGGATAGGATTATGCTGTTAGCCACTTCTTATATAAATTACAGAGCAGCAAGGTATAGACATATCCAAGTAAATAAAATAAAAACAACCCATTTCCTTTTCTGCAAAACCTTTAATTCTCTTTATGCAGTGTTTGGACTACCATCTAGAAGTTTGATTGGTGAGCTAGATATTGTTTCTTTCCAAAAGGTGTGCAAAGGTTTGTGAATATATTCACAAGCTATATTTCTTTACCACTATATTCATAGTGGCATGGAAAACATGTCGTATATATATTTCATACAGTGTTTCATTTTATTTTATTTGTTGTATGAATTAAGATGTAAATCAAGCATGTTGAAATGTACTTTCCAGTGCCGCATACCACATAAGAATGTGCCCCCTGCCCCCAAATCCTGCATCTTTTTTCCTATTGGATACTGGAAAATGTTCCATCTTCTTGCATGATGTACAGTGCCTAGCCCCTAAAAGTGTATAATGGTAACTGTATGCACTTGGAAAACAGTTTGTGTATTGCATTGCTGTATGTTCCCAGTGCAAAACAGCAACTTCTTTGGTGTCTTTGCAAAGCAGATGGTAACGATATAAAGTAGCTTAGGAGAGGAAATGAAGGCTGCTTTCTCCAGCTGCGACGACATGAGAATATTAGGTAGGCAGAATGTAATTTCCCAGACTGGAATCTATCCAGGGAAGCTCTAATCTGCCAAAACATGCCATGAGCCTCTTAATGACCACAAGTAATCACAGTTTTGGATTTACATTTCATCAGAGTGATGGCATCTCTAGCAGCACAGTGTTCTATTTAGCTGACTAAGGTTCACAGGTTTTCTAATCCGAATGTAGCTGCAGTTGCTGTGCACTGTTCAGATACAGAAAGGTGGTTGGGCACTATAGTAAACTTGGATTATAGGTCTTAGATTCTTTACACTGTTACTGTCAGTGCTTTTTTTGAAGCATAGTCGCATACACATATGAAGGTGGGGAAACAATCATATGCACCGGTATTGAAGCTAATGGCATGACTTGAGACCAACTTGGCAGTTCACTGAAACCTTCACTAACGTGCTCAGAAAACCAAACAGTGTTTGAACTGGGTCTCTCTGAATTATCACAGAAGACAGAGACAATAGTTAGGCGTACAGCCAATGTGACTGCATGAGACACAGACAACAAAAACAGAGGGGTTGTGGTGTGTCCTTGGCATTGGTTTGCCCTACGGATCAAGATTACCTGTCCTTTTCTGCATAGCTTGAGATTGTGGTACTGCAGGGGTCATGACATGTTAATAAATACATGTAACTCAGTGCAGAACTTGAACTTCAGGCTACAATATGTTACTGCGTACTGGGTGCTAGTTAGTTTCCCGACATGATTCAAGGTGCTGGTTTTGACCTTTAAAGCCCTATAAGTGGAGGTGTTGGTTTTCATTGAATATAAGAGGATTGCATCAGCCTAAGTCTTACTGATCGCAATGGGCTTACTTCGGAGTAAAATAAATAACACCATTTTCAAACACTTCTACCTATAAGTAGCCTTACCAGTGCCTAGATCATTAGGAGAAGGAATGTGAGCAGGTGTAACTTGTTAAATCCTTAGAGCACAATCCTAGGCATGTCTACATGCCTAGGATTGTGCTCTAAGGCAGAGGTTCCCAAACTCCTGGGAAGAGCCTCTGCTGCCCTGAGTGGCAGCGGGGCTTTCCCAGGAGTAGTTACGACGCATCCAGGAATGCTCCGCCGCGTCCAGTATCACGCTGCCGCCGCCACCACCACCACCACCGTGGACAGAAAGTGTCTATTTTGCCTTCGTTGGTGACTGTGGAGGTTTTGCTGGGGGGGGGGAGCCTGCGGACCCCTCTGCAGGCCTCCCCAAGCGTCGGAGCGGCCCTCCGACGCGATTGCAACCCACTTCCAGTTTTACAGCGAAACCAGTAGTGGGTCGCGATTGCATCGGAGGGCTGCTCCAACGCTTGGGGAGGCCTGCAGAGGGGTCCACAGGCTCCCCACACATCCTGCAGGACCTCCACAGCCACCAAAGAAGGTAAAACAGGCACTTTTCGTCCGTGGCGGTGGCAGCGCGATCTTGGACGTGCTGTCAACATCACTGCAGGTCGCCACACCCCTTGAGGGTGTAGCGACCCTTTGTTCCCAGCTGGGGCATCGCGACGCCCCGGCTTGGGAACCTCTGCTCTAAGGGCTTAACAAGCTACACCTGGCCACATTCCTTCTCCTAAAGGTCTAGCACTCTGTCCCGGTATGGATCTAGTAATGCTACCTATAAGACTTGGCACCAGGGAATGTGAGGAGCCGTCTTCTCCCATAAGAACCTGCCCATCTCCTAAGGTCAGCTGACAGTGCCCTGCTGTGTTTGCCACCCCCAGTGGAAGCCAGGCGTTGAATTTCTATTTTGAACATGAACAGTTTCAGAGCTGTTTATAAACCAAATCATGTTTTGTAAGGTGTCTATCCTTAGTTAGAAGTAAGCGACCAACTGAAGCTTGATCCATCTGTAAAGCACTTGCATTTATATTTAGCAATGTAACTCCGCAGTTACAAATCCAAGTGTACCTTTTTAACAGATTTAAACTGATCTGTCATTCATCTGTCGGTAAGGGATACGTTAATTTGAATTCATTGAATCCTTTGCAGCGTTTATTGGCCATGCAGTTTGCTCAGGTGTATGTTTTTTTAATACCTGAAATGTTTTTTTCAATAGGACTAAAGTGCATCAGACTTTGAATTCACACAGGGAACAAATCTATGCCATTTTTTACAGAGTCACTTTCCTCCTCTCAAATGTTCTTTTTGAAACGTCTCTCCCACCTGGGTCTTACGCAATGAAAATGAAAAGCCAAGGAAATCTCTGCGCATTAAAATGCAGAGCAGGGATGAAAAAGCTGAAAAACAGCCCTTGACGGGAGCGTGCGTCAGGAAAGATAAGAATTTCAGATGGATCAGTACCCTTGGGTCTCATCTTTTGGGAAAGGCAGCCAAATGTGCTATTTTTAGCAGCTTTTGAAAGCTGCTGTCTAGAATGATACAACGTGTGAACATATAAACTAGGAAGTAGTATGAAATATGATTATGTGTACACTTTTTGCCTAGTTCGTAAAAAACACACACACAGGGGTTAATACTTTCTATTTTATCCCCTGTGATTAAAATATCATTCTGTTCTTGTTTGTGTTCAGTACCTTGTACATTGGAAACTTGTTCTTTTTGTTATAGTTACAAAGCACCAGTGCTTGAAATTACAGGAGGGCCAAAGGGGGCTTGGCTCTTCTTACCGTTTGTGACAGTCTCCTTGGCTACTGTTTCTAGAAGAATAACAAAAATCTGTGATTTGGCTAACACTGGAGTTATTGTTACTGGTGATTCTTGTGAATTTCATCCACACCCCTCCCCCCCCCCGTTATTTGAACACTGTAAAGCAATACTGAGACACAGAGTACACAAGTGGTGACTTGGCTTAGGAATCTGTTTTAAGATCCATGCGCCTAGTGGTGCTTCTGAGAATTTAGGGCCACATATTTTCGATTGGAGGGGCACAATTCACAGCGATATTCAAAGGATACTTCACCTTCATCAAGGTGAAGTTGCAAAAAAGTAAAAAGCAATGTATTTTAAGGCTGTTACGATTATATTTTGTATGTCATGTTCATCTGCCCAGGTTATTAGCTCAATGCTTTTTTAAAAAAGCATTTTCAGCCTTTGGCACTGTGATGAATGCCCTGTGTTTTCCCTATTTTTCTTTCTTTTTAGACACTTCTAATCCCTGAGAAGCTTCTCTGCTGGTTCAGCAGCCTAAAAGCTGTTGGGGCATCCTTCTGGAGACTGGAGTAGCTTTTGTCCTTTTGTTTGACAAAAGGACATTCCCAGACAGCCATGTGCTGAAAGTGGAGTTGGTCCTTCTCTGTGTCGATAACCAAGCCTCCTGCTGAGATTGGCATGTGCCTACCAATTGAGCCAAACCTGTCTGTCTAAGCAAAGGGGTGGGATGGAGTAGCTGGGTGGGTTCCATTCGCCCAATCAGGTAACCCCATTGAATTGATGCCATCATCAATCAAATTGATGACATGGTTAAACCTTGGTTACTTAAGTTCAAGCAGAGGGATGCTTGTGTCTGCTGTGAAATCTAATGCTGGTTTGCGGAAGGCGCACCCATTTATTTATTTTGCATTTTTATATCTATATTAAATTGGTGATAGAACCTAATGGTATTAATCCATCTGTAATTTAATCTCTGCATCAGACCACATTATGTTTTCTGTTGGGTTAAATTAAAAAAAGACAGAGCTGAATGTCATCGACATCTTGATGACTTTGCATTCTAAATCTCCAGATTGCATATCCTCAATGACTTCATATGGAGTTTTATCAGTTTTGGTGATAACACTGAACCCTGTGGGGAAAGTAGGTCTAACATTATTCCCTCTACCTGCGAGTTGTGCCACGTCACTCAAAAAGGGTGTTAGTTATGCCAATATCAGTCCCTTAGTTCTCACTACATCCCCCAGGGATTGCATCTCACTACATTCCATAGGGGTATGTCCCCACTGCATTAAAGGACACTAGAATGGCTGAGACTGTGATCTTGTACACACTTTCCTGGGAGTAAGCCTATTGAACAGAAAGGGACTTCTGAGTAGTCATGCATAAGATTGCACTGTAAGAGGACTAGGTGCCCCTTGGATTGTTTAGCAAAGATCAGCAGCTGGGGCTACCAAGACAGACTCGGTACTAAAGCTGAAAGCCTAATTAAAATGATTAAGGATGATTGCCTTGCATCATCCAGGTAAACCAGCAGTTCTAATGTAATGCTCAAGAAGTCTCCCCAAGAAACTAGAACCACTTGGATCAAGTGGGTTCATCTAGAGGTAATGATTTTTGGTGTGGGTTGTTTTTTTTAGAGAAGGAGTCCAATAATTCTCTCTTTCAGAAGAGGTGGCATCTTACTACTTTCAAAGCACATTCTTCCCCCAACTCATCGATATTTCTCCATTTGCTTTGAATAAGGTACTGGAAACAATGCATGATGTTATACATGCTGCCTCAAGTACCCTGTCAACATCGGGGAATGAGACAAATAGCCCTTCATCCAAGCACTTGCAGTTAGCCTGAGATTCTGCTAAACCAGCAGTATCCAGATCAAGCCAGAGCTGAACAACTGTATGCTGGTAGTGCCTAGCGAGCACAATCGGCTGCTGAGAGGTTTCCTTTCTGAGCCACCTCAATTCCAGGATAGACATGGAGATAAACATGATTCCCTGCTAATGTCTGTGGATCAAGATGCTGTTAAGGGCTGAGCTACAGGAGGTGATTGAAAAGTTGCTACCTTGGTTTCTGTCCAGTTTGAATTTCTAGTACAGATGTGCCTTGTATAGAGGGTATTCTACTTCTTTGCCCACCCCAACTCTGATTCTTGCACTGCATTTCCTACACTGATAGAAAACCTGTACATAAAAAGATAGTTCTTCATAGTACGGTAATTTGATTCTAGATTGCAACCAGAGATTCTTTCTTTCCACCACCACCCTGTTCCTCGGTTGGTGACTTGAGAGTTATATCAAGCCATTTAAACTGTTCTAGCCATCTGAGCTCCTTGGCCTTTCTTTTCTCCTTTCTGTGTCTACCTTTGTGTCTACGTTTTTCTTTGAAACTGTACTGCTTGAAATGGTTTCCAGCACCCTAGCCACAGCCGGCATGTTTCCTTATATGATACTGGATAAGTAGAATCCTAAAAAGTCATGACTATACGGAGTGCTGGGTGTCTCCAAAAGCAGCAGCTGCATGTGATCATTCATGACCTCAAGGGTGACAGCTCAGGGGCTGGGCTAGCCTGTGCTACAATTTGAGTCTCAGTGATGTTAAGGGAAGATGGAAGGCAATACAGGGCTCCTTGCCTAGTGTCAGCAACTGCCGCCTCACTCCCTGTTCCCTGCTTAACTCTTTTTACTGCATAAACTGGGATTGGAGTGCGGAAAGGTATTCTTGTTGCCACCACCGAAAGCCAGAAAGTCCAGACTAAAGGAGGTAAACTTGAGAAAGCCTCCCTCAGATTAACAGAAAGATCCAAAATGGGGGGGGGGATGGGACGGGGACCCTTTAAAGCCATCATGGGTGATCTGGCAGATGGGGCAACCCACTGCTTTCTGAGTGAACAGAAACCAGGCAGGATAAGAGTAAAAGCAAAATAAGTTTATTAGAGGGTTGAAAGTCAGCACAATGAAGGAAAAGATGCACCGGATAAAAGCAAGGCCCTAGCAAAACGAGCAAACTTGGCAAAACTGTGAACGTTTTTGTGGAAAAGCAATGCATCCCATAACGTGTGTGCGCGTATGTGGGGGAATATGTTTTGCAAATCTGAGTGCAAATCCGAGAGACATAATTAAGGATAAGGCAGGAAACTGGCTCTGATTGATCCACGCTAGTCAGAATACTCTGCTCCCATTGACTGTCAATTGTAGCTGTCAATTGTACCCAGGATGAAGAGCTCTGTAATGAAACCACTATAGGAAGCTGTATTTTGGGAGGTATTACATTATTCTTAATCAGAATAATAAAAGGGGACAGCAAAGGTTGGCAAGGATGCTAAAAATCAAGCGGCAAATAAAAGAAAAATCCCGATTTGACGAACTGGTTACGATCCCTACCCTACATGCTGCTTCAGGATGCTGGTCCTGGTACCCGTGCTTATGGCAGGGTGAGCAGGCAACCCTTCCTGAAGCAACAGATGCTTTTTATGTCAGACCTAGGTACCTATGCAAAGGGGGGGGGGAACGACTCACAGCGCAATCCTATCCAACTTAAACCACCGATGTAACCAGCGGTGCAACGAGAACGGGAGGTCCCAGAATGGAAAGGGGATTTAAATCCCCTCCAAAGGGGGGTTCAAACAGGATTTAAATTCCCTTTCTGTTCTGGGGCCTCCTGTTCTTGCTGCACCGCTGGTTACACCGGTGGTATAAGTTGCATAGGATTGCGTTGTCACTTTTTGTAGCCTGTGGACATTAACTAGGTTTTATCTGTGGGATGGGGGAGGGGGTTCACCTGAGCTCCAAATTTTGCCGCTCTTGGAAATCAGGTGGCTTCACAGTCCAGTGGGCTGGCTCAAAGCTATGTTATCTGTGTACCAGTCAGCTAGGGAAGAAGATGCTCAAACAAACAAATAATGGCATCTGGATGACTTGGCAACCTTTTCCGGATGCTGAGGTATCACAGAAGCCTCTGCGATGCTAGAAAATACCAAAATAGGGGAAATCAGAGATTTTTTTACCACAGTGCTCTGTACCCTGCTGGCACTTAGAAGAATCAGCAAACCTAAGCAGCAAAATATATATTTATAAAGAAATAAAAACCCCAATGTTACATCAGGAAGAAATTCTTGATGGTAAGGGTGGTTTGGAAGTGGTATAGATTGTTGTGGGAGGTGGTGGATTCTCCCTCACTGGAGATCTTCAAGCAGAGGTTCGACAGGTACATGCTGGAGATGCTCGTAAGATGTGATTGGTCTTTTAGAAAAAAATAATGGAGGTATAAATGAGGCAAAGATCTTTGAAAGAGAAGCAACTATGTATTTTGCATGAACTCTCCCATCCGAAACCTATTTCTCTGGAGTAAGTTGGTTAATTGCATTCTTATTAACATCCAGTGTATGATTCCACCATAGGGCCAGTAAAAAAGGGAGTAGGGGCAAGCTACTAGTCATGGTGCTTGCCTGCATCATCTCCATCTTGTGCTGCCTATCAGAGTGAAATCACATGCCTGTTGGGTAGTGTAGAGTTTCAAACAGCTGGACACAGTTTCTGAAACAGGTTTGGGGGCCAACCTCAAACTACTGGTTACATACTGTATTTTGTAGAAAACTGTATATAAGTTTTTTGCAAACCAAACTTGTGGAACTTTGGGGGGACTTTTGTGTGGTGTGCCAAGCATGCAGGCCAGTGATTCACATGACTACACTTCTAATGCTGCCGCTTGTGCCCTTTTTGCAGAATCATGTGAACCCAGCAATGGATTTTACGCAGACTCCTCCAGGAATGCTCGCTCTTGACAACATGCTATATTTTGCCAAACATCACCAGGATGCATATATCCGGGTAAGGGCTCTTTTGTATTGCAGGTGCACAGCATTCGTGGCATCTCCCCCCCCCCCTTGCTTTTTGGGTACATTGTTCTAGGAAAGCAGATGGACTTGTGACATTGCAAGCATCAATTAATTATGGATAGGTGATGCTACAGGGCAAAGAGAACTATTTTTTGATGTAAGCTTTGACAAATGTTATGCAGTGACCCCCCCAAAAAACATTTATTTTCAAAGCTCATATAAATACCATCATGATAGATGGCTTGAAGGCCTGAAGACCTCTTCTTTATGTTTTGACTCCCAAGAAGAAGAAAGCTGATGTGATGGATTTCAATTAGACATGGGGATAAAGGGAAGGCTGATTCATTCTTATACTTTCCTTCTCTCACTTCCTACCCACTTCTTGCCTACACGGCTTGTTTAAAAGGTAGCAGTGAACTATATTTTGTTTCTTTTGCATATTCTTTCTGACACTTTTGCAGAGAATATCTGAGTAACTTCCACAAACTTCCCTAACATACATGAAAGTTGATGAAACAGAGAAGTCTGTATTCCAAAACATAGAAAGTAATCCATTATTCCTAAATATGGGTGGCATACGTCCAGAGAGGGAGATTGTGTTATGCTAATGAAAAAATAAAATTTAAACAGATACAGTAGTCAATTTAGTGGTAAATCTTATTTTTTTTTTTTTTTAAAAATACCAATGTGATGTTTAGGGTGCTTTGGTTAAAAAATGAACTTTAAGTTAAATCAGTAAATCTGCAGCCTTTGCTCAAGTAGGCATAAAACCAAAGCCCCTAAGAGTTTTGTAAAGGGCACCTTGACATCACAGAGAGAGAGAGAGAGAGAGAGAGAGAGAGAGAGAGAGAGATGGCCATTAAGGGTAGCAATGATAGCATAGATCCATAGTGAATGTTAAATGCATCATAAAATAAAATATTAAGGACAGACATATGCAGAAGAGAGCATAGTAGACTTTAAAAAAAACAAGAAGAATCTGATTATACTCTTAAGATTACTTAAAAGGAATGTGTTTAAGAAAAGTTAATTATGTTGTGTAGGTTTGGATTCAGAGTGACCACTAGTTTCAGGGAGGAAAACAAAGCAAGGGAGCTGAGATTGCATTCCTAGTGGAGGCGTCTTAAAAGGTGGCTCAGCAGGTACTTGAGTTGTGACTGGCGACAGTGCTCAATGGGAAAGGTGTGGGGAAAGAGGGGAGAAGCCTGGAAAAGAAGAGAGTGGTCCATGACTTATTCTGGCACGGTGGTTCTTGGGTAGTGGTGACCATGGGGGTGGGTGATGCAGCACTAGTGAGCAACTGAGCAGCAACAGAAATAGCAGCATCCGTGGTGGACCCATGGGACCCAGCGTTTGGTAGACAAGATCCCTATAGGACAGGGGTGGCTGACCTTTCAACATGAATGCTCCTGGCCCTTGAATGGTTGTCTAGGTGAGGGCATTTCAGCAGGTGTAGCTGCCAAGATTCTGTCTTCTACACAACTCTTAAGAGCACAGAGGCTCTAATGGTGGAAGGTTGGCCACCCCTGCTATAGGACAACTTAGTTCCCCGAGGTGACAACTCTTGTGGGATGAACTAATCAAGGATTGTTCTTTGTGTCTTGATGGTCCATTCTCAGTTGCAGATGGGTGTCCTCTATTGTTTCTGGCCCTGAGGAGGCTGCAGCAGGGGACTCGATTGCTCTGGAGCCCTGTGATTAACATACCACTGTGTGAATTTGCAGTGACTTGGTGAAGGAAACTAAGGTTGAAGGCACTTCTTTTGTGACCACAGATGGCCTTGTTTATCTCAAAGTCAGGAAGCTGCCTGGGTGTGTCCTTGTTTGAATTTGCTGACCAAGCAAGGTGAGGCTGGCTGGTCATGGAATTTTCCAAAGACAAGGCTTTTCATAGGGTAGCCAGCAAGGGGTTTGGTTCAATGAACTAGAACAGCGTTTCTCAAAGTCTTACAGGGGAGTTTTCTTCCCTGTAAGTATTTGTAGGGGCGGGGAGATGGTGACGACGGCGCTCCAGGGTTGCACCACTGCCAGGGCCAAAAGGGGCATTTTTAGTCCTACCAGGGGTCGCGTGACCCTCCAGAAGGTGCATGGGATGTGGGCCCCCCAGCAGGCCTCCTCAAGCCTCAGAATGGTTCCCCGAGGTGACTGAAACCCACTTCTGGGTTTTGTCAAAAAGCCGGAAGTGGGCTTCAATTGCCTCGGGGAGCCATTCTGAGACTTGGGAGAGGCCCTCTGGAGGGGCATGCGCCTTCTGTAGGATGATGCAATCCCTGGTAAGTCTAAAAATGCCACCGCCAGCACAATCCTGGAGCGCTGTCATCTTCATCAGTGAACGCAACACCCCTTAAGGGGGCAGCGCCAGCTCCCGCCTGATGTGGTGGGTCACAACCCACCACTTTGAGAACCCCTGAACTTGAGGGTGCCCTATGCTGCAAGGACATGTGGGACCATCAGCCTGAACAAGCAATATGAGACTGGCCTTGGTCATGCTTGCCTGGCATGCACTCAGCACCATGTACATGTATAGGCAACAGAGGAGTTTAAAAAGCAGTTTGGGAGTGCCACCTTTAGAGGAAGAAAAACTGAGAATATTTTGTATGTGCCTAGGCATGCTCACACACTGGATTCTGGCCACAGATGTTAACTTTTTTATTGGAATTTGGATCTGTTCTCAAATAGATTTGTAGCTGGTGGAGTAGTAATGATAACTTCTGGAGGGATCATTTCTTGAGTAGCTCACAAAATCTGAGACAAGCTCTTGTTGCCTTCCTGAGCTACTGTTGAATATTTCTTGCTCCTGTCTTACCATATTTTGAAAGCAGCATTTTCAAAATGCTGTCATTTCTGTCCCAGCCAGAATGTAATTGGCTGTAGGAAGCCTCAGCACTGCTTGCGAAGCAAACCAGCAAGGCCCTCCTATTCCAATCTGCCCAATAATAGCCTGGCATGTCATGTGGGGGGCGGGGGCGGGAAGGAACTGTGCAAGGCCACCTGCATTCATGGATGGACCTTCAGAGGTATGAACATCCCAGGCCATATGTCCATTGCCTGAGAGCTTGCAACGATGAGTGCTGGGGAAAGCTGCAAGGTCCCGGTGCTGGTCAGGTCTCTTCACCTGGCGATGGCGGGCAGCAAAGTATCGCTAGAGCTGGACAGCTGCTGGTTGTCTCATTGGCTGGAGTGGATACCAGATGTGTGATAGCTGCACATTCACTACCAATAATAGTGACATTGGACTACAAACAGAGCCCTGAAAACTAACGTGTTCATAAAGATTCTGTACTTGCATTTCTAATCCAGATTTGTCTGCAATTACACGTGGGTTTTTGCCTGAACGTTATCTTTACACATGCATTTCAACTTCTTGGAGTATATTATTGCCAAAATTGTTCCAGATATTTACAGTGGAGGGGTAGGGTGTTAAGTGGCATTTAAACAAATGAACCTGCCCTGGTTTTTATAGCAGTTTAGGATCAATAGTTGTTATAATTTCTATAGAATGTTTAAGAGGACAAAGTTCTTTTACCTTTCTTCGGTAATTTGTCAAGGAACGTACATTGCATTGAGTCTGAAATCGAATGTCAGGGGATGTTATTATTTCTTACTGTTCTCACTCACAAGAAAGAATGTTTTATTTCCTGTTGTGCGAGTGCCACAAAATCTGGAATGTGTACAGAGTTGAAATATAAAGCTCAGAGTCTTTCAGCCCAGGCTTTTGAGGCGCTTGCCTTGCCTCAAGGGGCACCCCTTGTTCCAATGCATGCAATGCATTTCTCTTGCATCTACCCGCACTGAGGTTCAGCCATCTGTTCAAGTGGGTGAATGTGCAGGAGGAGCCTAGGACTTGGAAGAGAGCTTGGAGTCAGAACTGGGTCTGCATGGTGAGGGTATGGGGAAGATGAGGAGAGGGGCTGTAGCTCAGTGGTAGAGCACATGCTTTGCATGTAGACCGTCCCGGGTTCAATCCTTGGTATTTCCAGGTAGAGCTTAGGAAAGACCCTGTCTGAAACCCTGGAGAGCCACTGCCAGCTAGTGTAAACAGTCCTGGGCTAGATGAACCAGTGGTCTGACCCAGTAGAAGGCAACTTCATATGTACTTGAAGGAAGAGACAGAAGTGAGGAGGAAGCAAAGCTGGCTTGAGGTTGCACAAGTCCCGCACCTTGATGAACTTCCTATTAAACGAAGAGCAAAAGCTTTTTCTTAACCCTCTTGTGTGTTGATTCGTCCACTCTCTTCCTGCATCACAGGGCATGTTTTTGCCAGTGGCCCTTTTCATTCTCTGGCCTGTTAGCATTGTTGAAGCATTGCCCTTCCACAATGAACTGGAAGTGACTCTTATCACTGTGGTTTCACACCACGCTTAATAAATCCCATTTAGCTCCATTGAGTCCTTGGAGGTACGGCCGAAAAGAAATGGTTAAAAAAAAGGGCTTCCCCAAATTCTCTGGAAATTTTTTTGTGGAAAGTAGACAGATGAAACTATTTTTTTAAAACAATTTTCAGAGTTCTAGGGTCACCCCACTGACCCCCCCCAGAGGAGCAAAGATCACTGTTTTTAGGGAAAATGAGGCCCCGGAATTGGGGGCAGGGCACCCCCTCCTCACTGAAATTAAAAATGAAACTCTGGCTTCGTTTTCATGGCCAGGGCCCTGGCTTTTGAATCCACCTTGTTTGGAGCACCTCAGGTGCAGGGGAGCAGCTGTACACAGCTGTAAACATGCGCAACATCAGGCGTACCTCAAAGGACTCAACGGGACTTAATGGGTGGCAGAATTGGCCTATATAGACCTGCACTCACAACTAAAGCTGCAGGATTTCAAGGATTTGAAGGGTCATAAAAAAAACCCTTGAATGAAGGGACTTGAAACTTGAGGTACACTTAGGTGAGACATCCCCCTAAACACCCCTAAAGCCCTGGAGCTGTCTGTTAAACACAACTATGTGTTTGCTTGAAATCTTGTGTTGTCAGGTCCATGCTTTACATAGGAATGAATGGACGAATTGGGTTAGCCTTAAGTCCCGTTGAGTCCCGAAAGCACCGCCTGTGCTCCAGGTGCATGGTACACCTGGGAATTTTTCTGCAGGTGGTTTTTTCTACATGGGGGTCCCTTAGACATGTGGATCACACTGACATTTGGGATTTCTGGGAAAATCATACCGCTGGACCAAATGGGTTTTAATATAACGCTATACCTCTATTAAAATAATCAGTGCCCATCCTCAGTGCATTACAGCACCGGTGATTGCAATCCTGGGTTTATAAAACTTGAACGTTAGTCCAGATACATGTAGTGTGTATTGTCACATTGAAAGCAGGTTTCTTCAAAAGGCCCTTTTTGAACTAGTTACCGAAAAGCCAAATGAGGAAGCCTGCCTGCCTTCCCTCGCTTGATGTACTCTCCGTTTCTGCAGCAGATTAGCTTTCTAAACAGGGCTTTCTAAACAGCACATGCTGTAACCCATGCACTTTGCAAATATTTAAGGCCTTGGGAAAATCTACCACCACCACCCTTTTTTCTTTTTTCTTTTTGGCTTCAAATGTAAAAAGGGTAGCATTCTGGTCAGCTTCAGGCAGTTTTACTGAGTCGTCTGCTTCTGCAATTACTCTCTCCCTCTGTTGCTATGTTTCCCCCTTCAACCTTGCTGTCTGTTACCTCAACATTCTTCTCTCTCCTCCTTGAGCCAAAATATCCAAACAGCAACAGTAGCAGTTTGAACTTGTTAACGTTTTGTTAATGTTTTAATTAGTGCACTTTTACTTTAATATAAAAAAGGAAATGCAAAGACAATCAAGCTGCTTTAAAATGATGGTGCAAAAGGCCTGTTTTTGCATGACGTGTTTTGAGGAGAGGTGCAAACCTGGACATTGCCAACCACATGACTCATTACCTCACAGGCCTGTTCCTCCACCAGGTGAATCGATGGCACATTCCTGGTCCACACTGGACAGGCTGGCACTACAAGTCAGAAAAATCCCAGCTCTAGAATACAAGACACAAGTTTTATGGGTGAAGTAGCCATGTAATTAAATATAAAATTCAAAGAACTCCAGGCACGCACATATAAGTTCTTCAAAAAGCACCACTCATAACAAGCAGCAAAACAATGAGTGCGGAGAAGTCCGATGTTTACAGGAACCGACGTTTCGTCTTATTTCCTAAGACATTATCTAGGTCAGCGGTGGGGAACCTCCGGCCCCAGGGCCGGATCAGGCCCCTGAGGCCATCTGGTCCGGCCCCCGGAGAGATTGCTGGGAGGCCGCCCAACCAGCCCCTAGAGGCTCCGCCGGTTCCGCACATCACTTCCTGAGGCCAGGAGAGGGCCTTTGCATGTCCTCCCCGGCCGCCCCCTCGACCCCTTCTCACCAGGCCGTTGGCCATTTCGCACATGCGTACCACACCGATGAGGGCAAGCTCTTGCCCTCATCGGCATGGTACACCGGAGGTGACGCGCGGACCCGGCAGCGGCTTCGGACGGTGAACGCGGAGCCTCCAGAGGTCGATGGGGGGCGGGGGCAAAAATTAATCAAATAAATAAAAATGCTGCCCGGCCTTACGGCTGGTCTCAAGCAAATTTCTAATATTTAAAACGGCCCTCGCCAGGGAAAAGGTTCCCCGCCCCTGATCTAGGTCAAGACAGCTTGGCTGTTGGGATGGCACTGAAAACCAACTGACAGAAACAGAACTTAAAGGGAAACAACAGGCAGAGCTTAAGAGAGATCTTAAAGGAACATCAGACAGATTCAAAAGGCAAAACACATCTTATAAATCTTGCAACGAAAGCTTTCATGGCCAGCTACTAGACTAAAACGATACCAGGTATCAAGGTATATAAAGCATCTGTCAGTACACTAATCTTATACGGATACAGAATTAACACGTATTGTTCCCTGTATATTTGTGCAATATGGGAAACCATATTTTGTCAATAAATGTTAATTCTTGTTGACGGTTAATAAGATTTTGTGATCTTCTTTTACTAATCTCAATTGCTTCCAGATTCTGGCGCGTTCTGTTGTTCGAATAATTAGCTAGACCAGGGTGGTCCAACGTTTCATACCTCGAGGGCCACATTCGAACTTTGACATGGAACCCGGGGGCCACAAAATGAATTAAATTAATAATTAATAATAATGACCAATGCACACGTAATTAATAATAATGACCACTGCACAAGCAGAACTGTAAGACCCACACTGGAATATTTTTAGTTTTTTACAGAACTAATTGAATTTAAAAAAATCTTGTATCTTCGTTTGCAGCCCAATTCCTACACTTATTTCCTTGGAAGTCAGCCCAGCTTTGTTCAGTAGGGCTTGCTTCGTGGTAGGCATGCTTGGGATTGTAGCTGTGCGTGTGTCCAAAGAAGTTCTTGTTGTTTGGGGCCTGATGAACATTTCAATTTTGTTTCTGCTAATATTTTCATTGCTTTTTTCTTATGAAACTTTTTTTTATCTTGCTGCAATTGCCAGTGCAGAAAAACTGCTCCCTTCAGAGATCTATCAACTTTCACACCACCAAACTGCTGGCCAGAAAAAGAGGAGGTAAAAAAAGGCTGAGGGGAGGAAATTCATAGTAAAGTGAATGGGCAAACTGTTAAGAGGCAAAATAGTTGCAAGTTGATGCCTCTGCTGAAGCCCTAAACTAGTGTTTGAAATAAGTCTTGGGAAGATTGCAGGTGTGTTTGTTTGTGTGTGTGTGTGTGTGGGGGGGGGGTTAATGCAGCTTACCTCTTTCCCTGTTGATGCTTTTTCTGCTGTAAATTGCTCTCCCCTGAGCTGCTCTCCCTCTCTCAAGTGGGACTGCAGATACAGGTACACTTTTATAGAGTAAAAAACACATCTGGAGCCCTGCAAGGGGGGAGCAGCTGGGGGTGGTGAGAGGCTCTCTTGAATATCAAAATAGCTTGTGCAACCTCTCCTCATCTTGTTTCCCTCCGGTCTGAAAGAAAAGGAGTCCCAGCCTCCGCGGCGCTGGAGAGAGCGTTGGGGGGGAGAGGGGGGGAAAGCCACGTGCAGCGAGGCGAGGGGCATCGGGCAGTGCTGCGCACGGATCCAACTGACCAGAAGCACTGCCCCAGCGAGTTTCTCTCCTCTCTCTACCCCAACGTGCAGTTCCCAGTCTGTGCACAGAGGAGATGGAGAAGGAGGGGGGAGAAGGAGCGCCGCCGCGCCTTCTCGTTCCTTTGCCGCCTTAACCGTGTGTGTGTGGGGAGAGAAAAAGTGTGGCTTGTCATGGGAAGGCACCATGGCGCACAGGGCAGTGCACGCCACAGCTGCACCATCAGCTCTTTTGCTTCTCCACATCTCGTTTCCTTCCAGTAGAAAAGGAGTCTCAGTGGGGCTGGAGAGAGCGTTTGGGGGGGGGGAGTGAGGGGGGAAAGCCATGTGCGGCGAGGAGTAGTGCTGCAGGGATCCAACTGAGCTGACCAGAATCACTGCTCCTCCGGGTTTGTCCCCTCTCTCTTATTTTTTTAAAATAGCGACCAGGGAGCTGCAAAACATACCCCCCCGCCCGAAGGCCTCTTCTGCGGCCCGGAGCCGCTCTCGGAGCCCTCTCCCTCCCCCCGCCAAGTAACTCACTACCTCCCGCTTCCCTGAGGATCGGAAAGACCGTCGGCTCCCGAGCGTCTTTTCGATCATCAGGGCAAGGGAGCGTGGGTGGGCGGGCATGCCGGAGAGCGTTATTCGGCTAAAGCGCATGTCCAGCACTCCAAGCAACGATCAGAAAAGCACTCAGAGCCAGCCGAGTGCCTTTCAGATCGTCGCCTGGAGTGCCGGGCATGCGCTTCAGCCAACGAACGCTCTCTGGCATGCCCCGCCCATGCTCCTTTGCCCTGATGATCGGAACGACGCTCGGCTCTTTATGCATGCGGCCCGCGGGCCACGGGTTGGACCACCATGAGCTAGACATTTAGTCTCATTGAACAAAATATTCTCATTGAATTAACATTTATTGACAAAATATGGTTTCCCATATTGCACAAATATACAGGGAACAATACATGTTAATTCTGTATCCGTATAAGATTAGTGTACTGACAGATGCTTTATATACCTTGATACCTGGTATCATTTTAGTCTAGTAGCTGGCCATGAAAGCTTTCGTTGCAAGATTTATAAGATGTGTTTTGCCTTTTGAATCTGTCTGATGTTCCTTTAAGATCTCTGTTAAGCTCTGCCTGTTGTTTCCCTTTAAGTTCCGTTTCTGTCAGTTGGTTTTCAGTGCCATCCCAACAGCCAAGCTGTCTTGACCTAGATAATGTCTTAGGAAATAAGACGAAACGTCGGTTCCTGTAAACATCGGACTTCTCCGCACTCATTGTTTTGCTGCTTGTTATGAGTGGTGCTTTTTGAAGAACTTATACATGTGTGCCTGGAGTTCTTTGAATTTTTTATTTAATTACATGGCTACTTCACCCATAAAACTTGTGTCTTGTATTCTAGTAGCTGGTCATGAAAGCTTTCGTTCTATGATGGAATCCCAGCTCTTTCAACACATGAGGGCAACATACTGGAATGTCTTTCTTTGGCAGTGACATTGTCTAAACTCTGGGACAACTGACTGACAGCCCGATCCTGTCCCCCACCCCCAGTGCCGATGTAGGCATGCCAAAAAAGCGTGCGCTACATCCTGTGGTGGGGGCGATCAGACAGCCTGCAGGAGTTAAGTAAAAACATTTTGTACTTACCTCCAGGTAGGCTGTCTGATCGCCAGTGGATCTCCTTGCTGAGAGGAAAGGGGTGGGGAGGTTTGAAAAGGAGGGGATAAGATCTGGCATGAGCCACTGCCGCCAGATCCACCCATTCCCGGTTCCTCCCCCCTCCCCACTTTGAAACACCCACGTTTTGCCCCATCCCTCCTCCCTGGTTCCTCCTACCACCTGCCCCCACTACTGACTCGCCTGCCCTGGTAGGTGGTGGCCTCGCGTGTTCCCCTGGTGAAGGCCAGAAGATAGGATTGGGCTGTGCGTGAATGATGATCATTCCAAAGAAAAATGATTAGTAAGCAACCATTATCTGTGAAACGTGTGTGTTTTGCAAGAGCTGTTGTTTCAGAAAAATTCTTTGTTTTGCAAACCATGGAGAGATCGAGATTGTAGGGAAGTACCCTGTTTGCTTGTCCACATGGTCCTGGCAAGTTCGTGAACAATATATGGATGTGGGCTCTTTAGAAATGCATTTTTTCATGGGGGTGGGTGAGAACGAAGTTGAAAGCATGTCATGTGGCAAGAGCCTGTGGATTCCACCATCAAAGGTGAATCTTTTGGATATCGTCCATTGATTGGTCTAAAGTTCATTAGGAAGATAAGAGTCTCAGAAAATTGGCAAAAGCATTCCAGTCTTGACTATTTGATCACTCACGGCCACCAAGTAATGCAAAGTTTTTTAGAGTATTGACTCACGCTTTTTGATAGTTTAGCTCAGTTACTCCTTGACTTTTTAATAAATCTTTGAGACATCAGAAATCTTTATTGGAGGAGGAGGAGGAGGAAGAGGTAGTTTGTTTGAGAAGCCATGAAGGTGCAGACAAATGTAACTTCTATGTAGACCATTCAGAACTTAATTAGGTTGAGTCAGTCTGATTGTGCACTGTATATTTCATAACCTGTGCATTTGTTGTATAGAAGGCAGCCTACGCATCCTTCCGCAAGCTCCAGAAAAAGCCTTCTGCCCACTCATGTTATCTTCATCAAAAATGAGTCGTTTGATATGTTGTATGAGCATTTCTGAAGTTCAGCAAGATGCTGATAGTTCTTATTCAGAAATATGTGACTGGAGATACAATTACCTGTAGGAATATGGGTAAGGCTGTAAGACTTTGCCTTTTAAAGAAGTAGAAAAGGAAAAAGTTACTTTCCTCTTCTTATGTCAAGCAATGTTCTGAATACGCTACATTAAGAGGTTGTTATGTTCCCAATCTGTTGTGTGATCACATCTTCACTGGGTATTTTCTTTTTGGCTTCTCTTATCCTGTTATTTCGCTCTTCCATCTCCTGCAGCCTTTTTTGTGTCTGCTGCTGTTTATTTTGTAGTCTTTAAAAATATTCCCCTCTGTTTTGCAGATTCCTAGGGACTGTTGCCAAGACTATCCAAAGACATTTGGTGCCTGAGATGGAAAATCAACATGGTGCCCTTTGACAGAAAAAAATACTATACTAGATGGCAATTTGCTGCTGTTTGGTAGTGTCTAGGATTGGTTGAGGTAGTTAACTTCATTCTGCATAGGCCATAGTCATAGGGGTGTCGTGAGATGTCCCAGATAGCTCCTCCTACCTGTTCTCTTGGGCACCGCCATCTTGGATCTCATGAGATTTCATGAGATCCAAGATGGCAGCGCCCAGGAGAACAGGTAGGAGGAGCTACCGGGGGCGTCATGAGCCAGGAAGAAGAGGCTGCGGGGCGTCGTGAGTCAGATAAGTTTGGGAATCACTGACTTAGGGGGATAGTTCTACTGCCTCTTACTATTGTTTAGGCTGTTCTCCATATTTTGTGTTAATTTGTTATATCATTTTAAAGATTTATAATACTGGAGTTTAAAGCTTTATTACTTAAGTTTTAATTATTGCTTTTATCTCGTTTAGTTGTCTTGTGAACTCCATTGTTGAAAAGGTGGGGTATATTCTGGAAAAATAAATAAAATGTTTTGCTTTGGGTATGGAAGGAGGAAGGGAATAAGAACAAGGCTTTCTTCTGTACGCTGGCCACTGATGCCAGGGCCCATGTGCCAGCTGGCGTTTAGTCAGCTTAAATGCAATGTCATTTAAGAAGCCAGGAGGAAATGCATTAACTTGTGTCCAAACCCACTATTTTTATAAGCATGGCCCATTTTGTCTTGTTCAGCCTTCCTTGTTCTCTAACACTACTCTTCTTGGTCTTGTCCAATTTATGAGGTTACTCTACAATCTTCTCTGACATTACTTAACAAGTATAAGAAAAATATTAAAACAGCAGAGCACACGTCTGAAGTGATAATGTTCTGTAATCAACAAAGCTGTGGGAGATCGCTGATAGAGATGATGAAACTACCAAGAACACAAATGAATTTTGTTCATGCAGCTGCATATTCATTTTCATGCTCCTTTTAAAACACTTAAAAGAATTCTAATAAAGAATAATTAAAAGTATGGAAGGAACTGGCAAATGTGTTATAAGAGAGTGTGGGTTCACCTAAGGTAGCAGGGGCACTCTGCCGAAGGAGGTGCAATTTCTCCCCAGCGTAAGCCTCCAAGTAGCAGCAGGAGGCTTGGTGCGGCGGGGAGAGCTGCAGCATGCGAAAAATGCATGCTAGGGAAAGCCCTCCCGGCCACCTCAGGCTTCTTACTGTTACGTTGAAGCTCACGTCGGGCCTTCGAACCCAGAAGTGAGTGGGTGGTGACATCGCCACTCACTTCCGAGTTCAGAGCGCCTGCCTTACCCCAGGCGCCCTTTCGCCTCATTCAGCTTCTGTAGGGTAGATCAGGCAAGATTAATCAAATATCTATTCAAGAAGAGAACTTTGGGTGGGAGGTTTTAGGGGGGTCTGGTGCAACGGGTTAAACAGCTGAACCATAAGCTGCCTGAAGATCTGCAGGACAGCAGTTCAAGACGGCCGGATGTCTGTCGGAGAGCTGCTGGCATGCTGAGCTGATAAGCTGCAGAGTCTTTGTGGGGGAGTGAAGCTGCAGCTGCAACACTTGAGTGACAATCAAGGTTGCCTGTGTTATCTGAAGCTGAAGCGTGCTGAGGCGAACACCAGAGAGAGAGCTGGACTGTGAAAGCAACATCTCGAATGAAGGGTTCTATGAAAGACTAGAACGTTATTATATTGTAAAAACCCCTTGAGGTTTAGAACAGCCTGCCCATGTACACCGCCTTGAATAAAGTCAGAGGAGAAATCCAATGACCAGAAAGGCGGTATATAAATACTGTATAATATATTATTATATTATGTAAGGGGAAATGCAGTGATATGGTCGCATGGTATTCTTGCAAACATTTGATAGGGCACCATGTTTCTGCTTGGAGTGCTTCTAGATATTGCTGCATTTTTAAGTTCTAGAAACTGATACTCTGGATCAAGGAAGTACTCGTACTATAAAGCAGCTCTGTATATGTGAACCAGATGCCTACATGATGTACGCCTGGGGTCCCCAAACAATGGTCCGTGGGCCATATCCAGACCACTAATGCATTTTGAGCAGCCCACTGAGAACTTTATTATAGCACGATTATAATTACGTGTACCCCTTCTTCCTCTTCTCTTCTGAACCCCACTCACCACTACAGTGGTTATACTGCAAATGGAACCTGAGATCTTCTGCATGCAAGCATGTGCTCTTGCATTGAGCTATGAGCTCTCTTTTTCAGTCTACTTTCTGTTGTGTTGTGGTGATACAGTAGCCATATTGGATTTTCCAATATGCAGGACACTTTCCAATAGCAGTACAATATCTGACAAATCTAGTACAAATGCTAGTGATTCTTTTCCTTCTGCTCCTTGTCATAGTGTGGACTTGAATAGCCAAAGTAACTGGACATTGCAGGAATAGTTAACAGTGCCTCTATCCTTGCAGCCCCTTTGTCCTATAATTCCTGCTTTAACACCAAATAATACCATTTAATAAGTGTACTGGCTGTGTTTAAGAACAGGTAGGGTGCCTGTGCGCAGGCACATTTGTGTCCACATCTTCCCTTATTCATTTTGATGTTTGCAAGGGCAGTTGAGTATGCAGCTCAAGAGAACATATGTTTTAATTGCATCTCGAAAGCAAAGGTGGAAAAGTGAAAGGTGAAATGCAATTTTAATAGACATTAATGTTAAGCAACAAGTATTGGTTAGTTCATAATTGTGATCTGTGTGGAAGGGCTAAAAGGCCACCAAATATGGCCTCATAGCAAAAGGAACAACTTGCTCATGCTGTTTTTACCATAGAGATTTCGACAGGACTATACCACATACAGTAATATTTCTTGAAATCTAGCCTGCTCTTTAACACTTGTTTGTTTGTTTGTTTGTTTTTTATGTGAGGAGGTGGGGTATTGTATGGGGGAGGCATTCAAACATGCCCTCACAAACCTGAAATGCTACAGACCAAGAAAAGCTGCACCAGATGGTGATAGCATAGCTCAGATTTTGGTGTTTTCACCATCTCCTTATTCCCAGCTCGCGCTTTAGAGGAAAGACTGCAAATTATCAATAAGCTTCTTATTGCTCTAAGTGTTTATTGCTAAGCTCAGTCATGATTTCCTTTTTGTTGTTTTTACCATAGGCTTTCCATGACAGTTTGTGTCTTGTTGTAAAAGTCCGTCTGTAACTTTTTGCCATTTACATCCGTGTAGCTAGCTGTGCTATAATGGCTTCTCCACTCCCCAGAATGAAATCTGTTTTATGTTATGCCTTGTTGCTTGGGCTGTAAATAGGAGTAGATTGGGGAAAGCTGCTTTGCATATTGATTACAAGTGCTATTTGATTTGCAGCGTTGTACATTATAACACAGTTTCTCAACTGCTTCTAGATAATCTTATTGATTGGTGTCACCCTGCCATATGACATGTGCAGACACACTGTCACCATTAAATATTTTACGTGCTCATGAAAACTTAATATATTGGGTTAATATGAGAATCAGCAAATGCAATTGCAAGAGCTATGATATTGCTAAGAGTGGTGCCTTCTTCCCTATCCTTTCATTTTAGTTTCCCTCCTCATTGATTTTTATTACCCGCGTTTATTAGCTGTATCTGAATTGCCAACCAAATAGCATCCTCTGTTACATAGGATTTAATTTTTGTTATATACGAGAGAGAGAGAGAGAGAGAGACTTAATACAGATTTAATTTCAATGATGTTGGATACCAGGGTTGCTTTTTTGGTTGGATCTTTTTATCGCCTCTGTCATTCTTGAGAACTGTTAGTTTTCTACTCTGAACAGCTCTCAAGCAGAAGGGATGACTCATGCAATATGTACTGTGTTTCTGAAGGGAATCTTTAGGAATGTAAAAACAGAAATTGCAGAAAGCGTTTCTTAGGTTACCTGCAGTTCTTTATCCATAGCATTTCACAATTAGGTGTAGTTTAAACTTTATTTATTTATTTTTGGCAGCAAGAAGGGGGAAACAAAAACCTGAAAAACGAAGTGTGTTGATTTCTCTCAGTTGCCCAGTATTAATTTGGACCGCTGAGTTTATGCCGTATTCTCCACTGTGGAAGGCTCAGAACCAGTGACATTTGGCAAGTGTTGCTTTTGAGCAGCCATTTTCTCCTGTGCTGCAGTGTTAGTGACTGCTGCAAGATGCATCAATGAAGTAAAAGACTTGAAATCTGGTTGGCAGAAGTGAAAAGAAACGTTACTGATGTAGCAGCCTTAATTCATCTCCTAATGTCTCCCTGTTAAGTTGCTGTAATATGGAATAAAGGCAAATGTTTTGGGAATTCTTTAGAAACTCTTTATGGGTGTGTTTTTTTTTACGTCCACATTTGTCCCAAGGACTTCAGAGCAGCAGTGTAGTCTCACAACAACCATATCGGGTAGGTTAGGCTGAAAGACAGTGACTTGCCATCATGGACTTCCTAGATAAAAAGAGTAGCATAGTGGCTGATCTGTGAATTGGGATTTCCCTGGTTCGAATCTCCTCTTTGTCATGAACACAGTCAGTAGCCTACATCAAGTCATTCTGTCTGTCGGCACCAGCTCTCTAGCTGCATGATGGGCTAATAACACAGCCCAACAAAAAGTTTTTTTTTTTCCTGGTGCTTCAGAAGTTAGACCCATTCTTGGGTATATTTGGGGCGCTGATTCCAAACACGGCATCAGTTTTGCCCTGTCTGCTCTAGTTTTGGAGATGTGGCAAAGGGAGGATGCTCCCGTGTGAGGAAGCTGCTTGAATCAGCATAATGTGGCTATGCCATATCTCCAGAACTAGAACTGATAGGGCAAAGCTAATGCCATATTTAGAATCAGCACCCCAAATATACCCAAGAATGGGTCGAACTTTTAAGGTATCAAAATGTGTGTTGGGTTGTGTAATACCTGTCTTACAGAATCATTGCAAGGGCTGCATTAAGATAATACATGTGAAGCACTTTGCGTACTCAGAAATGGCTATGCTGCTGCTGATTAACTAATTAATTAACAGCCTAATCCTATAAAACCCAGCCTGCCACCGATGCAGCTGCGCCACTGGAGCACGCACTGCATCCTGCAGGGGAGCAGTCCCGGAGATCTCTTCCAGCTAAGGGGACTTTTGTTCCCTTGCCCCAGAGGTAAGCCTCTGCTGGCTGAAAGGGTCTCCTTGAACCTGTGCCAGCGATTTAGCTGTCGCAAGTCCGAATGGACACAGGAGGGCGGGTTGAGGCCGGGAAGGGGGATGGGATATCAGTGGTGCCCCTGCTGCCAATACTACCTCCTTCCGAGCTTCAATCCATCCCCCGTCCCATCCCTCCCCCTCTCCATCCTGTTCCGCCCACCCACTCCCACTGTCTATGCTGACTTACTGGTGCCAGGGCTCCAGTCTAGGCCGCTGGTGCTCAGCCATGGCCTCTTGCAGCAGCAGCCTGGCCATTCTAAATTGTTGTTGTTGTTCAGTCGTTAAGTCGTGTCCGACCCTTCGTGATCCCATGAACCGTATCCCGCCAGGCCTTCCTGTCCTCCACTATCTTCCTGAGTTCGCTCATTTTCATGTTCGTTGCATCGGTGATGCTGTCTAACCATCTCATCCTTGGCCTTCCCCTTCTCCTTTTGCCTTCAATCTTTCCCAGCATCAGAGTCTTCTCCAGAGAGTCCTCTCTTCGCATTAGGTGGCCAAAATATTTGAGTTTCAGCCTCAGTACCTGTCCTTCCAGGGAACAGTCAGGGTTGATTTCATTTAGAATTGACTGATTTGATCTCCTAGCAGTCCAAGGGACTCTCAGGAGTCTTCTCCAGCACCACAGTTCAAAAGCATCTATTCTTCGGCGCTCAGCCTTCCTTATGGTCCAACTCTCGCAACCATACATTGCTACTGGGAACACCATGGCCCTGACTATACGAACTTTTGTTGGCATGGTGATATCTCTGCTTTTTATTATGCTGTCTAAGTTTGCCATAGCTTTCCTTCCAAGGAGTAAGCGTCTTTTAATTTCATGGCTGCTGTCTCCGTCTGCAGTGATCTTGGAACCCAGAAAAGTAAAATCTGTTACTGCTTCCATTTCTGCCCCTTCTATTTGCCAGGAATTGATGGGACCCGATGCCATGATCTTAGTTTTATTAATGTTGAGTTTCAAGCCAACTTTTGCACTCTCCTCTTTCACTCTCATCAAGAGGCATGTTGCATTTTTGCGACAGCCATAAAGGACCTCGTGCTGAGGAATGATATGAGAATAAACGAACACAGACACACAGACACAGACACACAGACACACACGGAGTGATTAAGGGAAATGAATTTTTGGAGTCATGATAGGGACCAATGAGTATTTTGATACTTAAGGTAAAGGTATCCCCTGACAATTAAGTCCAGTCGTGTCCGACTCTAGGGTGTGGTGCTCATCTCCGTTTCAACGAGAGCAAGCAACGAGCGCCAAGCAACGAGCGCTCACCCCGTCGCGGGGATCGAACTGCCGACCTTTCGATCGACAGCTTATGGTTCAGCGGTTTAACCCGCTGCGCCACCCGCTGGTTGATACTTACAACCCCCCAAATTCTCTCGAGGTTCCTAGTATGTAATCTTTAGTTACTTTTCTTTGTTCTTGCAGGTGTTTCTCTGTGTCACCTGTATTGTTTCTCTGGCAATTTTTGAGTATTCAACAATTCAGTTTGGGCTGAATGTTCCTTTTGTGTGATGTAGCAATTTTAAATAGAGTTCCAAGGTGTCCTGTCTGTTTCCATGCATCCAAACTCTTCCTATGTTTGAGACTTTCATCCTTCTAGACGAGAAGCAAGCACTGTGTGATTTTTCTTGTTGTTGTTTTGTCCAAGCCTTCAAATCTGTTCCACAGAAATAACTTTAAATTCTGTGCATGGGGTAGAAGAACTTTGAGCATTTCCCGTGTCGATTTAAATAAAACCAGATTATTTACAGGTAAAGCACATAAATAGAAAGTGAAGTTGGCAGAAAAATTCCACAAGGAGCGTTATTTTAAATACTTGTTTGTCAAGAAAATTCACAGTGCTTCCAAGGTGCTCTTTGATATGAAAGGGAGAAACAAAAATTCTCTGCATCTGAAATGTTTTGGTCTGTTGGCCAAGTGGCAGTTGCTTGGGACTTAGGCACTCCCCCCCTCCCACATCTGCTTTGGAGAACTGCTAGGAGAGCTTATCACCATGTACAGTTCCTAACGGAAACTTATTCTGAATTATTTTTTAGACCTAGTGTTTTCTTGATTTTAAATATAAAAATGTATACACACCAAGTACCTAACATACATACTGGTTCCGTTCCAGAGATTTGTCCGGAAGTCAGAACACATGTAGGTCAAAATAGCTGGCTCTTGCCGGCTCAGTGCTATTGTGCCTGTGTGAAAGCACCTCAAAAGGACGTACTGCTCATACACAAAAGCGGCAATGTAGCCATAGATAACTTGTGCATGTCTGTAACATGGACCCCTGTAACTCAGGGAGCCAGTGTATTATGTTGACGCAAAATCTATGGTACTCTTTATCTCTTGCTTTTTTTTGCTCAGTGAAACTCTGACCCGAGTCAACCAGACATGACAAAAAACATTGCTTTATCAATGCAAATGGCAAGGTCGAGTTCTCTCTTCTCTGCCCTTAACGTGTAGCTCTGCAAACATCGTGTTTCCCTGTTACCGCTTTCCATTATAGGCTGCCACTGGCATCAGCAACATAGATTTTCATAAATACAAGATATGAGCAAAGGGAGGGGATGTCGAGCGATGGGCAAAATATATGCAAGGGAAGAGAACTGTGGAATGGGGTGTGGGGTCCGAGGGAATGTTTCAGAGTTGTGAATGCCATGTAAGGAAAGCCCCTGACTATTGAAATTCTGATTCACTTGTTTTGTTATTATTTTTAGTAGTACAGATGTCCCCCTCTTAACGGCGGTCTGCCTAACGACCGCCCGGGTATACTATGGGTGGTCCCTTATGTGGCCCATCATTGGTCACTTTCCCTACCTTTGGAATATTGGAAGTTTGAGGCCTCTCTGAAGGCCTGTGCCGGGTCGCACACCTCTCTGGAGGCCTCCAGGCCTCTGCAGACCTCTGAGGGCCTGAGAGCCCTCCGGAGGCCAGGAACAGACCTCCGGAGAGGCGTGTGACCCGAAACAGGCCTCCGGAGAAGCCTCAAACTTCAAAACTTGCAAAGGTAGGGAAAGCGTCTCTTAATGACGTGGCCACTTAATGCCAGGGTTGGGGAAACACATCCCCATCGTTAAGCGGGGGACACTGTATATTGTTTTAGTGGGAGTCAGTTCCTCAACATCCATGAAGGCTACAGACTTATTTGTTTAAGTGACAGCTAGGATACCCAGGGCTCAACTCAAGTCCACCTTCCAAATAGCTATCATGACTAGATGTAGCATTTTGTGCTGCTTCATGTGACCTCAGCCAAGTCAATTTGCAGACGGACTTTGGGCCAAAGCTAAAATTAACAATACAAAACATACCATAAGTTGTAGAAGATTTATGTTAGGTGAGAATGAGTTTGTTTTGAAAGTAATGTTTTCTGCATAACTATAACATTTTGATACCAGTACTCTAAACAAATCTTTCTATCACCAATATCATTTCAAGGCGAATTTCATTTCACTGCAAATATTCCACACAAAAGCCCACACGTTACTTTAGTTTTTTTCTAAAATGCTAATTTGGGAAGCAAGGTGGGATTCAGTGCAGGTGTACATTTCCCCCTTAATGGTTGTATTAGACGCATCTAAAAGGGGCATCATGACTTCTAAAAACATCTTTTAAAAAAGCAGTTACCTTAATGTGTCTAATTTTACCCTTTTGTAGTGGAGTGGCTTTCAGATTGTCTTCTTAGGGAACCTTGAAGCTCTTTGGAAAATGTTTAGGGGATTCCTGAAAGACAATGTTAATTATCTTTCCCTGCAATGCACAGCTGCAGGAGAGTGATGGGTACATTCCGTGGTACAGATCTCACGGGGGAGATGGCTAGATCCAACAGACCTGGATGACAGCCTGTTGTGAACTGAGTGTGTGCCATAGAACACATCTCATGACAGCTGCATAGAGGGTCTTTGGCAGACAAACTGGTGTACAATGAGGCCCCAACGTACGTACCAGTTCCATTCTGGAAGTCTATCCAGAAGTCAGAACATTCGTATCTCGAAAGGGCCACGTCTTGCCAGCCCAGCACTATTGCGCCTGCATGAAAGCACCACATACTGTGTCTACTCAAAAGTGCTGATGCAGCTGTCAGTAACTCAGGGAGCCAATGTATAAAGCGTTCCCTGAAGGAAGTTTGGAAACTACAGCAGTAATGAAATAAACGCATCAGCATTTTGTAACTATGTCAGTGCACCAAAACCAGACACATTTGTTGCTCTCCACATAGGATAGTGAAGTTTCAAGTTTAATTTGCCCTAGGCAAGATAGGACACACTTTTTTTCCAAAGTCATCCCATGTTAATTTTTGAAAAAGATATTATCTTTTGTAAAACAAGCGAAATGATGCCTACTAAACAGCTAAGGGCACACATTTTTTAAACTTTGTTTGTTTGTTTCATTCCAGATTGTCCTAGAAAACAGCAGCCGGGAAGACAAGCATGAATGTCCGTTTGGTCGAAGTAGCATCGAGTTGACAAAGATGCTGTGTGAAATCCTGAAAGTGGGAGAGCTGCGTAAGTCCATGTATTGATAGAAGTCTAGTGAATTATGTCAGTGTTGTAAAATGACATTTTCTTGCCACTTTCTGTTGGTCACCAAAGAGTGAATGGAATGCTTCTCTGAAATGCTATAGCATTATACGCCTTCAAATGTTGCCTACTCAAGACATCATGGCTTGGGCTACCATTTTCATTTCGTTGCCAGATGTGGGTGTAAAAGTGTGAGGTGAGTTTTGCGGCTTATAGTCTCTTAACATAAGAACATAAGAAGAGCCTTGCTGGATCAGGCCAAAGGCCCATCTAGTCCAGCTTCCTGTATTACACAGTGGCCCCACCAGATGCCTCAGGGAGCACAAGAAAACAAGATACTTGTATCCTGTCGCCACTCCCTTGCGCCTGGCACAAAGAAAACCTACTCCTACAACCAGAAGGTTGCTTATCCCCATCATGGCTTGTAAGCTGTGATGGAATTTTCCTCCATAAATCTGTCCAATTCCCTTTTAAAGGCATCCAGGCCAGGTGCCATCACCACCTCCTGTGGCAAGGAGTTCCACAAACCAATTACACGCTGGGTAAAGAAATATTTTCTTTTGTCTGTTTTAATCCTCCCTCCACTCAATTTGAGTGGATGTCCCCTAGTTCTAGTGTTGTGTGAGAGGGAAAAGAACTTCTCTCTATCCACTCTCTCCATCCCATGCATAATTTTATACGTCTCAATCATGTCCCCCCTCAAACGCCTTTTTTCTAGACTGAAGAGCCCCAAACACTGTAGCCTTTCCTCATAAGGTAGATGCCCCAGCCCACTAATCATTTTGGTCGCTCTCTTCTGCACCTTTTCCAGTTCCACTATATCCTTTTTGAGATGCGGAGACCAGAACTGGACGCAATACTCCAGATGTGGCCTTACCGTCGATTTGTACAATGGCATAATAATATTGGCCGTTTTATTCTCAATCCCTTTTTTTAATGATCCCAAGCATGGAATTGGCCTTCTTCACAGCCCCTGCACACTGGGTCGACACTTTCATCGACCTGTCCTCCAGTACCCCAAGATCTCTCTCCTGATCCGTCACAGACAGCTCAGAACCCATGAGCGTGTATGTGAAGTTTTGATTTCTTGCCCCAATGTGCATCACTTTACGCTTACTTACATTGAAACGCATCTGCCATTTTGCTGCCCAATCTCCCAGTTTGGAGAGATCCTTCTGGAGCTCTTCACAATCCCTGCTGGTCTTCACCACCCGGAAAAGTTTAGTGTCGTCCGCAAACTTGGCCACCTCGTTGCTTATCCCCAACTCCAGGTCATTTATGAACAAGTTGAAAAACACCAGTCCCAAGACCGATCCTTGGGGCACACCGCTTTTGACCTCTCGCCATTGTGAAAATTGCCCATTGACACCCACTCTCTGTTTCCTAGTCTTCAACCAGTTCCTAATCCATAGGAGGACCTGCCCCCTTATTCCCTGACTATGGAGTTTTTTCAGGAGCCTTTGATGAGGAACCGTGTCAAACGCCTTCTGAAAATCCAGATATATAATATCCACGGATTCACGGTGATTCTCTTCAGGTGCTTAACAAGACAAAGAGTTTTGATGTAATATCTTCATACGTCGCCTGTTGGTATTATAATTCAGTACGGGATGTTCTTCCAAGCAAGAGTGAGCTAAACCTATACCCACATACCATTGATTGAACACCATGCTGTCAGATGTACTTGCTGAATTTCAGCTAAGAGCTGTTTCTGATGTGCAGAACATTAGCACAGGAGGCATTCCTTCTTGGACTGTACCACTTCACACTGCAGGTGGGCGACAGAGTATATGTTGAATCAGAGGTTGTATTCAGCATAATTTTAAAAGGCACGAGGTATTACTTTCTCCTTGTGAAATATTAAAATGCAAAGTCCTTTTAAAAATGTTTCGACCACTTAATATTTCAAAAGGAGAAGGTAATGCATCATGCCTTTTAAATTATGTAGAATACAACCTCTGATTCAGGCTGTACTGTGTTTCTCTGTCGATATGCAATCACATCTCCCACTTGCAATGTGAAATGGTACAGTCCAGGAAGGAATGCACCCTGTGCTAATTTTCTACACATCAGCATTGGCTCAAATGAAAATGGGCAATCCAGCACCTAGTAGTAAAATTTCTGATTACATTGTATCTGCTCTATATTAATCACCATCAGGTCCTAAAAAGTGTATCCCATGTTCCTGTTGGAGGTGAGGGGGATGGCGGCGAGGAATAGGGCCTTCTCGGTGGTGGCACTCTGATTATGGAATTCCCTCCCCCGAGAATTAAGAACGGCTTCCTCCCCGGAGACCTTCTGGCGGGGCTTCAATACCTTTTTATTCAGGGTGACCTTCGATTGCTGACATGATGGGCTGGTGTTTTTAATGAATTGTAATTTTAATCAGTTTTATGTGATCCATTGGGGTCTGTCTATTTTACTGTTTTATGTTTTTAATGTTTTAACAATTGATATCTGTACTGTTTTGTTTTGTTTTTTTGATGTTTCTAAGCCGCCTTGAGTGCCCTGAGTGCGGGAGAAAGGTGGGATATAAATTCTTTAAATAAATATAAATAAATAAAAATATGTCAATTTAAGAGATTGGAGGGTGTGGAGAAGAGAGAGAAAAGCATGCAAGCCCAGTAACGGCACAATCTAAATGTCAGGGATGTCCCTTTAAGAGCTCAGAGAAGAAAGAAGATATCCAGGCAGGGCTACAGCAATAAAGCATGGGGAACCTTTGCGTCTAGTTCCTCAAAAAGTTGCAGACTTAAATGCGGGGAAACATAATGGGGAGACTTGGTGTGGGGGTCCGCCTTCTAGGCTGGTCATGCAGCCCCCAGATTCCTCTTAGGCAAGGGCTGCCCCGTCACAGCTCTGGCCTCAGTTTAGGCAGAGAAGGAGGTTGAGTCACCCTTAGCCCTTCTCCTGCCTTTTTGCTCCTTTTGCAGGGGTCATGGGCTGCCAGGAGTACAGGACTTGTTGGCTGCCTACCCTCTACTGAGCTCCTCATCGGCCTTGGCAGATTTATTTATTTATTTATTTGAAGAATTTGTATCCCGCCTTTCTCCCAGCAAGGGCACTCAAGGCGGCTTACAATAACAACATTAAAATACACATATACATTAAAATAATTAAAACAATTATGTTTTAATTATACAATCTCTGAGCCTCTTGGCCCCACCCCATCCTTCCTGGTTGCACCGACCCTCCTCCTGAGTAGACCCAACGACCCAGTTGAAGGGGCCGCTAGACCCTTTGTTCGGGCTCGGCCAGCCGTGCTTGTAAGTGTCCCTCCTGATTTGGGTTGGCAGGCATAACCATAGGCGCGGTTCCTGCGAAACCACATCGGGGGCAGTTGTGCCAGGGTGGTTCCCATCGGGGCCGGGGTTGATGGCTACGTCTGGGTAGCCATTGGTATGCCCACGAGGGCCGTGGGAGGCCATGGCGTAGTGAGGTTCCAGTGAAGCCGCAGTGGGGCTGGCCTTGACAGAATTGTCTGTGCTAGAGTCCGGATTGGTGGGCTTGGCCATGGCAGCTGCATCAGGGGGTCACCTCCCCCCGGAGGCTGGGGCTTCGCAGCCTCTGGTAGCGGCTTGACTGCATAGGCAGCCGCTATAAGGTACATCCGGGGGGCGAGTACCCGGACACTTATAATCCCCTGTGAACTAAAGTTGAACACTTCCTAGAGATGCAATAACATCCGGTTGAGCTGTTTTAATTTATGGCCGAGATTAGGCAGTTTAGGGGTAGCTTTCACATCTTTAATAAGCAATATTTTACAGTATTAGTTTTCATTGTATAGAAAAAAATGTATTACACAGTTACCATAGAACAGCAAGATGCCATACAAGCAAAATACATTCCTCCCAAACAAGGTTTGCAGCTTTGATACATCCACAAACAAGGAATTCATCTTATTTGTTGTTCTGAGACTCCCAAGCTTCAGCTGTCACTTTCTGAGAGCACACAGAATGATTCCTTCAATTGACAATAAAAGCTGTATTGTTCCATAAAATCTGCAGTCTTAAACTCATCAGTCAAAATCTAGAGGGCAAAAGTATATCTGACAGTTGATATGTTTAATATTTCAAAATATGCATTAATGCTACCATTGCTCCATCTGTAAAAAAAATCATGGCTAGCCAGTATTGCACTGGAATATCTTGTTTAAAAACAACAACTCTGTTTCTGAGATACATAATTTAAAAGGCATGATGCATTGCTTCCTCCACGTGAAATATTAAATGGTGAAAACTTTCTTAAAGTGCAAAGTTAGTGAATCGCCTTTCAAATATAAAAATGGGCAATCCAGCACATATTAAAGAAATATTTTCACTTGTGATTTTTTTTAAACTGCTCCTATTAAACACCATACGGTACTACAAAACCATATCAAATGATCCTGTAGTTTTCAGTAAAACCCTTTCTATGTCAATGTGTGTCCTTTGTTTTCAGCTTTTTGCAGTTCCATCAATGGTAACATTCTTTGGAAACAGTAGCTTGGTTTTTATGCCTTGATGTCTGAACACTTGAATGCTGGAGGTGTAGTGGCTGATGCCCCTTCTAAATGTTGTGGGTTCAAATCTCAGTTGGCCTCATGGAGGATGCCATATGTAGGCATGGTTTCCCTGGAGAAACCAAAACAAGTGGGTTGCGCTGCTGATCTCATCCTTCCTTCCTTTCTTTAAATAAAACTGTTGTGCTGTAATCAAATGATTTCATGATCCCCCATGAATTGAACTGATACGAAGAACTTTTGCGAGAGTTTGTGTTCAGCTTAGCATCTGTTCTTATATGCCCATATGCCCATATGCCCATACCCAAATTTAAGAGCGACACTATATGTACCGGTAATCTTAAACACATGGTGCATTTATCCTGTCCTCCGTTATGTTGTTAAAGCAGCCATGTAACATGATGTCATTGTGTTCTTCCTCAAGCTACTGCCTGGTGACCAGTAGCCAGTGAAGTGGGGTGTGAGATGGTGGGGTGGTTGTGGCGACGACTGTGTGTTTACCTGTAAGGTAACGTGTCTGTCCTAACATTGTCACAAATGTTTCTTTTGTAACAATGGAAGCATTGCATTTAAACCGGATCTGGTCTGAAGTATTTGACAATGGTTATATCCTAAGGAGCATGAGTGAAACGAAGTTCACACAAGTGAACTTCCCTGCTTCCTCCTCAGCACACTATGCTCTTCCCTGAAAATCTGCTTCAGAGAGTTGAGGGATCCTCTGTAACAAGACTCTATGCGGCACAGAGGGGAGATGGGTGAAGAACCCTACTCTTTGCACAAGTATCTTCCATTTATGGAAGAGATAGTTGGAACACAACCCAGAGTGCTCCTCAAACTGTTTTGTTACATTTATTTATTATTTATTATTTATTTATTTATAGAATTTATACCCCGCCTTTCTCCCACAAGGGCAACCAAGGTGACTTACAATAAAAAACATTAAAATACATATATACATTTAAAATCAAGAATTAAAACAATTAAAACAAACAGCCCCAGTGGGACATCCACATTTACATTTGTTAAAAGCCATTTGTTAAAAAGCCAGCCCGCCATGTCAGACATCAAATGCTGATCTAAATAAAAATGTCTTAAGGCCCCGCCGAAAGGTCTCTAAAGAGGGAGCCGTTCTCAATTCCAGGGGAAGGGAATTCCACAATTGGGGCGCCACTGCCGAGAAGGCCCTGTTCCGCGCCACCATCCCCCTCACCTCCGTCAATGGCGGCACGGTTAACATTTGCATGCCCATTTGCATCAGGGCACTAGATAGAAACCAAACACAAAAGGGGCGGTGCAAATTCCCCCCCCCCCCATTGCAGCCAAGTTCTTGCCAAGCCATTCTTTTGATTTCTCACGGTTGTTAATCACTTTATGAAAGTTAAAAGTTCCTCTCTCTGTAATATTCACAGCTTGGTGTTTACAACCTAATTTGCGAAACTGTTAAGGATAACGGCAAGAGTGGCTGGAGGGTTCTTGAATTGTGGAATAGTGATTGCAGTAGGTAGGCAGGCAGTTTTCGTTTGGCTCAGCCATAACATTCCAGCACCGCAAGCTGCTTTGTACTTAAGGGTATGCCGACATAGTTTTTGAGTGTGTTGAAATAAGACAGATGTTTGATTCTGAATGATCCCCCATCGGTAGCATTTACCTTCTTTTTAAAAGATCTGCACTTAACTTTTATTACAATCCATGCAGGATTATATGACTCATGTTGTTCATAATCTTTAGGCTTTTGTTGAACAAACATCTTCCGGTCCTTTTTTTTTATGTGTGAGGGATTTCATTTAGACGGGCATTTATGGTTAGGCTTGTTCGGTATTTAGCTGTGTTTGTTGACAAAGCAGCTTCTGTAGGCAGGTATATTCCAACAGCTAGGAAGACCAAAAGAAAAAGGAAGCACTATGGTATTATGGGCCCACAGCATCCATTTAGTTTTCTAGGGATAAATGGTAATCTGGCTTGTTGAAAAAGAAATGTTTAATTATGTCTGTATCCCATTGTGGCAGTTGAACCTCCTAACAGTTCGGGGGGGGGGGGGGAGCGGGTGTGGATCCACAGTATTGATAATGTACTGTATTGAACATTGAACATTGGTTCAATAAGGGCACTTAGTCTTCTGGTTCAGTCAAGGCAACCACTAGGAAGAGTTCCCCACAAAGGGTTTACCACATCTATAACCTGTTGTCCTCCTTCAAAGGAGCTCAGGATGTTGTATATGGCTCTGTTCTCCCCCCCCCCATTTCTCACAACAACCCTGTGAAGTCAGTTAGGCTGAGAGATGGAGTGACTGCAAGAGGAATTTTGAGTGCAGTTGTCCCTAAGCCAAGAAAACCATTTCATTATTCATACATATAATTGAGTTCCCTCCCCAAAGTGGCTGAGAGAATCAGGCCCTAATTTTTTTTACTAAGAATTGTTTTTCAACCAAAAAAACTTAACAAAGCAATTTATTAAGCGAAAAAATGGATCCTTGTAACAAAGGGGCTCATAATCTTACCGAGAGAAAATTACAAATGCAACCAGTTCATTTTGGAGAATGACTGGAGTCTTTGAAAGAATCTTCAAGGAAGTGTTACATTTTCCTTCATTGCATTTATCACTCGTTCATTTGGCAACAATTTTAGCTTTGAAATATTAGAAAATTTAACAGGGCATATATTGCTATAGTTCCTTGCCAATAAATCCTTTTGGTTTTGCCCATTAAAAAAATAATATAAATGAGTAATCAGAAGACCTAGAACTACACAGTGAAACTGGCACTGCAATTAGGGCAGGATACTTAACTGCAGGACGCTGATATTCCAGTCCACTTTGGAGTCTCATCTATCAATTCCTTTTCTGCCTAAATGTTCTTGCTAATGAAAGGCTTAAGAAAATTAGCTTCTAACAATTGCACTTTGCTTGCCCTTCTCAAGGATCCATAGATCTTTTTAAGCCATGACCAGAAATAAACTCACAAGCCCTCAGGCTTTTGCAGATTTTAAAGAAATTAACTGAAGTTTCGGTACTGCTGGCTCAGTAAAAAAGAGGTCAGTGTGACATTTTGTTGGACTATATCTTGCCTTTGTTCTAAATTGTAACAAGGAAGAGATAACCCGGAGGGCCACCTATTCTTGATATTTAAGGCTTTTGTAGTATTTCCTGTATAGGTCAGGCACCATATAATTGGATAAGTTGATATTTAAGGGCATAAACTGTACATATAACTAGAAAGACTTTACATTGTTCTCTGGTCCTAGTACTGCTAAGGCATGATTTACTAATAAGATGAGCAAAAATTCATTCTAGTGACCAAAGGATTTACCCCAACCATCACACACTGGTTTTTGCATGTACCTATTTTATTACCTATTTTATGTTAGCTAGGACTACTGGGAATTTTCCCCAGCATGTGCAGTGCACATGTCTGTGCATATCTAGAACATTTTCCCACTAACTACCTGCAGGTAAGCTGCTTTAATCTGGAAGAAGCAGAGCTTTGGGTTCTGGAGAGGTACTTTCCGATAGGGCAGCGCCGAAAGGGCCCCTAAACGCCCCCCCGCACTTACCGGGACTTGGGGGAGCATTGGGGAGGCCTGCGCGACCCTCTGCAGCCCCCCTGATCTTCGGATCACTGTTTTGCAGCGATCTTCAGGCACTTCCGGTTTTCGTGCTCCCCCAAGTCCCGGTAAGTGTGTGGGGCCGTTTCGGGCACTTTGGAGGCGATGACGATCCCCTGGATCGCCGCCGCCACCATGCTGTCCCCGCCCCTTAAGGGGGCAGGGGACAGCAAAAATTCTCAATGGTGGGTCGTGACCCACAGTTTGAGAACCAGTGCGATAGGGTCTGGCCCCTAGACATCTTATTTTACAAAATTGTAGGTAGGGATTTTTCCCCCCTCACATTCTAAAATGTAAAATTGTTTTCACATTTTCTAGGAGGAAAGAAAAAAGATGTTCCACAATTGCGTTGGGGAGCCAGAAAGATGCTTTCTGTGTTGGTTGTTAAACAAGCAAATTCCTTCACTCCATGTCATCACCAAAATATTATTCAGCCACACTTTACAGTCATAAAGGGGGAGTTATGTTTAATGGCCTAAGTCAAATATGGCAAGATTTCCATTATAAAAATAGTTTCCTGCTCAGGCTTAATTAGAGTTTTGTACAAAAAGGAGGTCTGCTACCAGTCATGAATCTAATGGAAATTCTTTTCTCACTCAATAAGTGTGGAGGAGGACTGAATCATAATAGGGGAGTTTTATTAGCAGGACAATCTTCTCCCTAAAAAAGAATTTTCCATTTTTCACAAGCAAGATGAAATAGCTTTTTTCTTTCTTTCAGGAAAAAAGAAGCTGCCTTGGGGTAGCAATAAGGAGGATTAAGCTGGAAATTGCAAAAGAAAAAAATAGACATTTGTCTCTCATATAGAAGTAATGGAAGCTACCACGTAGCAGGGCTAAATTGAAAACAGATAAAACACTCCTATTTCTCTGCAGGTTTTACACCAGGTAGTAAACGGGTTGCTCTCTGTGAGAGTTTAGGGATTGCAAGCAATGTTTTGAACCCCTTTTAGTCCGTCTTCAGAGTATTTTGTCAGTTGTTTCCTAATTTGCCTGGTTTCTATGGCAAACTTAATTTTTCATTTTAAAAAAAAGTTATCTGTAGAAAAGTGAATGAAAACGGTGGCCCAACTAAGACATGGTGTGAACGTGCCCCCATCCCGTCCCCCATTTCCTTTTCATCATTTTCTGCAAAGGTACTTCAGCATTATGTCCGTATTGGAGCTAGCTAAAGTTTTTAGTTAAGGATCTACAAATACAGTTGCTAGCTAAGGTTTTTAGTTAAGGATCTACAAATGCAGTTGCCACTGGTAAACAAATTTAATTCCGGTAACCAGGTAGGATGTTCCACTGTAAAAGTAATGCATTTTGAAAGCCATCAACAGCAGGAGGAGTCAGAGAATACCTTATCCAGGATTCCCTGTGACCAGGGTGCTGCTGTTGTAGCGTTCTAGGTGTGGGGGACAGAGGTCTTAGGCAGAGACTTTCAGAGAAACCTTGTAGCCGCTGCCCTGGAAAAGAGAAAGGAAGAGGTTGGCATGGCAGGAATCAACGCCTAGTGGTGACATCGGCGGGGTGAATCACAATACAAGCCAAGCCCAGATTTGGATGTTTCAACCTCATCCATCTTCCCACAACAGCTCGATGAATTGCACTTAAATTCCCTCAGCTCTGTAGGAAAGTCTCAGGCTGAACTGCTGTGGATTTACCATACTCTATGCACAGACCTACATTGATTTTTTTTTTCTGGATCTAACATCTAGGAAAAACCTGACTTTCTAGATCAGGTGAAGTTTTTAAATCCCAGGGTCTGTATGCGTTGAAAAAGATGGCCTCTACATAACAGTATGGGTAGGCACAAATCAGGTGTTTAAAATGGATACATGCAGAAATCAGGTTTTGGTGAGTGGGGTAAAACTGTGGGTCACTGCAGTGGGCTTCTGCTCACTTTAGCCTCTGTGGTACTGTAAGCTGGACCAATGAATAGTCTGAATGCATATGGTGCAGTTTTGTTGCTGAATCTGAGCAGATCTGGCCCCTGTGAAAAATTGCCTGGAAGCTACATGAAAGCCGTTTTGAGGAAAAGCAGGAAATATGTGACAAATAAAAAGAATAATTGATGCGGAGTACAAATATTGCTTGCATGGTTCAGAGGAGAGAGTGTTGGAGCTTAGATATGGGAGACTTGAGCTCTCAGGTACCATTCAGATCATGAGGTTCATAAGATTGTATTGTAACCCACCTTGATCCTTGGATATGGCAGAAAATAGATCTGAGCAATGAGTAAGTTGTTGGACAAAAAATAGGGTGTTTAAGGGGACAAAATTGAAAGTTTTATTGGAAGAAACTGGTCAGGAATATTATGTGGAAAGTATTTGTATTGCTGAGTTGTACCTGGAGTAATGTAAACTCCCCTTCATCTATCTTGGGTAATATTTTCTATTCAGGTTCATTCTCTGCCTTCCAAGAGTCAAATTATGTGAAACATAAGAGCAGACATATTATGGATAATTTTTTTTGTCTGTCTTTCTTTGCATTTCCGGCTGTTTTTTAAATACACTGTTCGAAGATTTGTAAGGGGTCTTTAGGATTCAGTTTCTCTGTGTTTCTAATCTTAGGACTAATATTTGCATGTTAATAGGCAATTGAAAAACATTATGTAAATTTTTATAGTGGTGAATATATTATAAAATCAAATGGCCTTTAGGGGTAATTATACCAAGCTGCTATATCAGCCAGGGAGCAAAAGCATCACTGGTGTTTAATATTTCACATAAGTTAGGTATTTAAGGCTTCTGCTTTTATTTAGGCTATTCTTATTTGTAGCTGATAGAATGGTTTGATTTTTCCAGCAATGAATTAATCTATTAAGGCTGTGTGTGTGTGTGTGTGTGTGTGTGTGTGTGTGTGTGTGTGTGTGTGTGTGTGTGTGTGTGTGTGTGTGTGTGTGTGTGTGTGTGTGTGTGTTAAAAATACTGTGCCTTAAGTATTTGAAATAGTTTGAAAGTACACCAGGTGGCAATATTTGTGCTATTAGGAAAAGACTTTTCAAGCAAGCTGTCATTCATAGTTTTTCTCTGTTTCCTGATTTAAAGAACGGGGAGCTGTTCGGCTTTCAAACATGTCTTACAGTCACTTTGCATGTTCTGTCTTCAAATGTAGCAATTAACTTGGAAAAGTACATCTTTGGAGAATTTGAATAGTAGGGCATCTTTTTCCCTACATCAGATTTTCCCTACATCAGACACACACTGCAGATTTCTTACAATGGTGAATAGGATTCTGGCGCTTTCATTCAAACATTTTAAAAAATGCACAACTTTTCCTGATTCTAATCTCGCCTCTTCCGTGAACTCTCTAGAGGTAGCTTTAGGTAAGCCACTCCCTCTCAGCTCCCAAACTGCAATAAGACTTACTTACAGAATTGTTGTAAGGACAAAATTAAGATCATACATGTGAAGTGCTTTGCACGCTCAGAAAACACTAGGTGTTACAGTTCATATAGCACTTTACTCTGGCTATGATTTCAGACATATAGTGAAACCATGGTGTAGCTTGCTGAGCTATACTCTGTACCCCCAGAGGTGTATACAGTGGATCCTTGCTATCCACGGATTTGTCTCACTGCGGATTCTGGATCCGTAGGGGTCCACTTTAAAAACGTTTAAAACTGTCTTGCTCATATCCCTATGCAGCATGGTCCAAGGTCCGACTATATAGGGAGGGAGGCACTAGCAAAATCTACTTTTTAAAAAGTGGGAAACAGCCTTAACCATGGTTAGATGGTTCAGATGAGGCACATAACCATGGCTAACACACCATGGTTTGTGCAACCACTTCAGACCATGGTTTCTTTTCCTGGATTGTGGACAGTCCTTTAACCATGGTTAGTACTCAGATGTAATGCTTCACTATGGTTAAGGTAAACAAAACTATGGCTAATAATTGTTTGCATAGGTGTGTGTGAAGAGAGTCCCACAGTCGCATACCACACATTTCATTCCAGCCTACAACTGTAGAATAGTTTCTTTTTTCTGGTATGTAAAGCTGGGGAGCACCTTAGGTCTCTTCATCAACTTGCACTTGCGACGTCACCATAGTGTACATAGTAGGCGAAGCTTCCTGCCAGCTGTGGGCAGGAAATCACATACTAAATCACAGCAGCATTGTGACTCAGCTCAGCATATGGGTATTTAAGTGGTCCAAGGTACCTCCCAGCAATGTGGACAGATCAAAGTTTTCCACAACGTCAGTATTGCCTTTACTACTCTATTCCATCATGGTGTTCTAGTTATGCAGTAGACCATGTTAAGGCTGGTGTGACTATTTGGTGTAAGGTAAATGGGTTATTGCTTGTTCTTTGTCTACCTAAAAGGGGTTTCCCCCTTGCCCTTTAGATTAAAGCATATTCTTGAAAATCAGTAAACGTGTTCCACGGATTGCAAGTATACAGGTTGATTACCCCTTATCCGGACATCCAAAATCTAGACTATTCCGAAATCCAGAACATTTCTGGGGCTATGACTTTTTTTAAAAAAAAAAGTTTTTCCAGCACCTGGCTGGCATAGCGTAAGGCATGCTGGGGCACAAAAATATTAAAATATTGTATAAAATTACTTCCAGGCTATTTGTATAAGGTGAATATGAGACAAACACATTTTATGTTTACTTGGGTCCCATCCCCAAGATATCTCATATTTATGCAAATATTCCGAAATCCAGACAAATCTGAAATCCAGACAACTTCCTGTACCAAGCAGTCTGGATAAGGGATACTCAACCCTGTATTGAGATTTCATATTCTTTATTCCATTGTAGAAGGACATGCTTCCCACATGGTGAAAGAAAAAAAATAGTTTCTGGCCCTCCCCATTCCCTGCTCCTATTTCTATTTGTCTGACTTGCAGAACTAAATCAAGCAGTGTAAAGGTTTCATTTGAGCCTTATTGCTGAAAAATCTCATAGAGCTAATTTGGCCTGTGGTTTATGAATTTTCAGTGAAAATGTGGAAGAACCAAAATCCTCTCCTATTACCATCTCTGCTTCCAATACACTAAGAAATTTTTATTACAGTTTTCTCAGAAGTCTCACAAGCGTGATCTATTCTGAGAAGATTTATTGCTGTGTACACTCTGTGCGATGTGGTTTAAAGACTGTATATTTAATTTGGAGGTGATGCACCAACCATTTCCAGCCTATTTCAAATACGGGAGAATCTATTCTGTGGACCAGTAAATTCAAATTTTGGTGTATGGAGCACCCTGCTTATCATTCAGAATGATACAGTATCTTTTTAATTATAGCCTCTTTGCTTTGTCAGTACCCAAATTAGCATTTGTAAGGTCAAGTTGAAAAGAGGTGCCAGTTAATCTTGATCTGTGTTATCTCTTGTGTTTAGTCTCTGGGCTGGTTTAGATGACTCAACAAAACATGGTTTGTAAATGTGACACAAAGCAGTGCCCCCCTCTTCTATTCACCCCAGGCACCTGGCAATTCTTAGTTTGTTTTAAACCATAACTCCACATGCCATCCAAACCCTGGAGCTGTAGTTTTACCTGTGGTTTAGAAACCAGAATACGAAACTTGGATTAGATCTCTCATATCCTGGTTTCTAAAACATAGTTTTATATATATAGAATCCATATATTCCGGCTCGTCTCCTTAGGTCATCAAAGAAGGCCCTTTTGCGGGTACCGTCGCCCAGGGAGGTGTGAGGGGCGGCGTCCAGAAATAGGGCTTTCTCAGTAGTGGCACCAACCCTATGGAATTCCCTCCCTCTTGATTTACGTACTGCTCCCTCCCTGGAGATCTTCTGGCGAGGCCTGAAAACTTTCCTGTTTAAGGAAGCCTTCTGAGTCCTTGCCTTTTTTAACATCCTGCTGGCACAGGTGGAGTGCTGCTGCTTTTTTATGCTCCTGTTTTAATTGTAATTTGATGTGTTTTTATTAATTTTAGATGATGTTTTTACTAGCTTTTGTGGATTGTTTTTATTGTTTTAAATGTGATTATTTTTTGTATTATGTATCCCATGTTGTAAGCTGTCTTGGGTCCCTTCGGGGAGAAAGGCGGGGTAAAAATATTGTAAATAAAATAAATAAATAGTTAAACCACATAGCTATTAAGTAAAATCTAAAGTGTTTATGGCCAACAATATAGCACGAACGTAGCATCTCTTTGGGATTACTACAAAAGTATACAATGTATACAAAACAATGTATACAATGTATACAAAACAAAACAATACAAGTAATACAAAAGTATACAATACAAAATACAAAAACAAGCCATAAGCAACCTCCTGGTCAAGCCATAAGCAACCTCCTGGTTTTAGAAGTGGGTTTTCTCTGTGCCAGGTGCAAGGGAGTGTCAACGGGAAACAGGTTATCTTGTTGTCTTGTGTGCTCCCTGAGGCATCTGGTGGGGCCACTGTGTGATACAGGAAGCTGGACTAGATGGGCTTTTGGCCTGATCCAGCAGGGCTCTTCTTATGTTCTTATGTTAAAAGTATACAATGAAAATACTGTAATTTAAAAACACATTTAATACTGCAACGTTTCGTTCATTTCCATGAACTTTTTCAAGCAGAAGAACAGAGCCAGCCGGCAAAAGATGTTAATGGAGTGATCTCCACAACCGGCATATGAAGAAAATTCACAGCTATTGTTTCAGATGTCACTGTGCTGTAATTTAAGCAAACCAGGACATTTGCAATACAGCTCTATGCTAAAGCTGAAGTGGAAAGGAGTTGGGTGTACTAATGTATTCACTTTTTAGAGACAACTGTTAGAAAATCAGAAGCTAAATTGCTTTGACTGGGATCCAAACAACTGGGCAATGAGTTGCCCTTGTCCACATGGGCTATAAACTTGTGTTTCTCAAACAATTTCACATTTTACGTGGAAAAATTTCAAGCAACCTCAGCGACTGGAAAAGTAATGCTCCACATACTTTATGACTGATAGGGGAAGGAAATTTATAAGGTTAACACACGTAATCCTACGCTCAGGGGCGTTGCTGGAGCGTGGCGGAGGGGCGGGGCACCCCCGGGTGACGCGCGCCACCCTTCGGACGCTCCGAGGCCAGCCCGGGAGCCGGCCTTGGAGCGTCCGACCCCGTCGGCGCTCCAGGGCCTTCTGAAAGAAGGCCCAGGCAGCGCGTCCATCCGAGAAATACCCGGATGGACGCGCTGCCTGGGCCTTCTTTTAGAAGGCCCTGGAGCGCCGATGGGGTCGGACGCTCCGAGGCCGGCTCCCGGGCCGGCCTCGGAGCGTCCGGAGGGCGACGCGGGGGGGGAGCCGGGTCGCCCCCCGCGCCGATATCGTAGCGTCACTAGGGTGACGCGCGCCCCCTGCCCCAGGGTGACGCGCGTCCTAGTGACGCTACTGCCTACGCTGAAAGCTCTATTGATTTTTCATAGAAAAATACTGATGCCTGTCCTTCAGTTGTATTTTCTCTCTTTGCTTTCCTAAAACATGACTTACAAAGAGGCCTGCAAAAATGTTCTTGTTTTGAAATCATGGTTGGTCTGTTGGCTTGTGATATTGATTTCTGCCCACCAGCAATAGCATTGTGTGGAATCAAAATGGATTTGAGTGAGAAATCCAGAATGACAGAAGGGGAAGAGTGAGAGGGTTTCTCATCGTGAAAGTAAAAAATTGATTAACCTGTGCCCTTCTAAGGAAAATGTAGGGATCAGCCACTGTGAAAAAGTCAGTTTTATTTCAATGAGCTGTTGTGTTCTTGATCCCAGGTGCTTTCAGAGTGAGCAAATTTATGGAAGTGTGTGTGTGTGTGTGTGTGTGTGTGTGTGTTTCTTTCTCTCCCAGCTAGAGCTATGAATTTTGCCTCATTAATGAAATGCTAGAGCACATCAGTATGCACATTTAAATTGGCTACAGTTTCTGCAATTACTGATAATGGAGGGCTTGAGTGTTTGTGGTCAGAAGCTATGAAAGCTATGAAAGATGCTCCAAACTAAATTTGTTTGGGTTGAGAGTTTTTGTTCTATTTTCATATAAAGATTTCAAATGCTGGATTATAAGAATGGCAGAAGTGATTTGTCATGCTATGGGGAATGCAGTTTTTTTCATATTTATTTAGACTGGAAAACCAGAAAGTGTATGGCTCTTAGAGCTATAAAATTATTGCTGGAATAGTTGAGAGGCTAAAGAGAAAAGTCTCAGATGGAGTTGGATAGATCTGAGGATCTTATAGCTTCTGCTCTGATTCTTAACTGTAGCCCAGTGGTTCCCAGACTTAATCCTGTTGCAGCGCCCTTCCTGCTACAGACATGGAGCTCGGCACCTGGAAGTAATTGGCGATGACGCATGACGTGATGTCACCGCCACTTCTGGGTTGCAAGACCACGGAGCAACCCTGAAAACTACAGTAAGAGGCTCGGGGCAGGCTTTTCAAGGAACAAAAATGGCATGCGTGACGCTTAGCCTGCCGAGATGAGCCTCTGCTCCGTTGTCTTCCACGTCATGTCATGTTCTCACTGCTGAGCGGCTCGGGCAGCGAGCATCCCATGGCGCCCCTGGGGGGCCACCGCAGTGCACCAGGGCACTACGGCGACCAGTTTGGGAAGCACTGCTGTAACCCGTTTTGAGTCGGGGAGAATTCTCTCCACCAGGGCTAGCCAGCTAATGAGACATGGTGAGGCGAGCACCTCAAGCATATTGGGGGGGGGTGTATGTGTGTGTGTCTTGCATCTACCTCTGCTCAATTCTGCCAGCTATCTATATAAGCAAAAATGAAATAAGCAAAACTGAAAATAATTTTCATTTTTATAAACAAATATAAGGCTTATAAGCAAAAATGGATAAGGATATAAGCAAGAATAAAAGCTTTCATGGCCAGCAGTAATCTTCCAAGACTTTAGAATTACGGGTAAAGATGCCATGTAGTTTATTTCAAACAGACCAACGATTTAAAATAACTTCAAAACACTGTGTGGAGAACCAATATAAACAGAGCTCCAGACAGGCATAAAATACATTAAAAATCGGAGGCTGTGGATGTTAAAGATACCGACGTTTTGCTCCGTAGCTCGGAGCTTTTTCTAGGTGCAATCACGAAGATTGAAGATGGTAAGGCAGGTAGAGTGAGATCACCAGTTTAAAAAGACATAAAATCCGGTTTGAGAACACCCAATGTTTGAGAAATGAGGGCAACACAAGACTTTTATGCAATCTGGAGGCTTTGGAAATCAGTAAAAAGTCAACTGGGGACCTTATGAATAGACAACAGGACCTTGCCTTTATTGATAAGATTTGGTTGCCCATTATACGTGGGACAGAGCGCACAGGCACAGAGGATACAGAGAAGGACGTTCCAGGGGTTAAGTGTGGTTGCCTTTAAGCATTTCTGGTTTCAGTTCCATTACAAAGTGGCAGTTTCCCTCGCATTCTGTAGTCTTTTTAAACTGGTGATCTCACTCTACCTGCCTTACCATCTTCAATCTTCGTGATTGCACCTAGAAAAAGCTCCGAGCTACGGAGCAAAACGTCGGTATCTTTAACATCCACAGCCTCCGATTTTTAATGTATTTTATGCCTGTCTGGAGCTCTGTTTATATTGGTTCTCCACACAGTGTTTTGAAGTTATTTTAAATCGTTGGTCTGTTTGAAATAAACTACATGGCATCTTTACCCGTAATTCTAAAGTCTTGGAAGGATATAATCAAAAATGAAAATCAAGAACATGAGTTCAAAATACTAATGTAAACGGAGTGGTATTTGTATCTTTTCTAAAGTACGAGCACCCACAACTGGCTGTAATTAGTGCTCAATAGGGTGGGGCTCTCTTCTTTCTTGTCTTGTTAATACAACCCGAGAAGACATTATCATTTTTTGCAGCAGCATCACATTGCTGATTCAGGCTGGAAACTAGGCATTGTGGGAGCGTTGTGACTGCCTACTAAGACAGCCTGCACCTTCCTCCTAAAGGCCGTGACAGACCGCACGAATCTCGGCTTGTCCCGGACGCCTGAGGAGCTTAGTCGAGGCGTGCTGGGGTGTCTGGTTACCACAGCGGAAGCGAGCGGTCTCCCGATTTCCGGCACGATCGAAAAACTTCCTGGGCCATGTTTGAGGGGGCTGCATCGCGGAGCTACTGCAGCCACCAAGGGGGAGGAGAGTGGCTATCTGCCAATCGGGTGTGTTAGCCAATCACCAAGAAGGCGGGACAAAAGGAGGGACTATTTGCGGGAAGACACTCCTACTCCTCTCGCGCTCGCTCGCCTCGGCGCTCGCTCGTTCGCCTCGGCATGCGGTCTGTCACAGCCTTAAGTAAGCCTTAATGCCACAAAATGCAATTTCTAGAGCTTATATACCCCTGAGGCTGGGCAACGTGGCTGCTTCAAGCGGCGAGCTTGGGGGGGAGGTGGCAAATTGGCAGGTGTACTCCCTGCCTGTTGACCACCTCCCCAGCTTGCTGCCCAGCCAGCTGCTTCATCCTGTGCTATGATCCTCTTCTTGCTCGCTGAGAGGGAGTGAGAAGGAAGAATATTGGAGCAGTGACTCTCATTCTTCCCCAGGGCTGCCTGCTTCCTGGGCTTTGTAAACCGAGGAGGAGGAAGGAATGGGGGAGTGGGATGTGTGCCAAAAAGAGGGGGGACAGCAAACGACACGCTGCTTCAGATGCTTCAGATGCCCAGATGGGTTGGTGCTGGTCACTGCATTGTGAGTTTTCCTGCCCACTGCAAGGAGCAGCCAGGAAGCAGAGTGAAGATGGGGAAACTTGAAATGCAAATGACATCATGTTACACATTTTGTAGTATCAGATGTTACAGGGAGAGGAGAATGTGGACAGCAGCTACACGACTCATTTCAGGTCTAGTTCTGGTCTCGTGTTTTGACTCGCTCTTATGCCCAAGTCCTCCTCAGCAGTTTTCAAATTAGCCAGATTAGGATCCTAATGACATTCAGGGGTGATGGGTTGTTGTTTTTCTCACCATTATTAGGTGGCAGCTGAAAGCAGTTTCATTTTGTAACACCCTTGAAGTTTTAAATCAGTCCAGAAGGAATATTATAACGATAATTTAATATTGCATACTTTTTATTAAACTTGTTTGTATTGATTATATATGTTGTGTTCTGATTGTTAGTCGCCTTGGGCTCATACTCATAAGGAAGGGCAGGCTGTAATTTTAATAAATTAAAAAAAATCAAACTTTATACAGAAGGGAGGAGCAAAACGAGGAGCCTATCGCTTAGCAGTAGTAGCAATGAAAAGCAAGTTAAAAAACAAGGAGCCTCAAAACTGACAGCGTGCTTTGAGCTGATTCATACGTTGCCTTCAGCAGCCTGGAAGCCCCCTGTGCCATGGCTGCTATTCTCATGCTATTTCCAGTGGTGCAATATGAAAAGGAGCCAAATCGTTGTGGGGGTGGCAGCAACATGGTTCTTACCACACATCACCAGCCACCAGTGCCAGGGGATGGTGGTGTGAAAAGTAACCCCAATATCAGCCCTGCCACTGACATGCTATGCTTCCTTCAAACATTGCTGGGAGGCTTTCCATGCTGGCATTGTCATTCATTTTCTCAAAGCAATGATACTTCCACAACTCATGGACAGTGTGATGGCAAAAAAACCCACACAACTTCTCACAGCGCAATCCTGAGGATTGTGACGGCGATGGAACGAGCGTTACGTCGCCGGAAGCAGCCATGAACGTGCTGTAGAGCACGTTTGCAACTATTCTGGAGCAAGGGGGGCCGGCTTCTGCGCCGGCCTCCCTCGCTCCGTCACTGGAATGCCCGAGTGGCCGCCAGAGAAGGCAGGTAAGGATCCAGCGGGGGCGTTTCGGCAGGCGAAGGAGGGGGGCCATTGGCCTAGCCGGCCCAGGATGGGGTGGGGGATGGCGTCGGCCATGTCCTTGTCCCTGCTGGGCTGGCTAGGCCGTTACACAGCCTCCTCTAAAATCCGAGGAGGCCGATAGGGCCAGCCCCGGTTTACACCCAGGGAAGGGGATGAGCATCCCCTTCCACAAGTAGACCTCTGGCCCTGCAGCAGAACGGCCGCCGAGGCTCAGGATCCGGTGGGTGGTCGTGGGCCACCGGCTGGATCCTTACACAGGATTGCGCTGTCACTCTTATTAAGTAAAATATTTCTGTGTTCTTGTGTGAATACATCTGAAGCCTCTGAATTATACAAAAGCAGAGAACACTGTTTAATACTGGTAAAATGATTTTTTTTTCCTGTTTTGCTTTTGCACGTCATTTTCCCCCCGCTATTTCTTGTGGGATTACTAACTGCCTGCTCTTACATTTGCTGGATGCATCTTATTATGTTTGAAGGAACAACGGGCATGCAGAGAGTCTCTTGTTGATCTATTAAAAAAATGCCTGGAGTTACTAAATTAGGACAGACCTGAATTGCGTACTGCTTTTACTCTCGACATTTTCAGTTCCAATTCATATTTCACTAGTTTAGACGTGACAATTTTCATCTTGGATTGCAGCAGATTTAGTGTTACATTATTGAAATGCTTTTTTAAAAAATAAGAAAAGCAAAAGTAAAAAGAAATATATATTGAACCATACTATTTGGTTTCACACAAGTGTCTATTCGAAACAAGAAACTGTACAATTATATAACAGTGTTTGTCCTAAAAACACAGAACCCACTAGAGCAGGGGTTCTCAACCTTTTTCACAAAGTGTACTCCCTGGCAGGTAATTTTTTTTAAGTACCCCTTGTGCCAATTAATTAATTAAATTAATTATTAAAATGTAAAATTTAATCATTAAAATTAGCTTACACTGTTAGCCACCCCTTTTTTTCCAATTTTTGCCACCCATTTTTAATTTTTAAAGAAAATATCACCACAGGTCTCCCATCCAAAGACAAACTAAGGCAATTCCTTCTTAACTTCCTTAAGAAGGCAGAGAACCAGCTCAATCTGCCATAAGAGCTGCCTTCTTTAAATGGAAGTAACAATGTATTCTAAAACCCAGCATATAAATTGAACCAGCCAGTAGGAAAGCACTTAGTTTGCATTCCACTCAAAGCCTTTTGGGAACACAGTCTGCAGGGAGAGAAGGGGTGGTTTTGTTGCACAAGAACAGAGGCGTCGTCTGATGTGGGGCGGTGGGCCCCAGGGCGTAGGGGCGGGAAGGCTCCGGGGGGGGCGGGAGCCTCCTTAACTTTCGTTTTATTTTCGCTTATTTTTGGGTTTTTAAAACGTTTTTTAAAAGGTTTTTAGCGCTAACGGGGCTTCTAACAGTGTATGTATGCTTTGCGCCTACTTATCTTGTTCTAGGACGACGTTCAGGGGCGACGAGCTCCTCCGGGGCTCCCTTGCAGAGTTAACGCATGCGCAGAGCGACGATTGGAAATATCGTCGCTCTCAGAATACGTTAACTCTGCAATTCAAGCGCCCAGGAGCCCCGGAGGAGCTCGTCGCCCCTGAACGTCGTCCTAGAACAAGATAAGTAGGCGCAAAGCATACATACACTGTTAGAAGCCCCGTTAGCGCTAAAAACCTTTAAAACAACGTTAAAAAAACCGAAACTCATTATGCAAATTATTTAATTTGCATAATGGGGCGGCGGGCTTTTCCGCCCCAGTAGCAGGGGCGCCTGGCTACGCCTCTGCACAAGAATCTCTTCTGTTCACTGTCAATTATGTTTCTCTTTTCAGTAAGAAATTAGGCATTAGAGATTTGTAGCCAAAGATTTTATCTGTTATTTTTAATCAATATGTGAATGTTGGTGCGTGCTTGTGGGGGACCCCGGTAGGGGTATCGACAGGGCTGCTTCCGCCCCAAAGGGCTCCCCGGGGGACAGGTCTACCTCCAGCCCGGCGGGCCTACGAACAAGGGTTCCATGGGGGACAGGTCTACCTACAGTCCTGGCCGTCTGTCTTCAGAGTTTCCCGGAGGTCAGGTCAACCTCCCGCCTGGTACTCCGTCCTCCGAGGTTAAGTTTGGAGAGGCCTCAGGAAGCGTTGGGGTTGAGGGGGTTGCTCTCACCCGTCTCCTCTCACCCCAGTCGGCCGGATTGTGAGGAGTCGGGCTGTCGCTCCTCGGTACCAGCCCGCTCGCCAGCTACTTCATCATTGGCCTGCTCCTGTTTTATACCCCTCCAGACCTCCTGTTCCCGCCTCCCTCGGTCCATCCCCCAGCCCCTCAACCAATCCCACCAGGCCTTCCCGTTACCTGACAGGTGGGCTGCCCTATCGGCCATTCCGCCTGCGCCCCCGCCGCAGCTCTCCCGGGGGAGAGTGGGCGTCGGGCCAGCGGCGGAGTCCCCACCCCCAGAGGTTGCGGCCCGGGCGGCTGGGACGCCGTGTCCGCTGTGGTCTTGCCGCGGGGAGGGGAGGAGCTGGTCCCCGCTGTTACCGCTGCCGGTGATGGGCTCGCGGGAGGCTGGGAGAGGTTCGGATGGCCTCTCTTGGGATGAGTCCAGGACGTCGCCTGTCATGCTGCCCTCGCCCTGTTCCCCTGTCGGTCGGGCTGGGGTCAGTGAGTCTGTTGCGGCTCTGTCTGGGCCCTGCTGTCGCCCGGGGTGGTCCGGGAGCAGGCCGGCGGTGGGCCTGCCCCTTTCAGGGGCCCTGCTGTCCGTCCCCCCCAGCCCCGGGGGGTCCGTTGTACTGGGGGGTTGCCCACCGCCGGACAGTGAAATTATCTTCCCTGCCCCTAACGTCGTGTAGTCCTTTTCATTCCTAAACTCTGTGTGTTTAGTTTTTCTCTCACTTCCCTCATAGCACTTGATGACCAACCTAGGAATTACAAGGGGGTCAATTCCATGTCAAACCAATCAACCAATGAAAAATCCATTTTGGAACTTAATGTCATGGATTTTGTTCATTTTTGGTACATTTGTACCTTACCATGAGATGTTTAAAAATATATATATTTCAGATTTTTTTGTCCATCCGTTTTTGAAATATTGAATTTTCAAAATTGCCTAAAAACGCCAAAATTCACTTGTCACCATACCTTCCAACACCATTTACAAGATACCGGTAACTATGAAAGCTACAGATATGGGACATGTGTCATTTTTAAGCGTATGAATAGGGCTTTCATTTGATATACAACATGACACAATTGTAAATTTTTAAGAAATTCAAAAATATTCAAATATTTATTTTGAATTTTTGGAAAATCGGTTTTTTTTAAAAAAACTCAAAAAATCACACTTAAAGGTATATGTCTTGTAGTCAATCAGTAAAAATTTCAAGGTGGTATCTCAATGGCAGGTTCTTGTGTTTTTGGCACCCTGACAAAAAGAGTACTTGATGTGGTATTACCTCATGATGACACAACATCTACACATCCAATTGTTGTACTGGTGCTGGCACTTTTATAAGTAATTAATGTCTAGGTGAGATTGAAGTATTCTGTTTTGTATGAAAGATCTTTAATTTTGCTACCACCAGCAGGGAAAAAAAATTTCCCCAAGGACTTATGTGCAAATTGTACCCCCAAAACACTACCTTCTTACTTATTACTGGGTCTTGTGGGGGCTTTGGGGAGGCCTGGGTGAACCTCTGCAGGCCTCCCCGATGTTCAGTTCGGCAAAAAAACAGCTGTGCCTGAAAAACAGCTGTTTTTCGCCAAACTGAAGATCAGGGAGGCCTGCAGAGGGTCGCGCAGGCCTCCCTGAAGCCCCCACCAGCCCCGGTAAGTAAGAAGGTGGTGTTTTGGGGGTGCAATGTGAACATCATCGATTCTAAGACGCACCCCCTTTTTTTAATTGGTAAATTTAGAAAAAAAGTGCGTCTTAGAATCGAAGAAATACGGTAATTCAACCTGATGGATACGGGCATGAGAGAGGGACGGTTATGAACCTCTACTTTCTTTTAATGGGTTTGTACAAGTTGCATGATCTGCAGCCAGTCTGAGAGACAGGTTTTCATTTTCCATTGTTTTCATTCTTTGTGACCCAAAAAATTTAACACTGGAGAAGTATTAATTAATGTTTTTCACTTTGTGCTGTTTTATTTTAAACTAATACCATCACTGGCAGGTGAGGAGAGAAAACAAGTCCCTCTGGCTTTAAATATCCTCCTAGATATCTCCCAGCAGAATGATGCTGATCGCTTACAAATTAACCCAAGGCCCCAGCTGGGAGGAATTTTTCAACCAGAGTACTCCTATTCGGCTTAATCCATAGGTGAAGAAAAAGAGAGTGTGCTTTCCATTCTCCATCAGTGAAAACTCTCTTTTTATGAAGATGTCGAAGAAGATTAACTTGGTCTACACATTTCGGGGGCTGAAATCACCTGGGTAATGGCATTTTAATGTAGAATACATTCTTTCTCTAGAATCCTCTTGGCAAGGTTTTCCCCCATGATAAATAGGGCCTCCATAAACCTTAAGCTGATGGCTGCATATTGACAAATTACCTCCATTAGTACTTGTATTTTTTTTTCTTTTTTCTCTAAAGACCTTGTACTATGCACACCAAGGTCATAGAACTTTCCCCAGATCCCACTCCATTGCATCTCTCAGGTATTTCTTTCTTTTCCATACCCAAGCTTCCGAATCTTGAGAGACTGACAGTAATGAACATTGCTTTTTAAGGGACAAGTTTACTTATCTTTCCATAGTTTCCTTGTGCTTTTTCCCACGTGCTGGAAAACATATTATTTATAAAGTGTACCTCATTTTGAACACAACGTTGGTGACGTGCATGTGACAGAATCGGGGGACTGATTTGAATATTACCAAAGCCATATGGAAGCTGCCAAAAATATTTCAACACGGTGGCAGATGTCATGTTTGAAATCCCCTGTCGCTTGTGTTCTTCCATTGTGCCCTTCGTAGGACTGGAAATGCTGTTTGTGTGATTGGGAAAGCACATATGCTAAAGGCATTTGTCTACCTCATGGAGTAGACCATCACGAAACAGATTTTTCAGAGCCCTCCATCTAGGAACAAATCAACTTTTGGAAACAGTTTTTAATATTTGCTGAAAGTGCCTTTGTTGGTTTATTTTATTGCTGCTGTTCTTATCATGTATTTAAAATCCCACTCACTGCTCTACCAAAGTATAAAACAGACCGCTCCCTGCCAGAATGGCTTACAATCTAATACGCAAGGAGGAAAGGAGATGGGCAGGGAAGAGGAAAGTAAACAAATACAAGTATAAATTACAATATCATTTGATGGAATGACATGTCCTTGTTCAAACAGGGATGACCCAAAGATGCGACATTGGCAGTTCTGCATGCTTAAACATGCCATCTCTAGCCACAAGCTGTGAGGAGCTTTGGTTTCAGCCATGTTTTTCTTGCTTTCACAATGATGTACAAGGAGAGGAAGAGGATCCAATTTTAAAGTAGAAGGAGCAAGCAGGTGACAGGCATTATACCCTCCCCGTGCCTGCCATTTATCTCCATACAGCCCTTCTCCCCAATTTTTTTTTTCCACCAGCCAGGTTCACTGTCCGAGTTCATCTGAGGAGAAATGTCCTCGGGGGTTAAGCCATAGGTAAGGGACAGTTGAACTGTGCATCCTTTTCACTCTTAAGTCTGCCCCCCCTCCCAGTGATTGGACAAGTTCTACGTCTAAACATACACAGCGGCTGCCATTATGTCTAGTTTTGGCACTGAGGTTCTGCCAGTAAAGAGCACGCGCCTTTTGTCTCTGGTGAAGTCTGACTCATTGATAAATGATTCATCAGTAATGCAAATATCCTGCCCAGAGAGAAGAATGTACCCTAATGGAGTGTTCTACAATGACTCACATAAAACAGGGATCAGTTAACAGATCTGTCTTTCTTTTTTAAGGCTCGAATCTTATTGGTACAGAACATGGCAATCCATCACCCTTTCACTGTGGCTCACGTGCTTCCATTCTATGTGAATCTTTGTAGAATAAAGCAAGAAGACTTGTCTTTTAAAATCATAATGGGTGTATGTTGTTATTGCTTTTGAATCATGGGACTAGTTAAAATTAGCATCTCCTCCTCCATAGTTATTTTGTTCTGCAAACATTCATCTCCAACAGATGTTCTTCCTAGTGCTTAAATTCAACTGACTTGCTGATTTTGGGTTACTTATTAGTTTGGCTATTGTTGAGGAATTCTTGGAATTTTGGATATGGCATAATTTATAGCAAAGTGCACAATACCCTGCATGTACGCTCACAAAAATGAATGAAAATGTTGATACATTTGCCCTAAAGGGATGTTTCACACAATAAAAGGGGAAATAAACTCATACATACCATAGATAGTGTCTTCGCAATCCATGTGTGTGTTTATGTATGTAGGTTATGATAGAAATTGTAAAAAGGCATAAATATTTTTAAATAAATGCATAAAGGTGTGGTTTCTCACAAAGGTTAGTTGCTGACCAGTTCCAGTGTACAGTAATGTGGTGCGTAATATGGGAGCGAATTATTCATGTAAAGGTATTTGCTTGTTATAATTGTTATAATAACATTTGGTGTTTAATTGTATGTAAAATCCTGGAGGCACTCTATCTTAAGTGTTCTAAAGCAGAAAAAGTAGTTTCTATGTAGTGGGCAAAAATGGCACACTAGACACAAAAAGGAGACTTTTTCAGAATGAAGCACTGGAAATTTGTTTTTGTTTTCAGGCAGAAACAGAACTTGGCTGTTCTGAACTCCAGTTATATGCCCTACCAGTATGACCCATCCTTTTTCATTCATGAATGATGAATGAGGGCCTTTAAAAGGGAAATGCTTTCTGTCACTACCTACAGTAGTTGCATTGCAGGGCAGTTGCGAGTTTGTTGGAATACTGATGAGGCCCTTGCAGTGTTTGGCTGGGATGCTTCAGCTGAGAGAGCATTATAGCCTTCCAATATAATCAGATCCTTTAACTATATGGCTTCCTTGATTACTGAACAAGCAAAGTCAAGTTGGAGAGGACAAATGAGTAGCGTGGATAACAGTTGGTTTTTGTAACCAAACCAATTTTTGTTTCCGTGATAGTGAAGTTTGTGCAAAATCATTGTATTCACTGTGAAACATATATCACAGTCACACTGTCACACTTTCAATAGGCTTAACAACTCTCCTTGCCAATCTCCCAACATCTGCATCTTTGGTCACTCACCCAAACTCTTGAACAGTTGCTTGTAAAACAACATGAATTATCATTATTCACGGTGTATATGCCTTGCCTTGAAAAGGAATCATCCTTGCATATCAGCCGAGTGAAATAAAACCTTAAATTGATTTGGAATGTAATATAGTAACCTGTTTCAGAATTGAAATTATGGATCATAACTAGCCTGACTTGCTTTATCTACCAAATGAAGATGTACTGTATATACTTGTCTGAAGGCAGTTTACTTTTTGCAGACCTCTTCCTACAGCCACTACTTCAGTTTAATGCTGGTTCTGCTGGTTTAGCACCAGTGGTTCTATCGGTGTAGGGTTTTTTTTCCTTTTAATTTATTGTTGTTTCGATTGGTGTTTGACAGTCCAAGACAAGGATGACAAGAGATTCCTTCTGGGGAGCAATGATTCCTCCTAAAATATTTGCAACAAAACAAAGAAACTATTCCATTGCAATGTATCGCCCCTTAGCTACCTCACTACAGCTAATGTAGTGTACTATTAGGCTGAGTTCATCCTTCCAGGATGCTAGTATCAGTCAGTCACTAAGCATCAACCTAGCGATCATTCTCTTTTTGGCTTCAAACTCTGCCATCTTTCAGTCATCCTGGCTGGCTCACCTTGTTCCCCACTTGCTTGTCACCTGCTTGAGGCTGTTCATTTTTTTGTTGACAGTTGTCTTTACCTGAGGCCCTGCTTACCTTTTACAGTATTTGGTCCTCAACTGCATGGTAAAGTATTCCCATTGCCCACGCACTACCCAGTAAACACGCAAGTCAGTAATATGGCTGTAAAGGGCCACTTTAACAGGAAGAGAAAGGTTAGGAGACCAGCAGGATTTAAGGCAAAGGTTAAAGCTAACAGCATGCGGGCTTGAAGGCTGGTAGGCAGTAGCGTCACTAGGACACGCGTCACCCTGGGGCAGGGGGCGCGCGTCACCCTAGTGACGCTACGATATCGGCGCGGGGGGGAGGCGACCCGGCTCTTGTAGGAAAGCTTCCTTACATTGGTTCCTTACATTGGTTCCTGCACTAAATTACATGTTTTATTTGTTTTGTTTAGCACACAGGACCAAATTCTTTTATTTGGATCTGTGGGGGGGGGAGTGGACCTGCTAAAGCAGTTCTCTGAGTTTCGGGGGCATACTGTAATGTAGTTAATGTTGCTTTTTTGTTAGCGTGACAATGTTTTCATCTATATTAAAACACACATTGGCAGAGGGCTATTTAACTGTAGAATTTACTTTAATGCATGAAGCTTCACAAAGACTTCAGCAAAGGTGTTTGTACACTGCAAATGTCCTCAAGAAATCTGTAATTTGAAAGCTGCTTTGGTGCTTCAACCTGTTGCTTTGGGTTAGGTTTGATATGAATAAATAAAGTAATTTCTCCCCTGACACTTGACTAATTAGTGTTTGGATAGTGTGCTCGAGATGCAAAGCTTCACATGCTAAGCATTCTAAAGGCATACAACTGTATAAAAGAGGACCACAACTGTATAAATAAGCAGAGTATGGAAAGTTTTGGTTATGAGTATTTTATCATGTTATCCTTCCCTGCTACTTGCTCCTACTTTGTGCTTAGTAGCTGTTAAGTAAGGTGTGAGTACGTGTCTGGTTGGGAGCGTGTGTGTGGTTCCATCAGTGTGTCCCTTTAAACTTTGTCCACAACACACACATACAAGTTGCATTGGTTCATTAGACAATACAGGCAGCTCTCGGTTTGGTTACGTTCATCACATGCATCTCAAACATATGTAATGAAAACCAGCTTTGCCATAGTAAACAGTGGGATTGATATGGGTTGGGGAAAATCAGCGAGCACTCACGTTGACGATTGGTGATTACAGAGGGAGGCTGCTGAGAGTGGGACATTAACTGCCAGGCACTACACCCACTTTGCTCCTTCCTCTTCTTCACCCTACAACACAGATAAAGCAAAGTATGGTGCCCCTCATATTAACAAACCTGGAGATTAATTTTGGAAAACACGCTTGGTTGGAAAACAGACTGAATATGTTGGTGTTTTCAGGCTTTTAATCGAGAGGAAAGGGTACGGCGCATCAGACCTGCATATCTCAATGTATTCTGCAGAAAGTTGCCTTTCAAACTGATACTAATGTTAATTTATGCACAACAGCTCTCTTATAGTTTAGCAAAAAAAAAGGAAGATGATGAAAACTAGAAATACAGGTGCCTCTCATTTTACATGGCGGTTATGTTTTTGAAAAGCAGCGCATATCTCAAAAATACATAAATCAAAAATATTTTTACCACAAGAATGTATGTAAGTGGTACAGGTACAGGGAAAAGTCATATAACTGTCTACATCAGAGGTTCTCAACCTTTTCTGCCTGGGTACTGCCTTCGCGGGCCTTCGGCCAGCCGCGTACCACCAGAAGTAAGTGTTGATGGGTTCGCAGCCATGCCAGAGCTCATAAAGGCAATGTAAGGCATAAGGGAGGGCAAGAGGGCCATTCCTGTGCTTAGAGCCTCGGCAGAGCTCGAGCCACTGCTTTTCGGGCTCCAAGATGGCGGCTGCCATCTTGGCCGGCAGCAGCCCGCGTACCACCAGCCTGTGATCTGCATACCACTAGTGGTACACGTACCACAGGTTGGGAACCTCTGGTCTACCTCACAAAATAAATAGTTCATTTATAACTGCCCTTATTCATTAACCTTATTCATTAATAAGGAAAAAAAACAGACACCTTAAATAAACATTGTTTATTTAAAATCTCTTTTTGAATGTAAATGTAATGTACGTTTACACTGCATTTGAATGTAAAAGTGAATGTAAACGTCACTTATGTTGATGACTGGTGACTTCTGCTTGCTCAAGATGGTATAGGTGGAGGGTTGAGGAGGGAGGCTGCTGGGAGTGGGAGTCATCGACATCTGCTGATGACATCTGTGAGGGAGATAGCTGCCAGCTGAACATGTGGGAGTTTGCAGGAAGTTTGCGTTATTCAAAAAATTGCAGGCATAAATTAGGTTTTGGTATTAATTAAACAAGCACATTCTTCCAAAAAGGTCTAAATCAAACACACGTAAAATGAGAGGAACCTGTATAGCTAAATCCAACTGTCTCAGCCATTCTGCTTATAATTTACAGTGGCCCTGCATGTACTTTTGAAACTTGTCAGACATAGCTACTGGGAAGGAATTTTCTGCTTTGTGAATGAACAGTTTCATCCAAGTGCAGCTCAGAGTTAACCTTAATGAGTATGACACAGCTAGGTTGTTGAATCTTTAGAATGAAACGTATGCTAGATTTCCCCCCATGCCAAGTACCTCTTCTCTTACCATGTGAATCTTTAATTGTTTTGCTTTTTTTCTAGTTCTCATTTCCATCTCACATAGATAGATTTTTAGACTATACCAAAAGCTGATTCAGTCATTCTGCCAGTTCATATATGGTGTGAATATATCAGCAAACAATGTTCAATTGTGTTCTCAAGGAATTTGCCCCTGGGCAGGAGGTTTTGTACAGCCAACCCTCTCTGAATATCTTCCTAGGCAAGAACAGGTTTACAGTAACAGCTGGGCTCCTCAGAAGCCCGGCTGTAGATGAGTGCCTTAAGGACATACTGGTTTTAATTAGTCCCTTGGGCTACCCTGGCCAAGCCATCTCCTCCAGCATCCATTTGGGAAGCTATGTGGGCCATCTCTGAACTCCATAGCTGATGAGATGAGCTGTAGAATCGTTGCAGACATTCCAGCACAAGAGTGAATTGGCTCCTGAATTCACTGTGGATTTAAAAGCTTTCTACTGAAACATAATGTTTAAATTATAAGTGAAGTCAGTGGCTTCCTTCTCCCCCACTGCTTTTCATTAAAAAGAAAAAAAAATCAGGTGGTGTTTCCCCTCAAGCAAAACTTACTAGTTAGACTGGAACCAGTAAGGATCATTTTGGAGGTATGATATTGTTCGGTACTAAATACTAATTTTTGTAACTATACTGGATTTTGAATGCTGAAATACACACACACACACACACACACACACACACACACACACACACACACACACACACACACACACACACACACTTCTTTTTGCACCCAGTTCATGGATCCCTGAAGTCCATCTATGAACTCCAGATGAAGAACCCCTGCAACAGACGTTAACTACCTTTCAGTGAATTTTTGGCACCTGGAAATACCCTTTTGTTGTATAGGATACTCATTTTTAGACCATAACTTTGAATAATTGAAGGCAACATGCGATTTAGAACCATCTCTTTCCTGGCTTGGTTTACTGCCTGCTCATTTGTTTTTTCTTCTTTTGATTCTCCTGCTGCTGCTGCTCACTTGTAAAACCACGCTTCCTTGTTGATTACTGTTGTTTCGGCTGTTTTTTTTTTAAAAAAACAACAGCAATCGCCTTGTATGTTCTCCACAGTCACTTTTAATGTGGATTTTAACAACTGATTTTGGGTGAGGATTGAAATGGGTTGAATAGAGAGGACAGGAAGTGAGCATCACACAAATAGATGTAAAATTGCAGCCTTAATCTATCTATGCTATGTCTGAGGCATCACTTTGGATATAGATGCTGCAGGGATCAGACAGTTATGGGCTCTCTTGCATTGTTATCAGTCAAGTGAGAAGGTGTAAATAAACTAATGTTGATCCCACCTGAACTGCTATCTTGTGGCCAAGTTCATAAATCATATAAATCAATCTCATAGAGCCTTTCAAGAATCCAAAGTATTTATGATGAGACAGATACATTGATTTCCCTGCCAGTAACAATTTGAAAATGGGGACCAGAACCAAGCCACATTGTATCATTCCTTTCCACTTTTTCAAATTTCACTTTTTAAGCAGCAGTTGTATTTGTGTGTGTGTGTGTGTGTGTGTGTGTGTGTGTGTGTGTGTGTGTGTGTGTGTGTGTGTGTGTGTGTGTGTGGGTAGGGGTAGGGGTAGGGGTGTGTTGCTTAAATTGTAGCAAATGCATGCCAGGGAGCTGCATTCAATCAGGACTGTCTATCTCATACCCATTAGTATTTGTGGATGCATATATGCCCTTTATATTTTGCATGCTTCCTGCAACAAACACCAGTGTATCCACTGCTAACACTCGTGTAGCCTTGAACTTCAGAAAAGTGGGTAATTTTCATGTAGGCCTGATGATGCAATTATGTGTCATCTTTTCTAAAAGAATTATTGCTAATTTTTGTTTGACTTCCTGAAAAGGAGCCAGCAGATATTAGGAAAAACACAGTGGGTTGTATCCCAAGAAAGTAAGTCATGACTAAACATCATTGAAATCAATAAGACCAAGGAAGTTGGTACTTGTGTCCCATTGGTTATAATGGAATCTAGTGATGACTAATGTTCTTTTCAGTAAACTTTCTTGAATACAACCCTGTGCAGATATGTGTGACAGTTCGGGACAGTTTGGGAAGTGTATCAGTGAGGTATGCTTCCCAAGCAGTGCAGAATTGCCATATTTACCGCTGACTGAATTGATTATTTTAGCCAATGCCATTTTTTGTGTGTGTGTCAAAGACTACATGACTTACCAAATGAATGTAAGGATGCAGATGAGATGGTACTGGAAGGGAGAGAGATTGGTTCACCTGTTGCTGTCATCATAATAGGGTTGTGGTGGCTTGAGAGAAACCATGACAACAATAATGGCTTTGCTTGCTGCATAGTTGGGTTGGTGGGAGGGAGGCTGCTGTAGTCGTAAAGGGATGTCTGTGTGATATCCAGAGACCGTGTCGTTGATTCAAGCAATAAAGTAAGAGGTAACCTCTGAAGGGAATCGTGGGGTCTATGGACAGGGCTAGAGTGCGTACAAGAGGAGATACCCAAGAGTAACCTGGCCAGGAGAAGAGGTTGTCTAGGTAGGTAGAATCAGCATGGATTTGGAAGAAAGCACTGTAATGAAAAGAGGTGAAGGGGTTTACCCTGAAAGGGAACCAGTGGGGTGAGTTCTGTTTTAGGTCCAATCCTATGCATGCCTACTCAGAAATGTCCCATTATAGTCAATGGTGCTTACTCCCGGGTAAGTGTGGATAGGATTGCAGCTTTAGTACCTTTCTGAAATGTCATGAGACTTTGCTGGCAATTATAGCCTCTTCACTAAAAACTTATACCAAACAAAATCACACTTTTGTTGTTTTTATATTGACATTCTCTAGATCTATATGTCCTGTTTGATAGTAAGAGGCTGTACAGTCATTTTGAAGCTAGCTGAGTAAAACATTCTCCTGTCACCTGGAAAACAAACTCCCTGCATGAAGAGTGGGGGACGGGACGGGACAGAAGCGTAACTTTGATCCACCTGGAATCTTCTTCCTTTTATTTCATGCCATGCTCATAAATCACCTCGTAAATTTACGTCTTGACTCACACTTAACAAAGCAGCTTATCTGTGGATAACTTTTGATCAGTGTGTGATCCAACAATGAGTGTTTCTAGCTTTTGTGTTCTATATTATCAATGTAAAAGAAAAGAGTAGAAGAAATTTAGAAGAAAAATGGGCTTGTGTTTTAAGTAGCTGAACATTTTGTTCCAGTGCACTAAAAATGAACAAATTAAATACTATGCTCCCCTTTTTATGCTCTGACTGTAACAATGCCTCAATGACCTTTCCTGACTTCAGATAATGTCATTCTGAGGTAGGAAAAACCTTCACCAGAATTATTTTCAGTAAGCTGTAGGGAGCTGGCTTTTTAGATTGATGGTAATAATAGCACCTATGTCCACTGTATTCAGCATGTTTTATATAACTGCATACAGTACTCTGTAGTGAGTTGCCTGTGGCGTACATAGAAAACAGTTCTTGTACTAGGAAGATTCTCAGTTATGGTACCACCTAATCATTCACCTAATTTTGAACTGTGGTGCTGGAGAAGACTCCTGAGAGTCCCTTGGACTGCTAGGAGATCAAATCAGTCAATCCTAAATGAAATCAACCCTGACTGTTCCCTGGAAGGACAGATACTAAGGCTGAAACTCAAATATTTTGGCCACCTAATGCAAAGAGAGGACTCTCTGGAGAAGATTCTGATGCTGGGAAAAATTGAAGGCAAAAGGAGAAGGGGAAGACAAAGGATGAGATGGTTAGACAGCATCACCGATGCAACGAACATGAAAATGAGCGAACTCAGGAAGATAGTGGAGGACAGGAAGGCCTGGCGGGATATGGTTCATGGGATCACGAAGGGTCGGACACGACTTAACGACTGAACAACAACAACAATCATTCATACTCTCCTAAAAGAAACTTATGCCTATTCTTTAGATTGCCATCATTTGAGACTTTCTTCTGTTATTGATAAAAATTCCTCAGAAAGCCATTTGTTACATTTTTATTGTACCCTTTTTTCCAATGACCTATGAGCCTCTCACATTGGGGCTTCCATGCCGTAAGACATGTTTGTGGCACCCGGAGAGTAAGCGGCACCGGCGGAAAGGCTTGCGCCGCTCCCCCGGGGCCGCAAAACGGTGCAGCACCACTGCGGGAAGGTAATTGCTGGTGTGCATTTGAGGAGGCCCATCAGGGCAGCTGGCACGTAAATGTCCCTTTACCCCGAGGAGGCTGCCAGCTGTGCCCAGGCAGGCCCAATCCTGCACAGGATGCGGCGGACACCTTATGTGCGCCGCTGCATCCTGCTAGACAGGATTGTGCTGTTACTTTGTGTTTCATTGAATTTGTGACTGCTTTGACATTTCTATTGGTATATGTTAATTGTATACAAAGTAATTCAGCTATAATCATTTTTGCATGTGATTATTTCAATTTCAGGTTGCTGGACTAAAGTTAAATTGTAATGCTTTTAAGCTTCATGTTCTTTTTGGTTAAACAAATGTTCAATTTCAAATCGACAGGCTTTATAAATTATCATTTTAAAAGGAACATTTGAGTTTCTGTTTCAACATTTGAAGTGTTGTTTCAAATTTTGACATTAGTATTGTGGTACTTTAGTTTTCAAATTTAAAGGTTCGAGTGGTTTGTACCACTTCCAATAATTCCTTACTTAGGAACATTGTGCATTATTTCAGCTCAAGCTCAAGGCTTGCTGGACTCATTGTGACATCAGAGAAATTTCAGCCAATGGCAGTGTTCACACTTGGGTAAGAATTATATACACTGTGACATCAGAAGGCTGTTTGCAGACCCTAAGTACAGTACATTGAAATAGCTGATTAGGTTTCACTGAGTTTATGGTAGATCTGTACAACTGAAGGCCCATCATCCTACACATTGTGGTCCATTGGGTTTTGTTGCTGCCTAGGACTGCCAAAACAAGTGGTTTGTTGGGCGTTGATTGATAGGTTAAAATAGATTAAAATATGTGGCTAATGGGGTTGCATTCAGTGTGGTGAAGTTGTACAGACCTACTTTATGTGCACACTGTCAAGAGTAAAAGCACAAAAAGGACAGCGAGATTCCTTAGAGACTTTTAGCAATGCATGCAAAGGGTGGTTTGGATGAACCACCCCTGTTCATGTTTAGGGAAACTCTTGTGAAAGTAAGACGAGGGGCCAGGATGTGCACGCATTGTGGGTGTGCATGTCAGTAAACGCATGAGCTCAGCTGCTGACTAGATAGAAGTGTCATCAAAATGCGCCATAGCTCTTAGACTTGGATGACTGTCCAGCAGATGGGTGTTCCACAACTTGTGCCTGCAGTTTAAATAAAGTAGTAGGGGTGTGGGTGTGGGTGTGGCTTTTCCCCTCCTTGCAACAAGTCAAATGTGTGTATGAGATGGCGCAACCCATCTCTAGCAGGGATAGTCTGCTTTGGTGTCCAGCCTTAGCAGAGTTCTGCTCTCAGTTGTTGAATGCTGAGACGGATGTATTCTAAACGGGCAAGGGCAAGGCCAGAACAAGCAGATCAAGAGACAAAAGCCTGAGACATAGTCCGGGTCAAGCCGAGTTTCAGAGGAGACAGTGTGGTAAAGCAAGAGGAGGTGGTGGCTGCTGACGGATTGCTCAGACTGATGGGCCAGCTCTGAGATCTATTGAGCTGGGTTTAGCGGCTAAATAATTGTCCCCATGGGCTAAACTTTAGCCCATGGGGACAACTGACAATTATTGCAGCCCAGGTAGCACTCTTGCCAGCTGGGTTTTCAAGGTACTCAGAGCACTGTTAGTGCAGGATGATAACAGTATTATAATAATGCTTAATATTTGTTTAGTGCTTTCTGAGTGTGCAAAGTGCTTCACATGTGTTACCTTGATGCCTTGCAAGGGGCCCAATCCTATCCAACTTTCCAGCGCCGATGCAGCCCTGAGGTAAGGGAACAAACATTCCTTTACCTTGAGAAGGATTCCATGACTGTCCCCTCACTGCAGAATGCAACGCACGCTCCGTTGGTGTGGTTGCATCAGTGCTGGAAAGTTGGATAGGATTGGGCCCCATTGTAGTAGTATTCCCATATTGCAGCTGGGAAGCTGAGGCTGAATGGCTTGCTTAAGGTCACCCAGTAAGTTTGTTAGAGGCAAGGTTCAAACTGCCAAAACAGTCTCTTAGCCACTACACTACAAGGTGGATGCAACCAGCTTTCACAAGCGCCAACAATTCCAGATTATAAATAAGAATCTTTTTGGACAGGATCTATTTAGACACAATCATCTGAAGATCAGTTAGCAAAACATTGGTGTCCTCCTGAGGTTCTTTATCTTATTGCTAGTACTGGCATTGTTAATAACATAATGTCTGGAACTTGAAAGTTGGTGGTCTGAGAGAATCCATAAACTTACCTTTTTCATTTTGTTTTATTTGCTTTTGCAAGATGAAACACCAAGCAGCTGGGTTTCGAGAAATTTTTAAAAAGTCCTTGATGTCTCAAAGCCATTGCCTGGTTTCATCCTCTTGTTTGCACAGCTCTGTTTCGGCAGCATTGTTTTATTTCTGCTCGTGCTTAATAGTGTTTCATGACAACTGCAAACACCCCTTGGGATTCGGTACTGTTGTGTTCAATTACTGGCTGAAGGTCTGATGATCAGAAATGCTGTTCAGTCACAGCTGCAGCCACAATGAATGGCAGTTGAAGGCGCCATGCACCCCTGAAAACGAGACCCCTGACACCACTCGCTTTTTTTTTTTTAATGACCCAGAGCTAACTTGTAGATTGGAAGCCAATGACTTTCATAACTCCCCCTTGAGGACCTGGCCATGGAAGGTAATGAAGTTTTATTGGACCTAGACTATTAAGTTAACTGACACCCCTAACCACATCACCGAGAGAAATTGATTGGATTTTAATCTAGCTGACATTACAATTAAAACTCATATTTAAAAAGACGCTCCTGGCATTTGCTTTATAATTGGAACATGGCACCTTGAGAAGGGTCCAAGGCTTTGGTTCAGTGAGAGTCTCTCGTGATTGCAAGCACAGTGTGTGGTAGTAACGACCGTGACAAAGGTAAATGATGTGTGCCAAATGTAGGCAAGCATAGCATTTCCAGTTGACCATGCCATTTTCATATGTATTTGTGCCACTGTCTTATCCAGTGGGCTTCCCCCCCCCAAAAAAAGTGGGAGTATTCAGTGGCAGTGCATGAGCCCCCACTTCTATCCTGGAAAGGTACTGTCCAGAAACCAGTTTACAAGTGCATCTGCTATTTTGTGAAGCATTAAATTAATTTAGTCTAATTCTGTGGAAGAACTGTCATAGTAAACCTTGCAAGGGGGTGGTGGTGGTCCCAAAACCGTATTTTGTTATGAATCTTTTGACTTGTATGTGGTACCTTGAATTTTTAGGAGTCTCTGAATCTAATCGTTTGGTTGAGTGTCCGTTGTGCCCCTAGTGTCAGTGACCATTTCCTCCTTGCTGGTATTTCACCAGAGGTGGAAGACTAGGCTGACTGCATAAGCTTTTCCTGAGTTTGCCTAATCTGTTCCTTTTCATGATTTTAACTGCTGCTGTCTTTCTGTGATTTTTAATTGATATTGTAAGCCACCTTGAATATCCCAAGGGGTGGAAAGGCAGGGTAGAAAACTTTTAATAATGTTTCAGTGTAACAAAAACTTTGATGTGATTGGTGAGGAAGGGAGCTCTTGTGCATGATGGTTAAACTGGATATACTGTATTGGAAATGGAGGGATTTCTGGGTCGTAGGAAAATAAGACACGAGTATTGGTGGTACTGAGTGACAGTTACTGTACTTGTAAGGGCAGAACATATTACACTGGCAAGCTCATGTTTCTAAATATATGTTTGTGGAGGTGTGGGAGCATTTGTAAGGGCAAACCGGTGGACAGGTCCCACCTGTAAATTCTCCTTCACAAATGTGTCGCCCCCGTAGTAACATTCCAAGGTGAATATGGAATTAAGAACCCCATGTTTGCCTTCTAATATGGTGTTCTGTCCTAAGAGAATACTATACCAAAAATAGAATCTTGTACGGCCATATGGCAATTGCTAGATATGACAGTGGAGAGTTAGATAGATTTGGATTATGACTTGATAATCATGCTATGTTGTAGCTCTCAGTTAATAGAGTTGCTTTGTTGCTATAATATCATTTCCAGCTGGATCTATTTGTTGATGTCTTATTAATAGCTTGTGCTTTATTTATTATTTTAGCTAGTGAGACCTGCAACGATTTCCACCCCATGTTCTTCACACATGACAAGTCATTTGAAGAGTTCTTCTGCATCTGCATCCAACTGTTGAATAAGACATGGAAGGAGATGAGAGCCACCTCTGAAGACTTCAACAAGGTACGATTCTTGGGGGAGGGCAGCATTCTGAAACACAGAATGTCCCCCTCCTTCATTTCCTTAGTTTCATATGTCTTCTTGGGCCACTTTTGAAGCTCATCCTAATGTTCTTAAAGAGGAGGGGGGACAGATGCGTTACTCATCTCATGAAAACTGTACCACCTTGGAATGCACATTTGGAGGTCACGTATTTGAAAGCATCCTCGTCTCAAAATCCTCCTGCACATGAAAAAAACATACGTTAGGAGGCTTCAAAAGTCACACTTTTTCTCTCTGGGTTAATAGCAGTAGATAGTAGAGGAGAAATTAAAGCATGAAAATGCTTTCAAAAGAAGTGAAATTCCCTGTGTACATTTTCACTCTGAGATAGTGCTGTCCCCTGAGAAGACTGTTCCACATGTCCTGCTGACAGTTTTGAGTCAGTTTTTAGTAAATGAAGAGCAACTATACATAAGGGGCAAAATATTTTTTTTTAAATACGTTCCACCCAACTGTTTGAAAGAAATGTGACAAAACATAGCTTGAGGAGAAACCAGATTTCTGTGTTGCTAGCCTCTGAAATTCTCATTAATTGATGGGGTGCATGAATGCGTAAAGTGAATAGTCTTTTTATGTGATGTTTCCTCCTATTGCATAGGTTGCATACTAGTATGACAAAATGTTACCAAGTAGCTAAAACTATGTTTCATTTAAAAATATGGAACTTTTCATCAGCCCAAATGCAATTTTTAGAAGTGTCCTAGGAGGTTTCAGCACTGTATGGTAAGTTTCCGAAGAGATCTGAATACTGAAATGAAGCAGTAACATTTTGCTATTCAAAAACTGGTTGACAATTTGGTTTTTGACTCCACGTTTGGTCCTTACTGTTGATGGTTCTGGGCATTGTTAATGTGGAACTGCATAATAGAGTTGGCTGATACCAACCCAAAATCATTTATCTTACTGGCCTGTCTGGTTGTTTGCTTCTTGCTTGGCATTAAAAAGGGAATTAAATAAGGAATGAATGTTGGAACTTCTGAATTCCAGATGCAAGTGTATTTATATTGACAATGCATTTGTGTTGTATGTTCTGAAGTAAGTGTACTATGTTATGTTGGTTAACTATCAGTCTTGGGGTAGCTATGTGCTTACTATGGCTATGGTTGAGTATAGACATAACGTTAAACAGTGGTTTATAACTACATGAATGAGCCTTAGGGAGCTGCAGGCACTGCCCTCCCCAATCTTTGTCCCTCACGTGCGAAGAGGAAAAGAATGAAAGCTTTTACTTTCAGTTCACTTTAAAAGAAACCATAGATTTGCATTCTGTGCTAATTCGGGGGTTTGCATTTGGTTATCTAACCAGAGTTAGAGCAAACCTGGATATAAAACCATGGTTTGATATCCTGGCCTGCTCTAATCTTAGTTAATTAACAGTCTGCAGTTCTTTGCGTTTGTATGCAGTGGAAACAAGAGTTTGTTCTTAAAGTGAAAGCTTTTGTTGTTTTTTCATGTGCACAACAGAGTAGGAGGAGAAGAGCGTGCAAGAATTTGGCTTCCTTAGACCTATTCACATAGCACTAAATAATGGTTTAACGTTATCATCTGAACAGGCCTATGTATCAGCTTCCCAAGTAATGTTTTCCGAAATAAAATAACTAGAACTTTCTTCCCCAAAAACTACCGATTTTTTTTCACATCAGTCAGTGCTGGATGACAAAACTGGAGTTTTTCAGTCAATCGTAAGCTTGTGTCATGTTATCACACATTTGGGTGATCTTGGTGCCTTTGAAAAGTATGGCGCAGCCCTTAAAATTTGTAGTATAGTGTCAACATTAATGTGCTCTTGCTTTTATTTTTCAAATCCTTAAGATCCGGTTTTCATTTCAGCACCCTTATTGCTACAACAATATGTTTAAGTATTGCTTCCATATATTTTCTGATTCCCCTGAGCTGGGTGTGCGTGCTGCGTGAGCGTGTTAATCCCATATCAGATTTTATTGCAATTACAGTATATTGGATTTTAGCTCTTGGGACCCAAATATCTTCCTGGAAGCTACTCAGTCAGCTTTGGTTGTTAATCATAACTGAAGAAAGAAGAACACTTTTATTTGAATTTTCATTAATCAAACTAAATTGTATATTCTAATCTAGAGGTAGCAGGAGTTTTTCAGCCTGCTGGAGCCTCTCTGCACATTTATGGTTTTCTCTGCTGGAGGACAGTTGTAGTGCTTGAGTGGTTTGGCTGTCAACCGTCCTATTAGATCAACTTCTTTCTTTTTTTTAAACAATATTCCCAGCACTATGATAAACTGCAGATATTTTAGTTTGGAGTATTAAGTTTCTCTAAAACGTTCATGTAGTCAACCCCTGTATGTCATAGGAAATAACTAGAGTTCCTTATTTCTGTTTAAATCTTCTACCTTGCAATAAAGAGAGATTTTTGGTCTCCCTTTCATTAAATTTGTCATTTTATCTCAGCTTTGACCATGACAGTAACACATGCTAGAAAAAGCCACACAATGCTCTTTCCACTTAAAGGTAGGATCTTCCTGTTGAAACTATAGCCTTTGCTCTCTCTGTGTATCTTACTAGCAGAGTGCATTAATTTACCTCTTCAGGGCTGCTTCAGTTTTATTGTGGCATACCTGGATGCATGAATTATTCATCCCGTGTGAGCATTATAGAAAAATGGAACTGCAGTTGATTCACTCGACACACAATGAGTATGTGTTAAACTCCCCCCCTCCTTTTTTCCCTTGTGAGTTCAGAGGTGGTAACTGAAGGACTTTTTTCCATGCCAGTTTTGCAAAACGTGTCATACATGTGGAACTTAAAATTTCCCCAATCCACGATGTATGCAATTGCATATTGACTAGTTTTAATTATTGTTTTATGTTTAGTCTCAAGACAACAAAGTGTTTTACAACATAAAATATGAAAGCAAAAATCATATAGTTTCATAAAGGCAAAGACTCAAACAGTGCAATTAAAATCAGAGCCGTACCGTTAGAGCCTAATGCCTTGAGGTCATATTAACTTACCTTCTAAAAACAACTAAAGAGGGAGCTGGTTGGATCTTCCTGGGGAAGGAATTTCACAAATCACTATTGAATTTTTTTCCAGTGGTGGGCCAGAGAGGGCAATCTTAAGAACTAGGAAGGTTCATTTGGAAGAGGGTGGCCTTTAAGGTAACCGCTGAACCATGAGCTGTCGATCGAAAGGTCGGCAGTTCGAATCCGCAACGGGGTGAGCTCTCGTTGCTTGGCCAGCTCCTGCCAACCTAGCAGTTCCAAAGCATGTTAATGCGAGTAGATAAATAGGTACCGCTTGCGGGAAGGTAAACAGCGCTCCGTGTTCCAGCCGCATGCTATGCGCTGTGGCAAGGAGAGTCATGCCGGCCACATGACCACGGAGGCGTCTTCGGACAACGCTGGCTCTTCGGCTTTGAAATGGGGATGAGCACCACACCCTAGAGTCGGACACGACTGGACTTAATTGTCAGGGGTCACCTTTACCTTTTTAATCCTAGATTAGTCAGAATTCGTAGACTTTTCTAGCTGAATGATTGGAAAGAGTGTTCCATGATTTAGGGTAGAGGTGATTTGAACATTGTTACTACACAATTGTCAAGCATGATCATACAGGAGAACATTTTACCTGTTTGGCTTCCAGGAGTGAAATAGTTTTGCCAAGATAATAATTCATCTATAGAACCAAATTGTCTTCTCTCAAAAATTTTAAAGTAAGAAAGGTAGTGTGAAGATGGACTTCTTTATAAGACCAACTCACTATAGCAGCAAAACGTTGTGTATTTGATTATGTTTTTAAAAGTAACTGAACATTCTGTTACCAATAATATATGATATGTTTTTGAAAGGCAACTTCCAAATGCAAATGCGATTTCAATTTTAAAAATAGCAATGTTACCACATATGGTCAAGGAAAAGTAATTGAAAATGTCTCAAAAAATAAGGAGAGAGAACCAAAGATGAATTATTTTCATCGGTTTATTGCCCTTTTTGGCCAATTTCAGGATATCCTGAAGAGAAAGGAAGAAGGAGCAACTGAAAACTCAATATCTTCTACCAAAAATGCTTTTCACTCTATCCTAGTCTAGCCCCAGGTATTGCCAAATATGCTGACTCTTCCATCTTCCAGTCTACTCTGTATTATTGAAAATAATCCACGGTGTCTGTTTGCAAGCAAGGTAAATAGCCTTCCAACTCATACAATCTCTAAATACTTTGAGGCGGTGTGAATAGTGCTTGTACTTTAGAAATCATTGGGAAGTAAGAGATGCCTTGTAATTGAAGCATTCAAAGGAACTATCTAAAGCCATTGATCCTTAAGTTTTATTATTTTTCCGTACATTGTGGCAAGGAAATTCTCAGGCTATTCCAGCAGCCAGAGTTTGCATTTTAGATGAGCTGGAGAAGTACAACAGGAAATGCAAGTCAGTTGCCCTCAGTGCTCAGATTACAGGGGTAGACAACCTGGCCAGCATACCTTCTGTTCCCCTTAGCTACTGACTTAGGCCCTATAAAGGGAGAACATGATATAGCTAAACTTGGGCCCGGGGGGGGGAGGGGGAGCAGGGGCTTGTAGATTTAGATGGACGAAAGGAAGTAGTTCTCCACACTGCACATAATTAATCTGTGGAATTCACTACCACAAGATGTGATAGCTGATAGCCTAGATCAGGGGTTCTTAACCAGTGGAACTTCGGCCGACTCTTGGTGGTACTCGGACCACCGGAACCCCATTCCGACGCGACGCTTTTGGTGGCACGTTTTCGCTCCCGAGAGGCTCCTGCCTTTGGCCGAGCCTCTCGGGAACGCTGAGAAGGGCCCTCCCATCCAGAGCATCCTACCTGTGTTTTCTGGCCTCTGAAAACCCAGAACTAACTGGCGATGATGTAATTGCCAGTAACTTCTGGTGGTACGCAGCAGGAGAGTGGCGCCGTAGGTGGTACTCAGCTGGGAAGGGGTTGTGAACCCCTGGCCAAAATGGCTTTAAAGGGGGATTAGACAAATTAGACAAGCCTTTGAACTGATCCAGTAGGGCTTTTATGTTCTTAATTAAGCTCTCCTTCCCCCCCCACCCCATTCTCCCATAATTTGGACACTGGTTTCAGTGCCTGCCATCATCTTTCTTCACCCAGAATGGCTCTGACTCTGCCAGCAAAAGTTTTGTCTACTCTGAAAATGGAAGTTGCTTCCTAAGATGTCTGCATATGTGTTTAAGGAAAAATGTTGACAGGAATTAAACAGAAACAAATGGGACAGAAAATTAACGGGACAGAAAATAGTAAGAACCTATCAGGCGCCTTAAAATGTGTTTATCTTTAAAGAGGGCAGTGACTGTATAATGCTTCCATTTAAGATTCTTGCTTTGGGTTTTGAGTTTCTGTCTAATAAGCCTGACTATTTGCCTTAATTACAGATGCCACATGTGGAGTGCATTTTACTTTTCAAAACATTACTCTCCTAATATGCATATACTGTGTACTTGACAAACCATGGAGTAAGTAGATATACCTTTCATATATGCCGTTGTAATTAGAAGCCCAAGCAAATGCTGGGGTTTTTGGAAGGCATTTACTGCTTGTGCATACAATGAGCCAGGACATTGAGAAACAAAAATGTTCTCCTTTTTTTGCTTGATAACGACTTGGGCATGCTGTGCTGCTGCCTTTCCCAGTGGCTTGTCATTATGGACATAGTTAGGGATGAATAATTGCTCGCAGTAAATGACTAATTGTCCAAAAGCAGGATTTAAAAAATGAATAATGCCTTATGTTACTTCCTCTGTAGAACAATGTGCTATAGTACATCAATGCTGGCAATGAACGGAGGCTGTTTGAGGCGAGTGTATTTCATATGCTAATTAAAAATAGGACTGCGAAGTACAGATGTTTTGGAGAAACAAAGTCTGCAGCTTGGGGTCACCGCTGCAAACTGAGCGGTGGATAAGAGAGGCAATATTGTTCCCTTACCTGGCATTTGGTAAATGTGAACATTCTTACGAAATCCTACCTGGGTGCTGCTGCTCCCAACTTCAGCACATAACCACAGCTACCAAGGGTTTCTGAAGGCATGCTGGTCTTGTTTCAATGGTGAAATCTATGCACTGTTTCTTGGAGGGCCAAGCTTAAATGTAGGTGAAATCTATGGTGGCCCTCTCAGACCTCAACATGCATCATTCAGATAGGCCTGGTGGTTTGTTTGTACATTTGATTACCCTGAGATAATAACCACTTGTCTCTCTTCTGTATCTGATCTGTTTACATGAATCAAAAGCTGAAATAGGATAAAATCACCTGTAGATGATACTACAATCAAGGGTGGGATTGATGTTTGATATAAAAGGTGAATGCCTCCTTTTCTTGTGGACACACAGCGAGCTGTGAATAATACAAGGCAGGGGACATAACTGAAACACTCTGGTGCTCCTTATGTTTCCATAGTACGGTGAAATTGTGAATTCAGACATCCCTGTTTGTAAGAGTCGGACCTGTCTTAGGTGAAGAAAATGGGGTGTCAGGAGTTGTAGTTCCTGTTCCCCATGCTTCTGAAACGTTGAAAGTTAGAGCTAACACTGGAAAAGCTCAGCGTTCCAAATATTTGCCCATAAAGTAATAGCTATAGTATCGCTGTTAGATGTATAGTGTATAGATGACTATAGTAAGATGTTAATCAAACACATGAAGGACAATTCATCTGAGATGTTGTCTACACAGGACCATTGAAATAAATGGGAGTAGGGTCAGGGATGGTGTCAGCTGAATAGGACACTAGCCCACACCCATTAGAGGGCTAGTACCCTATCCAGCTGGTCTTGACCCTTGAACCCTCAATACTAATGGCAATGGTAGCACCCAGTGCACCACCAGGGGGAGCAGTGCAGTGCAGCAGTGCCCAGAGCACCCTGATATCCGCACTGAGTAAAGTACAAGTCTTCATGTTGATGTGGGCTTACATGCAGAATTTTCCATTAGATTCTGCCCATGATACATTTTCTTGTGTCCTAAGGAATGGAAACACTTTCTGGAAATTCGGGTCCTGTGATTCATTCTGGAGAAAAAATGTAGGTCATCATCTTAGCCTTCCTTGGCCCCCTAAATAAAGCAACCGTATTTGGTTTCAGATTCTTTATGGTCTCCCACCACACTCAAAGCCCCCCTTATTTTTGCTGTTTGGAAGTTTGTCAATGGATATTTTTTTGTAGCATGAATGGACATTTTTGAAGGCTGAGGCAGTAAGAGGTAAGCAAACACTATTTTCAGGCTTTGATTAATCGTCATTTATAGAACTATTCTTGTGTTAAGTTTATGAAAAAGCATAAAATAGGTTCAGTTTTTCATGTAAGAACCTGCTTTTAATGAATGTGAACAGCTGTGTATCACTTGTACATCCACATTTTTCCACACCATTCTATGTCTAAATTTATATTCCTAGAGCAATTAGAAAAACTGATTGAGAACTTACAACTGTTCTGTGGCAGAACCACTTGCTGGTAGTTGAAAGATGTACTGTAACTCAGAAAATCACAGAATCCGTTATCTAGAATAATATTTTTCTTCTAACGCTGGTGCTAAGGACTCTCACTTCAGAAATGTTAGCAAATTCAGTTTGTTGCTTCCTTGTGGGCCTTTTGCAAATTTGTGGTAGATGAATGTAATTGCTTCTCTGTTGACCTTCTAAAGAAAATCTGTTTTGCATGTACTCGAGGGAAATGCTGGTGAATCTGGAATATTACACCTCTCTGTTGGTCTTATTAGAATTTCATTTGACAAGAATGGGTTTGAGAGACAGAGGTACTACAAAATAAAACAATTTTGGTGAGAGTAAATTATACAGTCCTTGCTCTTGGGCAAGATTAGTGCAAATTAAATTCCATGTTATTCCTTCTGAGGTCACCCCTCTACCACGCGTGGCTTTGGAAATGGATGATTCCTATAAATATATTGTTCTGTTAATTAGACATTATGTGAATATAACTAAAACATTCCTCTTTGGCAGTTCTAACTTATTTTATAGCAGTCTGCTACACAGCTTATGTAAAGTGGGGAAGGTTTCTAATTGAAAAAAAATACTATTCAACTACAGTGAAAACCTGTTAGAAGACAATAATTGGGTGCACCGAGGGTTATCAGGTCTATTTCATTAGATCCATTTTTTTGAAAGGGCTTTGAAGCTTTATGCTGTGCGGTTTGGCATCTTTTGCAGAGATTATATTAATTTAAGAAACATCTTGTATTTCGTTCATTTTCTGCTACATGGACTCCCTTTTTAGCATGCTGGAAATATAGCAACGACATTTTTATTGGCTTTTTAAAAAGAACAGCTTTGCTACTTTTGCAAATCACAACCTAATAGGAAATGTAGATTCTTGGGTGCCCCCTTGACTCACGGTGGGGGGAATGGGGTAATATGTGAAGTTGCCTGAACTGTGTTTCTTTGCATGCAGTGTCTCCTTGACCACGCGTCCTGTCCTTGGAAAAATGGGAGATTTTGCCTGAGTGCTCAGGGAAGTTCTGCTTGCAATTGTGCTCTGGCTTGATTTGTTGCTCTCCTTGTATTGATGGAGAGGGGCGCACACGTACCTAAGCTGCATTCCAGGTTGGGATTTCTTCACAGAGAGTAATTTGCAAAGAGACCCTGGGTAATCCACATCATGTGTCATGCTGTTTAGAAAAATATGTCTCCAGATAGAATTTTGTCTGAAGTTTTTCAAGAATATGACATTAGTAGAGGTGGGAGAAAATGGTTTTATTTTTTTCGCAGATTTCGGTGTTTAACTAAAGTGAAATAGCAGAAAGTGGTGTTATGTGTTTTTACTCCAAATTTTCCCATTTTTATCAATTGTAACCACTTTAAAAGTGTACTAGGTAGGTAATATAGGTAGTATAGATTGTCAGCAGATGAAGAATGATGCAAAATTACATTGTTTTATTTTATTTTATTTGGGGTTTTTTTTTGTTTCAGCAGTGTTATGTGTTTATTTCATTATCACCATTTTCTCCTGCCCCTAGACATTAGCTCAGTGTTTCGCAAACTTTTTCGACCTGCGGCTCCCTTGACCATTAGCAACCATTGGCCACAGCTCCCCATTACATTATGTTGATGCCTGTCAATTGGCATTGCACTGTTTTCCAAGAGGATTCTGTGGAGCTCCACATGTCCCCTGGCTGCCAGTTTGGGAACCACTCCATTAGCTCTTCAGACAGTGCTCTCACTTAAACGAAGCATGCCTCCAACATCCGATACACGCTACACTCACTGGAGTCAGTTGGTCACATCTAGCTTGTTGATCACGTCTAATGTGATAGATTTTCACATGTTCTTCATTGTAGGCTCCCCGGTCAAAGCAGATGGAAGTTTTCCAGACATGGTCTCACACTGAAAAACATGCGAAATGTCCCACATAGCTTTACCGCACTGTTTCAAAATGAACCCATGCAAGTTACACTTTTGGTCTTAATTTGAAGATCGTACTATTTCAAAAGCATGCAAATTAAGGCCATGTAAATCAAGAGCTGCTAGCACAACCGTTGATAATACGATAGCTGAAAGCCACTGGAGAAAATCAGCAGGTATGGCTGTTCAAATCAGACGCATAAATGAAAATGTATTTTTAAAAAACAAGGTTGGTTTGTCAGCAAGTGAAGTGATCTAGTCTGACTTGAGCTGTCATTGGAACTTGAATTATTTATTGCATAGTAAGGGTCAGTCACTGTCTGCTTAAAGTGTTGATGGAGATGATACGATATCACTGTGTGTGTTTTTAAAATTTTCTTATACTCCTATTTCTGCTAAATTAGTAGTGCATGGCATATGGCTTTTTGCTGCTTGAATTCCTGCTGATGTAAATGTCAGTAAGCATATAATACCAGAGTTTCATTTTGCAAGTCACAATGCATGGAATTCAGCCTGAAAGCTCCCTAGACTATAGACCTCATTCTGGTTGAATAAAGGGGAAGAGGGAGGGATAATGTTCCAGAACTATTGTTTCCGTTGAAATAAGGTTATTGCAATGAATGATGCTGTTGCCAGTGAGATTTTTATAGTTTCTCTTAGCCAAAGAACTATTGTTACTGATGCTGATGTTGTCTCACTTTAAGTAGCTGCTTCTCAACAGCATGGTAGCCTTAGCAAGGGAGGAAATCTTTCAGGTATCATTTTGTTTTAATGAAGAAGCAACCTATAGTTGTAGTTCTTAAGCTTTTGTGTCTCATGCAGCACCCGGAAAATTTCAAATGTACCCCTCCCTCAAAATATTTTTGTTTCTTTTATTCTAATTATTTTCTGTTTTCCTGAAGTTGCATGGAACATGTATGTCAGAAAGTAGAACTTCAAAACACTTTAAATTTCAATCATAGGAAAAAAATGTGTATCAAGGCAACATTTTTTTAAAAAAATCTGGGAGCACCTAATGTACCCTGGACCATCTTCACGCATCTCCTAAGAGTGCAAGCACTGCAAGTTAAGAATCCGTGCTATGAGACAAAATTGTTTGGTCCTGTATGTGTGCCTTTTAGAGTTACATATCTGTGGAGGGGACCGGGATCAGGACTATGGCACATGGGAAAGGGATATAATCTTTTCCCCTTGTACTGTGGTCCCAGTGAAAATCCCACCCCCCAGTTGGTATTGATCCCAAGAAAGAAGTGTTCATTGCAGCAGCGTAACTAGCCGGAAGCTGCAAGGGCGGAATGCCCCGGGTTCCAGGACTGGAGGGACGGCCAGTGCCCACATCACACCTACCCTTTTCGTCCTCGCTGCCCCACTGCTCAGCACCCCTCCCCCATTGCTCAGCCCTGCTGCTCAGCTGCCGCTGCCTCCTACTTCCAAGGCTTTGTGATCTCGCTGCCACACTGTTCCAGCTTCCCTTTTCTAAAGCCAGAACGGGGCCACAGCAAAATCGCGAAGCCCCGTCACCCCCTCCTTGTTCCAGCTGCAACCCGGAAGTAATTGGCAGTGACGTCATCACATCATCACCAATTACGGTACTTCCGTGTCTGCGTACTTTGGGGGAGGGTGACGCCAGGAGTTACTGCCCCGGGCACCAGATGGGCTGGTTACGTTAGTGGTTTATTGGCGCTAATGGGATCTTCCCTCCTGAGGGAACAGCATCAGGGAAGTCATTTTTGTCAGGACTGTGGAATAAACACCTTCCCCCTCCACTGTGAACCATGTTTTCAATGCTGATCAGCCCCCCCTCCCAGTTGCTACTTAACTTAAAAATAATACATACAGGTTGAAGCTAAACATTTAACAGAACACATCCTTTGGTGCTATATGCCTCTCTGTTGCCTTGAATAGGTGTAAGTGGATGTTGCTAAAATTCAGTTTTTTAATAGAATTGGAAGGGATTAAAAGGCAATGGGGTTAAGTTTCCTACCTAAAGACATTGATCCACCCACCTGCCCCAGAAGACTGGAGCCTCTGTTTGTTACCAGAACAAGGTGAATGCTATTCCCTCGTGTTTGAATTCATTTTCACCTTCTTGTTTTCATACAAGATGAGTAATGTCTGTAAACATAATTTCACAAACATGTTAGTTATACACCTCTTGATGATCATGTCTTTCCAAGATTTACCCTATTTGTAAATATTTTGAAGGAAAAAATAGTTTACAGAAAGCTGGTAAACAAGTAGTACTGCTGATGATTTTTATGGGTAGATGACAGCATGGCATTTGAGAGCAAGGAATGGACTTACATACACACTAATTTTGATGGGATGGTGAAACCCCCATTCATTGCCCTTTTTTGGTGACATTGGTAGGTGTTGTAGTGCTTATCAAATTAAACCTTTGAAAAGAATAGCCTTAAAATGTAAGCAGAGCTTACCATCACCTGACTTGGTTTATATTTTGAAGGATTTTCAATATCACATTTTCTCTGAATATTCACGAGCAAGATCACCATACCAAAAAATGGGATCTCATCACTTCAGTGGTCATGTGAACTGATGCAATGCCATTATTATTGGGGTACCTTTACTCTTTGAAGATCTGTGATTGTAAGTCTTGTAGGCTGTTGTGGATTTCGTTGATACACAGCGCAATCCTGTGTAACTCTTGTACCGGTGTAACAGTAGATCTTCCGGTGTAAGTGCATTTATGCCAGTGTAACTTGCCGTACGCCGACGGATGCAGGACGGACACCAGCGTAAACCCCCTCGGACGCCACGCATGTGCAGTTCAGGCGCAGGACGGACTCCAGCGCAACTCTGCCGGTGTAGGGGGCATTCCGGGGGCATTCAGACACCCCCAGAATGCCCCCTGCGCTGGCGGAGTTGCGCTGGAGTCCATCCTGCATCCGAACTGCGCATGCGTGACGTCCGAGGGGGGTTACGCTGGTTCCGTCCTGCGTCCGTCGGCGTACAGCATGAAAACCTACCGGTGGATCTACTGTTACACCGGTGCAAGAGTTACACAGGATTGCACTGACAGTGAGCTATTAACAAGGATCCATCATTTGTTGGCTGGCCTTGGTTACCAAACTGAAATTGTGGTTGCCTGCCATTTGCCTTGCTGGTTTGACTGAAGCACTCTAGGTACCTCACCTGAGTGGTAGTCAAGGAAATCTTCCTGTGTTGATTTCCCTGCTCCAAAACAGCAAAGGGTGGTGAGGGACTTGTTGGTTTCACCCTATGCAGCCAAGATGTTCCAGGCATCGCAGCCAAGGGAGGACTCCACCCCCACTGCCTCACTTTCCTGCTTCAGAGCACCCCATTTAGCCACCACTCAGCCACAGAGCAGCAGCCGAAGGACCACCCTCTGGTCTATAACATTGGGGGGGGGAGCTGCATGTAACATGTAGTAACTTCAGGAAAGCCGCTGGATCAAACTGCCCGTCGCCTCCCTTTGTGCCAAAGCACCTGCTGGCGCGCTCCCTGTTGCTGCCTTTGGAGAGGCTGCCGGATCAAGCTGCCCGTCGCCTCCCTTCACACCAAAGCACCTGTCCTCCGTCAACACCTCCCTCCCCGAGTGAGGCAGCATCGGCGAGAAAAGGATTGGCTGTCAGGAGCTTGAGCGTCTTTCCGACCGCCTTTCCACTGTGCTTGCGCCCCATTGTTCTTGTGCCCCGCACCGCCACAAGCTCTTCCCAACCCTTTCCATTCTGTGAATTGAACGAAGCATCTCGGGATTTGGGTTATAAAACTTCAATTTATAAAATATCAGAATGTAAAATACACCAGCAAAAATCAGTAAAAACATAAAGTAAGCACGAAGTGCTAAAAACCTCATGTAAAAATACTTTAAGATCCCAGAGTAAAGTATTTTTACATGAGGTTTTTAGCACTTCGTGCTTACTTTATGTTTTTACTGATTTTTGCTGGTGTATTTTACATTCTGATATTTTATAAATTGAAGTTTTATAACCCAAATCCCGAGATGCTTCGTTCAATTCACATCGTTGCGGGTTATAATAGTTTGCGATCTCCTTTCCATTCTCATGGAGAAAGAGAGTGCTCACGCTTGCCCCCTCCCGAGCCTTGGGTGATTCTTGTGCGTGCACCCCATTGAGCAGGCTGGTGGGGGTAGTGCCTTGTGCGCATGGAGTAGCCGTGGGCTGGCCGGTAGAAAAGAGAGAGGTGATTGCTCGCCGCCTGTATCGCGAGGGCTCCCCTCTCCCCGTAGTTGAGGTACCATGGCAGAGGGGGCCATGAAAAGGCAGCTTCGAAAGGGGGCAGTGATGGCCATTGCTGCTGCTGCCGCCACCGGGCACCTGCCTCCAACCCCTTTCCCTCCTCCGCCTCGCACGACAGGAGCTTTGAATTTAAAGAAAAAGAAAGCCAAACACCTCTCAAGAAAACCTCTCAAAACTCCCCCAAACTGACCAGCATTTTCAGGGACTAAAACAAACATTTTCAGGGACTAGCACAAACTGACCAGCATTTTCAGTTCCCCAAACCCAAAATAGTCCCAGAAAATGGACAGAAATGCTGGTCAGGTGCAGGTTACTGTAATTTGTTTTATTTTTCAGTACAGTACTACTTTATACTGTGCTGTATTTTGTATTACTGTAATCATTCTTATATGATTAAATGGTTGTGGAACGAATCATCTGAGTTTGCATTATTTCTTATGGGGAAATTCACTTTGATATAAGAGCACTTTGGATTACAAGCATGTTTCCGGAACGAATTATGCTTGTAATCCAAGGTTCCACTGTATTTCAAATAGAAAGATTTGATACATGTGCTTAACTGTCTGGTTGAAATCAATGGGACTTGAAATGTTTAACTTTGGCTAGATTGTACCTATTTTTTTTAAGTTTAAAAAAAGTAAAACCGAAAGAAAAATGCCTAATTTGGTCACAATGGATTCCTGCATGAAATGGATGTTTCCAGGTAAAATGAACACATGGGCTCATGGCACATCTGCCAAATTACAATTGTATGTGTTTGTTTTTTCCATTTGTATCCAACTTTTTAATCAGTGGTCATCAAAATAGCTAATTATAGTTTTTAAAAAAGCTGTAGTATAATTAAAACTACAAAGAAGAAGAAAAAATTCCAAAGAAGGGCAGTGCCAAAGAGTGTTCAAACTATCGCACAATTGCACTCATTTCACATGCTAGCAAGGTTATGCTCAAAATCCTACAAGCTAGGCTTCAGCAGTATGTGGACCGAGAACTACCGGACGTACAAGCTGGGTTTCGAAGAGGCAGAGGAACTAGAGATCAAATTGCCAACATGCGCTGGATCATGGAGAAAGCCCGAGAGTTCAAAAAAACCACCTACTTCTGCTTCATTGACTACGCAAAAGCCTTTGATTGTGTGGATCACAACAAACTGTGGCAAATTCTTAAAGAGATGGGGATACCAGACCACCTTACCTGTCTCCTGAGAAACCTGTATGCGGGTCAAGAAGCAACAGTTCGAACCGGCCATGGAACAACTGATTGGTTCAAAATTGGGAAGGGAGTACGGCAAGGCTGTATATTGTCACCCTGCTTATTTAACTTAAATGCAGAGTACATTATGAGAAATGCAAGGCTGAATGAATCGCAAGCCGGAATCAAGATTGCCGGGAGAAACATCAACAACCTCAGATATGCAGACGATACCACCCTAATGGCAGAAAGTGAAGAAGAACTCAAGAGCCTCTTGATGAGAGTGAAAGAGGAGAGTGCAAAAGTTGACTTGAAACTCAACATTAATAAAACTAAGATCATGGCATCTGGTCCCATCAATTCCTGGCAAATAGAAGAGGCAGAAATGGAAGCAGTAACAGATTTTACTTTTTTGGGTTCCAAGATCACTGCAGACGGAGACAGCAGCCATGAAATTAAAAGACGCTTACTCCTTGGAAGGAAAGCTATGGCAAATTTAGATAGCATAGTAAAAAGCAGAGATATCACCATACCAACAAAAGTTCGTATAGTCAGGGCGATGGTGTTCCCAGTAGCAATGTATGGTTGCGAGAGTTGGACCATAAGGAAGGCTGAGCGCCGAAGGATAGATGCTTTTGAACTGTGGTGCTGGAGAAGACTCCTGAGAGTCCCTTGGACTGCTAGGAGATCAAATCAGTCAATCCTAAATGAAATCAACCCTGACTGTTCCCTGGAAGGACAGGTACTAAGGCTGAAACTCAAATATTTTGGACACCTAATGCGAAGAGAGAACTCTCTGGAGAAGACTTTGATGCTGGGAAAAATTGAAGGCAAAAGGAGAAGGGGAAGGCCAAGGATGAGATGGTTAGACAGCATCACCGATGCAACGAACATGAAAATGAGCGAACTCAGGAAGATAGTGGAGGACAGGAAGGCCTGGCGGGATATGGTTCATGGGATCACGAAGGGTCGGACACGACTTAACGACTGAACAACAACATAATTAAAACACCAAGATCATTAATAAAATCATCAGAGCATAACACTATAATAAGAGCAGGAGGATACCATCAGCAACTTATGACTCAGAAGTCTCACACAGGAGGAGGCGTTTCTTCAAATATCCCAGGCCATTTAGAGCTTTAAAGGTTAATACCAGTACTTTGAATTTCATTCAGAAACTAACTGAAAGTCAGTGAGGATCTCACAAAACTGGTGTGATACACTTCCTGCACACAGTCCCCAACAAAAGCCATGGTACTGCATTCTGGAACAACTGAAGTTAATAAACCTGTCTTTAAAGCAGTCACCTGGGGATCAAGGAATAAAGCCCATTTGCACTTCCAGCCAAAATGCCTTGATGTTTCAAGGGGAGTGTTTAACCCTAGCTTGGAGAGACATAATCATACATTCCTGGTTCTCCTAGCCTTCCCGGCAAGCAACGCCAGCTTACCTTGATTGAGTGTCAGTTGTTCAACCTTCATCCAGTCCATTACTGACCTCAAGCCAGTGTTCAAAGATCTCTCTGAATCAGATGAAAAAGCAAAATCGAATGGAGTATCATCAGCATACTAATGGCACATCTTCCCAGTTCCCAAAAGTGTCTGGACACTTTCTTTCAGCAGTTTCATATGGATGTTGAATAACATGAGGAATAGAATATAGCCCTGTGGAACCCCCACGGAGCAACTTCCAGGGCACTGAACAGGGACTCCCCAGCACCACCTTCTGGAACCTACCTACAGCGTAGTAGAAGTGGAACGGCAGTCAATCCAGAAGGATATTGTGGTCAATGGTATGAAGTTCCACTGAAAAGTCAAGGAGGAATAGTCTGGTCCTACTCCCTCTGCCTCTCTGCAGAAATCTTCCACCAGCATAACCAAAGCAACTCTGTTCCCAAATCCTTCTCGGAAACCAGATTAAAATGGTCCTATAACACTAAAGAAAGATATACTCTTAAAAAGGGAGTAACGGCAAAATTCTCTGAGGCCCCACAATATTGATTTCCTCATACTGAGTTGATAGGCCTTTGATTTAGTGCTTGGATTAGATGTGCCAGTTAACACAAGCTGCTTTTATTGCTTTAGTATCAGCACTGTATGTATAGTGTACATCGGAAAAAAGGAACAGAGCAGTAAGCAAGTTCTTTCTTGGAAGATAGACCACGTTGCATTCAGTTTTTGCAAGAACACGTTTGATTTTGTATATTTACATAGGTTTCTGAGATTGTCAATGATAAAAGATAATAATTTTCATTGACTGCTTCTTGCTTTGTCAATGCTTCTGAAATGAAGTGCTGTACAAAATGCCTTCTGAAGAAGTTCAAAGAAGCAAGAAGGCTGGGAATCTTACAGTATCTATCTGACAGTTAACTAGGTAGGAATGGCCAGCCACACATCTCTCCTGCAATCACTTTTGCCTAGGTTTTGAAGGAAATGGAAGTTAAGGAAAATAAACTTCCAGGATAGATCACCACTGAGATGTCAGGCATATTTGATATCCAGAATAGGTAACATCCCTGACAATGATCATTATGAGTGACATCGAAAGCATTCAGGACTTAGATGAAAGAATGCTCTGAGCAGATTCAACGGCCTTAGGAAGCACATGCCAGAAAGTAGACAGAATTGGACCTGGTGTGTGGGCTGAATCTGAAATAGGTTTGTTGGAGAAGGAAGTTCAGAGAGTGCTTTTCAACAGCTGGTCCTTCCTACTAGAAAGAACAGTGTCAACAGTCACTTGTAATTTTCTTAAAGATATACAGAAAAAGTTTGCAAATATATAATAGGGGGGAAAAGGACAGGGCTGTATAAGTGGCATCAGTTGTACTTACACATTGGAATGGAAGGAATTGTTTGTTGTCGTCCTTATCTTTTTATATATTTTCACTGCAAGAGGTACAAACCCATACTTTGCTCCTCTGTTGATAGTTGTGTCTTAAAGTGTGCGCCTAATCATCAAATGTACTGTGCTTTCTTTTCTCTCATTGGCTACTTGAGTTTGGAAGAAGACATCTGTGGTGAATGGATTGGAAATGTGCTCCTTCACCCTGGGGGAACAAGTGGATGGCCCTCCCTTCTGCTCCCCTCCCCATTTTAGTGGTGGTATGCTCCCCCTCCCGAATTACTGTATGTACATGTGGGCCCCCATATCCGCTGGGGATATGTTCCAGGCCCCTCCGTGGATACTTGAAACCGTGGATAAGAGCGAACACCCCCTCCATGGTTTCCTGAGGGCCCCCCCCACCCTGTCTCCCCTGCAGGCAGGCATGCTTGCCCCCCCCCCAGTTCTTATTTTTCTTTCAGTAAGCTTTGTTTCTTCCTTAAAACAAACAGAGAAGCAGCCTCCATTGCAGGCAAGTAGAACGAGACTAAGTCCTAGAGAGGCTCTGCGAGGTTTCTGTTAACCTTGCAGAGCCTCTCTAGTACTTAGTCTCATTCTACTTGCCTGTAATAAGCAGCCGGAGGCTGCTTCTCCTGTTTCTTTAAGGAAGAAACGAAGCTTACTGGGAAAAAAGTAAAAGCCTGGAGGGGTCCCCACGATCCGTGGATAACTGAAACCGTGGATAGCGAATCAGTGGATATGGGGGCCCACCTGTATAGCCTTTTACCGTTACTGTCAATGTATATGACCAGTAATATAGTGGCACCTAAAACGAGCATTAGCCCTTATAGGCACCTATCTGGGCAAAGAGGCACTTTTTAAAGTGGTGTCCTCTTATATTTCACAGGGAGAGAGCAACTGCCCCTCTTCTCCTCATCACGGCATCTTTTCCGGTGGCTGTTGTTGGTGTGTCTCCTGCATCTCGTTTTAGACTGTGAGGGGACAAGGAACCATTTATAGATTTATTTTGCAATGTAAATCACTTTGTGAACTACATTTGTTGAAAAGTGGCATATAGATATTCTTATTAAAAATAATAGGATAAAGGGAGGACTACTGAGCTGTCAGAAGTACTGATCCTTTTTTCATTAACGATGGTGAGTATGGGGTGAGACTATATTGCATGTACTATAGACAAAAAAACCATGGGAAAGTAAGAACAGATAAGTATGAGGAGGGGTAGAGGATAGAGTCTGCTGGTAGGAAAAATTTTCAACCACTTTTATTTAAATACAGATATCAATGTAGAATGCAAATAAAACAGATATAGTTCTTCGAGTATGTGTAGTCATCTTTGTAAAAAAAATTAGGAATTTGAGCTAATAATCTAATCATCATCATCTAATCTAATAATAATCTAATCTAATGCCCAGCTGAGTAGACAATTGGAGAGGAATACCACAACCCTATGTATTTGAAATGGAACACCAGAAAAAAAAATCAGTATTTCATATGTTCCCCTTTTCATGGCAAAGGGTATCATGACTAAGGACTGAGCTGCAGCCTCCCCAGAAGTAGACGCTAGCATATATTCTGCTGCGATTGTGGAGGTCAGAGCTAAGAAGTGTCATCTGTAGCCATGGACATTCTGTGTTGCACATGACAGGGTCCATACAAATGCATCCCAGGGGAGAAAGTCAGAGGATGCTGCAAGAAGAAACTTTTGCATGTCTGAACCTGAAAACTGTTCAACCTAGCAGGTAACTGTTTGCTTTAGGCTGCAATCCTACGCATACTGACCTGAGAGGCAGTCCCATTGACCTCAGTGGGCTTACTTCTGAGTAGATATGCCTGAGATGGCGACGTTCTGTATTTTTTCTTTAAACAGAATTTTAAAATGGTTGCCTCTTCTAGGTTGCACCAAGTATTTCTTCACTGAATTACTTAATCTGGGGAAGGAACTTACTTATCCCTGTTTTTACCTTGATTATATTGGCTCTCCCGGGTTAATAAAAACTCTACTAGGTTAATGAAACTTGCACAGTTACCACATTCCAGCTGGGCAATTTGTTTGCTAATAGCCTCTTACATACACAAGTAGGTCACTGAAAATCTGCCAACCCTATATGTTTCCCATCCAATCTCTAAAGATCTCCATGTTGTACCAGAGTGGATTAATTCTAATTTGCCAGTATTAATCAGAATTTGAAGGAGGAAAAGGCCTTTGATTTGACTAGTTACAACATTTTCCAACTATTTCACTTTTGGTAATACTGTATTGCTATGTTGCCATAACAAAATGGGTTGTGCTTGCATATTTCTGCTTCGGGAGGGAAATCCCAAATAACTTGAAATCTCAAATAACTAGATCTCAGCGAGGGGAATTTTCTCTTTTCCCCATCCTATTCCATCACACCCAAATTAAACTTGGCTGCGTACAATTCCTGCTTTCCACCACATGGCTCCTAGTTAGGGCCAAACTATATGATAGTTTAATTAACAGATACCGTATGTATGGTCCATTTTTTCTTTTAGAAAGGGCAGGGGAATACTATGCAAAAGCTGCAGTAGGGGGTTGGGGCTTAGCATTGTTGCTCCAATCCTGATCATGCGGCCACACACACCCACACTCACTGTTTACAGTAGTCAAAAAACCTTTATTGAAAGCACTTATTTTTCTTTCAGAAGATACCTTGAGCTGAGATCACGTTCCTGGGGTCCAGCTCGGCTTAGCATAGTTATTATGGAACACCAGAGAGAGAGTGTTTTCTTCCTCCCTAGCTCTTTTCTACTTTTTTAGCATACTATAGCTTCAATAGGCATGTTCAGATTAGAAGAGACCAAAACCCCACACAGATTGGATTTTTCTTTAGAAGGAATAATTTACTAAATATAAATTTGTCAGAAGCTACATAAAGATAATTGAGAAAAAGGTTTCCAATGTACAGCATCTGTGCAGCAAAAAAAAAAAATTAAAGTTAATACAATTGTATCCTCTCAATCTGCTTGCTAACCTGCTCCTGAAAGTGAGGAGGAGGAGGAAGAGGAGGCGGATGGCAGCGAATTTCTTCTTCTACGAGACTAGGCACCATTATCTTGAGTTACAAAATCTTCCTGTTCTTTTAGCCAATGTCCATGTGTTGGGCCTTGAGGGAGCATACCTTCCTGTCCAGTGACACTTTCCCTTGCGCTTTGAAAAGAGCCAGCTACCCTCACATGGCGCCCAGGAACTATGCAGGAGACGGACACATGGCCTCCTTCATGCCCCTGCTCACAACTGTAGTGACAATGGGGAAGGAGAACTCTTGCCCATCCACTGCCTATTTCCCAGGTAGCTTTTCTGCTGGGCACCCAGCTAAAGTGCTGTCGGACATCCGAGGAGGCCCACTGGGCACTTACAGCGGGGGAAGGGGATGAATGTCCCCTTCCCCTGAGTTGAGCCCGGGCCACACCAACACAATCCGCATCCTGCACAGGATGCAGCAGCTGGCCATTTAGGCCATTGGCCACATCTTGGGCAGGATTGCTCCGGTGTGGCCCGCATCCTGCTAAGGAGCTGACGCGCATCCGAGGAGGCCCATTGGGGCCGCAGGCGCTTATAGCAAGGGGAAACAGTGGGGGAAACGGGATGAATGTCCCCTTCCCCTGAGGTGAGCCTGGGCCGTGCCGGCGCAGCTCTCATCCTGCGCAGGATGCAGTGACTGGCCATCTAAGCCGGGTACCGTAACCTGCGCAGGACTGCGCTGTTAGTACAGTGTAGTTGTAAGTACAATACCTCTAAAGTATCATAAAGGTTTTTCTAGCTGTTAACATAATTAATGTGTAAGGGCTTTTCTAGCTGTTATAATAAACATGCAGTGGTTACCCATCTGTTGTTTGCAGCTGCATCTGTATACATGTGTATTCAGCAGAATGTAGTGGTGCCCTTAAGGTGCACATTTCTGTGTGTATTCACACGTGCACACGTGCACACATACTTCATCTCTCATGTTTTAACTGTCATAGCATGCATATAAAGTAAACTCCCAATCAGATAAGCAGTCGGAAGGGGGTGGTGGGACTGGGGAGATGAGATTGCATTTGATTATGAGCCTGGCAGCAGATGTTCTACACAAATCCAGCTCACTGCATCCAGTCAGTTTCCATGGTGATGGAATCGGTAATTGTTGAGCTCAGGCACTCTCCCTCCTCTTCTCCCTACAAGGTGGAAGCTGGGAATGAATCCGAACCCTCCCTAGACAATTCCTCAGCCCTAAAAATATAGCAGGAAGGCTAAGGGAGTGAGGGATATACAGAGAGAAAAGGCACTGTTATTTTTCCCTCTTCTGATACTGGGAGCAAGACTCCCCTCCTAGGAAATATGGTCTCTGAAGATGCTAAATAAATGGGCAGGAGTTTCCCTGAAAAAAGCAGACTCCCTGATTGGCTGCTGTTTGCTAGGTGCTTGCCAATCGGAGCACAACTGGGCTTCGGCACTCTAAACATAAGCAAAGCTACATGCTTATTCTTTTTGACTTGAACTGTACACCAGGCAAAGGTGTGCAGAGGGGGCTGTGTTTTCACATGGCTAAATGACAACGGATCTCATTAAAAAGCTTCATCAGAGGCCATCTGCTCTTCGAGAACACTGTTCCTTCTGCAGGAAGGCATTAAGGCATTTTCTTGCTGTAGTACCAAAGGGAAACTGGTCATTGAGAACGATGGAGCCACAGGATTTCTGTAAGTAAATATTCATTAGCTCTTTAACCTGATATTTCAGTCTAAGAAGAGATCGGGAAGTAGCAAATTGATAGCAGCTGCAGAAGCCATTATAGGGTTTGTTTGTTTTTAAGCCTGGCAATATAAGACTTTATTCATGGTTCTAGATGTTCAAGGGTTCAGTAACTATTTATTAGCACTTACCGTTGCCCCTGACTTGACACTCAAGGAGAATTAGAGATGTGAATGGCTTTCTTTAAAATTCTATCGATTCCAGTAGTTTCATGAATTTGCAAAAGTTAGTATTTCATTATAAGCCTTGTGGAATTAAATTTTAAAAAAAATGTGGCAGCTTCCCTTATGTGATTATCAATGTTTGTGTTATTGAGAACAAGGTTTTACAATGGTTGTATTTTAAGCTAATTCAGGAAACTAAGCAAAAATCTATTTTTGCTGACATTTGTACTTAGCACAATGAATTACCTATTCATTCTGTTCAGTTACTTGGAAAAAAACGCCTCCATAAATAAAGATTTGTACTAATTTTGTACACACCACCTGTTTCTTCTTTGGACAGGTGAGCATGGAAATTCAAGGAGTTTTTCTCTTATGTGTGGGTTGGAAACCAGAACTTAACTCTCTTGCCTTGTCAGCTTAGAGTCTCTTAAAGCAGAAACTGCTTCTTGTAATTCTCCATGACAAATTGAGATATGTTGGCTTCCACCAAGAGTAAATGGTACCTAATATTGCTTGCAGTTCTTGCTTTTTGCAGGGAATACTTCATGTTGGTCTGTTTCTCTTTGAGCTATCAAAGCTCCTCACTAACTGAGAAATAATATGGGTCAAGCAAAGTTTGTGTCTCCATATGGCTAGACTCTTTGGGACTCTCGTTGATCACCTCCGATTCAGAAAGTTTTTCAAAGCATGTAGTTTCCTAGACATTCAGTCCATGGTACTGTGATAAACTGAGCTCGTTGCTCTGAGATTGTTCTGATATAAGTTGCCAGACTCTGCATCTTTGAAATCTCTCACCTGGAGTTGATTTTCCATTGTTGTACTCCAAATACTCTCTTTTGGTCCAGGTCTTCCATATATGCACACTGTGCAAGGCAGATGTGCTGTATGAATAGAGTCTAATCTCAGATGCGCTGCTGAATGTTTACATGGCATCTTGAACCAACTGTGGTTCACTGGAGACTAAGTGAAATAGGAGCTGTAATAGATACTGTGTCAACTGACTCGTGGACAAATGGTTCAGGAGAATTCTGGAAAAGATTGGTTGAAATTTGTATATGACATTGATCAATATTTATTTCACTTGCTTGTAAATTCCAGGCATTCCTCATTTAGCGTTTATCCATTCCACATTTAGCGTTTGTCAGAGGATAGTTGGTAATATAATGGTCGTTTGGCCTGCATGAAAGGTAGAATTGATATGCTGACCAATTACAGGGAAATTTAAGATGGTCTAACTCTGGTGTAAGTGACGAGAAATCTATTATTGAAATGAAGCATGGTCATTTGTTCAGCCTAGTAACTTTACTGCTAAGAGGAGGAGGGGGCTGCAGCTTAGTGTACAGCACATGGCTTGCATAAAGACCCCTGCCTGAGACCAGAAGAGCTGCTGTCTGTTGGTGTAGACAGTGCTGAACTAGATGGACCAATGGGCTGACTCAGTATCTTCATCTGGTTTTGTTCCCCTGTATCAGCAGCGTCGTTTTCATTGACTGTTCTGTCTCAAGCAGCATTCTAAATAAAGAGGCAACACGCTACCTGAACTTCAGACTCCTAGTGGAGAGATGTGTAAGGAATGCATAAGCGGCATTCATTACTCTCACCGAAGAGCTTTGAGTCGAGGAACAGAACTGTAAATTAAGCATCTTTCTCAGACATTGGAAAGAATGCTTAATTTTAAAACACATGGCCTGGTTGACTTCCTATCCCATCCCGTCTGGGAAAAGAAATCTATTTTATTGTCCTCATAGCACAAAAACATTCAGTTAGTGCTTGCTAGCACTCTGGGGATGTAATTCAAACAGAATATAAACCTGTCAGCTTCAGTTACTATCGATACCCAAATACTGTTTGACTGCTAGAATTCCTTCATCTTCTATAACCTTGTTTGAAAGGATTTATTTACTTGTCTATCTCTGTGCATTAACAGCTGAACAGCAAAGGGATTGAAGGGATAGGCTTTTAATTGCTGAGCTTTGGATCAAGGATTGGAACAGTCTTGTTGGTTTCCAGTCGTGGTGGCTGAGTTAGAAAAATCAGCGCTGCTGCTAAAGCCACCTATGAATAACAGTTTGGGCTTGAATGTTGAATAGGAGCTTTATTTGTTGTCAGTACAAGGATGTTGTGTATTGGACTCCAGCTTTGTCAGTCACAAGCATTGCAGCAAGCCACTGAATGCTTGGCAAAAATGATTGGGAGACATGGAAGGGTGAGGAGTAGTTTTAAGGTATCTTTGGTTGGCCTGAATCAATATGGAAATTTCTTAAGTTGATGAGATAACTCGATCTTCAAATCTGTTGTGCCAGATCCAAAAGAGCAACTGGTATAGATTTGAGCTCAGCTTTCCTTTGGAAACTTCTTTCCAATGACCTCTTATTTTGTTGCCTTCCCTGAAGCAAAATCAACATAGTCAATAAAGGTACAGAACAGACTGAAAGACAGCATGCGGCATATTTCTCCTAGTTGTTGCTTTTAACTTTAAGCTGTGTGCATTTCCTATCTTAAATCATTTATCCAGGTGTCTCAAAATGCTTTTTACAGGCTCGTTTGCATAACTATAATTAACTGTTAATTACAGTGGGAAACCAGAATAGATAGCTCTCTTCATTGATATGGGATGCTGCTTAAGGATCTCGGTTTTATGCCCATCTCTCCACAGTCATTATTGTTAAATTAGAGATACAACATGCTATTGATATATCTAAGTTGCTTGAAGCACTTTCAGAACATTCAAATGATGAAATGTTTGGATAAACCAAAATGCTTTTTTTTTCCTATTGGTTTACAGACATTGATTTAGATGGGGAGTGGGGAAAAGACTGACATTTGGATAATGCAGTTCTTACTGCACCTCATTTTCACCTTGGATTTAATTGTTTTTATATTGCACCGGTAACATGACACTTCTTAATGTCAAAGTCTGAAAATTTTCACTGACCTTTATAAATTGAGGTCATTGAATACTGATGTTGAATATTGTATGCCCATTCTAAGAGCCCAATCCTATCCCCCCTGCCAATGCAGTGGTGCCAAAATGGCTACCGCTGCATCCTGCGGCAGGGGACAGTCCAGGAGGTCTCCTCTGGGTAAGGGAACAATTGTGGCAGTGATGGACAAATGAGGCAGTGATGGGGAGGGGGATGGCGGAACAGGGTAGGGGATGGGTGCATCAGGTTCAGGATGGGGTGGGTTTGGTGGCAGCGGTGGCCGAATCCTAACCCCCTTCCCGGACCCGATCCCATGGATCCCATCAGGTCCAGGAAGGGGGCTTAGGATTTGGCCACCGCTGCTGCCAAACCCACCCCATCCTGAACCTGATCCACCCATCCCCTGCCCCGTTCCGCCATCCCCCTCCCCATTACTGCCTCATTTTGCCCTCTCCCTCCCCGTTCCACCTTCCTGCCTCCCCTCCCACCTCCCCCATCATCTTACCTGGATTGGAGGCAGCTCTGGATCTGCTGGCGCCAGCAGGAAGGTTCCAGCCTTCCTGCCAGCATCCCTTGCAGTGCGCTGAGCAATGCGCTGCCTGAGCACCTTTTACAACAGGCGCTGACAACTTTATGGAAATCAGCGCCAGCAGAAGAGCACTGCCAGTGGCCAGTAAGTACAGGGGGGGCCTTATCCACTGATTTCTCAACCGCGGTTTCAGTTATCCACGGTTGAGGAATCCCCCCCCCCGCACCCTCCACACACAGCCCCGGCACTTACTTTTAGCAGAAACCTCCGTTTTTTTCTTCCAAAGTTCCGATTTTTCAGCTTCCTTTTAGGCCTGACGAACAAAACTTAGAGTCTCAACCTTGCTGAGACTCTAGCTATCACCTAAGTCTTGTTCATCAGGCCTAAAAGGAAGCTGAAAAATCGGAACTTTGGAAGAAAAAAATGGAGGTTTCTCCGGAGGTTTCTGCTAAAAGTAAGTGCCAGGGTGGGCTGTGGAGGGTGCGGAGAGGGGGTGCTGGCCCGCGGGGGGGCGCGCCAGCCCGCTGGGGGGCGGGGGGGCCCTCTGAAAACCGCTGGGGGAGGGGGTTAGGGGGTTCGTCCCTTTCCGCGGTTTCAGGTATCCACGGTGGGGGCTGGAACGTATCCCCCGTGGATACGGCGGCCCCCCTGTATAGGATTGGGCCCTAAGTTGGTAAACTGAGTATTACAACAGGTTGTAACAGGACATACTTGAATGATAATTTTAATTAGAGAAAAATGTTTAACTGCCAGATTCATCATCATCTGATAGTCCAGCTTAATTTATTTACTTTAGATCAGGGGTTCTCAACCCCCAGCCGTCCTTGTACCACCTCCAGCAGCCTCCTCGAGCCGCATATGTCATCTCCACACTTCCGGGTTTTGGCTGCGTTTTCTTTTCCAGCCTTTACCAGCGGGAGTACCACCAGTGGTACGCGTACCACCAGTTGAGAGCTCTTGCTTTAGATCATGGGCAGCCCAATCCTGTTTACATTTTTGACCGGTGGAGTGCCGCTCCGCCGGTCTAGGGTTTTGCAAATGTGGCGTAAAGCACGTTAGCGGCACCCTGGGAGTAAGTGGCACCGGCGCTCAGAGCAGCGCCACTCTCCCCATGCCAGAGACACCACTGCGCCCACCGGGGAAGGTAAGCTCCCCACCAGGCAACGGAGGGGCCTGGTGACGGTGGAACGGAGCTAGACAGGATTGTACTGTTAAGGTGGATTCACATTCACACTTTTCCCCACTGCAATTGTATCTTTATTCTTTTGGAACTTTTGATGGTCGCTAGTCTGCATATTGTATTTACTTTGTTTCCACTGGCTCACTTTTCTGATACCTGATTAGATTATGGGGCTGGACAAGTTTCAGAGTTTGTGCAGTTGAAGCATCCTTTGCCTGAGTTTGCAACATCTGCATATTTAGTTTTAATACATTTATATCTCACACCTTTCTTCCATGCTGGAACTCAAGGCTGAGTATGTGGGGTTTCTAGGTGGTCTCCCATCCAAGTACTGACAAGACCTAGACTTGTTAAACTTCAGCAAAGTAACTGCATTGTGTACCTTTTCACTAGTCTCTGGGAGTTCCATTGATTAAAGTACATCCATGCCACACAAGCTTAGCCAAATAATCCAAATTACAGTATACTTGTATTATAGAAGCATGAAGCATGAATAAAGATGAATAAAGCACTAGACCAAATGAATAAAGCACCAGACCAAAAAGAAATAATTTAATGAGGCAAATGAGAGAAGCTGCTTACTATGGACGATTGCTAGACTGTTTAACCTGCAGTAATGTTTTTAATTCAGTTCCAAATACACCAATCACTTAGGCAAGATCCTGAATTTTATTTTGTTTTGTTTTTATATTCAGCAACAACATAATGTACCTATCAAGCCTCTCCAAAACAATTGTTTCCTTCTCAGTACACATTCATTCCACTCAGCATGCCACTGACTGTTTCTGAGAGTGGAACTAGATGATGTGGGAAACCTGTGGCTGCCGCTGAAAACGGAAGCCCCATATCTCCTCTCCTCTCACGTGGGTAAGATTCAGTAAAACAAAATGCATCAACTGACATCCTCATGCTCCCCAAGTTTCTATTGCCCCCATAAGCTGCTGCTCGTAAAGTAAAGTGGGAGCAGGGAAACTTGGAGTGTGACGGCATCACATCACGTGGATGTTACTGGGGAGCAGGGCCCATGAGAGGGGGGCATAGGGGTAACTTGTACCTGGGCCTGGGAGTCAAAGGATGGGCCCTGGAACATTTTCCGATCTCATCTGGACTCAACCTGGACTTGCAGATGAAAAGGCTTAGACCTGGACTCTGATGGAGGCCAGGTCTACCAGGCATGTAGAGTAGATCTAGGCTCTGGGGTTTTTTCCAGTCATTGCTGCCCTCCCCTGCTCTGTTTGTTCCCTCCTCGCCCCCGTTCCACCCGCCCCTGTCGCCACCCTACCACCACCCCATTTTGTCCCTTCCCCTTTGATAAGGGGCCCAAAAGAAACTTTGTACCCCCTGATAAAATTTCTCTCAGAGTCCCTTTGGGGAGAGGAAGGAGACCCAGGGATCCTGTTCCAGCCTGATGTTTTTGGGGAAGTGGGAAATGCCGCCCCATTCATTATGGAAGGAAAGTGGGATATAAATGTATTAACAGAAGTGAATTCTTGTTTGACATAAGGAAGAAATCCTTTAGCCCACTGTTTTCATTCAGAAAGAAATAATGTATGTCTATCTTTTCCCTAGGGTACTTAGAACTATTGCTGAATCTTTTCAGCAGTAACGAAAATGTATTTCCAAGCGTGCTGCTGATGGAGATCTTTATAGTGGTGGCAGAGAAGAGGGCTCTTCTGATAATATTTCCAGCCATAGGCCCAGTGAAATCCAATGTTTTCTGAAAACAAGTAATACAAGTGGGAATTTATGGTCCCATAACCATTGATTGTTACTACAGTCTGCCCTCTTTATCCGCAGGGGTTCCGGGACAGAACCTCCGCGAATGCCAAAAACCATGCTAAAACAAATCAGCGATGGGGGAGCAGAGGGAGGCGGCATCACAGCACAATACCTTCTTTTTCAGCTGCCCAGGGCCTGCTACCTGCTTCTCACCTCCTGCGTGCCTTCTAAGTACTTCAAACAGTCATTAGGCTTCAAACAGTAAAAAAAAGACACACCACGATCAGAAACAACTTCTGTGCAAACCGGAAGTCGTTTCCGATCGTGGTTTTTTTAACTGTTCAAAGCCTTTTGGACTACTTAGAAGGCGCGCAGGAGGTGAGAAGCGGGCAGCGGGCCCCGGGCAGCTGAAAAATAAGGTACTGTGGCACCGCCCCCAGTGGGGTCCCATACTTCCGGGGTTAGCCACCTGCGTTGAGGCAAATCCGCAGGTGGCTAATTCGTGAATAAAAGGGGGCAACTGTACTTCCCCCAAGCTGATAGAGCTTAACATTCAGATTCCCGCTGCTTGAAAGTACTGTGCTTGTGAGGGGAAGATGAAATGTATTTATTTATCTATCTGCAGGTACTATTTAAATGATTTTTACCCACCCTACTTAGATTGTTTAATACCCTAGAAATTTATTTAATTTGTGGTTGATGTACTCTAAAGACAAATTGGCTTGGAAAGGTAAGATCCAAAACTTGTTTGTCCATCTTAAACAATGAACTGAAGCTGTGGGAGTCGTTCTTCTTTCCCTTTTCCATTTATCTTGGTGGTTCACGCATGCAGAAACTGATAATACCTGACTAAGACAAAATAGGTAAAAGCAAGGTAGACGGAGCCATGACAATGCTCTGATTAGCTTGATGCTTATTTTGTTCTGGTTTTTCTCAGAGTATTAATCTGAAAACTTCTGCACTTCTCCAAAGTTTCCTGAACAATAAAAACTGTCAGCGCTGACAGTTTTTGCAGCCCCACAATTGTTCTTGCATTGTCTTGACGTTCTGTATAGCATGCAAAAGAGAATTTTTTGGCAGCTGCTCAGGAGTGGTCTAGTAACAAGAAACCACGTGACTATTACCTCTGCTCAGCTGTCATTTACATCATCGCAGAACTCCAGAAGCACTTTTGCAGCTATCCAATAAGTCTATGCCTTATATATTTTCACTAATGCATATTAAAAAAAAACATCGTAAATTCGGTCATTAAAGCAAACTATGCAATTCAAAAGAAAAAACTATGAGAATATAAATTAGACAGTGATAATGCTTAGCGTCGAGTATTCACAATGCTTTGCAAGTATTATCCTGATGCGGTCCTTTTTAACAACCGTGTTAGGTAAGTATTGGTATCCTCATGTTGGAGATAGAGATGGAGAGGGGGAGTGTGGCTTGCCTACAACCACTTAGTGAGTTCATGGCAGAGGAGATATTCAAACCAAAATGAGTTCTTGCAGCTCAGTCTCTTATAGCCGAAACCTATGCATGTCTACTCAGAAGTAAGGCCCAAATGAGGCTTACTCCCAGGAAAGTGTGCATAGGATTACACCCCCCTAGACACTATACTATTTATTTATTTATTTTATTTACAATATTTTTATCCCGCCTTTCTCCCCGAAGGGACCCAAGGCGGCTCACAACAACAGATACAACAAATAATCACTCATTTAAAACAATAAAAACAATCCACAAAAGCTAGTAAAAACATCATCTAAAACATCATCTAAAATTAATAAAACCACATCAAATTACAATTAAAACAGAAGCATAAAAAAGCATTAAAAAGCAGCAGCACTCCACCTGTGCAGGATGTTAAAAAGGCAAGAACTCAGAAGGCCTCCTTAAACAGGAATGTTTTCAGGCCTCGCCGGAAGGTCTCCAGGGAGGGAGCAATACGTAAATCAAGAGGGAGGGAATTCCATAGGGTTGGTGCCACTACTGAGAAGGCCCTATTTCTGGCCGCCGCCCCTCGCACCTCCCTGGGCGACGGTACCCTCAAAAGGGCCTTCTCTGATGACCTAAGGAGACGAGCCGGAATGTATGGAACAATACTATGTTCATCAGCTCACAAGCTCGCGGGCGGTTTAATGAATCAAGAGAAATTGAACGTCACAGTGTTGCTTCCCCTTTCTTATAAATGAGACCCTGCCAGGATGTCCTGATTCCAACCACTTCTATCCGGCAGACACTATCTTCTCATCCCCATCAGCAGGTAGCCTTCTCTGATCCGTGACCATCATCTCAAATACCATATGAGCAACGTCGGAGGCAACTGGTTGTACCTCATAAATGCTCTACAAGAAGGAAGGAATGGGAGAAAGAGAATAGCACTTTTCTCATGGCAGCAGCTTGCACAAGAAGCTCAACTATTTTTTAACACCTGTTTAATCGTTGTCAGGATGGAATTAACTCATGAGGATTATTGAAAGTGTTTTGCTGGATTGTACAAGCAAATCATGTTGGGAACAGCTGTAGGAAGAGGATTGCTGAACATTTGCCTCCCTCTTTCATGGATGGCGGAAAGTCCAAGTGACCTGCAAAAATCTTGCATGCTGACCTCACAAGTGCAACTAGTATAGAAATATGGAAGGCTTAATCCTGCCACATGCAATATGGCCTTAATGCATAGTTAATCATTACACTGTGTGATAAAAATTCAAACAATTTCATGTTTAGCTGAAGGGCTGTCTGAAACAAATAGATCAAATAGCAGTTCTTCAGCTTAAAGGATGTTAACTGTTTTTGTTGTAGTATCACTGCATATCCCGTGCACCATGAGCAGTTAATCTTCAGGTGTTTTTTTTTTTAATATACATGCCTCAGTTGCCTTATACTACAGTGGAATATCGTTTGGCAAAAGTAGCGTTTGCAGATTCCCGTTTCAAGACTTGCTTCCAAGAACCCATTAGATGCTGCACAAAGGATTTTTCAGCAAGCTTTCAAATGCCTCTAACCTCCCATTATGGCCTTCTGAGAGCCACTTTTGATCTGCATTTCCAAGAAAGCATCTCTCACTTTCTTACTGCAGATAAAAGTAAAATGAAGGCCATTTCTGGATTATTGCCAGTTTGTTTATAGACAGACATCCAATATGATGGATGACCAAAAGCAGGGAAGACTGTGAGAAGAAATATACGTTATCAGTTGTACGATAAGAATGTACACACATGGAGCCCAAGAATAAACAGCTTCAGGCAACAAGCTCTTATTGCTGCAAATGGGTTGTGTATGAACGTTTTGGTTGTGTTATTCTCTAGGCTTGCTAAACTTTAGGAGAATCGAAAGATAAAAAAATATATTGTCGCACTCCCTTTGAAATTTAACTATGATGACCACGTGCTGGGACATCAATAGGTGTAGAATATTTTTGAACGAAAGCTTTCATGGCCAGCAGTAACACTTAGAGAAACAAGAGTTACGGGTAAAGAAGCCATGCTGAAAATAGACACAACGTACCAGCCGAAATAAAAAATAATATCGATTTTATCTGGGTTTAACCACTGCATCAGAAGTAACCCAGACAAACAGAAATCATTAAAATCCACAGCTGGGCACACATGAGCTCCATCTACCAATTCTTTTTGGATTGCCCCAGAAGATGTTTCCGCATTAGGAGTAGAAACGTCGGGCTCATGTGTGCCCAGCTGTGGATTTTAATGATTTCTGTTTGTCTGGGTTACTTCTGATGCAGTGGTTAAACCCAGATAAAATCGATATTATTTTTTATTTCAGCTGGTACGTTGTGTCTATTTTCAGCATGGCTTCTTTACCCGTAACTCTTGTTTCTCTAGGTGTAGAATACATTTTCTCTAAATTTGCTTCCCCATCCCTCTGCAGGCAGTGAAACGTAGACCAGATGCTCTGCTCGATACTAGATAATGTGTTGGCCATCTAGCATGTTGCATCAAAGCTCCTCTGTTCCTAGCACACAGCTTGAGTAACTCAGCGGGACTGCTTGAAGTAAGTGTAGGTAGGACAGTCAATTCCATTGGTCGATGCTATGCGTTCGTGCTGGAGTAGGTTCTCTGACCGCCTATGCAAGTGTAAATGCATAGGGCTGGCTACACACAATGCAGCTGAATGGAGACTATTTCGCTTGATTTGAGCCAGTCTCAGGCAAATGGTCTATATTTAAATGCTTACTTAAGTGTATAATGCACATCTACTCAGAAGTAAGTCACATTCTAGTCAATGAAGCTTACTCCCAGGTAAGTGTGCATAGGATTGCACTCTGAGTGTGTGCAGAGTACGTTTCCCTCTGCAGTGGGTAGCCACAGCACACACCCAGGCATCTGGGGATTCAGAGTGCAGGGTGTTCCCTCTAGGCAAGCTTCATCCCTGACACTTGTTGGAATAAAGCACTGGGATTAAATTGGCAGATGTGCAGCGTGATGTCAACAGTAACTTTTTGTTTATTTGTACATTTTAAAAAGGCTTACAGTGAGTTCTTTCCTCTCCCTCCATATGGTACAGGTCACTTGCCAAGACTTGTTTGCCTAAAATAAATAAATAAATAATAATAATAATAATAATGTAGATATTCCATTAGTGTATTCAATGTGCTTCATGTTCATTTTCTCTGTAATCCTTAGAACAACCCTGTAAAGTCAGCCAATATTATTATCCCCATATTGCTTATGAGGGAAGTAGACTGAGAGAGAAAAGTGACTCGAAATAGCTGAGGACGCCATGGAAGAGTAAGACAGCCATGTATCTTTCAATTTCCCACACAAAGATGCAAGTATGGGGCTATGGAAAGAAACCACAAATGGCTACAGTGATCCCTCAGCACTGAAGTTGCCTAGAAACTGTAGTGCCTCCATCTCTGCAAGTTACTTCAGATCGTATTAAAAAAACTGGCAGCCCAATCCTATCCTTCCCTCCACCGATACGGCCATGCCAAGGAGGCTTGAGCTCTGTGTGTGTGTGTGTGTGTGTGTGTGTGTGTGTGTGTGTGTGTGCGTGTGCGTGTGCGTGTGCGTGCGTGCGTGCGCGTGCCATGATGTGATGGGAGGGAAATAGGACAAAGTTCATGCTATGGTCTCTCCTATGCATCTCCTCAGATCAGTGTCAACTCTTTAACTGGCACAAGTCTGAGGAGACAAAGAGAGAATGCCGGCTGCTGCCAGAGGGGATAGCATCCGCAAGTCGCCCGCGCCAGGTGCCACGGCCCCTGCTCTCCCCCATTCTGCTCTTCCCCTGCTGACCTACCTGAGTGGGGCTTCTTCTGCCTCTCTGCTAGTGTCCCGGCTGCACATGCTGTCAGATTGTTTTTTTTTACGACTGCCATAAGGCAAGATCTGCTGCCAGAACACTAATTCTAGCAGCAGAGAAGCCCAATAGGATTGGGCTGTGAGAGTCATTGACCAGGTCTTTAGATAAGTTACTTGCAGTTGGTAGCTGATGACCAAAGCCTAAGGTAGGTAATGTTAAAAACATGAAGCCTTGAGAGGGTGGAACACCTGACAAACAGCAGAAAGGAGCTTTGGCTATTACCCCTGACATCACCAGTGCCCAAAGAATCTATAATAGCACCTTCAAAGCCACTTCTGTCTTGTTACTCTTTGCATTACATGCAGCAGAACAGCAAACATTCAATAGGCAAAAGGGTTGTCTTGCTTGCTATTGTAGTCTCTCTTGTCCCGTTTGTGCTTTTGTTTGTTGTGCTTTACTTGTTGACATTCTGGAGACATCTTCTTGGCCACTATAGGAAGCCGAATGCTAGACTAGGTGGACCTTTGATGTGATCTGGTAGGGCGCTTATGTTATGCAGTAAAAGGGCCTTATCTCTGCAAGTGTACATGTTAGGGTCCCAAATTCTCTCTCTCTCATGCTCACAAACACACGAGCCACTGTTAGCATCACCATCTGAGTAACAATGCCATACTGGCGCTAACTTGCAGAATAGGCAGTAACTGGAAAAGAGAAAATGCCTTCTGTATGCCATTGTCATCTGGGCTGGAATGTGCAGGTTAGCTGGCTCATAAATGTTATGCTCACCTTTTAGTAAACAAAATGAAACACGTTGGTCGCTGTCTATGAAAGCAATATTATTCATTTAATCTTTAGCTTCAGTAGCTTGACCAAATTGCCATTTTTCTGAAAGGAGAAACAACAAGAAGAAACTCATAATAGATTCAGAGTGCTGAAGAGAGCACAGCATCATGGTTAAATATAGCTTATTAAAACTTGAGCTACATGTTTCATATGCTTGGCTGAAACATGATTTAAAAGATCCATTGAACCGAAAATCCCAGAGGTTGCTGCTACTGTTTGATATGGCCGCAACTATCAAAAGATTATCACAGCACATAGTTCCTGTGATCATCAAGCTGTGTAAATTTCATCCTGATCTCCCTCTGGAACTCAGTTCTGTCTTTTTAGTTATCGTACACATATATTCCAACCATCCTGAACACCTGTTCAAACCCCTGCTATAAAATCATATGTGTCAAACGCATCAGTAATATGCCAAAATTAAAATCTCCGAAAGAATAAAATAAGTAGATCAGGGGTTCATTGTCACAATGTGCACTATGATGTCCACTGGAGGTAAACGTCTCATAAATCAACTCTACATGCTTTTATGAAATATAAATACCGGGACTTCCCTGCATGCAAGTCCTGTGTCTACATCTCATTCATATCCATTGCTTTGCAGTGTGAATCCACCATAATTTTCATAATTGATCTGTGTGCAGTTCATAAGTGTGTGTGTCCGTCCGTCCGTCCGTCCGTCCGTCCCATCATACATACAGCTGCATGTGCAAACCGGTCAGTTTTGGGGCCATTCTGCAGCTGTTTTTTAAAAGTGCAGTATTGGTAGGTGACAGGCCGTGATCAGTTTGCCCATCCATGTGTAGATGGTAGGTAGTGCATATCCAAACTTTGCATGGGGAGTGAACATACTGACTATCCTGTTTATTATAAAAAGTTGGTTATGAGCTGAAAACGCTACTCCGAGGGTGTATCTAAAACCTACTCTTATGAAAACAACGTCTAGTCATAGGAGGTTAAGTTAGACATGTAGATATTGGAATTGAACTTTAATTTCCTATGCTGTTGAGAACTGTTGAATTCTAGGCCTGGATACAAAGAACAGCTCAATTAGCTCCATGCACCCAAGGGAAGTTTGGCATTGTGTTTCTCAAAGAGCAACACGCACACGCACGCACGTTTGGATCAGAGGGAAGTTTCATAGGCAACATGTATCATGGCTTGCAGTTTAAAGGGGAAATGTCAAAAACGTCCCAGGTCAGACCCCAAGGGCTTACAGTAGATATTCCTAAGTAGTTCTTTGGATCCCAGCCATAGTGTGGAGCTATATCCTTCTTCCCATCAAGGAGGGAAAATGTAAGAGCCCGTTTATTTGGCATTGTAAATGTAGCTAAGAGGCAAGAAGGCTTTAATTAAATGTAAGGTAAATGCTATTACTGATCCATTACCTTTTGTACATTCTTGTTATGCCCCACAGTGCTGCAAGCCTTCTTACCGATGTTAGCTTGTTATCAGGAGAAAGTGCAAGGCCTTTAAAAAAAAAAAGTATAGATTTAGATTTCATTTCCCGCCTCCCCCAACCGTCTTTGTAGCCCAGACTTGATAAGAGGATAACATTTTCTGACTTTGGGGGATTTTTTTTTTTAACCTAATTTAAAGGAATGAATGCAGGATGCTGGAGGGGGGAGCAATTAGAAGCCACTCTATTTTTGTTTCCCTTCTAAAAGCACTAGTAAGTCCCAGAGAGGTTTTGGTGTTGTGTTTTTGTTTTTTTACAATGTGACTTAAAACAAAAAGAGTCAGAAAGACTTGTTAGTTTGATGCATGAGATGGTGATTAAAGCATGTCTGACAGCAGCACTCAAATATGTGAGTGAAAGTCTGTCCAATCTGGACTTAACCACTGATTTTATACAAGCACATTAGCACAATCATCCAGAACTAAATCACATCAATCTTGGAGTTAGGGCATGCCTACAGACATTGTTTGCCTGGTTTCTGATGCTCTGATTCAGCAGTTCAGGCCTTACAAAACTGCATGGCAACTGGGCCACTCTCTGTACTTATCCGTACTAGGCCACGTGACATAGTAGGGGAGTCAGAATTGCAGGCACTCTTGATGTGGAGGAAAGTACTCAAACTTTGCATTTCATGGAATCGTAGAGTTAGAAGGGACCTCGTAGGCCTTCTAGTCTAAGCCCCTGTTCATTGCAGGAAATACAGAGCCACAGGATACAGGTATCTTGTTGTCTTGTGTGCTCCCTGAGGCATCTGGTGGGGCCACTGTGAAATACAGGAAGCTGGACTAGATGGGCCTTTGGCCTGATCCAGCAGGGCTCATGTTCTAATCCCAGCAAATGGCTGTGTCCATCTTCTACTTAAAAAAAACTCCCGTGACGGAGAGCCCATTGCTAGACAATTGGTTCCATTGTCCAACTGCTCTTATTTTTAAGAGGCTTATCCTAATATTCAACTGAAATCTACCTTCCCTTTTAGCTTTGACTTGACTTGGCCACTAACAATTAATGCTAGCTAATGGGAAATCAAGACAGCAGATCACCCCAATCGTTTGAATGGTAAGGTCTCTCAGCCACATGCAGCTTAGAAAGAGGATGTGACGTTGGGTTGTCACGTCTGACTGAGTGAGACTGTGGGATAAGAAACCTAGAAAGAAAGCATTTTGAACTTGGTCAGAGAGTAGAATTCTAAGGTTGTGCAGCAAGCTGGTAAAATGTTTTGGAATTCAGGGGCTGCTGCCAGCAACGAAGCTAGGATCGATGGCGCCCAGTGCGCAGGTGTGGAGTGTGGTGGCCCGAAAGTGGGTTGATGGTGACGTGATGATGTACTCACGTCAACACCACGTGCCGCGATTTGGAGCCAAACGGCAGCAAGGGCAGGCAGGAGGACCCTTCTAGCGCCGAGCACGGAGCTCCGCTTGCCTCTTGGACGGCCAAGGCGTCTCCCCCCCTCGCAGTGTCACACCCAGTGCATCCTGCACCAGTCACACACCCCTAGCAACGCTGCTGGCTGCTGCTTTGAAATTGATGGAGTTTTGGAGATTAACAATACCTGCCTTACTGCTTGTTGGCTTGCTACCTGTTCAACTGATGTATATCTGTAAATCATAGAATTAGAAAGCTATGGCAAACTTACCGTATTTCTTCGAGTCTAAGGCGTCATCGATTCTAAGGCGCACCTTTACTTTCAGTACCACCAGCAGGGGGAAAAAAATCCATCGATTGTAAGACTCACCTCCCTTCATTGAATCTACCCGCTCAGCACCTACTCTCCCCAGCATGTCTCCTGCAGCTGAGGATGACTGAGTGCACTGTCTTTGCATAGCATTTCTGGCCCTGCCAGAAAGTGCCATTTCCTTCGTTACCTGGGCTTGGAGGAGCTTCAGGGAGGCCTGCGCAACCTTCTGCAGGCCTCCTTGATCTTCAGTTCGGCAAAAAACAGCGATTTTTGGGCATTTCTGGTTTTCGCGAAAACCGGAAATGGCTGAATATCACCGTTTTTTGCCAAACTGAAGATCGGGGAGGCCTGCAGAGGGTCGCGCAGGTCTCCCTGAAGCTCCCCCAAGCCCCAGTAAGTAAGAAGATAGCATTTTGGGGTGCTTTTTGGAGACCTTCGATTCTAAGATGCACTCCATTTTTTGAAATGCTTAATTGGGAAAAAACATGCGTCTTAGAATTGAAGAAATACAGTAGATAGCATAATAAAAAGCAGAGATCACCATGCCAACAAAAGTTCGTATAGTCAGGGCGATAGTGTTCCCAGTAGCAATGTATGGTTGCGAGAGTTGGACCATAAGGAAGGCTGAGCGCCGAAGAATAGATTCTTTCGAATTGTGGTGTTGGAGAAGACTCCTGAGAGTCCCTTGGACTGCTAGGAGATCAAATCAGTCAATCCTAAATGAAATCAACCCTGACTGTTCCCTGGAAGGACAGGTACTGAGGCTGAAGCTCAAATATTTTGGCCACCTAATGTGAAGAGAGGACTCTCTGGAGAAGACTCTGATGCTGGGAAAGATTGAAGGCAAAGGGAGAAGGGGAAGGCAAAGGATGAGATGATTAGACTGCATCACCGATACAACGAACATGAAAATGAATGAACTCAGGAAGATAGTGGAGGACAGGAAGGCCTGGCGGGATATGGTTCATGGGATCACGAAGGGTCGGACACGACTTAACAACTGAACAACAACAACAACAACAACAAGTTCATTGAGTCCAACCCCCTGCCAATGCAAACAGTCCACAACTACATCCCTGATAGTATGGCTGTCCAACCTATCCTTAGACTTCCAGCGATGGAGATTCTGCTACTTTCTAAACCAGGGATTCTCAACCAGTGGTACCACCAGTGGTACTTAGGCTGACTGTTGGTGGTACTCGGACAACCGGACCACCGGAACCCTGCTCCGATGCGGCACTTTTGGTGATGCGTTTATTTATTTTATTTTATTTATTTTAAAAAATTATACCCCACCTTTTCCTTTGCCGAAGGCAAATGCCCAAGGCGGCTTACAACAAATTAAAATACATAATTTAAAATACATAAAATATGTTTAAGCAATACATAACGATACATAAACAAATTTAAAAAACAATAAAATCCACTGGGGGGCGACAGTATGGAGCAGAGAAGCAGCATGGCAGAGCATCTTGAGATACAGGAGGCAGACCACAACCCATCACCCAAACGCTAGACGAAACAAAAACGATTTGAGCCCTCACCGAAAAGTCATGAGGGAGGGGGTGGTACTCAGGTCCCATGGCAGGGAGTTCCACAGTTGTGGCGCCACAGCAGAGAAGGCTCGCCCACGTGTTGCCACTCCCCTAACTTGCGATAGAGGTGGCACCCGCAGGAGAGCCCCCTCAGATGACCTAAGTGAGCGGGCCGGAATGTATGGGAGAAGGCGGTCCCTCAGATATCCTGGACCCGAACCGTGAAGGTCATTACCAGCACCTTGAATTGGGCCCGGAAACGAATGGGCAGCCAGTGCAGCCACTGAAGCAGAGGCTCAACAGAGTCAAACCGCCTAGCTCCAGTGACCACCCGGGCCGCCGCATTCTGCACTAATTGCAGCTTCCGAACCACCTTCAAGGGCAGCCCCACGTAGAGCGCGTTAGAGTAGTCCAGTCTGGAAGTCACTAAGGCGTGGACCACTGTGGTCAGGTCCGATCGACTCAAGTACAGCCGCAGCTGGCGCACCAGCCAAAGCTGGGCAAACTCACCCCTGGCCACAGCCGCCACCTGGCTTTACAGGGAGAGCTGTGAATCCAGAAGTACTCCCAAGCTACGCACCCGTTCCTGCAGGGGGAGTGCAACCCCATTCAGAACGGACAGGTGACTCAGTACCTGCATCGAAGCTTTCCTGACCAGTAGGATCTCTGTCTTTTCTGGATTCAATCTCAACCTATTAGCCCTCATCCAGACCCCCACCGCCGCAAGACAGCGCTCCAGGACTTCCACAGCCTCCCTGGAGCGAGATGGCAAGGAGAGGTAGAGCTGGGTGTCATCAGCATATTGGTGACACCCAACTCCAAATCCCCGGATGATCTCTCCCAACGGCTTCATGTAGATGTTAAAAAGCATGGGAGACAAAATAGAACCCTGTGGCACCCCACACTGTAAAGGGCAGGAAGCCGAACAGGCATCTCCCAGCATCACCATCTGGAACCTGTCAGCCAAGTAGGAACGGAACCACCGCAACGCAGCGCCCCTTAGTCCCAACTCGGCCAGCCGACCCAGAAGGATACCATGGTCGATGGTATTGAAAGCCGCCAAGAGGTCCAAAAGGACCAGCAGGGATGCACTCCCCCTGTCCAGTCCTCGGCGAAGATCATCCAACAGGGCGACCAAGGCTGTCTCCATCCCAAAGCCCCGCCTGAAGCCAGATTAAAAAGGGTCCAGATACTCCGTTTCATCTAGGAGCTGAGACGCCACCACCTGCTCAATCACCTTACCCATAAAAGGCAGATTTGAAACTGGCCGATAGTTATTTAAATTGGAGGAATCCAAAGATGTTTTTTTCAGGAGGGGGCGCACAATTGCTAGGCATCACTCCCTCCCGCAAAGATGAGTTCACAATAGGTTCCACCCAATCGGCCAGCCCAACCCGCGCAGATCGTATTAGCCAAGCTGGGCAAGGGTCAAGCGGGCAGGAAGACGATCTCAAACTACAGAGGACCCTATCCACATCCTCAGACTGTATAAGGTAAAAAGATGGAATCGACAGATGCCGTAGGGACAACTTCTGGAACTGTTAAACCAGAGTACAAGTCATGGCGAATCTGAGCGATTTTATCTGCGAAGTGGCGTGCGATCTCATTACAGCGGTCCATCGAACACTCCAGCTCACTCGCTACAGGAGCCGAGTGGAGCAGATCTCGGACAACTCGAAAGAGCTCCACTGGTCAGCTACTTGCAGACGCAATGGTGGCAGAGAAAAATGCCTTCTTTGCTGCCATGATCGCCACGGAGTAGGCCCTGAAATGGGCTCTAGCCCGTGTTTGGTCAGATTCATCACAGGTTTTCCTCCACCGTCGCTCTAGGCGTCGGCCCAGTCGTTTCATTGCCCGCAGCTCCCGAGAGGCTTTATGCTGAGAAGGGACCTCCCACCCGCCCAGGGCCTCCTACCTGCATTTTCTGGCCTCCAAAACCTTGAAAGTAACTGGCAGTGATGTTGTTGCCAGTCACTTCCAGTGGTACGCAGCAGGAGAGGGGCGCAGGAGGTGGTACTCAGCCAGGAAGGCGTTGAGAACCCCTGTTCTAAACAGTTTGTATCATCAGGAAGTTCTTCCTAATATTTAAACACAATCTCCCTTGTTGTAATTTAAACCCATTTATCCAGGTCTACCTTCCGGAGCAACTGAGAACAAATCCGCTCCATCTTTCACGTGATAGCCCATCAGATATTTGTAGATGATGTAACCTCTTAACTATCTCTTCTCCAAACTAAATGTACCCGACTACGTCAACTTTTCCACCTGCCCCCTCACCATCCTAGTTGCCCTCCTCTGTACTTGCTCCAGTTTGTCAATATCCCTCTTAAATTGCAGCACCTAGAACTGGACAATACTGTTCCAGGAGGGATCTGACTAAAGCAGACAATGTTGAGAAGGGGACTCCTTCCAGGAACTTGTAAAGCTGCCTGAGGACATTTGGGAAAGTCTCTCCTTTATTGGTTATGCATCCCTCGTTTTGGTTATCTGCTGAAATGTTGCAGTACAGGTGCCTCCCCTGAGGATTTCTTCCTACTCTCATCACAAATAGTACTGTTTCTGGGGGCATTACATGGGGGGGGGGGAATACTTAAAGATTACCTATAGTTAACAATTTTTCTTCTTTAGTCTGTGTTCTTGGCTGAGTAACTTTGCAGAATTTGATGCAGGAGTTTAGGACACTGAAAATCCCTGTGCTTGTTCTTTAGAGGCATTGATTCTTTACTTTGTTGAAACAAAACAGTCGTTGATGAGAGGCCACTTGTATTGCTTCATGGGGATCCATACATCTTTGTATGGGGGGGGGGTCCTCAGAAAGTACTACGCACAAATTCCCTCCAAGGAAAACTGTTCTGCTTTCTGTGCTAAAAACAAAATTTCACTTGCACTCAGTGTGGTTGGGCACTAAGTCACATGTAGACACCTCCTCCCATGATGAAACGTTCTGCTCCCCTGGCTTGCAAAGAGCAAGAAACAGGCATTAATTGCTCTGCTCTGTAGCAGAAGAAAAGCCATTCTACAGCTAGTCCTTATTTGGGACATTGTGAATATCTCAAGTGCCAGCAGCCTGAGTTGAGAAAGGATTAAGAGTTCACCCCTTTCCCTTTCTTAGCAATGGTATAACTCTCTTGTAGTTAATCTCCTAACTACTGCAGTAAGTGTGGGGCAAAGACTCCATTCCAAAAAACAGGGACACTTTTCCAAGAGCCCCTTGCTCTTCAATCTATGTTTTCCAAAAGTTGCTCATGGTCTGTGCAGGCCATCAAACATGACTCTTTAAAGACACCATGGATTTTGATGGCAACATTGAAGTAATCGCATGAGGTTTTTATATTTTCTGTCCAACAAAGAACTCACTGAAGCAAAAAGGCTCATGTACTTTTATCCACAAAAGTTTCTCCAACTATAAGATTGCATTTGTGCACTTTCTGACGCTCTCTTGGGCGGAAAAACATAAGCCAAGATGAATTGAACTAAAATTTTGCTTTTGTTAAAATCACTGCAATATTTCAACTGAATTTTGCATACATAATTCTTTCCAAGTTCTGCCTTTCAGAAATTAAATCTGGAAGTTTCCCTTTTTTTTTAACCCATTTCCTCCGAGCCCACAGGTGTACGCATTTAACTCCTGTTGTGTATATACACCCGTCGACAGAAATGGTTTAACCTCTGTTCTTGTCAACAGCAAATCCGCAGTTATGAATGATGGATACTTTAGCACTAGTTACCAGATTGTACCAACTTTATTATTTTATGTTTTCCAGCCCTGTTGTGTCTATAAATGTGTTTGGCTATGTTGCCCTTTCTTTGAACTGTTTTTATTAACAGAAAAATGCTGTGAAAAGAAAATGGAATCTTTAGGTATTATCAACAATGTTGTCTGAAGGTTCTTCTTCCAGCTCATCTTTCCCCTACACCTTCCTCCTCTCCTCCTGGGCCTGTGACAACTTTATCTTTCTGAAACATGATCATCACTAGCCCAGCGAGTGAGACAATTAGCTATACAACATAAAGAAGCATCATTAAAATGTTTTGCGTTTTCATCTTCTCGACTCTATTTGTAGAATTGGCAAAAAGCAGGTGAGAGGGGGACTTCAAGGTAGAATTGTTTGCAGCTTTAATAATGCTTGCCTCTGGATGGGAAAATGCTGGCTTACCTGTAGTCTTGCAATGATGTTTTAATGATCACTGTGGCAAGGAATGAGAAGCCCTTTGAGCACGTACAGTGCTTGCAAATAAATGCTAACCTTGATTTCCTGGTAAACCAGCAATTGAAGCCATGGACTGAAGTGTATTTTGCAAACAGTGGTATGGACTGATGTACACATAATGAGAAATCATGATTATTGCTGGAGAAAAAGGACATTACTCTTGAAAGGAGATGGAAAAGATGTGTTAACAAGGCCCACAGGTCTCCTCTATGCCAGATCCGACTGAATGGGCGCACTTTACCAGCAGTGCTCATACACAGCCAGTACATGTAAAGCACTATCACTATGGAATGCACTTACAATATTTGCAACAGGGAACCTCTTGAAGCATCTAGTATTGCTGTTGTGAATGAGTGCATTAGTGTACCCAATATTCTTCCATTGCCTACTGGAACTGTGTTTGATTCATTTTCTTTTCTGTTGTAACATATGACAGAAGGCTGTAATTATTCTGTTCCAGTACCACTTTCGGGTTTTAGAGGTCAATAGATTATAATACCAGCTTATTCAAGGTGAGCCCTCTTTTTCCTAATCTATTATCAGAAGTGGTTTGATTTAAAAAAGTGTTGTTTGTTTACGTGAATTGAGTTCTAAAGTGGGTGAACCATTGTCACTACGATTGCTTGTTCCAGAAATAGCACCTAGTAATGTGGCAATGGCTGAGGCTTGCACTCAGATCAATGTCCAATTGTTCAAACCCCTATAGAAAAGCATCATTAGAGAGTCTCATGCCTTAAAATAATGCATGGTTGAATCATTGAAGCAATACAACAGTCATTTCAATTTTCTATTACATTGAAAGCAACTATGTGAGGAAGCAGTAGAGGGGTTCACGGTGCCAGAGAGAATGTATGGGATCTTGGATAGAACGGGGGGGGGGGGGGTGTATTAACTTCTTAGTTATATAGTTACAAAGTTTTTATTCTGAAATGAAAAGCCTGATGATCTGAGAATATGATCTTAGAATTTGAGTATGATTCTCCTGAGTGAAACCTTGCTGTGTATCATTTGTCAATTGCTGTTTTTCTCTGTGGAACTGTAAATTCCATCTCAAGGTAAGAGATAGCGTCCTTGTCACAAATTAGCCATCACATATTCATTGAACTTGTGGGAGGAGGAGTAGGGCTGTACCACTGGTCTCACCCCTGACGCCCCATGCCTGCTCATTCCGCCCCATTAACATCAGTCGCAACACCCCAGTCGGGAAAAAATGGTCGCTAGCCCCTTAAGGAGGATGGCAATGTGCAGTGAAGGCACTCCCAGGATCGGGCTGGCACCGGGTGAGAAAGGATTTGGGGGGACTTACCAGGGGTCACGCTGATAAGGGGGCAAGCACCACCTCCAGAGGCAAGCATCACCTTCAGAGGTGAAGGCCCTCTATGGGCCTCCCCGCACCCCAGATTAGCTTCCAAAGGCGATTCGAAGCTACTTCCAGTTTTACTTCCTGGTTTTGGCAAAAACTGGAAGTAGCTTCAAATTTCCTTTGGAAACTAATCTGGGATGTGAGGAGGCCCACAGAGGGTTCCGCACCCAACCCCCCTGCACCCTCCGGCCAGCACAACCCCTGGTGAGTAAAAAAAAAACACCCTTTTTCCCCTGGCGCCAGCGCGATCCCGGGAATGCTGTTGCTGCCCCCACAATGACTTATAGCAGCCCAAACTCTACACGAGAGTTTGGGAACAGCTAATGTAATCAATTTTTACCCCATCTTCCCCCCCCCCGACCAATGGGCACCAAGGTGACTTACAGATATAATAAAAAGAATAAAATAGCACACATACAATAAAAAATAATAAATATCAGCAGTGCAGTAAAAGCTGATCAAAAAAATCAAAAGACACAGCAGAAAAACATAACGCAGTGGCAGAAACAGATAAAGCAGCAATTGAAAAACTACCAGGCACAATAAAACTGGCATCTAAGCAGCATAAAGATAAAACAGTGCATATCAGTGATAAAAAGATTAGCAGCATAACCCAGTCCACCGCACTACATCAGAATACCACCAAAAGAGAAAAGTCTTCAGGCCCCGCTGGAATGCCTCCAGGAAATGCTCAGATCTCAAATCAAAAGGAAAGAATTTTATAACTGGGGTGCCACCACAGGAAATGCCCTCCCTCTTGCTGCTCCCCCCCCCACTTCTGTTAAGGGCAGCACACGCAGGAGAACTCCCTCAGATGATCTGAGGGGATGGGCCAAAATGTATAGAAGAAGGCAGTCCCTCAGCTACCCTGCTCCCAAGCCATAAAGGGCTTTAAAGTTCAAAACCAGCACCTTGAATTGTGCTTGGAAATGAACCAGCAGCCAGTATAGCTGCTGGAGCAGCTTCCTGATAGAATCAAGCCACTGAGTCCAAGTGACCACCTGGGCCGCTACACGACCACCCCGGCCACCACTACATCCTGGCAATCCAGGAGCAACTGTGAATCCAGGAGGACTCCCAAGCTGCAAACTTGGTCCTACAGAGGGAGTACAATCTCATGTAGAACAGGCTGATAGTCCAGTACCTGCATTATGAATTTCTTGACCAAGGGAACCTCTGTTTTGTCCAGATTTAAGTTCAGCTTGTTAGCCCCCATCCAGTTCCCAACTGTCTCCAAGCAACGCCCCAGGACCTCGATAACCTCCTCACTCAGCATCCAATGGAAAGGAGACATAGAGCGGAGTGTCATCAACATACTGGTGGCACCCAATTCCAAATCCTTGAATGGCCTCTCCTAGTGGCTTTATGTGGATGTTAAATGGCATGGGGGACAGAACAGAACCCTGCAGCCCCACACTTCAAAGACCAAATTGCCAAACATGCACCACCACCCCCAGCACCACCTTCTTGAATCTGTTAGCCAAGAATGAGCAGGACCACCACAAAACGGTGCCACCAAACCCCAAGTCGGCCAACTGAGCAAGAAGGTGTCAAAAAAGCCACTGAGATGTCCAGCAGGACCACTAGCAACACAGTCCTCCCATCCAGGCCCCAGTGTAGGTCATCCACTAAGGCTGTCTCTCTCGCAACACCCAGCTTGAAGCCAGGTTGAATGGGATCCAGATAATCCATTTCATCCAAGACCCTCTGAAGTTGGGATTTTACCACCTGCTTGGTCACCTTGCCCAGAAATGAGAGGTTTGAGATAGCTCGTCAATTCTCCAATAAGGTGGAACCCAGGGGAGGGCTTCTTCAGGAGGTGGCGAGCCACCACCAGATATTGCTGCAGATATTAATATTGCTGGTCACACCCCATTCATCAAGGTTGAGTTTACTACCCTCCCTGTCCACGCAGTCAGGCCCTCTGGGCAGATCTTATAAGCCAGGTTGGGCAAGGGCCAGCAGATGGCCTCATGCTCCAAAGGATTCTGTCCACATCCTCAGGCTGAACAAACTGAAAATTCAAGAGCAACAGCACTGAGGGAACATCAGCAAATACTCTTAATGTGGAGTCTAAGCTGTGACGGATGTGAGCAATTTTATCTGCAAAGTGCTTAGCAAATTCGTCACAGTGAGCAACCGTGTGTTTCTCGTTATTTCCCTGAGGGACCAGATGGAAAAGGCCCCAAACAACATGGAATAATTCAGCTGGATGACTCTCAGAAGACTCAATGGTGCCAGAGGGGGGAAAAAAAAAAGACTTCTTCACTGCTATCACCACCACAGAGTGGTCTCTAATATGAGCTTTAACCCATGTTCAGTCAAACTCAACACAAGTTTTCTGCCACCATAATTCAAGACATCTGCTTTATTGTTTCATCGCATGCAGCTCCTCCCTAAACCAAGAAGCTGCCTTAGCTCTTCAACAAGGCAAAGGTCATTCAGGAGCAATCTGATCCATGGCTGGTAATTTCCTCATTCCAAAGGTTGACCAGGTCTTCAGATGAGTCCCCAGCCCTGGCCATGGGAAATTCCCCCAGAACCCTCAGGAATCCTTCTGGATCCATCGGCCTCCAGGGGTGGACCCTACAATTCAGTCCCCCATCTCTGGAAAGGGAAGAGATGGATAATCAGCCTAAACTTTACCAGAAAGTGATCTTTGTCCATGACAGAGTGATCTTAATCTCCTCCCCATCCAGATCACCACTTGCCTGGTAGTAAACACCAGGTCCAACGTGTGCCCTGCCACATGCGTCGGGGCAGAAATCAACTGAGACAGGCACATGGTCATGACAGTCCTGAAATCTTGTGATGCACATACTCCAGGGACCCCAGCATGACCATTGAAGTTCCCTAAAACCAGCAATCTGGCATTCCAATGTCATGCCTGAAAGTGCTTAGCAAATTCCTGACCTCAGTCTGCTCAGGCAGGGGAACAGCTCAGGCAGCAGCATGGCAGATGATAACACCAACAGAATTACAATCCTGTCTTCCCCATTCAGCATAACATGGAGGCACCCAAACCCAATGGACTACTGGACAGGGTACCTGGTAAGGGAATAATCTGTTCCTTGCTATCATACCTGATTGGTTGATGTCTTAGTAGAGGTGCGTTATATTTTAGCAGTCTACTTGCCCCATCACCAACACAACAGATAAAAGCAATGCTCTCTGTTCAGTTTTTTGAATGACAAGCTTGAGGGGGGGTTCTTTCTAATATTTGTCCTGGAACCATTTGTATACCTCATCTAAGACTGGAAATGGCTTTGTTATGGCTTTGACGTGCTTAAAAACAATTCAAAAGCAATTTAAAATCATGTTACATAAGTGGATTTCTCTTGTGCCTCTCACCAGGGGAAATGCATGTATTGATGATGGGGAAACAGCTTTTCATTGCCCCTTTGACATTCATTTTAGTAAAAGGAGCTTATGATGGGAGCAAAACAAAAACTCGTCTGAAAAGCATTGTGTAGCTGATTATCCTAGAAAAATAGCACACTAGAGGAATATTGGTGGAATGTCCTACTTGTGTCTTCTTCTTTTTTTTTCTTTTTTTTGTCTCCCAGGGCGTTGAATATGTAACTTGAATTAGAAGAGAATTGTGTCATCTTTATTATTTAAAAGGCTTTATTGAAAAATTCTGCCACTCCAGCCAGAATGTTCCATCCCAGCTGCGCTTTGCCAAGCCTACTAAACTAAAAAGGAAATCAGAGAAGCACTAAGAAAGATGGTGATGCTTATAGCGCAAAGGGGAGGCTAAAAGTAGATATTTTAAAATGTTGTTAGAGAAGAGATCTGAGTTTGTAGGCTAACCTGAAAATCCATAAAAGGGGACCATACAATGACAGGAGAGGGAGGCAGTTACCTCGCATGTTACCCGCATGTTCGCATGTTACCGGGAAACTCCGTTGTTTTAAAACAATTTATTTTAATAAATAAACTTCACAGATGTTAACAACAACAACAAAATCTTGTTAACATCTGTGAAGTTTATTTATTAAAATAAATTGTTTTAAAACAACGGAGTTTCCCGGTAACATGCGAATTTTTAATTCGGCTATTCTTCACTACTTTTTATAGATGGAAGTACCAAGGTGCACTCATAGACACTGATAGGGCAAAACCTGACACAGGGCAGCCATGCCTCTGCTGACGACCTTCTTGAGAAGGTACAATACCAACACTGAAGCTCAGTGGTAGAGTGCTTGTTTTGCTTAGACTCTAGAGAATGCCCCAGGGTCAATCCTTGGCATCTCTAGATAGATTCTTGCCTTGAAACCCTGGGGAGTTCCTTGCCAGTTCAGTGTCCGCAATACTGAACCATAAATGGACCAGTAGTCTGACTCGGTGTAAAGTATCTTTCTATGTTGCTAACCTTCTCTACTCCAGCCCTTGTATTGATGAACATTTAGCTTGAACCAAAGTAAGATGTTCTTTTCTGGGTTCTGGTAGCAGCCAGTCAAGGTCAGTTGAGACACGTTATCCTGGAAGATCTAACAATGAGTGACTTCCACTTGTATTGGCTGCTTTTATCCCAAGGCAGTAAGGGCTTACACTCTCTTACTGGTGCAAGCAGAGAGTGCTCTCTCACCTCTTCCCAGCATTATGGGCAATTGTGCTGTGGAAGCCAATCAGTGTTGCAAGTTCCTGAAAGTAAGGGGGGAGGGAAGAGAGAGCAAATTTCAGAAACACATTCAGTGGGATTTTCTCTAGGAAAATTCCAGTATTTGATATGAAAAGCAGCCAGGGTAATGACAAAGATGGATGGCAAAATTTGACAGAGCTGACAGGTAAATATTGGCTTTGCACAAACAAGTTTCTATAAATAACTTGTCTGCTCCAGAAACTCCACAGATGGCAGCAAGGGTGCCAGGGTATTGATTTAGCCAGAGTGCGCTCAGTGCTAGAAACCACAGCTGTCAGTGTTGCTGGTCTGGTTCTGAGGGATACTGCTATTTCTGCTGAGAGCTCCTTTCCATTTTTCTCAGGCAAGTAGGGAGAGAAATTAAGATCATGAAAATCAGGGGAAACCTTGAAAGGGAAAAAGTACAAAGAGAGAGAGAGAGAGAGAACAGAAGAAAAGATAAATTATAAGAAACGTTGTTAGCCTCCCACAGGCTCCTGACCTGTCTATATTATTTAATCTGTTTTAGATAATACAAAAAGGTTTCTGTCCCACTGGCAGAAGAATCTTCTTAAAAGCAATAGAAACAAAGGAATTTTTTTAAAAAAGAAAATGGAATTCTATCTTCCTTTTCTCCCCTCCCCCCCCCGGCTCAAGTCAGGTAACAGTATTAAGTCAAAATGAACAGCTACTGTTCCTATCATGAAGGTGCCCAAAGGATGAGAGTACCAAGTTGGTAATTCAGGTTGGTTACCCCTTATCCAGACATCCGAAATCCAGACATTTGGGGGGCTATGACTTTTTTTTTTAAACCAACCATTTTCCAGTAACTGGCTGGCATAGCGCAAGGCATACTGGGGCACAAAATTATTAAAAATATTGTATAAAATTACCTTCAGGCGATGTGTACAAGGTGTATATGAGACATAAACAAATTTCGTGTTTAGACTTGGGTCTCATTCCCAAGATCTCTCATTGTATTTATGCAAATATTCCGAAATCCAGACAACTTCCCGTCCCAAGCAGTCCAGATAAAGGATACTCATGAATAACCATTACTGAATACAGAAGCAACTTCATTCACCTGCAATCTTATAGATTCAGGTCTGCCTAAATTGTGACCCACTGAGTGAAATGCAGTTCACAAGTGATACATGGCAGCCTCCTAAGGGCTTGATAGACCTTCTTTTGCTGTCTGCCTGGGACAGCACGAACAAGGGGGTTGTCCAATATCTCGCAAACTGCGGTACTTGGCTGCCTTCAGCTTGGTTGTGCAGGCCTGGTAATAAGAACATAAGAAGAGCCCTGCTGGATCAGGCCAAAGGCCCATCTAGTCCAGCTTCCTGTATCACATGGTGGCCCCACCAGATGCCTCAGGGAGCAATCTTTATTAGCCAACTAAAAGTTTCTTTTAATTGCCTTTGACTTAATGAAATGGTTCTATTCTAAGGACAAACCTGTACGCCAGTGGTTCCCAAACTGGGAGGCATGGCTCCCAGGGGAGCCGCGGAAACCAGCCAGGGGAGCCGCAGAGTGCCATGGAATCCTCACGGAAAACAGTGCAATGCCAATTGGCAGGCATCAACATAATGTAATGGGGAGCCACAGCCAAGGGTCACCAATGGTCAAGGGAGCCACAGGTCAAAAAAGTTTGGGAAACACTGCTGTAAGCAGTATTGAGTAGGATCAGTATGAACGTCCTGTGTTCATGTGATATTTTATTTAAACCACCATTCAAAAAGTCTCCATCTGTTTGAATAGCCTTATTGTGGTTATGTATTTTATTCCTATTCATTCAGGGTTTTTTAATTGCTAATCCTTCTCTGTTTATAGTGGCATTCTGGTTATGCATCTCAATTCACTAGCAGATAGCCTCTCTGTTTTTGTAGTGTGTATATTATGTCCCCCACCCAAAATTCCCAAAGTAGTTGAGCTGAACGTTCTTATTTTTAAGCCAAGCACACTATGCTGTACTGTACCCACAAACATCCCAATTTGTTTCTTCAGCTTTCTCACTCATGCTGTATAAATACATAATTGTAATGTAACCCAGATAATGATGAGCTATCATTGAAGTCTGGCTTCTCCTTTTCTTTTGAAATCTCACTTTTCATGTCACCAGTTTCTTCAGAAAGCTTAACAAAAAGTCCTCTCTCTCCAAGAAGACAAAAATATGTATCTTGTAAAAGGTCTAACACAAAGTGAAGTGACTTATAATTATTTCATACTAATTAGAAACTTTACAAATTGATTCCAACTTCACAGGATTAACAGCCATGTAGAAATACTTATGTTAAATATTATATATTTATGTTAAATATTTAATGTTTATGTTAAATTAGAAACTTGTTGATTGCAGAGGCGTAGCTACACCCCCAGAGGGCGGGCACTCACCGTGCACCCCCCGTGACATCACAAGGCCCACCCCCAAAGGGGCGCGACATCACAAGCCCTGCAACTTTGGGAGCGGGGTGTCACTTTCGCGCCGCCACAGCTCAAAGGCCCCCCCCCGGCTTTTTAGGCCTGTTCTTGGCCTAAAAAGGCCACGGGAGGGTGCACGGGAGGGGGGATGCACCCCAGGGGGGTGTTCTTACCAGAGTTCGTGCACCACCACCCTGGGTGGCGGGCGGCCAGACACATCCTTCTTTGGCTGGCCGGCAGTTTCAAAGACACTGCTGGAGAGGACTCAGCCAGCAAGACTAAGGGAGCTAGAGAGGCTGCAGCGAGGTTGCGCAGGTGCAGCCTCTCCAGCATCGTCTTAGAAACTGCCGGCCAGCCAGGAAGGACGTGTCTGGCCGCCCCTCGGCCGGGGGTATGTGCACAAACTCCAGTAAGAAGAACACACACACCCCAGTGTGCAAACCCCCCTGGCAAGGCTTTTGCCCCCAGCTCTTCTCGAGCTTGGGGGCGTGTCAAGCTCCGGAGGGGTCACTGCTACCACCGCGGCAGTGCACCCCCTCCAGAGCTCGACACCCCTGTGCCTGGGGGTTGGTTGATGTTTCCAGCAAGTGGAATTGTTGCTGCCCCAATCTGATTTCAAGTGGTTTATTGTAAAATAAATATCTTCCTTGACTTGGCTAGTCTTACGGCCATTTTTTCCTTGAAGATGTTCTGAAGAATACCACCAATTCATCTAAGTGAGAATCCAACTGGTGGAGTTGCAACTAACTAAGGCTGCTTTTCAATGCCACATTTTTTACTTGGTTGCAGTGAGTTTTAAGCCAACAACATAGACTGTTGTTTGCCTATATCTTTTTCTTATTAGAGTCTGCACCCTTATGCTTGCTTAGGCACAGTGTTTGGTCTTAGATTGTGAGGCTGAGGGCCCAATCCTATCCAACTTTCCAGCGCTAGTGCAGCCATGCTAATGGGGTGTGCGCTGTATCCTGCAGTGGGGGGGCAGTCACAGAGGCCTCCTCAAGGTAAGGGAATGTTTGTTCCCTTACTTCGGGGCTGCGTTGTGGCTGCATTGGCGCTGCAAGGTGGAAAGGATTGGGTCCACAGATGCACAGTGAGATCAGAGGTAGCTTAGAAAACTCAAGGAACTTAAACCCCAATCCTATGGGCCCTTTACAGCAGCAGAACTCCCATTCCACCATCATAAGTGGTGCTTTCAAATTGCATGCTGCTGTCACATGCTGAAGGGACTGCTGGTGCAAACGTCCAGAGATCCCGCACACACATCAGAACCACTTGGAATGCCACGCTGGAGCCGGTAGATTGGCGGCATGTGCAGTTCAAGGGAGGTTTGGGGCGGGGAGGGAAGGGGTGGATCCCAGCGGCGGCAGCATATGCCAGGATGCTATCCCCTTTTTTGCTACCCAACATGTCTCTCCCCAGACTTACACCAGCAAAAGTGCTAGCGTAGATCCAAGGAGACCCATATGTTGCCAGGCAGCCTACTGTTATCTCTTCGCCCTGCCACAGTAGCATGCAGTGCGCACTCGTTGGCGTGGCTGCATGCTATGGACTGGCACGGAATAGGATTGGGCCATTAGACTGAATCAAGAAAAGTGAGTCCTGTGTGTGTGTGTTCCAGTGCATGAGCACTCAAAGAAATCACCATGCCAAAACAAAAAAATTATCCAGTTTGCCTCACTGCATGATGAGTCACCACCTCAGCTGTTCATCTCCATTCTCTACTGAACTACCCTAATTTAATTATGAGTCACAGCCACTTTTATTACATTTTATTAGTAAATTAATTATGGATAATAATGTCTGAAAACTGATGGACAAAACTGTTCCCATTCAGTTTTCTTTGTTCTGCATGCACATTGTTTCCTCAGATTACCTTGCAACGCTTACATTCTTACATGTAATTAGGCTAATTCTTCTCGGTATAGAATGCTGTATAGAATATTCGTCCTCTGCCTTGTTAGAAGGCTGACTCTCTGCTCCTAGAGGATCTCTTTTCTAAAAACTGTTAAAAGACTGATTAGCAAAATCTAAGTTCAGATTCAATAACTAGTTCTGACCCCAGAAACACAGTTGTTATTTCAGAGTTTATAAGTGTCCTGCTTCAGACAATTCAAATATTGTACTCCAAGTCTTTTTAGAATCCAGATTTTGATAATGGAAAGCGATCTACTTCAGATCAGGTCACTGGAGAAGACAGGCTGTGCCAATCTGACAATAGGGTCTTCAGACTGGCAAGGTAGGGATGGAATCGCAAAGGATTGTGACTAGGAACTTGGAAATACAGGAATTGGATCGAACCTGTAATTGATTAGAACCAGAAAAGATATAGGGTTAGATTTTAGAAGAGATTCTAAGATATATGGGGTGCCAATGGAAGCTTCCCTCTTGTAGCGATTTTCATAGAGGCTGCAGCGCAGCAGGAAAAGGGTATACAGATAGGAGTCTCAGAATGACAGCCATCTAGTAGCTGGGCTTCTTACCATGAAGAGGACTATTATAGCTAAACAGTTGTTTAGTACTGGTAGTGTATTGTCCACTACATTTTATCAGCTCTACTGCGTCAGTGAAAGACGAGTGATGGGGAGCTGGCTGCAGAAGCTGGTGGAGAGCTGCTTGCTGGCTGCCGCAGCCTCCCACAGCTGTTCGCTGGCTGCTGCAGCCAGTGAGGAGACTGCTCGCCGGCCACAGTAGGCGTGGGGAGCCGGCGGGGGGGGGGAGGCTGGAGGCTGCCACAAGCCACGCTGGCTGGTCTTCCGCGGGCCAGATAAAATTGGCCCGCAGGACAGATTCAGCCTGCAGGCCGTTGTTTGGAGACCCCTGTTCTAGAGAGCTGGCCACTATTTATGCAGCCATTAAAATCTTTAAAATTCTTGCAGTATCCTAGAAGCTCTAGCGGGGAGTGAAGAGATGCTTTAAGTAGTGCTCAGGCTTTGCCAGCTGAGAGTTTTGTACTGGGATGAGCATGAGAAAACTGATACACGTGACATCCATTAATTCTAATGGTTATAGATTTGTGAGAAAATACATTTGCTGTAGGCTTTTGTGCCATCGTAGACATTGTTCAAATGTACATGTTTCCCCCTTGGCACTCAGGAACCATGAAAATAGATGTTTCTTATTTTTATGCATTGCACGGTTGCAATGATTTCAAGTTATTTTATGTGACGATATTCACAGCCCTTTATAAAACAAAGTTGAATAATTCAATGGAGATTATTAAAGCAATGCAAGTTTTACATTTAAGTCCTGTTTCTTTAAAATTAAATGCTAATATTAGGCTGCAGTTATTTTTCTGAAGGCCGATTGAAGTTTTTTCCCCCCAAATTTCATTTTGGCACTTAAGAAAAAAAACACAGTGGTAAGTAATCTGGGGCATATAATAAATCGAAATCACTTGGTTTTGTAAGTGCCTCCAGATTTTACGTGAATGAATGGGATACCTGAAGGAATCATGTTTATTATTTATTTTTTAAAATTACAACTCTAGCCTTTATTGATTGCAGGAAAGACAACAGCAGTAGAACTGTTACAGCAGCAGTATGACTCACTGGTAGCTACTTTGTCTGCATGTGAGCATCAAGAAGTGCTTCTGTAGGAACAGCACCCCAGAAATCAGATGCATTTTTAGCCTGGTGTGTGAAGGAACTGTCCAACATGGTTGCAGATGGAAGCGACTCCTTGGAGTGGCAGAAAAGAGAGAATGAGCTCAGAGGAATCTCTCTCATTCCCTAAGGCTCTAAAAGGGTTAGTGAACAGGTGAGAGAAGCAGTAGTTCAGGAGGACTGGGAAAGGACAAGTGATGGTCGGTAGCTTAGATGACTTAACAGGGAAACTAATAATAATAATAATAATAATCCAGTATTTATATACCGCCTTTTCTTTGGTCATTGGATTTCTCCTCCGACTTTAATTCAAAGACAGTTTACATGGGCAGGCTTTCTAAACCCCAAGGGGTTTTTACAATGCAATAATGTTCTAATCTTTCGTAGAACCCTTCATTCTAGGTGGTTTCTTTCACAGTCCAGCTCTCTCTGTGGTGTTCGCCTCACCACACTTCAGCTGACAGGCAACCTTGACTGCCACTCAAGTGCTGCAGCTGCAGTTCCACTCCCCCACAGAGGCTCTGCAAGCTTATCAACTCGGCGTGCCAGCAGCTCTCCAACAGACACAGACACTTCCGGCCGTCTTGAACTGCCGTCCTTCAGATCTTCAGGCATATATGAGACGATCGCTCTACCAACTGAGCCAGACCTCCTGCCCAGCTAGACTGTAAATACAGTATGCTTAGCAAAATGATAACTTTATTAACAGATTCATGGCTTTGCTTTTCATCTGCACTTGCAGTTCGAAAGAGTTCCAAGCACATGCTCCTGTCGTGTGCAGGATCAGTAATGCTTTATCCGACTTGGTCAAAATGACATTCTAAGTTATCCAGCACAGACTGTACTAGCGAATTCTGCATTACTTTCAGGAATTCAGTTCAGGTAGCTATGTTCAAGATAGTTCTTTATCTGAGATTCTTTAGAATTGTATTTGCATAAATGTTTCAGCAATCTGCAATATTCTTCCTTTATGTTAGTCATTCCAAATCCCTGAAGGTTTTGTTTCCTCGAAGTTATCTGACTGAAACTGCAAGGAAATATTAAATCTTTTAAAAGTTTTATAAGAATGAAATCTGTGCACTAGATGCAGTTGTACAGCTAGGCAGCTAACTTGAAAAATGTGTGCTGCCTGCCTGCTCAGTGCATTTCTTATACACCAACTGCTGAGGAGATACATAAGAAACAAAGACAGGCTGTTCTAAGTCAGTCTTTCAGTGTTATCCTGGCTTGTTTTCTTCTTGACATGTAACAGTGAGAGGAACTGAAGTTACTTCTCAGAGTATTTAACTGTATTGAGAAAACCCAGTTCAATGAAGAGTTTTTGTCCTCTGTTTAAAACCAAGCCTCTCTCTTCTGTTCCTTGAGGGCCTGTTGCTTTTGACCTCATTCATGTGAACGACCTTTTTGCACTGGTCTTTCAGAACCTCAGATGTTTTGCTTTAGGTGGGAGGTTGTCCAGTTCAGATCGCTTCACTCATCTTTCCTCTCCAGGATTGGTTCACGACTGTCCAGCTCCTGAGCGGACATGCAAAATCCCACCCAACCCCCTTTTACTCAGCAGCATGTCAGCTGCCATTGCTTCTCTTCCTCCTCTTTGTTCCTATAATAAAAAAGGCAGAAGAGAGCGGAAAGTGTGGAGGAGAGGAGAGTGGTGGGTTTCCAGTGCTCTAGCCCACCACTCTTCTCTCTTCCAAACTTTCACTCTAGCTCAGTTTGCTTCTTCCTTTTCAAATCCAGGGAGCAGGAGGAGCAATGGAAATGGTTGAGTGGGTGGAGGAAGGCACTACCTGAGGTGACATCATACACAGTTGACATCATACACAGTCTGACCCAGTTCCTAACTTGAACTAACTTTTCTATAGGGGGGGAAAAAACCCATGTGTAACAACTATGCAAATATCTGTCTACCAAGATTCATGTTTGGAAGCAACTATATATTGCAATTTCCTTGCATCATCATCATCATCATCATCATCATCATCATCATCATCATTATTATTATTATTATTATTATTATTAACAGTATTTATATACCGCTTTTCAACAAAAGTTCACAAAGCGATTTACAGACAAAATCAAATGATTAAATTACTTCCTATCCCAAAAGGGCTCACAATCTAAAGAAGATGCAGAACACCACCAGCAATGGCCACCAGAAAGACACTGTGTTGGGGTGAAAGGGGAGCAGTTGCTCTCCCCCGCTAAATAAAAGAGGAGCACCAATTGAAAAAGTGCCTCTTGCCCAGTTAGCATGTGTAAATGACCCAAATGGCAGTGATGTAGACTTGAGTCTATTGACTCGGACTCGAGACGGACTCAAGTCACATCAATGACTTGACTCAGTGATTGTAAAAGACTCGACTCGAGACTTGGAGCCTTTTATTCATTGAATTTTATTCAGGTTTAATCCCATTTTCCCCATTAAATAAATAGGGACTCGCAACCAAAGACTCAGGACTTGGGGGCAAAGACTTGGGATTTGACTTGAGACTTGGACCCAGAGATTTGACTCGACACTTGGAGTCACAGACTTGATCCACTTCCCTGCCAAATGGCGACATATTGTTCCTACATGGAAAATTATAGCATGGAGGGAAAATGGCCCATGTGAAGCATTCAAAGGGAAGGAGGAGGATGTCACTAATTACAAAACCAACACAGTGTGAGGGAAATCTCAAAAGGTGCTGAGAAACCTGTTTGTTGAAGCATTCCAGAAAATTTATTATGCCTGACGCATTTTGAGTACGATATAACTCTTCATCAGAAGCAATAATCATTTCATGCCTCCTGCATGAAAAATTGTCACCTTGAGAGAGTGCTTTCCAATAAATTGGTTTCTTAGCACCCTTTGCCTCACTTTGCTGGATGTGTGAAGCATCCGCCAGTCTTGTGGATTCTGGACACTGTGGTTGCGGAATTGCTCGTTTGGCCATCAGCAACCTGTATGAAAAGAACAGATTATGTTGATCTCCAGCCCGCACTGCTCAGGCTGCCATTTGAGGAGGAAAGTTATTGCTAGTTGCAAGGCAATGCAGCCGCCTATTGCTTCTAATCAGAGCATGGCATGCTAGGACGCTTAGGCCTGTAGAACAGGTTGCTTTATTTGCTTATTAGTGTCTCTTATTAGCGTGTACACCACTTATTCAAGCTCTGTGGGAGGTTTGGATGGTGGAAGAAAGGGAAGCAGCGGCATAGCTGTTTTTTGTTCTGGATATTTCTTAAAACAAACCATAGCATTCCCTCAAACACGCCCTGGAGTAAACTTGATTTCTTTCATATAACCATCTCCTGTGCTTTTCTCATTTCTACTTCACTCATGTCCGGCCAAAAAGGCAGCCCTATATGATCGGTTTCTAGAATGACCATAACCATTAGCAGTGGCAATAAGTTCTCATGACTGGTTATATACAGCTTGTGTTTCAGAATATGAAGGAGTAAAAATCTGTTAAGACTCCTTCAGGTCCCATATCTATCTTTTCTTTGCCCTAGTCTTCCCGGTTACAGATTCTCAAAACATCAGATTCGACTTGCAAATGACTGAAACCGACTTCTCCCTAACCTTGCAATGCAGTTGATAGACATACAGTAGTAGCCAGCAAATAAAATGCTAATTCAATATGTTATGTCCCTCCCCTCATGTTTCAAGTAGGCTATTTGGATTTTATTTACTTTTACATGGACATTCTTCAGTTAAATATGCATTTGTCATCTCCTGTTTTAAAACAATTAAAACAAAAACACAGATTAAAAAAAAAACAGATATGCTTCAGGGAGGAGGGATCCATGGGTTAAGATTTTCCAACGAATCAGCATCGTGCACAGCTTCTGGAGTAAACACACATGCAGTTTCCCCTGAACTCGATCTACAAGCAATGTATTGAATGTATAAATGGGTGGTTGCACTTCAACAGTGGGCTCATTCCTCAAATTTATGTACATTTGTGTCCACTCTGCATCTTTTAGCAGTTCTTGATCCATCTATTTAACTTCCAGAGCAGTAGCCATGTTAGTCTGTTGTAGCAAAAATTACAAAGAGTCGTATGGCCCTTTAAAGTCTAACAACTAGAAGCATAAGAAGGCACTTGCAATAAAATGTTGCAGCATCGATCTAACTAGCACCTAAATATGGTACTGTTTATATATGGCTACATTGATGCTTCCCTCCCACCAGCACAGGATACGGCAACTGAGTTTTCCACAAGCCCTCTGCAAACCTTATAACAAAAGCCATTGACTTTGACCTTGTCGTGTTTTTTCTTACTTTATTTAGGGCACAATCCACCGGAACAATCCGGCGACGGAACGAGCGTTCCGTTGCCGGAAGACGTCGCGAATGTGCCGAAAAGCACGTTCGCAACAACTCTGGAGTAAGGGAGGCCAGCACAAGGCTGGCCTCCCTCACTCTGGCGCCGGATCTCCATGTGGCTGGCAGCGGAAGGTGAGTCTTCCACCGCTGGCCGCATGGGTGGTCCGGCCCAGGAGGGGGGCCATTGGCCTAACCAGCCCGGAAGGGGCGGGGGATGGCGTCGACCATATCCCCGTCCCCGCCAGGTTGGCTACACGGTTACACAGCCTCCTCTACTTCCGCCAGCTATTTAGGAGGGCCAATAGGGCTGGCCCTGGTTTACACCCGAGGAAGGGGACGAGCATCCCCTTCCCCTAGTAGACCTCCGGCCCGGCACATGCCGGGTAGCCCGTGCACAAGATTCAGTGGGCGGGTGGCCCTGGGCCACTAGCCAGATCCTTAGTCAGGATTGCGCTGTTACACAAGGCCCAAGTCTTTGGAAGTCTCTCCAGTGTAAATGACCACCTGTGCTCTATCACTATTCCCATTCTTTGCAGTGGGGTTTACACAGCAGCAGTTCTCGGTGAGATTCCATTCGTTCTAATTGACGTGTTCAAAGGTAAAATTCCTGTGCTGTGTTCAGTATTCATAGACCACAGTCTGCTGTAAATTATGACTAATTTTCTACCTTCAGGGAACATGTTCTACATTGGCTCTTAGAATCCCTGTTTCTACATTGCTGTAGAATCCCTGCATGGTTCTGTGATTCACTGTTAAACTCACTAACGTATGAGTTCCAAGTATGCTGCAGAACTTACCCAACTCTCCGCTATAGCAGTATATTGTAAGAGAAGACCTCCAATGATGGGCAACATGTCCTTCAAGAAGTCTTGGCTGCCATAACTGAACTTCTCATTGAGGAACCCCCTGTTAAGCCTGGAAATAGGCTTGGTTTAAAGAATTGGTTTCTGTTGGAGGCAGAGGAGATTGAACTTGATTTTTAAAAATTATGCTGTTCTTTATTTGTGTAATAACACCTTGGTATTTAACTACAATAGGTGCCTGACACATGTTTATAACATTCTTATGCAGGTTCTCGATCAAGCTGCACTTAACAGATTGCAGCCTCATTGTAATAGAGCCTGAAGCCTTTCAGCTATGGAAAATAACAGCACTTCTTCAAGTCTCCAGGAGAAGTGCTTTAGAGTGCTTTCCTACTGCTGAGGAAATCTGGAAGGTTTGCTTAAAGGTGTCATTTTCCACAGTTTTGCTAGCTTGGCTGAAAAGGTTGCAGCATATTTCTTGGACAATAGTGAACACATAACATGAGTGAGCAGTGCTACTGTACCAAGAAAGCACATTACAAATATTCCTATATTTCAGTGTTTCCCAAACGTTTTTGACCTGCGGCTCCCTTGACCATTGGTGACCATTAGCCGCAGCTCCCCGTTACAATATATTGATGCCTGCCAATTGGCATTGCACTGTTTTCCGAGAGGATTTCATGGCACTCCATGGCTCCCCAGGCTGGTTTCCATGGCTCCCCTGGGAGCCACACCTTACAGTTTGGGAATCACTGCTATAGTCTTTCTCTGGCTGCCTTATGCAATAGATTATGACAAGGATTTAATGTTACAACTGTCCTGGTTGAAGTTTCCAATATGTGCATGGCATCGTTTTTTCTGCACCCAATGCAATGTCTCTACTACCACAATCCCTTTCTGTCCAACCTTTGTCATGTCACTATTGTAGTATGATGCTGGAGGTAAAAAAAGGTAAAGGTGACCCCTGACAATTAAGTCCAGTCGTGTCCGACGCTAGGGTGTGGTGCTCATCCCCATTTCAAAGCCGAAGAGCCAGCGTTGTCCGAAGACACCTCCGTGGTCATGTGGCCGGCATGACTCTCCTTGCCGCAGCGCATAGCATGCAGCTGGAACACGGAGCGCTGTTTACCTTCCCGCAAGCGGTACCTACTCGCATTAACATGCTTTGGAACTGCTAGGTTGGCAGGAGCTGGCCAAGCAATGAGAGCTCACCCCATCGCGGATTCGAACTGCCGACCTTTCGATCGACAGCTCATGGTTCAGCGGTTTAACCCACTGCGCCACCCGCTGGCCTATGGTGCTGGAGGTACACAGTCATTAAAAAGTGGGTAGTTCTAACTTCATCCACATCAACTTCATCACGATAGCTGTACTGCTGCTAGTATTGCTAGGACGGATTCACACGCTTTCCAGTCTGGTCCACAAATCCCTGATGTGCAGTGAGGGGCAAACCCCTGCCCATGCTCCAGTGAATCATTTGCATTGGGAAGTACATAGTTTCATGTTCAAAACAGGTGGGTCAGACAGTATCTTACTCCAGTAGGCATACTAGGGAACTAGAAGTCATCTGTAGTATCTGCTGATGTGGTGACAGTTTTATTGCTCCCCTTCTTTCCAAAATTTCTGACTGAGTGCAGATGTGTAATAAAACGCATTGCTCTGGCAGGTGCTATTCCCCATACTTTTCCCCACTTGACATTACAGAGTGGTAAGTGGTCATCTGTATTCACCCTTTAAAAATATGCATAACTAGAAAGCCACTGCTTACTGGGGGGGAGGGGCAATAGATAAACATTAGAAAAGATCCTGTGTATGTCAGAAAGACACAATGATACATATTTTCTATGTATCAGAATGTGCTTTCTGGGTTGTAGGAAGTGCAAAGGAATAAGCATAAATTCTTGGATTGCTGAGGGATGCTTCAAAGCCTTTGTTTGAAAGTCTCTGTTTGCTCACTTAGCAATTCTGTTTGTTTTAATCTGTTGAGTGTGGGGAGCGTTTTGATGGAGCACCGGATAAAAAAGCACGCCCTGTGTATATAAATGGCAAGGCAGGAACAGCCTAGATTTGATTTCATACACATTCTCTGCTTTCATGCTTATTCTGCTTTTCTTTTCCAAGGAAAATCCGAAGTGGCTTACTATAAGCACAAAACGACGACTATCGAAACCATTGAAATATATAGATAAATTAGGCTATAATGCATAAGATGCAGGACAAGTAGTTTGTTTTATTTGACTTGATTCAAAAATGACTCTGGAAATTAAAATAGAAGAGGAAAAAGAGCTAGACATATAACATGATTTTTACTGCTGTACATTACGTCCCTTCACATAAGTGATAAAAACAGAACAGATCCGGTAGCATAACCCTTAGACGCAGCCTGCTTAAAGTGGTGGGAGAGTACATTCTCTGCTGCAGGTAAGATGTTGTCAATGAGCTTTTTTTAGGCACAAGATGAAGCGTTAAATCACAGTGGGAGTTCTTGACTGTGTGTTTGTTGCTTCCTCTCCTTTGCATTGTTTTGGAATAAATGAAATTGGCGTTCTTTCAGGTTTTCTGCTCAGACATACTGTTATCCTTCCAGACATTCACATGAGTAAATTGGCATGTTGCGCATGTAGGTTGCGCAGATCAGGGCGCAGAGTGTTGGACACGTTCATGTGGTTGCTTCATGCTGATCCCCTTTGCAACTCATTATACGTTTGCTGCACCAGATACATAACTGCTGAAAAAGTGGGCTGAATCTGATCTTGCATAAATATAGATTGACTTACAAGTTAGGCTGCAGGCTGAAGCATTCATGGGAGCACTTTAATGCACGCCAAATACAAATCCACCCCAGCCTGCAAGCAGAGGCCATGGAATCTAGCCACAGTGATGTCTTAAACCTGGCAAGAGCTCCATGTGCAATTTACCAGAAAGGCTGAGGCTATGCTGTTGATCCCAGACAAGCAGCTCACAGTAAGGATATACATTGGAGCAAGGTGGTCCATGGGGCAGAATCGAGAGTCAGCACATCCATCCTAGGGGGATGGATGCAGGAAGCTAAAAGATGGGAGGCAGGACGCACAGAGAGACATGCTGGAGGCAACCACAGCAGAGAGAAGAGTTAGCCAGAGACAATCAAACCCAAAAGCGAACTTTTGCCAGGGCAAAGAATGGGATCTGATCTGAAGGTTTTTATAACCATGCTGGGTCATGAAGAACCAATGGGGTTGCTGGGGGTGGAGCCTGGGTGAATAAATGCCTCTTTTCCTCCATTCTGCATCCTGAAGTGACTGACAGCGCAATCCTATCCAACTTACACCACCAGTGTAACCAGCGGTGCAGCGAGAACGGGAGGCCCCAGAACGGAAAGGGGATTCAAATCCCCTTCAAAAGGGATTTCAACCTCCCCTCCAAAGCCTCCCACCCTTCCCCCCCCACTGGTTACACTGGTGGTGTAAGTTGAATAGGATTGCGCTGTTACTATCGTAGACATTCAGATGCAGACCCAGAACGTTCCTGATTCAAATTGAGCTGACATTCAGCACTAGAATCAGGACGATTTTACCTAATCCTTGCACTCCCATGGCAGAATATATAAATGGATACGGTTGAACTGTAAGAATACTATATCAAAGCAGCCAAAGCAGGGGTTTTCAAGTTCTTGATGAAATTTGAAAGGCTAATAATTGAAACCAAAAATGTTCATGCATAAACTTAATATTCTGCATGCAAAAGTCATTCAGCACTCATAAACATGTCTAAAAGGCCATTTTTTAAAAAAGTAATCCTCACATTTTAAGTACTATGGTGGTAATAAGGCTTTTCTATCCTTAGGTCCTGTAGTTTTAAAGTTGGTAATGTATCAAAGGACAACAGTAGAACACCTGAGATTGCCAATTTTTGTTTGTGAATAAAAAAAGTGTCACTAGTTATATGTAGCCTAACTTAAAACTGTCTTGATAGCTGAAACAAATTTCTGGAATACTCTAGCTATTTCTACGCACAGAAGCTCGCTCACTCTCTTGCATGCACTCACAAAAGGAGAAAGTGCTGTTGACTAATCATAATATTTCATTCTCACTTAAATGTCAGGCACATGATAGAAAATTCTAGCTGAACTCTTCTTCTTGGGGGGGGAAAGATAAATGTGTTCGATAGATGAGTTAGAGGAAGGTGATGGCATAGTTGCTCCTCCATTTTCAGTACACCTCTGTTCCCAACACTTTGAGAACAGCTATTTATCAAATTTTAGTCTCTCGTCATCAGTCATGTACCTGTCTTCCGCACCTTTTTTTTCCTTGCTAGTTTCAAATGGAATTTTTAGTGTCCTACGTATACGACAATCATGTGTTGCCAAGCTAATCTGTCCCCTTTCCTCTCCCCCCCCCCATCTCTTAATTCAGCTGGGAGTTTGGTGGAAAGTTTTCCATGAGTCTTTTCTTTTTTAAGTAGAATCAAACATTCAGGCCAGTTTTAACATAATCTGAACTGGCTGAAATTTGCTCGATGCACGTAAATTTATGAGAAATTCCGGTGCTAACCAACAGACACCTGGTCCCACCCAGATGAGATCACTGCAAGGCCCTCTGTTTGGGGCTGGCTCTGAGTTGTGTTCAGAAACTTCTGCTGGCAGCCAGAATTTTGTCTGGGGCTTATTCTTCAGAGCTTATAGCTTTAACATTGTTCGGTTTGCATTGACTATCATTTTGCTTTCAGAGTGTAAGTTATCACCTGTAAAGCCCTGCGTGACATGGGGCCGTTTGATGGACCACCTTCTCCCACGTGAGCCAGCCCACGCACTATGAATATTATTATAGGCCTTGCTCCACATCCCATTGCTATTGCCTGGGATGTAAGACAGGCCTTTTCAGTTGGGGCATCCAGGTTGTGCAACTCCCTACCTTGAGAAGCCCAGTTGGCCCCCTCTGTTAGCATTTTGGCCTGCAGTCCAACCCTTTTTGTCTTTCTGTGCTTTTGCTTTGCTTCATTTCTTTCATTCCCTTCTGTGATCCCGAGATTTTAACATCTAGTTTCTGGTTTTTCATGTGGCTTTTAGTTTAATGTTATTATTTCGTGGCTTGTGTATTTTTATTTTTATTTTTGTGAGCCACCCTGTGGGACTCTGTGAGGGGGCCAAAAGAGAGAGAAAGACATATTTAATTTAAATGTGTGTACAAGGAATCGTGTTTCCCTAGACAGTATCGGTGATGGGCCCCGTTTGCAAGCATTACCATGCAGAAGCAAAACATAAGATGCTAGTTTGACTTTCACGTGGGATTCTCCAAAGCGAAAATGTTGCATACTATCAAGACTTGTGGAAAATGAGTGGATCTAAAGCCATAGATTTATCCACTGTTCAACAGTAATCCAGTGTACCATGCCCAGTTATATCCATCTTGATGTACAGACAAAACCTCGAATAGGAATTTAGTCCATTGACATTTCCCGTTGATGTCTCTGCAAGATGCATGATGTCACAAATTGAGCACCATACTTACTATTAAGAGAGAGAGAGAGAGAGAGAGAGAGAGAGAGAGAGAGAGAGAGAGAGAGAGAGAGAGAGAGAGAGAGAGAGAGAGAGTGTGTGTGTGTGTGTGTGTGTGTGTGTGTGTGTGAAATTTGTTCACTTAGGTGTTCTCTGATTTGTCATTTGTTGTTTTATACAACAAATATATGGAGGTGTGTGTGGTTTGAGAGAAATACGTTGTAAAACTAATAACTATGTTTTGTGTCCAAGAGGGTGTTGGTGCAGAATGTCCATATTAGTAGCCTGTAATTGTAGAACACAGCTGTAGAAGTCTTGATAGTAATTATGCTAATTTGTTTTATTTGGGGGCAAAGAGTCAGAAATCTAGTTGCACTAAGACAGTACTGCAAGAGGCAGGAGCCCGGGGAATAGAAGCTGCAGAATAGAAGCTCTGGAGGAAGAGAAAATGATTAAAACAAGATTGATTGGTTGGGTCTAAAATGTTCATCTGTATTCCATTCTCTGCTGTGCTGCAGAGAAGGGGAAAAATAGCTGCTCCTGACATTCTGGAATAGGGAAGAGAGGAAGGGAGGGGAGGAGGGTGATATCTATCAGAAGCAACAAGAGTGTTTAATTTTCCAAAGACTATGATTAAACAAATGTTTCTGCTGCCTGGCAGCCTTTGCAGACATTTGTTGGGACAAAATTACAAGGAGGCAATTTGTCTGAAGTAATAGGCAGAAGCAGGATAGCCTGGCTATGCATATTTCTGGCAGTGCTCTCTCTCTCTCTCTCTCTCTCTCTCTCTCTCTCTCTCTCTCTCTCTCTCTCTCTCTCTCTCTCTCTCCCCAATTCTGCTGCTGCTGCTGTTGCTCCTCCTCCTCCTCCCCCTCCGCTCTGGCCTGCTAGGAATGACATTTCCCAGCTATCCTCCAGTGAAGAAAGCCTGACCCTCGGGTCCCTGAGGCTTTTTGTGGTGGGAGTGTCAGTGTATCCATGTAGAAAAGAAACCACACACCCCTCCAATACACCGGTGCAGCACACATGGTGCTATGTATTTGCTGTATAAGTTGAATGAAGGACTTTGTTAACTTGCAATGAAAGATGTAGTTGGCCATACTTTCTAGATGTCACAGAGTGCTAATAAGTGCCATTGATAATGTCCTTCCTCCTGTTCTTCAAACGTATTCCATCTCTCTGGTCCCCCTCTGATAGTCTGGTCTTTTGTGGCGTGTAAGATCAAAGTTACTTTTAGACTTTTAAGCTTTCCTGCCTTGCGTACACCTGGGTTGGTCATTTGTAGTCCCCAAAAGGTTTTTAATGAAGCTTCATTGTCTGATTTCCTGGATGCAATTCTTGGCACAGGTGAATGACTATTTGTATGTAAAACCTGCATCTGCCAACATACTACCGGTATATGTAATTGCTCTCGTAATTTTCTCTGACTGTACAAAGCATTAAAACAACACCAAAAAAAGGTCTAGTACCCTTCTGTCTCTGGTCAGTGGTAGAGGCCAGAGGCTCCATCTCCCTCATTACCCAGAGTCCAGCACAACTGGTAGTTAGAATAGAGCTCTTTCTATTGGGGGGCAGGGGGGACAAGCTCTATGCAACTGCTTGTCGTATATGCGGTCTGATGTTCAGTGGAATGTCGTTATCCGGCACATACCTGTATGTGTATAGTAAACACATGGTTGTTGATCTGTACACATGTACATTCTTAGAAAGGAGGAATGCATTATGTACAATATACTGCATATAGCAGTATCCATAATCTATACTGTACATTTTTGAAATGTCCATTCCTGATGTTGACTTTTAAAATGAACACATGTACAGTCATTCATATGCAAGTGTGTGTGTTTGCATACACGTACAGACAGTTGTATGTGTGTACAACATAATGTGAGAATAATCCTAAAAACACATTTAGCTTTCTGTGTTCTCAAAATGGTAGCTTTCCTTCCATGTGTGCTTTCATAATTGTTCTCCAAAGTCTCGACTGCCATCCACAACATTTGTTGGTAGCAGGGCAGTTTGTCTTTGCAATGTGGTCCAGGACATTCCAGATCAACTGGTACAACTTGCATCTCATCCTAGCACTCAATTTCTGGATTTTGTTCTGGAAATGTCAGTTCCTCGTTAAAGAGATACTAACTTTCCCACAAAGTCCCCGTCCAGATTTCATGAGAAGCATTACTTTCTTCACCTTGCTCCCTAAAATGAGAAGCTGGAACACCTACCCATGAGTACATGGATTTTTGAGGAGTCATATTTCAAACGGCAAGCTGGACAGTCTGATCGCAAAAACGTTGATGCAATTCTTCCTTTATCCTTCATTGTTCCTCCACCATTCTCAAATCAAAACAAAATGACCTTCCAAAAATGGGACGTTGAGGCAAACATACCCAAAGTATGGATAGCTTATGGATAGCTTATCACACAAGGATAGCTTATCTGCCACCTATCATAGAATCTGTCTTGCACATCAGCAGTTGCAGTGGCCATGGCACATAAACCTCGTTCATTCCGTTTACTACTTGAACATTTGAGGGACTCGCCCAGAGTAATTTCTTTAGGGTATAAATTCAGCTGCTCTCATTAGAGATCATTTTGATGGGTTGAGATTAGTCAGTTGTAGTAATAGTTCACATTGATGTAACGGGCACAGGCTAAGATTACGTTTTAGTATCCCAGCGTGTCAGCTTGGGTTGTTGTTAATTCAATATAGAAAGCCCAAGAGATCCATTTTTAAACTGAATGTGTGCTCTGATCTATGTGGTGCTTTCTTTACATTGATAGGCATGGGAAGTTCAAATGCAGTTCTTGGTGTCCCTTGTGAAAACTCTGTAAAGCTGGTGTTACAACCCTCCGTTCCGCTATTCCTCACAGCATACAGCTAGATTCTCAGCTCCTCTGTGTTCCAGGCCCCTCACTCCCTGATTTTGGAAAGTTGGCATGTACTCTCCTCAATTGCCCCATGACATAACGCCTTGAGACATCAGCCTCCATCAGCCGCCATCTTCAAGAGTCATTTAAAGGCTGCTCTTTGTTCACGTCTTCCCCATATTTATAGCCTGCTTTTCTGCCAAGGTTGACTCCGTAATCAGATCACAATAAAATGCGCACCAAGGTACAATTTTATAAAAGGGATGCAATCAGCTTCCTCTACCTCGTCCCTTTTCCAAAACCCTTTCCTCATATGGGACGAGCAGGCATGGGATCAGTTTCTTGAGTCACTTTTGTATAATTCTAAACAATTCTGAAATACTGAGATAATCCCCAAGAATAATCGCTGTTAGCCAGTGTTGCTAAGATTCCAATGGAAACACTGGAGTTATCCAGAGAGGGGTAATTCCGGTGTTCTCATCTCCTGAGTTCCTGATGTGTTATATCAAACGAGAATATAATTCTGCTGTGTGGTCATCTCAAGCATGCTTATGTGCCTTGCCCTCTGTACCTCCTTTATCAGGACAATGTACACATGGGGGAAAAAACATGTATATATTGCATGTGTAACAGTTGCACAGTATCTGTTTTGCTTTGGGTGCCTCTAGTAAAATTCCAGTGACATTATCACATGTGACAACAGCACATCTGACTATCTACCTGTGGCTTTTGTGAGTAATGGTTGAAGTAGCCCTTTCCATCAACAGTGGCATTGAATTAGCACACAGGGTTTTAGGCTGGGCTCCTGGATGTTTCATCCTAATTACCGTATTGGTCTGAGTATAAGACTCACTTTTTTCTCCTAATTTAAGTTTTTAAACTAGGGGTGCGTCTTATAATCAGGCTGTTGCAATTTAATGCCAGTGATTTAATTAATTTTTTTAATAGCACCAAACTTTAAGGGTGCGTCTTATGATCAGGTGCGTCCTATACTCGGGACAATACGGTAAATATGTTCTTGACCTAAAAGTGGGAAAAAATAATTTGATCCTTTGCTGAGTTTTATAGGATCAGACTGAGGTCGTAGCAGACATACAAGATAAAAAATGAGGTTGGATTCAGATTCCACTCCCTCACTGCCATCCATCTCTCTCCTCTCCTTGACTGCCATCATTCTCTTTTGTTTATTAGGTAATAGCCACCAACTGGGCTAAGATCTTGTTTTCGTAGGGAATGATTAACGATGTGCTGAGCGAGGTAGAATTTTTGTCGCCTCTTCTTGCAGGATTGCTAAACAACAACAAAACACACACACACACCCATGAGTCAGTTGAGGGTTGGGATTTCTGTTCACAGTTCCCCATACTTTATTTGAAAGAAAAGCACCTATTTTCTCTCGCAAAGCTCTGACGCTTCTGCAGCATATGCACACATGTTGAGTTCCTCCTGTTCTCCAAGCACGTACCACCTCAGACTTCTGGGAAGTTGATAAGACTTCTTAGGGACAATCTTCTGAAACCTCGTGATCATGGTGGTGGCAGCAAGTTGCTGTAGCCCTTGAGCAAGCTTTCCCCTTCCCAAAGACTATTGTCACTTTATCCAAAGCCAAGCAGGTGTGACCATGAGACGTGTCATCTGCCGCCATTTTGGCATCTGCATTCCTTCCATTCTACCTCTTCTCACATTTATTTATCTTTTGGGGTAAAAGTCAGCTCTTATTTGACTCCTGCCTCCTTGGCTGTCTCATTTGGCCTTTGGCTACAAAACCATAACAAACATTTAAAACAGCTAATGTGACATTGCGTGCTATTCCAACAGGTCTTCCAACCCTCAGCAGTGGCTTTTCTAGAGTCATGAGAGACTGTAATAAGGAAGATCTTGCAGAATCCATACCTTGCAGAATCCATACCTTCCAACCCGGAAGACTTTCCATCAAATCCCAGAGTCTTATGTGGTTATTGAGTAGGGAAGGAAAACCACTCAGTTGCATCATTGGTCTTCCATATCAACTTTGTGTATTTGAGGATCAAATTCAGAACCTGGCGTGCCTTGACAGATTGAGTCACAAGTCTATCCCACATGCAGATCCATTTTCAGTATGGTTTCCATTCTAACAAATCGGACTGGATGTTGTGCTTCTCTCTCTGTACTTTCTCGTGTTTTAGTTGTTTGGTCTCTGTGTGCCAAACAGCGCTTTTATCAATTATTAAAGCAGTCTGGAACAGTGCAAGACTTTCCACAAATAGGTTCTTTCAGCTCAATTTTCATCATTGATTTCTGAATCCTAAAATAGGTGTTCAGCATGAATGCTGCTGGCATGGTTAAGATTTGACTATCAAAATGCTTTTGCCCATATAAATAACTTATGCCTGCAACTCACTAACTACATTGTTTACAGGCCATATATCCTGGGCCTTTGCAGATGAGAATTGGCTGTTTGGCGCATCCCTCCTAGCATATGTCTGCTAAAGGTCTGAGCCTCTGTAGTTATTCAGGAGCTTATACACATTTGTGTAGGACAGAGATCTGGATACAAGTGAACAACTCCATTTGCTTTGGAGGATGAAACGGTTCAGCATGTTTTGCTCTTTCATTTCTTCTTTACCATACAATTTACAAAGTCCAAGAAGCACAAAAGTATTCAAAATGGCGGTTGCCAGCCCATCCTTGGCTCGTATCATTGATTGCCAGAGCGAACTGGCAATCACAGCAGGGGCGGAACTGTAGCACACGTGGAGCCGGGAAAAAGTGCTGCTGGGTCAAGGCGCTCCTCACCTCCCTACTATGTGAAGCCTCCGGTTAGATTAAGCTGCTGATCCTGAACGCCGCATGCACTTGGAGATCAGAGCAGTCGGCCAAACTGCTCTGTTTGAAGGAGAGCAGCAGCCGGGTAGGAACACCGCGGGGGGGGGAGAGCAGGCTTCGTAAAAGAGAGGAGACGAGACGCAATCCCCCCCAGCAGCCACTTCACCCACGCTTCAACTCACTCACTCTGAACGAAGACCTGGATTTTTTTTTAATTGCACCAAACTTTAAGGGTGCGGCTTATAATCGGGAGTGGCCTATACTCGGAACAATACGGTATTTGATCTATGATCACCCACTGTAAATCGTTGACCCCCACAATCTATGGGTGAGGGTGGAGTGAGCAGACTGCTGCATCATTACACCATCACAAACCGTGGTTTTGCAGAGACATTACAGTATTTTAGAATAAAATATTGTGAAGCTGAAAACTTGTCAGCCTGTTGTTAACTGATCAGCAGGCTCTCCTAAAGGCTGTAGGCTGTGCTTGCACTTACCCCAGATCTATGGATCTGCCATGTGTCACAGGCATTGCCGGATGTACATTGCATGCTCTCCAAATTAATTTCACAGTGGCAGGTTGCCATTTTATAAAGGATCTGCAAGATGTACATTGCATATAAGTTCAGCCTCGGATGCAATTTCAGAAATGGATGAATTCTTCTTGAGTCTCTGGGCCTCATCTCTGCCAACCCACTAAATAGAAGCTGCCTGCATGTTGCATACGATAACAATTATTATAGCCAGTTCCTAAAATGAGTAGACTTTAGGCTTAAGTCTGCCTAGAAAATACATCCTGTGCCCTGAAGACCTTCTTTCTAATTCTAGCTGTGTGTGACCTGCTTATGCTTACATACTTAGTATGGTCTGGCAGGGAAATTCACTGTGTGTTGCCCTTGGCATTTGCTTCATTCTTCCTTGATGTTGAGAAGTGAACCCTGATGGCAGGGTTGAGAAGTGGCAATAGAAAAAACGTCTGGGTTCAAATGAAGCCCTGCATATATAACTGTATGTGAATTGAGCAATAGACATGTCGGAAGTCTTCATTTCTTCTGCATATATTGCTGCATAATGGAGTATGCTGGACAGTAGTGACTGGCATATTTTATTTTATTTTTGCAGTCCTGTTGTTAGAAGAATACAGTACTGAGTCTTAAGGCTGCTGGTGGGAAGCAGGATGCTGAATTAGGTGGGTCTGTGGCCTGATCCAGCGGGCTTTTCTAATGTTCTTGTGACGGTTCTTGGGTACCATAGTAGCTGAGGCCCTGCTTCCTTGCCTGTCTGCCCAGCAATAGCAAGAGGAGCTGGAAACAAGCCTCTGCTTTCTCTCCTTCCTTGAAATGTAACAACAAAAGGGTTGGAGGATGACAAGTTGACTTCCATCTTTTCACTTTACATTGTCCCTCTGAGCAAAATGATCTCCTGAAATGGGGGAAGAGCAGAGGGATGAAATGTTGTAGGAAAGATTCCTGGATAATAGACCTCCCTCCGGCATTGCTTGTGCTTTATTTTTTTCATAGTTTAATCAGACACAGTGGGGGCGGTGGGGGGAGAGGAGAGGAAGAATAGCATAATTCTCAACTGACCTCGACTTCAATTAAGTAATAAGCAGTTTCACATAGATTGTCACAATCAGCTGTCACATCCTTTTTTCTTGAGAAGATAAACCTTTGCCTTTTGTAGACATTTCATGCCTACTGTGCCCTAAGGACACATAATGGCATAGAGAGACTAATTTAAGTCCTTTGGGCGCACATGTGTGGATAGATGGATGTACATGTGCTGCCCATGCAAATATTATTCTCTCTCTGGAGATGGAAACTGAGAGATGCTTCTTGCCCACCCCTATCGCCCATTTCTTGTTTAATGAGAACAAGAGGTGGTGCTTAGATAATTCACAGCTTGTATTTGAGGCCAAATGCAAGTGAGAAAGCAAAGCTAGTTTTCTCTAAAATGTTGTGAACATCAGCAACGCATTTTATCTCCATCATGGAATGAGAATTCACTAAATTGGTTATTCATGCTAGACTTTTGATTATGTCAACGCTCGGTAAATTTGTTTGGATCTGGGAGTCAGCCCCCCCCCATGCACCCCTACACCTAAAGAGAAATAGGACCAAAATGAAAAGGCAAAGAGAAGTAAAAGTGTTTCAGTTTGGAAAAAGAAAAAAATAGAGATTGGAATGAGATAGTTTAGAGATTGGGGATTGTGAACTATGGAGGATAAGACAATAGAGGAAAGGGGTGGAAAGGCTGGATGAATAATTCAAATGATTTTAGGATATGATCATTTAGGTAGAATGAGAAAAAGGTTTTGAAGAGAAAAAAGAGGCAGGGAAGAGAAATTGGATAGAGGAGGCAAGCAGGTACAGTAGATTTCTTGGCAAGCAGGTAGCTTTCTTAGCAACACATACCAACACTTTCTCCTCTCTGGGGTTGAAGGCAAGGAACCAAATGGGAAACAATCACTGCATGTCCTACTGCATGACAACTGCAACCTTCTCCTCCTTGTTTACAGACGATCCATAATGAAACACAAGCATCAGAGCCTTTCATTCTGCCTCTCTGCACCCTCAGGACTTTGGTCATTCCAAGTCAAAGAACAGAAAGCATGCAGGAAAATAATAGCATTGTGTTACGAAAGATGCATCATGGCATGTGACATCGGCTTGCATGCCTTTGCAGTTTGTCGTTCCAGTACGCGTCTGAGAGAACTGTTAAACCAAATCATGTATTCATGTTCCGTTCCCAGCAGATTCCATTTTCTTGCCTGTAGACCTATAGTAATTCAAGAAACTAATGTGCTTATTTGCAGCAATTAATGATCCGTTTCCTCTGCACTGTATTTATAGAAAACACACACACATCAGTGATGGCACAGCTGTTTTCAGATTTTCAGTAGGAACGTTCCCTTAATTCTGCTTTGAATGTTTTGTGTGGCTTCAGCTCTTTGGGGCATCCACTGTTCTCTGTAGCATATTCATCATCTGATCATCCTGTAGTTGTAAACCTACATTCTTGTCTTAATCCTGGCTTTGGATGGGTAATCTCAGAACCCTCCAAGGTTCACTGATAGGTATCAAACTCGGGGCGACAGCTCTTTCTGCACTTTTGGACAATGTGCATTCCTCATCCTCTGTACATTCAAGAACATTTTCTTTGGGGGGGGGGGGGGTTATGTCCCGTAAGAGTAAAATTGGGGAAATGAAAAGCTGTTTTTAACGTTAGCACTCCAGTGATTTGTTATGGAAGCAAGAGAAGCAGCTTAATGAAAAACAGAAAAATGGAGCTTCCCCCCCCCCACACACACACTTTTGTGGAGTAATCAAACTACAAGTGCTTCATGAGGACTAGTGTCATGTTAACACCAAGATGGAAATGCTCCCTATATTCTAAAGAAATGACTGTTTGTACAAAGCCTTTGAGGTCACATGATGTAGAGTTTTTTTCCAGATATTATCACGTTAGTTCCGGATTTTCAGGTTTTCAGAGGCTCTAGGTGAGTGGGAGGGCCCTTCTCAGTGTTCCTGAGAGGCTTGGCCAAAGGCAGGAGCCTCTTGGGAGCAAAAACGCACCGCCGAAAGCACCGTGTCGGAGCGGGGTTCTGGTGGTCCAGCAGTCCAAGTACCACCAACAGTCAGCCAAATATACCACTGGTGGTACTACCGTAGTACCACTAGTTGAGAACCCCTGTATTATGCTATGATACAATACATGAATTTAGATTTACACTCTTTGGCATAATTGTTTTGACTCAAAGCCACTGATTATATTGATTGATCATTTAGTTTGTCATTCATTTTTAAACAGTTCTAGGCCTCTCATAGAATTGCAATTTCCAAGGCTTCTCATAGGGGAATCAGTATTGCTTAAATCATTTTAATCCCATTAATTGGGTATTGTATTTGTATTGAAAATGGAACAGTCTTCTTAGTGATGGGAGTTCTAGTAGTAAGAGAGAGATGTTGTATGTGAGGCACTGTCAACTATACATGAACAGTTCCTTTGGGTTACAGCCTTCATTTGTGGTGCAGGTATGACCTATCAAATCAAGGTGACCTTTGTGGGAGTTAAAAAGGCTATCTTTACAAGTAGTTTATTATTGTTGCACATATTTATATAATGCTTTTCAACAACAAAAAGCTCAGAAAGTGGTTTCCAGAGCATAAATTAATGGTCCCCTCTCCTAAAAGATCTCACAGTCTAAAAAGAAGCAGAACACCACCAGCAAGCAGCCGCTAGAAAAGACACTGCGCTGGGGTGAAGAGGGGTAGTAGCTCTCCTCCAACTAAATATTAGAGATCCTCCATTTTAAACGGTGCCTCTTTGCCCAGCGAGCAGCGGTTGACTGTTAACTGCAGCAAGTGTGGCTGTCCCTAGTTGTTGTTACAACCCCATTCATTATCCTGATGTGAGGTCCCAATATTAGTGAGCCCTCCAGAAATGCTCCTGTAGCTGTTTTTTTAGTTGCATTGACTCCCAAAGCTCTATGCTCATGATTGACTCCTTTGACTGACACTTAATTTGCCTGCTCGCCATACAGAAAGAATATCAGGAAGTCTGATCTTCCTTCTCGGAAGGACGAATCATTATTATTGCATAAACGTAAATTCCTGCAGTGAAGAGATAAGAGTTAAAACGAGGAGAGAAGAGAACTGTAGTGGGAGACCATGGTGGGTGGAGGAAGCTATCAAAAGGTGACAAGAATAGAGATGAGGTCAAAGTGATTAAAATTATACCCACAAAGTTTATCTTACTTAGTGGCAGGTGACTTGAAAACACTGTTTGGCTAAAGGTTAGATTAGATAAAAAGTATAACTCCCAAAAAGGTCCTGTGACACCTTATTTATTGTAGTGTAAGCTTTCATAGGTACTTCGTAATATGTGTGAAGTGAACTGAGGGCTGCTTCACATATGAAAAATTAAAAGTATATACGTACAGGTTGAGTATCCTTTATCTGGACTGCTTGGGACGGGAAGTTGTCTGGATTTTGGAATATTTGCATAAATATAATGAGATATCTTGGGGGATGGGACCCAAGTCTAAGCACAAAATTCATTTATGTCTCATATACACCTTATACACATAGCCTGAAAGTAATTTCATACAATATTTTTAATAATTTTGGAATAGTCTGGATTTCAGATGTCCGGATAAGGGGTAACCAACCTGTACCACATAATGTTAAAAGAAGCTGCGTGAGTTTGTTCTACTAGAATTGTACATGAGTGCGTGAAGCCACTTCAAATGTGATGGTGTCACATATGGTGTGTTCTTGTAATATGTGTCAAACATCCTTAGGATGACAGAAGTTTGTGTTTATAGAGAAGGATAAATCAAGTTAACAAGCTGTCAGGATACGTTCTTTGCAGTTTTCATCAACTTTTGTTCTCACCTTGCAACTTAATATAATCTTCACCATATCTCCACCATGTTGTGATTAGGCTCAGTAGTTCTCAAATCTCACAATGCATAAGTTATGGAATTCACTGCCACATGATCTGATGTTGGCTGTTAGCTTCGGTGACTTTTTAAAAAGGTGTTAGATGCATTCATGAGGAATATGTAAGCAGCTATGAACCATGATAGCTAACTCCATCCTACTTGTTCAGAGGCTGGGTCCTTCTGACTACCAGATGTTGGAGACAAATAATGAAGGAAGACTATCCCATCATGCCTTGCTTTGTGAGCTTCCTGAGGTATCTCACACAACAGTGTTGCATAAAAAATGCTGAACTATATTGACCTTGGTGTGATCTGAAAAGCTTTTATATATACCTGCCAGATTCAGCTGATCTTGTGACATGGAATGGGACTAGTGTCGTCATAGCAGGGAAAAATCATCTGTTCTTTTTAATAATCTATAAAGCCCCTTAGGCAGTGGTTCCCAAATTGGGAGACGCGAGCCACGGAACCCAGCCAGGGGAGCCGCGTAGTGCCACGGAATCCGCTCAGAAAACAGTCAGTGCCAATTGGCAGGCATCAACATAATGTAATGGGGAACCGCTGCCAATGGTTGCCAATGGTCAAGGGAGACACAGGTCGAAAACGTTTGGGAAACACTGCCCTAAGGTGTAGAGCTCTCTCAAGTCCAAATTCAGTTGACTTTCCTTTCCCCTTTGAAAAGCAGGGCTTAAGCTGTTTTGAAAATGGTGTTAATACTAGTAATGTTTGCATCTCACTTGTGACACTTGAGTGTTTTGGTGGCCATACAATTTTGTGTTGTTAGTTTCCATTGTTGTTGTTCTGGACAGAGAGCAAAGCCAGCAAGTACTCCTTCAAGAATTCTGTTGGTGAAAAAAAAAACCTCTGAGCTTCACTGCATTACTTTTTAAATTACAGGTTTTTTTTTTTACCCTGTAGGTGTCAAAGTGGAGCACATATAATGTGAAGTTGTCAGCTTCTAAATGAATGCAGGTTGTTGCCGGGACCAAATCTGTCTTAACTGGAAAAACCGAGTTTCAGTGGAACGTCTGTCTTCAATGATACTGTATAATTATTGCCAAAAAGGAAGAAACAGAAAGATTATGAAGCTGAAAAGTGTTGTGAAAATCTGGTCGGCTTAGCACTAGCTCCTGAATAAGTGATAAGCAACATAATATTATTCCAGAACTCTCGGGAGTATTTTTGTGTTTATATTCTAAACACTTACAGTGCCCCATCTAAATCCGGATAAATCCAGGGGACGTGTTTCAAATTGTTTGAGTAAGCTTTGATACTGGCCATCGTTATTGGGAATAATGGCATGATTTGTATTTTGGAGTGGGTGATAGCTAGCAAAAAGGAGTGAAAGTCAGAATGCTTTTAATACATTGTTAGCGATGTTAATAAGAAGCACCATTCCTTCTAAATTAGCAATCAGGATTGCAAAATTCATCCTTGAAATGGGCTGTTAATGTAGTCTCCTGCCAGGCAGATAGCATTAAGTTGTTTTAAAGGATTTCTCCCCTTCAAAAGGATTAATCTTGTTTCAGACATTCACAACCCCGCATAACATAATGGATGCCCTTTATTAAAAGCACCAAAGTGGTGCGATGAATGCTGCATACTCTTATTTTTCTAAAGAAGTCATGCTCTTTGGATACGGACAATAACAGCAAGCTTTTAAGGCAAGATTGCCTTCAGTGTTCACAAAATTCCTTTCTCTTTGGGCATGATCTAACACAGCGATTTTCAACCTTCTTCATCTCATGGCACACTGACAAGGTGCTGAAGTTGTCAGGGTACGCCATCAGTTTTTTGACAATTGACAAGGCACACCGCACTGCCAGCAATGACCCTACTAATAAATGATCCTCCTCCAAGCTCCTGCAGCCCACCTACGGGCCATTCGCAGCACACCAATGTGCCACGGCACAGTGGTTGAAAATTGCTGATCTAGCAGCTCTGGTTGCATATGTAGTGAGAGAGCCAGGATGGTGTAGTGGTTCAGGAGTTGGAGGTAGACCTAGAAGATCCAGGTTCAAATCCCTGCTCAGTAATGAAGCTTCCTGGGTGACCTTGGACCAGTCACCATCTCTCGGCCTCAACTACCTCATAGGGTTGTTAAATAAATATGTATCCCTTTCGCAGCCAAGAGCTTCCCAGTCTCCTTCATGTGAAGGAAATGTTTGGTATACTCGTAAAACAGAGCAGCATGGAAAGAAAGAGGTTCTGTTTCATAGAAGAATAGGAAGTCCCTTCAAATGTGGCCCTGAACTGTGTCCTTTATTTCTAGATCTCTTTCATGAATTGAGGAGCGGACCTAAGACGGTTCACCAACAAAGATGAATATTGCCAAGATTTAGCAATGCTTGATGGAAACTTTAATTTGCAGGAGTTTGGCTGCTGCTTCTCCCTCATAGGACAGTTGGTGTTCAGTGGCTCTAGGAGGGGGGCAGAGAGAAGGAGGGTGCAATCCAGCTGAAGCAGAGTAGGCATCTGCTGTCTTTGCCTGTCGTCTTCTTCTTTGGTACTATTTCTCCCACTGTTGCTCACCTGTTTAACATCAGTGGTTCCTCTAGCCCAGGATTGCCTACCATGACTGGTATCTGCTCTCCAGGGTTTCAGACCTTTCGGACCCCACCTTACCTGGAGATGCAAGGGGTTGATCTAGGACCTTCCGCATGCAAAGAACATGCTCTGTCATTGTGCTGTTTACCCACTCCCCTTTCTCAGCCTACCCTTGCAAAAGTTAGCTATGATCTTTAATGTCAATATTTCTCTTTCACCCTTTGAGTGATACTTTTTTTATCAGATAGAATGGTTTGGGGGGCTATAGGCAGATGAATCCTTTGAAGTGTATAATTTCAATAAGACTGAGAGCAATTCTAACTGAATGTAATATACGGTTGTTCGGATTAGCAGAGAGAGAATGTATTTCCCTCCCATCCCCCATGTTAATTATCTGCATCTCTGGAGTTTTTGTCTGGTTAAATAATTAATATGCAGATTTACTGCTCTTGCGTAACTATATCTCATTCCAGTTGCCTGGTTTGCATTGTTCATGGTTCTACTTCGGAATCTCTCTTTATTTTCCTCTTGTTTGAGAATTCTATTTTATAAATATACAGTAGTTTGCAAAAACCCCTTCATGGATCATTGGACAGGTACTGAGGCTGAAGCTCAAATATTTTGGCCACCTAATGCGAAGAGAAGACTCTCTGGAGAAGACTCTGATGCTGGGAAAGACTGAAGGCAAAAGGAGAAGGGGAAGGCAAAGGATGAGATGGTTAGACAGCATCACCGATGCAACGAACATGAAAATGAGCGAACTCAGGAAGATAGTGGAGGACAGGAAGGCCTGGCAGGATATGGTTCATGGGATCACGAAGGGTCGGACACGACTTAACGACTGAACAACAACAACAAGTTTGCAAAACGACTCTGTATGTGTGCTTTATGGAGCTGCAAACAACCACCCCACCCCCAAAACACACACCCCTTAACGACTGAACAACAACAACAAGTTTGCAAAACGACTCTGTATGTGTGCTTTATGGAGCTGCAAACAACCACCCCACCCCAAAAACACACACCCCAAAAACACTGATGTATGATTTATTAGAGGAGAATTAACCTCTAATGGGGTTATGGGGCACCATCAAAATGAAGGTTTTGTAATTTAGATGAAGGCAGCAGAATACTAAAGTCTGGTCTTTCTCAAAGTGCTTAGCCTTGTATTTGGTCCTTGTGATTTAAAGCTGTGTCTTCTCTGTGGAGTGGTTTTCTTTTCCTGTGTGAAACCAAGCAATGGGTACCTGGCTTTGCTCTTAACTTATGCTTTCATACAAGTAAGAAGATGACACAGCAAAAAAAAGGTGGCCAAATGGTCATTGTGCCCATTTAGTAGCATTTTCATAGCATGTCTGGTGGTTATGAGAAGTGTTTAGTAAGGTCAACAGCAAAATGGGCTTATTCGGGATCTCTGAATTACTATCTGGGATCTGCATTCACCCTTCTGGTGGACAGAAGCATTTCTGTCTTCTCCAGGAGCACTACCAGCTGCCTGCAGGAATAGGGAAAGTGTGAGTGAAAACAACTGTAGCAGTTCTGCAAATATTTTATGAAGTGTGTCGAGTGGTGGTGTTGCATTCTGAGTGTCTGCCCTGCCCAGTAGAGTGACTCTCTGAAACGGACAGGGCAGTCATAGTCTAGATCAGCATTTCTCAACGTGTGCTGGGGTTACGCCCTGGGGTTCCCTGTGGCCATTGTTAGAAGTGGAAAGGGTTCTGGAGACTAAAACATTTGAGAAACGCTGGTCTACTCTAGATGATAGAAAATGGGTATCAGTGATGATGAGTCTGACACAGTGCCAGAGTTTGATCTTTTTGGCTAGTGGTGATAATTAAACCAGTAAGACCAAACGTAGATGATCAAAGGAGTGTAAGTGAAAACTTGCCGGAGTTGGCTTGCTTTATCTCCTCCAGAAGTCCATCTACAGTTTCTAGGCAAAGTCTGGAAAATGTAACTGGGCTGAGGTGAAACTGACATGGGGGTTCTCCAGATTTTGTTCTCTGATTTTAGCTAGAGTTCTTGCAGTAGTGGAGACAAAGCAGCCTCATTGATTTCATTTCCCTCTGGATTTGAAACCATACTAGACATGGAAGATCCATGAATAGGATCTCCCTCATGTTTTTTAAATGTTCCAAAGTGCTGTGGGAAGGAGGTAATTCAGATTGGAACTCTGGTGCTGGAGAAGAGGGATTAAAATCGCGGGGGGGGGGCAATTATAATGGGAAAAGTGGCACAGGGGAAGGGTTAGCTTCCCCTCCCACAGCACTACCATTTTCATCCAATTCAGGGGAATCTGCAGTGACTATTAATATGATTTTTTTAAAAAAAGATTCAGTTTACGTCTATTTTCCCTTACTTCAGAGCCAAATTGACATTGTCTTAAGCGGAAATCTAGAGAAATCTCTTGTCAGCTAAGGCAGAAGTGCAAAATCTCCAAATAACTTTTTTTTTAATTTAAAATTAAAAAGTCACAACATTCAGCTATAAGCCAAGGGGATCTGGATTATACTGATTATTTGCATCCGTTCCAGTCTGGTTTTGGTCCTGCGTTTTGAGAGTGAAATGGCCTTGTTCACCACAATGGATCGTCTGTGCTGGAGACCGGACAGGGGGACGGGATGACACACACCATCCCTATTTGTTCTGCTGGACCTCTCAGTGGTTTCCAGTACCGTTCACTGTGGTATTTCTCAACACTATTGAGGAGCAGGTTGTCCCCGGAATGAGGTTGTGCTATGAGTGCCCAAGGAGAGAGCTACTCCAGATGATACTGACCTCTTTATGTTTTTCATCCCCAGGTAATGCAAGTGGTGAAGGAGCAAATAATGAGAGCATTGACCACGAAGCCTAGTTCTCTGGATCAGTTCAAAAGTAAACTCCAGAATCTGAGCTACGCAGAAATACTGAAAATACGCCAATCTGAGAGGATGAACCAAGAAGATTTCCAGTCTCGTCCAATTTTGTAGGTGTCCTATAAATGTCTTGCTCCCTTCTCTGCCTTCTCCTTGGAAGGCCTAACAAATGTGAATGACATTTGTGAGCTCTTCAAGAATAACCCTGGGGAATAAAACTGTTGAGAGGCACTGTTCAAAAGCAGGGCAGTCGCATCTACTTGGAATGCATTCACCTTCTTCTGTAGGAATAGAAAAATGTCTCTTTGTATTCACCTAAAGTGAATTCCGCTAATCCCTGTAGGGTTCAGAGTAGCTTATTTACAGCAAATGATGCATTGACATTTTCACCCTTTGTGTGTGTGCCCTTTTTTCCCCCTCTGAGTTTTTTCTCTCCTGCCCAGTTCCTTACAGAAAACAAAATGTCACCAACAGTATACCAGGCAAAATGAAGCCTAGAGCAGAAGCACAAAGCCAAAAGGACTCCATGAAAACAGACTGTGTTTCGGTGCGCTCTCTGATGCTAGTGAAAAGAGTTATTTAACTCCTAAATGGTCTCTTGTTTACATATGTTACCAGTTATTCTGAGTTCTTTTCCCCTCAATATGTGCTGTTGGACCAGAAGGGAGATTACTAACGCTTCCTGAGCCTCTCTCAGTCCCAGTTCACATGTTGACTGGAATGACAGGATTGCCACTTTCCCAGGGCAATTCATAAGGGTGGGGGGTTAAGCCTCTTGCATGAGTACTGAGCAGCTGGTAGATCTTACCCGTCGTGCGATAATATTTCTTGATTTAAAAACAAAAGCAAAAACACAAAACTACACATTAGGGGGAACAAGTGAGTTGGTTGGGAAGTGTGTCCTTTTATTTATTTATTTTAATTAGTACACAGGGAGCCCAAGAAATTGGAGCAAACCATGCCAGGGGGGTTTAGAAATTTGCCCCGGTCATGGTTCCAACCGCAATTGCGCCCCTCTCCATGCTGTTTATAGGAAGAGAAAAAGCTTCCATTTGCAGCCAATGGATACTTTTCTCTCTCCAATAAATAGCATGTGATTGGGGTCAAAAATGGTGGGTGGGAGCAAAGTTCTAAACACCCCTCACCTACCCTAGCCACGGTTTCATCCCATTTGTCGTGTGCCCCCAGGCATTATTTAAAACATAAAAGGGAAACTTCAACGTTGACCAACTTCAACGTTCTGGTCAACATGTACTTTGGCCCTCAGCATTGACTGTCAGCTGATGAGTTGAGTACCAGGTGCCCTTCTAGCGACAGCTTGTGAAATCAAAATTTAAATGCCACACTCGTGCATTTTCTGCTTGAGGGGCTTCATACCGAACCAATTTTTGATGACCCAGGGTGAGGCTGATGCAGTTTTTGACAGTGTGTAATATGATATGTTGATGTACTGTAGGGGTTCTTTCTTCCATGTATTGACAAAAACAAGTTTGATTTGGAGGTAGTACCAAAGCCCGCAGGTCTCTTTCATGAATCTATCCAGTACTAAGTGGAGGTTAATGAATACGTTGGTGTTGGTTGTTACTGCTGTTGATGCCACTATGATACTTGGACTGATCAGTATTTAACTGATATGACCATCATTGTTGGGTGACATTTAGAAACAGTAGGGAGGGCGTCCACATGTGGATTCTTCAGGAGACCTCTTTCGTCAGCAGCTCCTACATGCTAAGTGTCTGTTGTTGTAAACAAAGGACTGGTGTACTAGGGGTCTAGATGTTTCACAGAAGAAGTAACACTCCATCTTCCTAAAACTGAGCAGCTGGAGCTCAAAACCTGCCTAGAAATAAACTCTATGGATTATGAGGTTTTCTAAGGAAATTAAATTAGATGTGACTTAAGTCTGTGTCACTTTGCTTGTGTTCTCCTTCCAGGGAGCTAAAGGAGAAGATTCAGCCTGAAATTTTAGAGTTGATCAAGCAGCAGCGGCTGAATCGTCTTGTGGAGGGGACCTGCTTTAGGAAACTCAACAGTCGACGGCGGCAAGGTACGAACTAGACTGTTTTTCCTGCCTGCTCACCTTTGCCCCCCCCCTTTTTCCTTGAATACTGGAAAAGTCCTTTTTGTTGTATTTTCAAGGTGCTTTCAAAAGTGATACAGAATGCTTTTTAGCCTCTAAAATTCTTTTTTCTGTGGTGTTAATGCAGTGTAAAAGTCGAGGAGAGTCATTTTTGTACCCAGGCTCTACTTTAAGCACAAGGTTTCTCACTGAGAAGATAAACACCACATCTTGTTCCCTATCACTCCCCCATCATCACGAGTGGCAGCCAATAAGATGAAAGTGGGACAGGGAAACTTGCATCACGATGACATCACAACATATGTGGAGCATTGCTGGATGTTACAGGAGAGAGAGGAAGGAACAACATGAGCGTAGTGTGTTTCATGGAAGCATCATGTTTGCCGTAATATCTCGTTCCATGCTAATTGGGTGTTCACTGTGGTTATTTTATGCAATTTGCAAACAGAGCAATCAATAAGTTAGGACAGGCGGTATTCCTTTTTTGTGGGTTTGGGAGCGCTGTACAAGGCCAGTCTGGTATCATATACAGTATAGAATTTGGCATCATGAGAGAAAAGCAGGTTTCTAGTTCTCATCCAGTCTTTTTAGTCCTCAGGTAATAGTTCTTGATTGTAGTGTCTGAATAATTGTTTACTCAAATAATTGCTTTAAAAGGCCCTGAGGCCACCCTATTAAATATTTCTTAGCTTAACACTATTGGTTCTGTAAAATATGATAGAAAAGGGCAAACACTTCTGTTAGAATTGTTTTTGTGTGTTTGCAGAAAGTTAAGGCGTGTCAAAACTTTGTGGTCCATATTAAATATGAGCTCTCTGTTAGATCCCTGTCTTAACTGTGGTGCCCAGAGGTGATGGTGACCTTTGTGTTTTTCACTGCCTACCTTCAGTGTAGCAATCCACCAAAATCATGATCACATTTTCAGTTATCCTGACCCAAAGGGGTTTGCCACTCAGTTTCCTGAAATAAAAGCCCTCCTTATGGATACGTGTTTCCTTCTTGTGGAAGTCATTTGCTGTATGTATCTGTTTGCTGAGGTTTTTGTTATTTTTTTTGTCAAGTGTTATGGGTAATTGAAGACAGATATGAAGTGTGGTTAAAAACGGCAAAAGCTATGGGAAACTGGTGGTTACCACAAGCCAAAGAAAACATGCAAACAATTGAAGCGTATTCTAAGTGAAATGTAAGGAAGTTAAAGCAGTGACAGATAGATGGTAAAGTTAATAGAGGTCATGTTTTGTTTCATTCTGGGTGTCACACAACTATAGGGAAACATCCCAAAGGTATTCCAAAACAATTCCCACTGGTGTGAACTGTAGGGAGTAGGTGTGTTACTGACAAAGCATCAGTTTGAATTGCTGTGTTGTCTGTTGATCTTGTTTATAGTTCAAGTACAGCAAAATTGCATTGTTGACAGATCCACGTTATATGGCCTGTTTAGTCGAGAGATGTGCTCTGGGAAGGCCGAGGATTGGCCCTGGCTCTCTTCATTTCAAAAAGAGAATTGGCTGGCATTGACCTTATATACTAGTGACTGTTGCCAACAAATAATATTACCAGTAGCAACGGTTGACAAACGCTTCTAAGAAAAACTGTAGAGAGAGAAGAAAGGGCTAGAATTCAAAACCCGGATACAGGATCCACAGGGAATTTCTCCCTTCAAATCTTATTTGTTCCAGACAGTAATCATTTGTTTGTTGCTGGATCATGTCGTCTTGGTTGTCATAATGTGATCAGACGTTAACTTTTACAACGTTTTGTTATTTCATCAGACAAATTCTGGTATTGTCGCCTCTCGCCCAACCACAAAGTTTTGCATTATGGAGACTTGGAAGAGAGTCCGCAAGGAGAAGTTCCCCATGATTCATTGCAAGATAAATGTAAGCAATTAACTGCTTTTGTTAATTATTTTGCTGTGTTTTTCAACAAGGTGGAGAACATTATGATGTGGTTGGCATTATGATGCCAACCACAATTGGAACTCAAAATGGGTTGGATGGAAGGCAAGAGGATGGAGTGAGAGGATGGAAGGAGAGCAGGTACTCCCTTCATGTAAGGGGAGAGGTCTGAAGAAGGAACTGGCAGATGAATGGCCCCTGGACCTTTTTATATTTCTCCCCTAATACCTCAGTATACCTTTTTTTTCAGTTGAACTGTCGCTTAGAGTTGTCAAATGTTAGAGCACGCGAACCCTTTTTCTCCTGTTGGGTTCTGAATGGGACCCTCCCTTTAGGGTCTACTCTCAGCACTTCTACTGCTCGGTTCAGTGAAGTGGTACCACTTCACCAAGGGCTGCTATCAAGCTCTTCTCTCGGAGCAGATTTCCACATTACAAGGAAATGTAAGAAAGTTGTACTTTCGGTTCATTTGCTTCTGGGGTTACATGTGCATTTGTCCTGTAGTGAAAGTGTGACTTGTCCCCATATCAGAGCCTCACATATCTCACTTTGGGGAGATGCTTGAGTTTCCTCTTCTCATATCATATCACAAGCTAAGTGGGGGGGAAAGCAGACACACACACGCAGAAGCCCCGATACCACTAAAAAGCCCCGGAAAACACTAAAAAAACTCAAAAAAAAGTCGGAACAAAACCGAAACTTAAGGAGGCCCGCGCCCCCCCCAGAGCCTCAGCGCCCTACGTCCTGGAGCCCACCGCCCCCACCGCCCCATATCAGCCGACGCCTCTGCTCATATGACCCTGGCAACGCAAAAGAAGTGAGATGCACTTAGCGTTTCCTCGTAACTCAGATAGCCATCCTCAGTTTCAGTCGATCCAGCTCTCTGTTCCAGCATTCCAGGTCACCCATGATTCATTCCACATCTCCTGCCCTTCCTGCACTATAGGAGTCTCATGTTTGCTTTAGGATACAAGAGATCCTACTGCTCATGCTCAGAAGAGTGCGCCAACAGATGTCTGGAAAATTGTTAACTGAGACCCCACTTTCTCATTTTGAGGCAGGTCACTGGGGGTTCAAATCTCACTTTATCCACGGACTTCTAGGAAGCCTTATTCAAGCCAGTGTCTCAGCCTCAGGCAAACCACTTCCACCTTGCCCAGCCCATCTTCAGAGTGGAAATAAGACCTAACTTAACAAGGTTGCTAGAGGAATTACTGAGATTTATGTGAAACACTTTGAACACTCAAAAAAAGTGTATAACTGCTAAGTATAATTAAGTAATGTGGCACTTAATATAGCCATATAGTTACCTCTTCCAAAAAAAAGTGATTCTTTAGTAGTGCCATAATCAATTTCATAGAATCTAACAATTCTCCTGTCTGATAGTTAAATCTAGTGTACCTTTATAAATTTATTCATTTAAAAAAAAAAACCAAACAGTTCATCCGGTGACCACACAAACATCTGAGGCAATAGGGTTGAAAGGTGTATCTGAGGAGAATCCCAGAGTTTTGCCTCTTTGTCAGTCAGCTGAGAGTTACAGGGTTAAGGACTTAAGCAGAGCTTCTTAACAGCTCTGGTTTATAGTCACACTCACTTATTTTCATTGCTTCACAGATTGGCCTCGAGGCTGTTCTAGGCTTTTTACAGCAGTTCTTCATCAGAATGTAGGACACGGGATTCATATCACTACACTAAAGTTCTGGCATTAAGAGAAGCTGTTTATTTCTCTTCACGCTTTGAAAAATGATGCAGAAGTTTAAGAGTGGAATGAAAAGTGATCATGAGGCAGTGGGTCCTCACTCACTTCGAAATGTAGTTTCAAATTTCAGGATCCACTCCTGAATGGATCCATTCAGCCCAGCCCAGGCTTTGTTAACTGGGAAAACATGCTGTGCAAATTACGTCAACGTTAGGGGAAAAACTTCTGTCACCTGGATAGATTCAGTGGACATGTCACATCTTCAGATTGCTGCTGTTATATTTAATCCAGAACAGGGCATCTGTCCTTTAAGAGCTCTGAGGCAAGCAACATTCCACAGGGGGCCACTCCCTCTATTGTGGTGTCACAGTGTTGTGGGGTTGGGAACCAGTGAATGTAACAGTGGGCAGTCAGAGCTTCTTGGCTTCTAGATAGCCCAGTTGCAGGAAAGGTCACAGAACAATGGGCAGGGGGACAGAGAGCATCAGGTAACACTGAATCTAAGCTCAATGCAATGATTTGAAGGGTCCTGTTCTCTGAATCCATGTCCATCTCTCTCTCTCTCTCTCTCTCTCTCTCTCTCTCTCTCTCTCACTCACACTCACACTCACAGAGAGAGAGAGAGAGAGAGAGAGAGAGAGAGAGAGAGAGAGGAAAAGGAAGCGTTCTGACAGCACAGGAATTGGTGAGGTAGGCCTCAGGAATCAAAAGTGGGGGAAACTTTATTTTAATAGAATGTCTTTTGCCCTGTCCATTAGTGATTCTAAAGAAAACTTCTTGAGAAGGAAATTAGTTTTCTGTATGTGCTATGCAGAGCCAGCTTTGAGAATCGACAGAAGCAGTGGTCAAGACGAGGGGACTGCTCCTTTAGAATACTTACAGCACAATCCTATCCAGCACCTGTGCAGTGTGGGCGCCATGCACACGCTGTATCAAGGTGCTGGAGAGCAGCGGTCTGGAGGACATTTTCCCCCTTACCCTGAGTGAACCCCCAGCCCGTGCAGTTGGGCTACTCAGATCTCTGCAAGCTCAATCGCTGGCACAGAACTGAGAAGCCCCATCTCAGGCTTTCAAGCCCAGGAGGGGGGATAGGATACATTGTGTGCCAAGGCCGCCGATCTCTCCCCTCTCCCGGGAGAGAAAATGAGAACATCAGTAAAATGCCAGCCAAAAATTCTGTTTGTTTTCGGTTTCAAATAAATTTACAGTGCTGCCTTATCAATGTGGCTCGAAACCGAGTTGGGGGCTTAACAGTACATTTTGGGTGTTTTTTGTAAAGAGAGAATGACAGGCACTTTAGGCAGCTTGTTGCAAATATGCCCACACACATCATGTTCCCAAGGAATTCTGGTGCAATATTCCCTGAGAGTAGGTTAAAATGTTTTAGCCACAGCATTTGATCTAGAAAAAAATTCAAAGAGGAGCAGACTCTTTCAGAAATGTAAGGGTTCTTGAGCTTTCCTGGTTGAGCTTTCCTTTTTTGTAGACTGGTTATTGTTCATCTGTGGAAAAGGCTGTGTCTGTAGTAACTGTGACATAATGAAGCTGCAATGCAGTCAGGATTACAGGGAGCATCATGTGGGAAATATGGCTCTGTGATTCTGCTCCAAGAACTGGCTTCTTTGTTTGTTGTTAATATTTTATTGAAGGTTTTCATTATGTCACAATTACAAACAGTTATAAACAAATACAGAAAGAATAAGAAGGGGGAAATTAGGGAGGGGGAGTAGGTACCAATCTATGTTGTGTTGATATCGTAGTATAGACAATGAAGAGTGTTAATTATAATCATGTAAAAAACAGTTGCGATGAGGTTAGTTCTGAGTCCCAAATGAGATGAAATTGATCTTCACTTTGTCTACTTCTGTATAATGTTCTCTCAGATGTGACCGATGCATGCAATTCAGAGAACCATTGATGGAAATCAGGAGGGAGGAATTGCATCCAGTGGGAGAGAGTAATGTGCTTGGCCATTCCCAGTGCTCTAGCAATCCACTGAGATGTGCCATTTCTGCGCCACAGTTCCAGCTGGAATGAGATGGAGCGATTATATTTATTTATTTATTTATTTATTTATTTATTTATTTATTTATATATATATATATATATATATATATATATATATATATATATATATATATATATATATATATATATATATATATAATATGGATGGTATGGTATGGTATGGTATGGTATGGTGTCTGATATATTTGAAACATAATCTTTGGTTGGATAAGCCCATTAAAGTATCCTGTTGTCACTTCCTTGCATCTGGCATTCAGAGATCGCCTACTTCTAAAACGAGAAGGTTGTATGTTTGACTGTTCTCTCAAGCATAGTACAGTGGACCATTTTATTTGCGGGTTCGGGACCTGCGGATTTGTTCGTGGGTCCCGGACCAACAAATGTAAACGCTAAAAATGCTGTTGTTTTTTTAAAGCCCAAAAAGCCCCCCAAGCCCCGTTTTACCTTTTAAAAGTCAACCCACTGCATTTTCAAGCCTCCACGAGGCTTCTTGAAGCTGCACAACCCACTTCAGGATCGTGTGATGATTCTGCCCCCCTCTCAGCCTTGTCCCATGCCCCCTGGGACATAAGAGAAAATCAAGATATATTTGAATCATAATCTTTGGTTGGATAAGCCCATTAAAGAACATTTTTACTTAACAGCCCATACGCTGCCTGGTCCCCAGTGAGCCTCCTCAGACCTACACCAGCGCTTTGGTTGGCTTAAGTCTGAAGAGCCTTCTGGGGGTGAGTCTGGGCTGTGGGGGGATAAGATCTGGCATGCATGGCTGCCACTGAGATTCACCCCAAACCACACCCGGCCCAACCCCTGCCATATTTCACCCTGATCTGCTCCTGCAGGAAAACAAAGTGATTGTTCAAAGGGTCGCCTAACGAAAAGAAGCCCCGATTCATGAGAGGAGGTACAAAAAAATGAAAGTACCCTTAATTTGGCAGGGTCAGTTCCTTAAAGTCAACCTGAAATTAATAGAAGGCTGCAACGAACTCACCATGCGATGTTCATTGCACCTACCATTTTAGCTAGAAGTATCAAGAATTGCCTTCTAAGTTAGATTGTAACTAAGGGTCCAGTCCTAACTACTTCCCCAGCACTGATGCAGTCGTGCTAACGGGGCGTGTGCTTCATCCTCCTGTGGGGGAGCAGTCATGGAGGCCTCCTCAAGGTAAATGAACCTGTTCCCTTATCTTGGGGTAAGCCTCTGCTTACCCAGTGGGTCTCCCCGGATTTGTGCTAACTATTTTGCTTGCATAAGTCCAAGGAGAGTAAGGGGAGAGGGAACGGTGATAGGATCCTGGCACACGGCACTGCCACTGGGATCGACCCCCTCCCCCGTTCCTCCCGCTACCTGTCGCATTCCTCCCACCTCCTGCCGCCCTTGCTGGCTTACTTGCCGGGGGTGGGCCACCAACACCACCGCTGTTTGTGGCAGCGGCTCCAAAATGGTTACCTGGAGCATGTATAGTGCACTGCCGTATGGCCATTCACAACAGCAGAACCTCTGTTCCGCTCTCGTAAATATTAGTTTGGATTTGGCTGTAATTGTTTGGTGAAGCCATGAAGGAAAAGAGATTTCGGTTAAATGGCATGATGGGTTTTTCTGTCAGACAAGTACCAGGGCACTAGTTATTTGAGGAGAAGTTCTCAAATCTAAGAAGTCGTCTAAGGAGAAGTTATTTGAACAATTTTTAATAACAAACAAGAGAAGCTAGCATTGGGAATTGCATAGATTCAGAGGCAAAAGGGTAAATCAGGTAACATTTAAGATTCTCATGAGTCCCCAAATTCAAATACCGTCTTATTAAAAAAAAAAGAGAGAGAAGAATGGCAGTTGACATTTTCATCTGTACGTGCGACACTTGACTCCATGGTTATTTTAAAGCTGCCTGATTCTCTGTTTGTTTTTCTTTCTCACATCAGCCTCTGGAAAATGGTACAAGGGATGTCATTTCTGACACATCAGTTCTGTCTTGCCTCTTGTTTTGAAGCCATACGTTTTACACATCTTAGAGTCTCTCACTCAGTCTCTCTCTTTGCTTTTGGTACACAGTGCCTGTGGCGGATATAAAAGCAGTTGTGACGGGGAAGGACTGTCCTCACATGAAGGAGAAAGGAGCCAAACAAAACAAGGTATAATTCTCCCCACAAAATTCAAGAATTTTTTAGTTGTAAGCTTTTTTCTTGACAAAGTTGCATGTTTGTTAAAGCCATTGCATGGAACTTTTTTCATGGCTCGGTTTTGAGTGTTTTTATTTTTAACCTGTGGCATCCAAAATATTTGAAGCTAGTATGGTTAAAGTAGCATATCGCAGGGGTTCTCAACCAGTGGTACTAGTACCACCAGTGGTATTTTGGCCAACTGCTGGTGGTACTTGGACCACTGGAACCCCACTCCACCGCAGCGCTTTCAGTGGCGCGTTTTCACTCCTGAGAGACTCCTGCCTTTGGCTAAGCCTCTCGGGAATGCTTAGAAGGGCCCTCCCACCTGCCCAGAGCCTCCTACCTACATTTTCTGGCCTCCAAAAACCTGGAAGTAACTGGTGATGATGTCATTGCCAGTCACTTCTGGTGGTATGCAGCAGGAGAGTGGCGCCGGAGGTGCTACTCGGCCGGGAAGGGGATGAGAACCCCTTGCATATTGTAAATTGAACGGGGGTTCTCAACCTGTGGTACGGGTACCCCTAGGGGTACGTGGACCATCAGGCGGGGGTACGCAAGAGGCTTCCCCTTATCAGCTAAGATCAGCTGATTGTTGGGGACCAGAGGTTTGTTTATTTTATTTTTTTAATTTGCCCCGCCCCCAAGCTCCCAGCTCAGCCTCCCACTGTCAGGGGTATGCGAGAGACTGCTCCTTATCTCTCTCGATCAGCTGAGTGTCAGCGAGCCAAGTATTTTTAATTTCAAACTGCTCTGCGCACACACACACACACAGTTAAATAAGACATTTTTTCACATTTAAAATTGTTTTAATACTTTTTATTTTAAACGATTAATTAGCTAATTAATTGATTAATCCAATTAATTAGCAGGGGGTACCCCAGAAAATTGGACTGTGATAGGGGATACCTTGGCCTTCAAAGGTTGAGAACCCCTGGAATAGAATAAAATCTCTGCAGAAATGGAAAACACAGTGTTGTCAAATCCCCATCTCTGGTCTTAACTTTGACCAATTTAAGCCAAGCAACAGAGGATAAAGATACTTAAGATAATCATTTGGCAAGTACACACAAGGGAAGGAATTCCATAATGCTGGGTTAGTCACCTGTGGACAGGCTGTCCTATGTGCCGTGATGCTGAATTGGCATTGTCAAGAAGACGCTGGTCTTTTAGACTGTGATGTGGCAGACGGGATGAAGTGGCCTTTTAAGGCTCTTGGAAGAAACCAACCATTGCAGGACTTCGTATGTCGAATCTCAGCCTTTTGACCTGTGCCTGAAAATCTAGTGTCAGCCAGTGCAGATCTTGAAGTACCGTTTTTCTTCGATTCTAAGATGCATGTTTTTTCCCAACTAAGCATTTAAAAAAATGGGGTGCGTCTTAGAATCGAAGGTCTCTAAAACGCACCCCAAAATGCAATTTCCTTACTTACCGGGGCTTGGGGGAGCTTCAGGGAGGCCTGCGCGACCCTCTGCAGGCCTCCCCAATCTTCAGTTCGGTGAAAAAAGCAATTTTTGGCCATTTCCAGTTTTCGTGAAAACCGGAAATGGCTGAAAATCACTTTATTCCACCGAACTGAAGATCAGGGTGGCCTGCAGAGGGTCATGCAGGCCTCCCTGAAGCTCCCCCAAGCCCCGGTAAGTAAGGAAATTGCATTTTCTGGTGGACCGCAAAGGCACTGCTCAAATGCAGTGAGGAGATCGTCAGCTGCAGCACGGGGCATGCTGGGGCGAGCTCTCAGGTTCAGGAAGAGAGAGCTCGCCGCTGAGCAGAGGGGGGCAAAATGGCGCGGTAAAAATCGGACCGCCGTGGCAGGCAAGCTGGGGAGAGTTGGTGCTGAGCCGGAAGGAGGTGCGTCTTGCAATCGATGTTTTTTGTTGTTGTTGTTGTTTTTTGCTGGTGTTCCTGAAATTAAGATGCACCTTAGAATCGATGGTGCCTTAGACTCGAAGAAATACGGTAATTCTGTAAAGTGCTTCCTATGACCCATCCTTATAAGTACATTGGCTGAAGCATTCTGCACCAGCTTCACCTTCCAAACAATCTTCAAGATCTGGCCAATACTGAGCTTTGAGATTATGAAGACGAGCCAATTTTTGGATGACTTGTACCTGCCAATGCCACAGATGGCTTGAGCAATCCAGACTTCATTGCACAACCTGTCCCAATTACCGCTTCTTCTCTGTTTTTATTCGTATGAAAGCTACAGTGATATCCTTTGCTTATGTTTGGACAAAGACTTGTGGGTGTCCCACTCCCAATGATTGTACTTCTTGCCCTTTGCCATCATAGCAGGTCTTTTAAGAGAAAAGTTTTGCTGATTTTGCACATAAACTTATCTAATTTAATAATTTATTTTTGTGGAGGAGAGGAACAGAGGTTATTTTTAAGGCTGCACAACCTCAGCTATTTACAATCCCGTGGAGACATTGTAAAATCCCCATCCTCCCTCCCTCCCCACACTGAATGAAGGTTATTAGTATGCATGCATAGCGCTGCACAGCTGTGTTTGTGCATATTTAGTCTTTTCCTTTTAAACATCTGAGCCTACCGCTCCAAGAAGAGAGAGCCTATATCTGCTACAAATGTACAGTACAAATGGAAATGTCTGTACAGGGGGACCCCGGTATCCACGGGGGATACGTTCCAGCCCCCACCGTGGATACCTGAAACCGCGGAAATGGGCGAATGCCCATTTCTGTGGTTTTCAGGGGGGGGCCGACCCCCGCGGGCCTGCGCGACCCCCCGCACCCTCCACAACCCCCCCAAGTACTTACTTTTAACGGAGAAAGCTCTGTGTTTTTTTTCTTCAAAAGCCTTTGCTGTAGGCCTTCTTACCAACAAGTCTTCGGTGCTAGAGTGTCTCAGCAACCTTGCTGACAGGTTGCTGAGACTTTCTAGCACTGAAGACTTGTTGGTGGTAAGGCCTACAGCAAAGGCTTTTGAAGAAAAAAACGGAGCTTTCTCCGTTAAATGTAAGTGCGGGGGGCGAGCGCGACCCCCCCGCGCTCTCCACAGCCCCCCTAGGCACTTACTTTTAGCAGAAACCTCCGTTCTTTTCTTCAAAAGTTCCAAGTTTCCATCTGTTTTAGGCCTGAGCAACTAGACTAGACTGCAACCTTGCTGAGACTCTAGCTATCACCTAAGTCTAGTTGCTCAGGCCTAAAACAGATGGAAACTCGGAACTTTTGAAGAAAAGAACGGAGGTTTCTGCTAAAAGTAAGTGCGGAAGGGGCTGTGGAGGGTGCGGGGGGGATTCCTCAACCATGGATAATTGAAACCGCGGTTGAGGAATCTGTGGATACCGGTGCCCCCCTGTACATATCCAAGATCCCCATTCAGTGGTCTCATTACATACATATGGAGGCTGAGTAGCCGGAAAAGAAAAAATGGGCATGTGATGAGCAACCAATTATAACCTCTCTCGTCCCAGTGTTCAATCCATTATCTTGCTTTCCAAGTGATGGATTAGCTGCCAAAAACTCATTCCTTGTGTCTAAGTCCCATAATGCCTCAATAAAGTATGACTCTCTGAATTCTGTCGGTTCATACTAAATACAATTCATCCTATGACTGCATCAGTAACTGGATGGAGCAAATAGAGAGGAATGTCTCTTTTTTCCAAGGCATTGCCTCAGTAGCATGGCAGTCAGGCCAGCAAGGAAGGAAACCAGTCAAGAGTCACATCAATGTCTGTTGGATCCTAGAGTTGCTCTATCAGCATCTTAAATCCCAAAATATTGATGGTCACAGTGTAAAGGGATGTGTAGATGAGTTGGTTTTCTCCACTGACACAAGCCATAGAGGAGCTCTTCCAGTTGAAGGTTGCTGTGTGTTGGCATCAAAGCTCCTGCAGCAGAAACAGATTGCTGGATTAGAGTGTCAGTCCCTTATTTCCATGTGCAAAGCATTTGAGTTCATGTTGTGTCCCGTCTTCCCTCCCCCCCCCCATTTCATAATTGAAAAGAACTTCCAAAGGACATTTTCATCCTCATGTCCTTCATTATGCATAGCAACTGCCTTCATGTTTATGCATTGGCAGAACAGAAGTGACAGAATGCTACTGCCACAAGCAAAGAATAGAATTGGCAGAATGTCCTTACCGGTGGCTTCATCATCTCTCCATTTGCCAGCATGCAGCTTTTATCTTTCCAGTGGGATCATTTAGGAATAAATAAGCACAATGTCAAAAAGGAACTTGCTGTCATATGTAGCTGAAGTAGCTCAATAGGACACAACTTAATTTGCTTGTTGTTTTGTCTGCCAGTCTCCAAAACTGGCTTTAATGCCAAATGGTCCCACTGTTAATAATGTTTCTGAGTCTCTTGTATGGTCTTGATGTATTGTATGCAGAAGGCAAAACAAGCCCCTACATTTTTCTTAAGCAAGACATTTTGAAAGGAATCTAAGCTGTAGATGCCGTTCTGTCTTGCATATCAGCCTCTTCTGTGACAAATTCTGTGGAGGGAATTGTTCCCCTTCTTAAAAACACCCATGGACTAGCTTTCTTACAACTCTACAGTCACTTGAGGCATGTCAACATGGCGGCTGCTTGTTTCTCCCAATTGGGTACTACAGCCCCCGAGCAGCAACTTGGGAAGGATACTCAGAAAGGCAGGTGTCTCTTCCCTTGGGACACCTCTAGGCTCCATAGGACTACATGTTCAGGCAAACCACATGGTACAGCCTTCCTTGGACTGTACCAGTTCAGAATGCAGGTGTGGGATTAAGAACATAAGAAGAGCCTTGCTGGATTAGGCCAAAAGCCCATCCAGCTTCCTACATCTCACAGCTTCCTGCATCCCACCAGATTCCTCAAACACAAAACAACAAGATACATGTATCCTGTTGTCACTTCCTTGCATCTGGCATTCAGAGATCGCCTACTTCTAAAACGAGAAGGTTGTATGTTTGACTGTTCTCTCAAGCATAGTACAGTGGACCATTTTATTTGCGGGTTCGGGACCTGCGGATTTGTTCGTGGGTCCCGGACCAACGAATGTAAACGCTAAAAATGCTGTTGTTTTTTTAAAGCCCAAAAAGCCCCCCAAGCCCCGTTTTACCTTTTAAAAATCAACCCGCTGCATTTTCAAGCCTCCATGAGGCTTCTTGAAGCTGCACAACCCACTTCAGGATCGTGTGATGATTCTTCCCCCTTCTCAGCCTTGTCCCATGTCCCCTGGGACAAAAAATAAGAGAAAAAATAAGAGAAAATCAAGGATTTTCAAGGATAGGAGAAAATAATCAAGGATGAATAAACGTTCCATGATAGTTCTCATATGGGAAAGTGTATCCCCTGTGCATGCATGTAGTCCTACTGGGGACTATTTTCAATAATGTATGAGAGTTAGGAATTGCGCCTAAAAACAAAATTACTGCCTGAGCTTCAAGCAGTTTGATAGCTGGGTATATCAATAGAGCCAAGAGCTGTAGCCTTCACTGATGAAATTCACCTACGGAATTCTCCATTCACATGTCCTATAAATATAACAAGCCAGCAACAAAAATCAAAGCTAGAATGTTCCCAGCTATTGCCAGGACTCACAAGATCACCACTCCACCCGTTTGGAACCACCATACAGCAGATACATAAGTGGCTCCTATGTGGTTAATGATCACCTGATACCACCCCAACAGCCCAAACCTATGGGCTCTGGCTGGCAGCAGAACGCGCGTTCCACTGCCAGGGACTACTGAAAAGTAGTCGTAAAGCACCTACCAGCAGCACGCTAAGTAGCGCACTGCCGGGACGCTGGGGAGGCGGCCAGAGCCTTCCCACCCACATCATTAGCTCTCCCGCCACCCACCGGAGCAGGTGTGACAGCAGGAGAGGGGAGGGCAGATGGGGGCAAAAGCAGCTGTTAAGTACTGAAAGGGGGCATGACAGGTGGTGGAGAGGCAGCGGGAGGGGTGGATCCAGCAGCGATGGCACGTGCTGGATCCTATTCCCCTTTTCTGCAGCCTCCCCTCACCCGTCTCTCCTCAGACTTGCGCTGGTGAAACGCTATTTCACCCATTGCGGAGCGGAAGGCTTACGCAGGGGTAAAGAGGATTTAAATCCCCTTTCCCTGCTGAAACCTCCCAATCCGCCCCTCCCCCGCTGGATACAGCGTGCCAATATTTTATACGCCTGTACCAGTCGGGGGGGGGGGGAAGGATAGGATTGGGCTCCAAGTCTCTCATCTTCCTAAATCCCCTGGTCTTGCCAGAGGTAAAACAAAACTACAACTTAGCTAACTTCTATACAGGTGAATATTGCAGAATTGTTTAATTTCCTTGCGAGATTTGTTGGCAGAATGCAGGACAGTTCTCGGATTTACCACATTACTGCTATGATTGTGAAACTGTTAAATTTTGTAATTGGGTTCTTCCCCCCCCCCCCAGATAAATTATTTTTCATTGTCCCTTTTTGTTTTCCAGGAGGTGCTTGAGCTTGCTTTCTCCATTCTTTTTGACTCAAATGGACAACTAAATTTCATTGCTCCTGACAAACATGAGGTAAAATCCGTGCATTTAAGAAAAAAATTAAGGGCAAGGGAAAAGGAAAATTATTCTTCCGTTCCTGTGATTGGGTAAACAGCACCCCATTGAATTCCTTTGGTTGGCAAATGAAGAGTCCCTTTTCAAGGATTCCATAAGAATCAGTGAAGCATATATTGCAGTTCTGAGTAGGACTGTTAAATCTCAGCATATCCATGTGATGCACACACCTACAGAAGCTGGGGGTTTCGGGAAATCCCCAAGAGGTTGGCTTATTGATCACAGATACTTATTTCTCTTGGTGTGATAACGTTGCAGGTACTCAGGGACTCTCTCTACAAATTACAGTTGTTAATATAACTAATCTGGGTCTTTTTAATGTTCTATTTTAGGGAAAGAAAATATATAACTACGTCATATAGCAGTGTTTGGGGAGGGGTGTAACTCAAGATTTTAAGCAATGTTCCCCAAACATTTTTGACCTGCGGCTCCATTGGCTGCAGCTCCCCATTACATTATGTTGATGCCTGCCAATTGGCATTGCGCTGTTTTCCAAGAGGATTCCTTTGCACTCCGAGGTTCCTCTGGCTGGTTTCTGTGGCTCCTTTGGGAGCTTGGGAACCACTGATTTTAATGGTAAGTTTGAAATATATTAAGGCTCACTTTTTTTAAACTGGGAGAATTGCAATTTTCGTTTCGGAGAAACCCGGGCTCCTGGTGGTATGAGATTAAAGCTTGAAAAATGAGGACTCTAAAGGCCACAAGCCCCCCCCCCCAATAAAAAGGAATCCCAAATGAATTATACACAAACATTCGCAGGGTCTGTTTTCTTAATGGCATGTTGTTAAGAAAAGGGCTCCTCCCCACTGATGCATGGCGGAGGGATGGGCAGCCGTGGGGGTGATGCACCGGGAGGGGTGAATAGCCAATGGTGATGCACCCGACGTCACGTAGTGCGTCACCCCCTCGGTCTGTGCGAACCGCTCACCCTCCTCACCGTTACCCCCCTGCCGCCATGTCACCCCTACTGCTGCCCGGTACAAGCCGGGAACAGGGTGACAACGCATCTTCTTTGGCCGGCAGCTCGGCTGCTTCTGACTAGGCCAAAAGCAGCGTTTTCACACATGCACGCAATGCCACTGAGGGCAAGAGGTTTCAAGTGGCATTGTGCACATGTGCGAAAACGTTGCTTTTGGCCTAGTCAGAAGCGGCCGAGCTGCCGGTCAAAGAAGACACATCGTCACCCTCTCCCGGCTCGTACCGGAGCCAGACGGCAGCAGGAGGTGACGCGGCAACAGCGGCGGGTGACGTGGCAGCAGTGAGGGGTGTCAAGGTGGCAGTTGGGGTGTGGACACAGCAGCAGCGGGTGGGTGACACGCCGACCTGCCAGGGGTGACGCGCCACCCAGTGATGCCACTGCTCCTCCCTGACCCCAAATATGAACACTATGACCGGATCTTGAGGCAAGCTGGTGCCCCTCCCTGGTCCAGTCACAATTTGCCATTGAATGACTAGATTCTTATCTCCAATGCTAGGTTTAGTTCCAAGATTTGTCTGTGGCTAATTCACTATAGCACTTTCTGAGACACCCTGATTTGAAAATATAAACATAGCCCTTTCATGAAATGGAGAGCAAAATGGATTCTGGGTAAGTGGAGACCTATAAAAGGGGGACGTTCTCTGTCCCATTCTCTACCATCTGACCAACAGGAGTCCTGACTATTGAGCTAGGATGCATCCCATTAGATGTATCCAATAATCCTCCTTGGTTCCCATTTTATTTGCCCCTTTTCTCTTGCCATTCTCAGTGAATTGTAGCCTGAACCCCCCCCCCCCCATTATCACAACCACTGTGGATTATTTCTTTTAAAATAATCCATATGGAGCAGAGTGTTCTGTTCAGCTCTTTCCTCTCTCCTGTCATGTTCATATAACGATTTCTTTCTGTCTTTCTTTTTCAAGAACCCCTTCGCTGCACACAGTGAACTGTAACTATTTTTAAGCTCGGCACTAGTGTAGCACACGGTCAGCTAAATTTAAAATCCATCCCTTGGCATGGAATCTAAAGAGAATCATTTATATGATAAAAACGCTGCTTTGGTTGATTTAATTTTCCACTTGTAAACTAGGATACAGGCCAGTGTGATTGAAATCTTTTATTTTTAGACAATACCATTCAAGCACTTTTGTTCACGGTCGCATAAATGGCTGTTGGTAATAAATTTGAGTGGCTGATTCAATAGGATTTGACTGTCGTTTGTGAAATCCCCTAGGACTGTTGCTGATTTAAAATAGTTATTTAGCCCATGTTTATCTGGAGCTGTCAGCTTCAGGGTGATATGGCAATTTCTATTTTTTGAAGGTGGGGAAACAGCTAAAATATTTTTTTTAACGGCTCAATCCAGCATTCATAGTACTGTTTTTAAAAGTCAAGCTATAGTGACATAATTCTAATTCTTGAGGAGGTCAGGGCATTGCAAGATTTCACACTCTTCAAAATAGGTCCTGTTATTTGGCCCTATATTAGCATCAGATATTAGATTTGCATCTAGTCTCCTCTGTGTTTATCCGTAAGATGAAGCCGTGTCTAGGTTTTGCACATTATGGATGGATGATTGACATATACGTGCAGATACACCTTACCAAATAGGTATGGATGAGAAAAAATGGTAAAAGATTTAATGAACTGTGGCGCCAGGCTTCTGTTTCCTTTCATTTTCCTTTTATTACCTATCCTATGATGCTTGTCAACACACTTCAGAGTTGTTCTGATGATCCAGGAGTATATCCAAAGTTGAAGCAAATTCAAGAAAGGAGATTCTGTATGCTAAGGGACTCTTTTCTTGCCCTTGTTGTCAAATATAAATCTTTAACAAAACTCCGTACTTTTTATAAAGGGTTTCTTTGAGTTGGCATCTTTATCAGCAGCCAGTCCCTAAGGCTGCAATCCTGTACACACTTTCCTGAGTGTAAACCCCATTGAACACAATGGAACTTATTTTTGAGCAAACCTGTATAGGAGTGTACTACGAGTCCATCAGCAGTTCCTTCTGTACCTTCCCTATGAAGCGAAGAGCCTGGTACACAGACTTCTGTCAACAGCTGCCAAGAACCAAAATACTCTGTCCTATATGCTCTGGTGAACGACAGTAATATGTTATATGTTAATATAATTTTACTTTGAAAGCTGTTTAATGTGTTCTTTGTAATAATATTTGTAGTGGTGGTTTTTTGTTTTTTTTAAACCAGTTATGAGAGATGAAAACTTGAGGCTGAAGGGGATACAAAAGCACACCATTCTTATTGGCTGATGGGAAATAGAATGCCTTAGGGATTGATGATTACCTCAGTGTTTCTCAAATTGTGGGTCGGGACCCACTTGGTGGGTCGCGACCTGATTTCTGGTGGGTCCCAGGTGATGGAAAGATCAGATAAGTAATACTAATTGCCTTTTAAAGAGCTAAGCTCGCAGTTTGCAAGATAGCTGCTAATTACCCTACAAGCAGCTGAACTCTTTACTTGTAAATAAATAAATAAAAATATTTATTTATAGATCACATTTTTTTAAGTCTCGCAAAGCTAGGTGTCATTTTAAAAAGTGGGTCCCGGTGCTAAAAAGTTTGAGAACCACTGCACTACTTGATGGGTAGTGTGTCCCCACACTTTCGAGGCACATGCATTTCATTCTCCCTTTTATAGTGTTTGTGGTGTGTTTCTACAAATTACTGTCAATACGTGTCCTAAAGAACAGAAGAAGATGAAGAAACTCGTGGGAAAAGTGGAAAAACAGGTGAAAACGTAAGAGAGTTGCTCATAATTTGCAACTAGAGCTTGAGAGGCTCAACCCCATTATGTAACTTCTGAAACATTTTTATCGTCAACTTTAACACTTTATTGATGCTGTATAATGTTATTAATTGTTTGTTCTATTTTATCGTGGCACACAACTTTTTCCTTATGGTATTAGGCAATTAGGGTGATTTTGGGGTGAACTAGGAATGGCTGTGGAACGAGTTAGAATTTTTCCCACCGAAATTAATGTAATAATTGTACTCATTATCCAGATTTTTGCTATAAGGGTCATTTTCAGGAATGAGTTAGGTACAGATAACGAGGGAAGAGTGTAGATATATTAGTTTAAGCAAGTGGTTTTATAGAAACATTTATTTGGAAATATCCTACTTGGAGGTGGTTGTGTTTTTGGGTGTGTTTTTTTTCTTTAAATAAAAGTATAGCGTTGCCTCGGCAGTGTAGAGTTTGACGTTCAGTCCCCATGGAGCAGTGAAAAAGAAAACAGTCCAATATACTTGAGCTATAGAGAGAGAGTGGGGAAAAAACCCAAGTTGCAGCAGCTGCTCTCTGACTGGAAAAAGACTACACATCCCTACCCAGGTCCCTATTATAATTGTATATTTGTGTGTATTTTAATTGTAAGCTGCTTTGGAAGCTAATGTAGACTGAAAAGTGGGTTCTCAATATAATTGAACAAATAAATGGGGGGCAGTAGGCGGGAAAACAAGCCCACATTCTTCACTACTGAACAACTGATGTCGTTTTTCTTTTCCCATCACTTGATGGGCCAACATATCTCCAGACTTTCATTTCCGTTGTCAACTGCAGGCGACGTTGGGTATTTTAGAGAAGTGGCACTTCCTCTTTTTTTACCATTCCAGTGCAATGCTTGAAGTGGAAACTTGTGACTCTCCCCCTTGATGAGATGTATGTACACCAGATGTAGGTATAGCTCACGCATTTCACCACCGCAGAGAGTTTCCCCTTCAGCCATTACACTGGAAGTACAAAAGCCCTGATCCTTCCTCTCCCCCACTTCTGCATAACACCCGTGTCTGCCCCTACAAAAGTAACTTTGTTATATATATATATATATATATATATATATATATATATATATATATATATATATATATATATATATATATATAGGACTGTGTTGATTCTTTTTAGCCAGCACGTTCCCTGATTTTTCAAGGGTGTTTTCTGTTTCAATGTGCACTCTTGGACAGGCGCGTCACCGGGGAGCAGGGCGTGCGCGTCACCCTTAACGACGCGCCCCCGCGCGTGATGTCACGCGCATGCCTGGAACACCCCCCCCCGCGCCGTTTTCGGCTCATTTCAGAGCCAAACGGACGCGAGGGCGGGCCCAGCTCCACTGGCAAAAAGTAAGTGGGGGGTTGCGCATCACCCCTATGCGCGTGACACCCCCCGGCGGCCCGCCCTCCGCGCTTCCCCCCGTCGATGCCCATGCTCTTGGAAACTGAGAGCAGCCCCCCAAAACAAGTGGTAATATTGGCTAATTGAGAGGGAGTGATAGCAGTAAAAAGCAGTATTTGCCTGGACTGCACCTGGCTGTTGCTGGGTGCCATTTTCTGTCCTGGAGTGCATTGTGACATCACACAGTCACACGATGCCTCAGTGCATTCCAGGACAGACAATGACACCTGGCAATAGTTGGGCACCAGCCGGGCAAGCCGTGTTTTTCACCTCTGCTATTGCTTTTAGAAGCAGCAGCGCTTAAAACATCTAAAGGAAGAGAAGCCTCCTGTCACCACCAGTAAGACTGAAAACTCGATCCTTGCAGGGTTTAAAATTAATAAACAAAGACAAAAATAGTGACTAAAAACATGAAGATCCAAGATCAATTGAAATTGATGAATAAAACAGGATTTAAGGTGAAAAAAAAGTTAAATATCTGGGAATTGTATTAACGAATATGAATTGTACACTATTTCAAAATATGTTAAAGTATGGAATGAATTTAAGAAAGATCTGTTAAGATGGGAAAGATTGAAATTACTAGGAAGGATATCGGTGATTAAGATGAATGTATTACCAAAAATGATGTTCTTATTTCAAACTATACCAGTGATTATATCTGATGCACCATTTAAAGAATGGCAGAAAGACATTTCTAAATTTATCTGGCAATGGAAGAAACCAAGAGTGAAATATAAGATTCTTCAAGATGCAAAGGAGAGAGGAGGATTAGGACTACCAGATTTGAACATATATCGTGCAGCATGTGTAGTGTAGCCAGGATGGTGTAGTGGTTTGGGAGTCGGACTTAGACCTGGAAGATCCAGGTTCAAGTCCCCGCTCAGCCACGAAGCTTCCTGGGTGACCTTGGGTCAGTCACTATCTCTCAGCCCCACCTACCTCACAGGGTTGTTGTGAGGACAAAAGGAGGGGAGGAAATATGTACACCACTCTGAGCTCCTTGGAGGAAGGGTGGTATAAAAATGTGAAAAATAAATATAAATGTTGTTTTGTATGCTTGAAAGAGTGGATGTATTTACAAAATGGAAGATTAAGATTATTGGAGTTAGAAAGCTCTGACTTGAGATTTGGTTGGAATGGGTACTTGTGCTAAAGTGAAAGCAAATTTAGAATTTAAAAATCATTATGTTAGACATGCATTATGAAGAACTTGGAACCGATATAAAATCAGGTTTTATGAGAAAATACCATTATGGGTTGCACCATATGAAGCACATTTTGGTGGGAGTAACCGAAAAGAGAAAGGACTATTATACAGAAATTTATTAATTTTTACGCAAGGAGAATGTACAATGAAGTCAAGAGAAAAATTAATGGAAGAAGACTTTAATTGCCAATGGTTTGTATACGCTCAAATTTTGGAGAGATTTAAAGTGGATAAGAAGGCATATGGATTTGTAGAAGAAGAATCAGTACTGGAGGTACAATTAAAATCTGAAGACCAGGTAATTTCAAAAATGTATAAATTACTTTTGAAGCTTGAGACAGATGAACAGGTTAAAGAATATATGATTCATTGGGCGAAAAATGTAGGTCATGTTATTTTAATGGAGCAATGGGTACAATTATGGTTAAAACAGTTGAAATTTACGTTAAATGTTAATATTTAGGAAACTATGTATAAAATGATGTATAGATCGTATAGACCAGGATGGTGTAGTGGTTTGGGAATCGGACTTAGACCTGGAAGATCCAAGTTCAAATCCCCGCTCAGCCACGAAGCTTCCTGGGTGACCTTGGGCCAGTCACTATCTCTCAGCCCCACCTACCTCACAGGGTTGTTGTGAGGACAAAAAGGAGGGGAGGAAATATATACACCACCCTGAGCTCCTTGGAGGAAGGGCGGTATAAAAATGTGATAAATAAAAATAAAATAACCCCAAGCAAATTAGCGAGAATGTATGAGAAGGTGTTGAATAGCTGTTGGAAATGTAAAAAGCATGAGGGAACTTTTTGTCATATGTGGTGGACATGTTCTCAAGCAAAGGAGTATTGGATGCAGATTCATGAACAGATACAGTTGATTTTAAGGATTACGGTTCAATTGAAACCGGAAACCTTTTTGTTGGGTATGAGGGATGATCATGTAGGCGAAAAAATTCAAACTTTGTTTTTATATATGATAAGTGTGGCAAGAATTTTATATGCACAATATTGGAAGAATTCAGAGATACCTTCGCTGGAAGATTGGTGGTTGAAAGTTTTGGATTATGCTGAAATGGATAAACTTACAATTTTAATTAAGGAAAAGTTAGTTAACCTTTTTGTGAATAATTGGAAACCATTTATTGATTTTTTAAGAGAGAGGGAGAAGAACGATGTGATGATATGCGGATTTAATGAATAGAATGTTGGTGATATTTTGGCTCAGTGGGATAGTATATGTAGAAAATAGTGAATAGTATGCTAGTAGGATGTATTGCTTTGTGCTTGCTAAAACCTTATGAAACATGTATTGTTTTTGTTTTAATATTATATTATATATATACACACACAGTATATATATACACACACTCTGTGTGTGTGTGTGTGTGTGTGTGTGTGTGTGTGTGTGTGTGTGTGTATGTATGTATGTATGTATGTATGTATGTAATTATTTCCCCTTACCCCTCCATATGCCTCCCACTCGTCAATGGGTCTCCTTGGACCTGCACCAGCTCTTTAGCTGCCGCAAGACCAAGGAAAAGAAAGGGTCGGGAGCCTTCTAATGAAGGGGACAGGATCCAGCATGCACCATTGCCACCAGATTCGCCACCTCCTTGCCCACATTTTCCCCCTCCCTGCTCAGTGGCGTTCCGAGCCCTCCCGGCGCCTGGGGAGGCGGAGGTTGGAGCACCCCCGTTGCACCGTCGAGCCCGGCTGCCGCGCCCCCCGGAAGCAGCGCACCCACTCGGCGCGTCACCAGCTTCCGGAGGCTCCGCTCCGAGGCCAGGACAAGCCCTCCTCAGAGCGACCGCCCAGTTCAGCGGTTGAGGGCTTTCTGAGAAGGCCAACGCTGCCGCCTCTAGCAGCAGTGCTCACAAAATGGTCTCCAATGGAGCACTATGTGCTCCGTCAGCCGTTTTACGACAGCAGAACTTTGTTCCCCTGTCATAAACACTTACGCAGTGTAACAAACTCAAGATAAGGTAGTGTGGGTTTTGTATTAAAACCTTACTTTTTACAATAGTTCCAAGACTGCTTAGATGTTTCATTCAAATGTTCTGCTGCTATATGCAGCGAACCCCAACCTTTTTGCAACCGGGGACCAGTTATCTTCTAAAAAAAAGTTCCGTGGACCAGGGGTGGTGTTACTGGGGGGGGGGGTGCAGCGAAAAATGACATCCCCCATGATGTCACCAGTTGGGTGGTGCACTCGGGGGAGGGAGGAAGAATACCGCGTGCGATCGATCGTTCATTCCCCCCCCCCCCGGGTGGAGGCCGTCCAGACGCGTCCTTCCTGGCTGGCCGGCAGTAAGACGAGGCTGAAAGGGCTGCACCTGCGCAAACGTGCTGCAGCCTCTCTAGAGAGGCACGATTGCGCAAGCGCAGCCCCTCAATTCACACACACACACCCGGTGGAGGCCAGCCAGACGCGTCCTTCCCGGCTGGCCGAGAGTAAGAAAGACGAGGCTGGAAGGGCTGCGCCTGCGCAAACTCTCCCCCGCCCTTCCTGTGTAGCCGGAAGCCGAGCACTCCTTCAGGCTACATAGGACGGGAAAGGAGACTCCCTGTCCTGTGTAGCTGGAAGGAGTGCGCGGCTTCCGGCTACACAGGAAGGGCGGGAGAGACTCTCCTCTCCCGTCCTGTGTAGCCGGAAGGAGCACTGCGGCTTGTTTCAGCGTGCGCACGCTGAAACAAGCCGCGGCGCTCCTTCCGGCTACACAGGACGGGAGCAGAGTCCCCTCAGTTACAGCAGCGGCGGGGGGGCACCACCAAATGCTCGTGGCCCTTTCGGTACTGGCCGGGCCGCTGCCCGGTGGTTGGGGTGCTATATGCACATGCTGATGGTGAATGTTGAGGCATGAATATAGTGGAGATGACATCTTTTGCAGACTGATACATTTAGGAAAGCCAAATTATTGTATCTTTCTCCCGTTTTTCTCTTCTTCTCTCATAGTACTGTGTGTGGACAGATGGCCTCAATGCCCTCCTGGGAAAGGATATGATAAGTGAACTGACACGTAATGACTTGGACACTCTGCTCAGTATGGAGATAAAGCTGCGCCTTCTCGATCTGGAGAACATCCAGATCCCTGATGCTCCCCCACCTATTCCAAAGGAACCAAGCAACTATGACTTTGTTTATGACTGTAACTAAAGCTACCCAGACTTCTGAGACTTACATTGAAACTGGAGGTATTATAACTGGAGAGATTTTTTTTAAAAGAAGAGATATGCACGCACGTTGGACTTCATTGGGGGGGGGGGATTGTAAAACACTCATTTCCCCTTGCTTTCTACCCTTCTCTCTCTCTCTGGTGCCATCTCTCCCATTGCTAGTCAGAAACACTGCTCTCATTCACTTAGCTTTCGGCACGATCAACTCAACATTCCAACAAGAAGTGTCCCAAGAGGAACACACCAGATAAAAGGACAGTGGACCACCAAACCAAATCAAGCATTGCAGGTGCTTTAACTGGAAGAGAATAAGCAGAGAAGAGGTCAAGCTACTGTAAATGGAGGATGGCAAGAGATGTCTTCCCCCCCCCTCCCCACTCCCAGTCATAGTCAGCTCACTAGCTGACAAAATGAAAGTGAAGAAAGTTATTAACTGCTTTCAGCTTGTACACCATTGTTGTCAGGATTTCCCCACTACCACCCTTTCCATTAACACCAGCATCTTCCCCCATTTGTGCTGTGTCATGTGATTGTTTTTAAGATGATGAGTACGCAGGTCTTTGCTGCAACTATTTCTAACCTCTTCTCAGCTGATTTTCACATAGTTTTAATCAAGCCACTGGCTGTCTTATGTCCCTGTTGGATAATGACATATCACTAAAAGTGGTGGGGATTTTGTGATCCAAGGTGGGATGGATTATATTGTATGCAGAATGGCAGTGCCATAGATACCGAAAAATGCTACGAGTTCAGGGTTACATCCTAGAAATTAGGAGGGTGTTACAAATTTGCAAGAGATCTGGTTTTGTATAAAACGGTTGAACCATTTTTTGCCAAATATATATTTAATTAAGAATAAAATTGTATTGTGTCTACTTTTTTTTTAAATAATGATCTGTATTTTAATTTTTATATGGTACCTGGAACATTTGATCTGGAAGAGGGGGGAAAAATGCACCAACATTCCCATTAACATTGCTGTTGAATAAAATTGAACTTATACTTATTTTGAAATTGTGTCTTCATTCTCAAGCTCTTGTTTATTCATTGCCATTTTTTATGCTTCCACACCTTTTGGTGAAAAACAGAACAAGTGTTGAGTTGAGCAGAAAACCATTCTGCAATTGCCATTGACCTGAAGGAGGAAAGGGTTGTAGTCTCTACAACAATTAATTAAAATCCTAGGTCTGGAAGAACCATAATGCCATCCAGTCCAACGTCTTGCCTAAAGAGTGGGATGCATCTTCTCAGCTACACACAAAGGGTGCAATCCTGTGTAACTCTTGCACTGGTGTAAAGTAGATCACCTGGTGTAAGAACACTTATGCCAGTGTAACCTGCAGTACGCCGACAGACGCAAGATGGACACCAGCTTAAATACCACCCCTTGGAGGCCTCACATGTGCAATTTGGACACGGAATGGACACCAGCGCAACTCTGCCGGCGCAGGGGGCATTCTGGGGACATTCAGACACCCCTGGAATGCCCCCTGCGCCTAAGCTACAGCCCCTTCCAGAGTTGTGCCGGCATTTGTTCCGCGTTCGAACTGCGCATGTGAGGTGTCCGAAGGGGGTTAAATCGTCCTGTGTCCGTTGGTATATGGCAAGTTACACTGGCATAAGTGCTCTTACACTGGGGGATCTACTGTTATACCGGTGCAAGAGTTATACAGGATTGGGCTGAAAGTATACAATCCAGACCACAATGTGGCGCAAGCAGAGAAGATGCACCACAAATGATGCTTGATCGATAGCTGTAAGTGACTTGTGCAAGAAAGCCGAGCCATGTGCTTCAGGAGACGGTAAATAGCCCCAGATTCACGAGCCAGAAAGAATGAGGGGCAGGATTCTGCCCCAGTCATGATGATTAGTCTGTCCTTCAGCGTGAGCAAAACTCATCCACTGAAAGCTGTTTCTCACTTGGTATTTGATGCTCACATACGGATGCTCAAATACAAAATAGATGTCCCTTGCTTTAGTTGAGAATGCCGCAGACCCACTTAAATAACTACTTTTCCTGGTGAATTGCATGGAAGCACAACCAGGAGGAGTTTGGGATCACTTCCATGACTTACAAAGAAAAATCAGTGATTCGGCTTAATAGTGCAGGATCTACAAATGGATCTCATGCATAAAATTATATGTATCGAGGTTGTACAGGTAATTATAGTCCTAAGTCTGTATACATTTTTATTATGGCTAGGCACCTTGCAGGGTGTAATATTGCATTCTATTGTACTGCTTTTAGAAAGCATTTCTTACACTTCTCCAGCGAATACCTGGCTTTTTTGAAGTCAACATGACTTGTTATTACTCTGACTCCTATTAGTTTTTGAGATTTTTCTGATACCTTTCAATTGTGTGCTTCAGATTCAAGTCAGTAGACACCACATTAAATACACTGCTGAATCCACCAGTTTGCAGCTGAAAAGAAGCGGAAAGTATTTTGCCACCAGCCAAGTGCCCTGTGCCTTTATCAGAAGAATTTCTGACCATGTAAGATACAAACATGCAATGCAAGAGTATGCAAAGGTTCACAATGCACTTTTTGAAATTTAGAAATGTTATCACAATGAATTTTAAATCACTAGCCCAAGTTAACTTGGTTGCCTGCATCGGTCAGAAATCTGTAGTTTTATTGCTGTTTGAAATGTCCATTGTAATTTAAATAAATACAAATGTTGACACTCCTTTTGGGTTGCCTTGACTCCTATACACATACCAACTTCAAAATTCACTATACGACAACTATTTTATAGGACCCTATTGTGGATCTATGATTATTAGGCAAGGTACAGGCATTTTGTATTTGGGCATCTGCCCATGTACAAAATGCAAGTAGGAAATGGTCCTACAAATATCCCAGAGAGGCTTTTACTAAATACAACTCTATTATATCCAACATTTTCCTTGGTAGGAGCAATCTGTGGTGCGTATTATTTGAGTGTGTACTCTCTTGCTACTGTCAGTCAAGATTTTTTTTAAAAAAGTTGAGCCTGGATGCAGAAGTTTGTTTCCACATGCAAAACGGCTATTTTCCTCACATAAACAGTTTGTGCAAAAACTTTGATTGAGGAAAACTAAGGTGTATCAAGAGAAAAGGCAGAACCCTCTTTATCATACAGCACACTACTGTATGCTGTATGCCAGCGGGTGGCGCAGCGGGTTAAACCGCTGAACCATAAGCTGTCGATCGAAAGGTCAGCAGTTCGATTCCCGCGACGGGGTGAGCGCTCGTTGCTTGGCCAGCTCCTGCCAACCTAGCAGTTCCAAAGCATGTCAATGCGAGTAGATAAATAGGTACCGCTTGCGGGAAGGTAAACAGCGCTCCGTGTTCCAGCCGCATGCTACGCGCTGCGGCAAGGAGAGTCATGCCAGCCACATGACCACGGAGGCGTCTTCGGACAATGCTGGCTCTTCGGCTTTGAAATGGAGATGAGCACCACACCCTAGAGTCGGACACGACTGGACTTAATTGTCAGGGGATACCTTTACCTTTACCTAAGGTGTATCAAGAGATAAGGCAGAACCCTCTTTATCATACAGCACACTACTGTATACACGTAGTGTGTGCATGTAGCAGAATATTTTTTTTCTTCTGCTACTGGCCTTCTGGACCCCAACCTTGATCATTCTTTGTCTGCCCACAGGGCAAATACCTTCATTTTCTAAAGAATGGCAAACACATTTTAGCCTTGCTGTTTAATAATGGATTTAGAAGCTGGCATCTATAGATTAATAATGCCCTCCATGCATCCCATTATATAAAGAAAACACACAGAGAGAAAAGCCGTTGCTACCGACAGAGATTCATCTTTACTGTTCAGAAAGCCATAAAGGAAAAATAAATACGTCTCATGTTGGCTCCTTTGCCGAAAATGTTTTAGCAGTTGAAAAACAAGTAATGTTTCAGAAGGAAAAACCTAGAATATAGAAAAGTGTGCATAATGGAATGCCATATCAAGTAAAGTCAAGATACTCATAGATGGTAGAAACTGTTGTGTTCCAATAAGCTATCTAGTGCCCTAATATTTAGGGCTGCGTTACACCAGCACTTCTCAAACTGTGGGTTGTGACCTAACGTGGTGGGTCAGGGTCTGATGCTGAGGTGGGTCGTGAGTTGGGCCCACCTGCCCTTTCCTTTGTTTGGCTCCAAATTGGAGCCAAACGGAAGCAACCGGATGCCGTGTCCTGCCGCTCCTGCATTGCGCCAGGCCTGGGACGGCCTCCAGAGGCCTTTGCAGGCCTCAGAAGACCTCCAGAAGCAACTGGAAAGTGACTTTCAGTTTACTTCCGGTTGCTTTGGAGGCCCACGCTAGGGGGACAAGGTAGGCCGCAGGGCCCTCCACTGGGAAGCAGGTGGGTCGCGGCGGGGGAAGGTTTGAGAACCTCTGCTATATACAATACCTCGGAGCAAATGTCATTGAACTTGGTGAGGTTTACTACTGAGTAGACACATAAGATCACACTGTAGGTTGTGTTTTTTCTTAACAGAAACTCCACCTAAGCTGGGTGTTCTTCTAGATATAGTTGACATTGCACATGCCTTTTGCAAATCTGCATGGATGGGAAGGTACGTTCCAGTCTTCACTCTGCAGTGTCAATGGAGATGACTGTGGAAACATAGGAAGCTCCCTTATCCTGCCCAGAGTGCCATCCACCTTCATATTGTTAACACTGACCCTCAGATGTGACTGTTGGCATTGAGGACTGAAGCCAGAACCTTCTGCCTGCAAAGCAGGTATTCAACCTCTAACCTACAGCCCTTTCCTTGAATGACACTGGATGTCTTGTGTTTGGAGGCATATTTGCAGGCATACTGACAGTACCGGTACAGCAAGACAACCACCAAATTGGAGGCATTGAAGAACATGTCTTCGAACACACATATGCTCAAGGCCACCATTCGTTCAGCAGAATCACAAGTTTGTTCTTGGTCTCTGTACCACTTCCGGTAGCAGGTACGGATTACAGGTTTGAATAATCTTGCTTTTTAAAAAATCTTTTTGAATATACTATGGCAGCAAATCAGGGAATTCAGCATATCCCTTTCCATGCCTTTCTGTTTTTCTGTGAGCAAAGAGGTGGGCGGTTTGGTTTTCTTACACCCACTTCCTGGTAAGAACAGCACATGGCGATTCTTCAGTCTCTGACACTCCTGTGAAGAGCGATTCTGGTGATTCTTCGGTCTCTGACACTCCTGTGAAGAGCGATTCTGGTGATTCTTCGGTGTCTGACACTCCTGTGAAGAGCCAGGAAGGCACAAGGATGTGTGTGACCCGAGATGGACTCACAAAATGAAGGTGAAAGCAGCCACTTGCTTCCACCTAGCACAGCAGCTTTGAATGATTCACCCAGAAAAAGGATTGTGTCTTGCATGACATCATGGTTTGTTTTGAATTACTTTATCTACTTAAACTGTCATGGTATGAATTTGAGGGCTGATTGAGCATTGCAATTAAATTCTCCCTCGATTAAGCTGTAGAAGTTTAGTTTTAAAACCTGCTGTTCTTGTAGTTCTGAATGGTTTGCCAAATGAGAGGCTGCCATTTTCCAAGTGATGCCAATGTCACATCACTGGCTCTTCAAAATGTCACAGTATCAGTCTCTTCTTCCTACTCTATCCCAAACATATCCTTTCTACTCTTATTGGGAAATTGTGTGATATGTCTGCCAATTGTGGTTAACGTTCTTCGCCTCTTTTAATTTATTTATTCCTCTGAAAGGTATTTTTCTAAAGGTCCATTCTTGTATGTGTTGTGTAGCAGTGTGTGGCTGATCTGCTCTGATGTCACAGCCCCTCTGCCTGCGATAGGTTTACCTTCTCTGATGTCAACTTGAGTTGGGCAGCAGGCTCCAAAGGTTGGGGGGGGGGGACTTTGGAGCTTTCAAATCTGTTGCTGAACATTGGTTGAAAGGTTTTGAAAGGCTTTAGATGGTGATACAAAATCTGTCACTTAAATCAAGAAACTTGGAGAGTGAGGCTGTGTGTTGTAATGGTTAGATTGTCTGACGACGATTGGAAAGATCTGGATTCAAATCCCCACCCTGTTGCCTGATACATTTGTTTACACGTGTACGTGGTGCTGGGTGCGTACCAGGAGAGCATGATCCAGGTCAGCTATGGTATCTGTAATTGGGCTGATGACAAGAGTCAAAGGCTATAAGGAAGAGGCCAAACTTTGTTTTTTCAGAGCAACCTCCCACCCCCACTGTAGCTGGCTGGCTTATGAGAAACCTCACCTTTTGTTTCTTTTGCAAACTTCCATGGCCAGCCTGCTTTGCTTGGGTCAGCAAATGTAGATCCTATCAACAAGCCACATCCTGGGAGCTTCCTGACTTGGAGCAAATAAAGTCATATTAGTGACACACAAGACAAGACGCCAACCTCAGTTTCCCTCACCATCTCCATGACCAAACCGAATCACGAGTTGCCCGCTACTTGAGACACCAGCCTCCGAAGCCAGACGTCCATTGCTATGCCCTCAGCCGGATGTTAAACAATAGAGGCACCTATTTGAAGCTGGGGGTGAGCACAAAAGGAAAGGTCCTGGATGGATTCACCCCCCACAATGGTCCCTATGCTCCCCTATGAGAATTTAAGGTATAAAAAGTGGGGTCACAGACTCCTCCTGTCTTCCCCTGTTCATCTTCCCCCAGTGTCCCTGCTATTGCTCATAGACCCACTGGTGCTGCATCAAACATCCCCATTCCCTCCACTACCCAAGAACTCCTGTGCCAGATGGCACCCAGGACAGGGATCGGACCGCTCTCTTCTTTTCCGACCTTTCTCTCTTCTTCGGCACTTCCTTCTCCCTAGTGCTTCCTGAAGCCATAGTTCCAGTGCCTGCTGGGCCTCCTTCCCGTCTAAGAGCTATCTATCACTGCAGTGCCTGCTGAAGCCCCCTTCCGAGAACCCTTTTCCCCGGGAAAGCAGTTTCATCTCACTTGCCCGGTCTCCCTCCTTCCTTGGTACTAGCTAATGCTACTGCCTAGTCCACCCAGGTTTGCTTTTTGAACCCTATTCTACCCATCTTTGAAGCAAGAGATCACTGTGTCAAATACAATTTAAAATTTTCATGGTCAGCAACAATCTTGGAACAGCTTGAATTACACGGGTAAAAAGCCATGGCAGAATTATTATTTTTTAAATGATAAGAACAGGCAACCGTGAATGAACTCGTGTTACCTGTTTTTTTATCATTTTTTAAAACTTTTTCTGCCGTGGCTTTTTGCCCGTGTAATTCAAGCTGTTCCAAGATCACTGTGTCTCGGCTCCCTGGCCCCACAACCTCTGCAATGTTCCAGATCATCGCAACAGGTACAGATTGGGAACCTTGGCCTTGCCTTTTGGCAACCCCAACCATTGGCCCACACCCATTGGCAACACCCAGGCTGCTTGGTAATGTTAAAAAGAGCACCCCCTAGTGCTGGTTAAGAGGAACTGCACAGCAGGAGAGACTAGTCCACCCATCGGGAGTCAGTGATGTGATTTCACAACTCCTTGCCTGTAGCCCCGGTTCAGGTTACAGAGAACTGCAACTCAACCATGGTCTTTTTCACCACTGCTGGGACCTTGGTGTATATCCATGTTTCCCTTCCTTTTCTCTCAGTCTCTCTCTCTCTCTTCTCCCCCTCTCCCAAAACGCCTGGTTTTTCAAGCCCTGTTCCCCTTGGATAACCCTGTAACCCAGCTGATTTCCAAATCTCCTTCACCGCCTTCTCCTTTCCACCTAGTAACCACTTACATTTATCAATCAAACTTTTATTGCCATCACACTTACATTTAGGGTTTAGTTGTGTGAGTGATTGTTGAATACAATGTGTTGCATTTTATTTTTTTTATTCTGGTTCCTTGCTGGTGTATCTTTATCCCCACAATGAAAGTTATTGATTGTGGTACCTTGAACCTTGCCTCCCTCCTCTTTTTATGCCATTTCACTGAGTTGTGCTTTTGACCACTGCACTTGATCCCTGCATATCCAGTAGATTTTCCCCCTGTGCATACGTTAAATGCATCCCAAAGGTGCGCAATATAACAACCCAGTCATAACATTCACTTGGGTGACCATGGGTCAGTCACAATCTGTTAGCCTAACCTACCTCATAGGGCCGTTGTGAGAATGAGATGAGGGTGGAGAAACATGGGTGCTGTTCTGAGTTCCTTGGAGGAAGGGTAGGACAAGACTGCACCAAATAAATAAAATTCCTTTTTATCACAACCAGTAGAAGCTCAACTTTTGTGAGTTGTGTTCAACTTTGTGCTCAACCTTCCTCTCTCCGCTTTCCAAACACTTACTGTATATCTTATTTGCAGTGGCGTTCATGGAGGGGGTGTGGCACCGTAAGTAGTGCAAGGCACTGAGCCACGCCTTGCAAACCGGTGTTACACTTACATCACTTAACGGTGCTGCACCCACTCCAGGAATGCCACTGCTTATTGGCAAGTAGCCACTGCTACTTGGCCTGTAGCAAATATGGGTGTCAGTTTAGTCTCTGATCTTGGGTTTGTACTGTTGTCCCTTTATGAGAGGAAGCAGACATATACATTTAGCTTTACAAACCTGCTGCTCTGTTGTTGTTTTTAAACACACACACACACACACACACACACATTTTTGGACAACTTCCCAGCAGTTTTCATCTTCATTATTCATCAAGAGGCTTGAGCACAGGGAGTGATGTTAAGTGCCAAAATGTCTTACTCTGCAGGTTTGGAAAATCTAAAACTTTGGATATTAGAAACTTGGATATCTGAGTAATTTGTTCCGGTGATAGAGAATGTTGTAAATTTGGTGGCCCACAACCCATCATTGGTTAAGACTGTCCTGAAGGTGGACACACCCACTTTTTGGAGAAGAGATGATGAACAAGAGAATAGAGAGAAAAAGAGGACTGAATGGATAGATATGAAAAGCATAATGTTGATATATTATGGTTGAGAGCAGGTATAGAGTATTGGCCAAGAGACGAAGCTGCAAACCAGGAGTTCCCTGGTTTGAATCTCACCTCTGCCATGAATTCAGCTGATGACCTTCGGCAAATCAGTCCCTCTCAGTCTCAGCTCCACAGTTGCAATATGAGGGTCATAATACTTTCCCTTACAGGGTTGTTGTAAAGATTACATCCATGTAAAACATGTGGAGCACTTGGAAAGCACATTTTCCAAAGTACGAGGGAGAGGCCGTAGCCCAGAGGCTGAGCTCGCGTTTTGCACGCAGAAGGTCCCGGGTTCAATCCTTGGCAACTTGGTTGTGTGTGTTCAGACTCACCTGGAGCCCTGGAGAGCCACTGCCAGTGTGTGGCAACAGTAGCAAGTGAGACAGAGCAATTGTCTGACTTGGTGTTAGGCAGCTGCCCAGGTAATGCTCAGAAGCACTATAAATGCTCAGTATGGCTATGTATCTGTACTCTGTGGATATCATGGCAGTAATAATAATATACAAGATAAAGTGTGTCCCGTGTTGCAGGTTGTGATTGAAGAAGTGTCCTAGGTCTGAACCAGGGAAGGTTGAAGGCTGCTTCTGTACAAGAGGGGAGATAATTGGAAAGCTCTGGTGTTGCGGAGAGCCTCCTGGACACGGCTACCCTGACAATATATTCAATAGGCGTGTGGTCTCCTTTAAAATAATGAATCTCTGAAATGCCTCAAGGATGTGTCTCTTCGCTGGCAAATACTTCCTGGCGGAGATCCTGCCTCAGGTTTCTGAACAGTGATTTGTACGGTTATTGCCTTGTGCTTCAGAATATACTCTTTAATATATTTCCGAATGTGCTTCTGAAAATGGCATATGGTGTGGCAGTGTTTCAGATTTAATCTTGCCATATATGAGCACTATTTTTAGCTTGCTGATGGGGTGAGGTGTTTGGGCACAGCTGTAATTTTGTTTCGGAAGGCTCCGGGGGTCAGAAACAGAGCTGCTTAAATCCCTCCCCTGGGCTGGAGCCAGTTGCTTAGATGAAAAGCACATAGTTATAAGCAAAAGGACATGGAATTTCAGTTTCCAATTTTCATACAGCTCTCCTACATTGTCTCCCTTGGAACGGTGATTGGTATGCCACACAGCAGGATCAAGCAGATGTGGAAGAACAAAATGAATGGGAATGAATTATTCATGACATGATCCTGGATATTATTAAGTGAGTACAACATCAGGAAATTGAAAGTTTTGTGCTACACGTCACCTGCCCACTGAGAGGGGGAACTGAAGGATGCTCTGTTCTAATAGCTCACCTGATGAGCAATCAGGTTGTGTCATGCAGGGTGTTACACCAGGGACGATGAGGCATTTGCCAGAATTATATAGATATAAAATGGGTGCACACTGCAGCTTATCGTAAGTGACTCTATCCCTCCAGGGAAGTACAGAATCTTAATGATAAAACACTGTCCTAGCTGATCCCTCTGTAATGCATTTTTCTGGAGCATAAACCTGGATAGGTAGAATGCACTCGCCCCCGCCGCCCAGTAAGAGGACAGGCATTCCCGAAATGAGTCCAGTAACCCCTTGTCACAGTTGGCTGGGTCATGAGCAGCCAGGCTTAGACATCGTCCTGGACACTACAACGGGAAAGCAGTCAGGTCCTGATGTACAGCACATATGTACAGCAGGGTGCAGGTAAAGCAAAGAGGCTGGGCTTCACAACCAATTCACTGGAGTCTATTTTTAGGCAGTGCAGATAGGAGAGCTCACTTGATCTGAGCACTGATTTTTATTGGGGGGGGGCATTATTGTTTCCTCATCAGGAGGAACCCAACACATGGGCCAGGATGAATGTAATGATGGTGTAGTGGTTCGAGGGTTGTACTTAGACCTAGAAGATCCAGGTTCAAATCCCCACTCAGCCATGAAGCTTCCTGGGTGACCTTGGGCCAGTCACTATCTCTTGGCCTCACCTACCTCACAGGGTTGTTGTGAGGACAAAAGGAGGAGAGAAATTATTTACACCACCCTGAGCAACATGGAAGAAGAAGGGTGGTATAAAAATGTGAAAAAATAAATTTTAAAATAAATGTGTTATATTGTGCCCTCAACCTCCAGGCTCCTCTGATTGCAACCTGGAGCAACAATGAATGATTATGTCCACAAGAGATCTTATATTCCCAGAACATGCTGGACTTAGCCAAGTCTTGAAGTTACATGGGAGAGGCATGTAAAAGTCTCCTTTTACATGACAGATTTTTTAAAAAAATGGAAATCGTATTTGGGAAGGATGATTTGGAGAGGGAAGAAAAGCAGCTCCTCCCCTGCTCATTTTTCCATTCAAGGGGGCAGCCCTCCCACGCACTTGTTTTTCATGTTTTGAATAACGGAGATCGTTATATGTGTCTCCATGAAATGTATCTTGACCCTCCGAGTTCAGGGGTAACTTTCTAAAGACCTTTGAGGATACATTGAACACGGAACCGGCAGCTCAAACAAGGGATCAGAATTTGCCCGTTGGCCAAAAGCTGTTTGCTTCCCTGGGAGTCCCCAGTAGGGAAGGCAAGGGGGGAACAAGTTGAGACCCCTTAAAGCACATCAAGGTGCACTGGGGGTCACCAGAATGCAACCCCTTTACAGTCCTACCATTTTGCCTAGAGAGGGATGAAATGGTTCAGTTGACTTTTAGAGCTGGCTGATTCAAAATGTGATTGATTGAGCTGCAACTCTAAACACTGTTGCTAGAGAGTAAGCCCCCCTCAAACACAGTGAGATACAGTTCTGAGTAAACATGCATAGAATTACACTGCCAAAGATGTAGACAACTTGTGAAACAAGCTGGACTTGCCCCACCGTCTCAGGGACTCCAGTTGTCCCACCACAACCCTGGCGGGGGGAGCAGCCACCGGTACCGTACGGCCAACTCATGGCTGTATGTCCACTCCTTCCACTGTCCCTGGGGCCAACAAGGCACAGGGTTGGCTGCTCCTTGCAGGATGAGGGCCTCCCTACTCTGGGGCGATGCTGGCCCAATTCACCTTAGGGCTGGACCAAGTGGAAGGGGATGACCCAGGGTTTCATAAGGCACTGAGGGCTAGAGATAAGAAGTCTCTGGACAGGCTACCTGAGGTCTGCTCTGTGTCTGCTCCCCTGGGGCTGGGGCAAGCCCAGGGAAGGAGCCAAGAGACAGGTGGAGGAGGAAGAAGGGTGAAGCAACCCCGTCCCCACTGCTGAACTCTGAGGCCTGGGTGGGGGATCCCGGTTGTTGGGCCAGCAATCCCTAGCAACCCCATTTTGTTTCTACCCCTCTTTCCCTGAGGCTAAGAGGGACTCAGCCACCAAGCGGAGGACACTTACAATCTGCATTTTGAAGCATGCATGTCATGTGTGGAAGTAAAAACCACTTGTGTCAATAGAACAGGATTGCATGTCAACGTGTTGGGGGTCGGAACACCAGTCTCTGGATGGGCAGGGGACCCTCCAACGAATGAAGCCACGATTTGAAAGGAAACCACTCCAAGACCCGACGATGACCTGCCAAGCTTGTGACTTCAGTTTCACAGTTGACCTGCCTTGTCTGCCCCTGTTGAGACCGGTCCAGGCCCCTGGGTGCTGCTTTTGAGCAAGCCTCCCTCCTGCCTCGTCTGTTCACACTTGGCCGGCTTTGCTCTGAAGTGTTTTTCCTGCCTGAGGCAATTAAATCCCAGTCTGAGTCACTGCCTGATTCTACCTAAGCAGACAAGCGGAGCTCTCTGAAAGGGAAAAAAAAAAAAGCGGGAAGGTGAGTGCGCAGGATTCCTCTCTGACCTACTTTGAACAGACCTGGTATATATATATTTAAAGGCTGGAAAGGAAGAGCAGGCAAACTCCTACTGAGTCCCTCCCACCTGGTTTGGGTGTGAGTAGTTTGGTGGAGGCTGCTGCCAGCTGTAGAAATTAATCCCCAGAATTATTTGACGTATGGCCACATTATGGTTCTGATGCTGAGAGGAATGTTCCCTTTCTGGCCTGCAGCCATGGAAGGAATGAGGTGGAAAAATGTGGGACAGAAGTGGGAAATAATTTGTGTAGCACAACAGAAGAGGTCACAACTTGTGACTCCCAAAGCTCTAGGTGTTACTTCCCCAATGTATGCAGACAGAATATTGGATGGATGGAAGGGGAATTCCTATAAGCTACACAGAAGAGCTTCACCATGAGGTGAGTTACCTGAGGGGAGTTGTTTTAATTTAGCCCTATGGGTAGGGTGCCCATATCCAAAAAGGGACAGGGTGCCTATACCTTTAACTATTGGAATTTGGGCAGGTGCAGCTCATCATGGAAGGGTGCAACAAGCTAAAAAGGTAAAGGTGACCCCTGACAATTAAGTCCAGTCGTGTCCAACTCTAGGGCTACAAGCTACACCTGCCCAAATTCCCTCTTCTTACAATGGTTAAATGCATAGGCACCCTGTCCTTTTTGGATATGGGCACCCTACCTATGGGTCTGTGTTTGGCCAGTCTTTTTCAGCATGAGATGCCTATTTCCAGGCATGGCACATAGGCATGGGAGAGGCTATAACTTGTTGGGAGGGCACATGGCTTGCATGCAGAAGGTTCAGTCCCTCGGGTGAAAGGATCAGGTAGCAGGTGATGAGAAAGATGTCTTCCGGAGGCGCTGGAGAATTCTTGCCACTTAGAGAAGTCAATACTGAGCCAAGTAGACCAATGGCATAACTCAATATCACAGCATAATCTCATGCATGTCTACTCACAAGTAAGTCTCATTATGGTCAATGGCGTTTACCCCCAGGAACGTGTGTGTAGGATTTCAGTCTAACAGCCCGATCCTATCCCCCCTGTGGCCCGCAAAAGACTCCATTCACTAGCATGAGGTGAGTGGCGCTGGGAGGGAGGCAGAACGGGGGAGGAAGGGGGCGGTATCGGTGGCACTCGTGTGCGGCAGGATCCTATTCCTCACCTTCTGTCTTTCCGCTGCCATTACACTCCTCAGTTCTGCACCAGCAAGCTGGCACAGGACTGAGGAGACCCATAGGGAAAGTGGAGGGATTTTTTTTCCCATACCTGAGGAGACCTCTGCAACTACCCCACCTACGTTGGCGGTGGGGGCTGTTAGGCAGGATTGGGCTATTAGGAAGCAGCATACAGGGCCAGTTGAAACCATATCATTGACTGAGGAGAAAAGCACTGGGCCGCTATAGCACTCCACCACTCTGCCAGGTGTGAAAATCGTATCTAATGTGAATTTTGGTTATTGGGAGAGCATTTTCTTAACAGGGAGGAAGAATTGCTTGCCTATAGAAAGTTGACTTTTAAAAAACTGGCATTTTCAGTTGACTTATTTATTTATTTTCTTCCTCAGCTTCAATGAGTAAATGCATACTCCATTTGTTTCCTAAGTGGGAACAAGATGAAATAAGAGACCATTTCCCCTCCCTTCCAAAAGGAAACACTTCATGACTGAAAATTAGGAAGAAAAATAAATGGTAAATTTGTGTCAATACTATACCTTATTTTAAAAGCTGGTTAAGCCTACACACCAGCTAGAAAACGAACTGGTGAAAGCAGATGTTTTTACATCAACATTAATCATATCACGAGTTCAAACAGCACAAGGAATCCACACTTGTGAATATGCCAACAATAACACCTTATGCAGAGGTGTATGAGATACAGGAATCAAAATCTACCAATTTTTTTAAATTTGATCCATTTTTTTTTCAGCAATTGTTTACATTGCAAAGGGTTAGGTATGCCCTAGAACTTAAAGTCCCGATCGGTATACAAAGACTGGACAGGTCCATTTATTGGGTTGTATGCAAAGAAAGTGAATTTCTGACTAAGCCCCAATGAAATCAATGGGACTTGGGGCCCAATCCTATCCCCTCCAGCCTATAGCATGCAGCACCACTGACAGAGCACATGCTGCATGCTATGGGGCGGGGGGAACCCAGATGGCCCTGGAGAGATAAGTAAAACGTTTTCTTACCTCCCCATAGGCCACCTGACCTCCAATGGGTCTCCTCAAATCTATGCCAGCTATTTTGCTGGTGTATGTCTGAGGAGACTTGGGGTAGTTTGGGGTGAGGAAAGGGGATAGGATCTTGATGTGTGCCGCTGCTGCTGGGGTCATCCCCCTGTCATTCTCTGCCTGGCCCACTCCCAACCCTGAACCGCCCGTAATCCTCACCCAAACAGCCCCACGGCTGACCTACCTGCTCCAGTGTCATGCGTGCAGGGCCTTCGACCACTTGTGCCGGTGGCCCCCAAGTGCACAATGATGGCGTGGTGGTCCAGGGCTTATGGTGGCGGATTGTGTAAGCCCTGGATACGATTGAGCTGTTAGTCAGGATCTACTTCCCTTGGTTAACATTTAAAAACGTTGGTTGCATGGGTTGTGTTTTTGTAATGTAGCAGTACTACTACTACTAAAAAAAGCATTTCTGTAGTGCTTTCAGACTGTGCAAAGCACTTGACATGTACAGTCTTGATGCAACCCTTACAACAAACCTGTAAGGTAAATTAGTATTATTATCCCTACATTGCAACTGAGAGAATGCCTTGCCCATGGCCACCTAGTGAGTGCAGGACAGAAGCGAGGTTCAAGCGGGGGGGGGGGGCTTCTTATTGGCAGCTCAGTCTTTTAGCCACTTTAGCCATTATGCTACACTAGCTCTCTAATATGATGTTAATCCTAATTATTAAGGTGGATTAATGAGCACAGGTTTATAAATTCAGGCTAAGGGGGTTCATCCTGAAAAAAGACACTTGACTGTAGTCCCATCAGGCAAGTGGTGGCGAGTCCCATATGCCTTTGCACAACCAGTCCAGATATGTTGGCTGCTGCCTTTCCTTTCAAGGGGGACTCGGGAGAAGGGCATGACTGAGTCTCCCTATTGCTTCTCCCACTCTTGTGCAACAGACCATGGAGAGGATACTTTATCCATACTTCCACCCATAAGAACCTAGCAAGCCCATTATCTTACAAAGCCCCAAGATTCTGATTCTATGCACAAGGCAGAAAAAGGTGTAAAGTAGAAAAATCTGGAGTGTCTGTAAATTCCAGAGGAGTCCAGAGCTTACAAGTAACGAAGGGTTAACAGGTGACGGCTATTGCGGCTGCAGTGGTCAATGCGGATTAAGTGTGGTGATGTTCTGTACACAGGTTGTTTGTCTGTGACGCTACAACAACGCATTTGGTTTCCTCCTCCTTTTTCCGCCGTTCCACTTCCCATTCCACAAAGGTGTCGAAGAGACTGGGCCACACCTCGTCTTCACTGTAATTGCTAAGGTTCGGCCCGATGACCTGAGTAAAATTGAGGAACATGTTCCACGTGTCCCAGGAGATTCCCTTGGTTCCTGAGGGGTTCTTGTTTAAGAAGTACAGCCACTGGTCCAAAATGGGGGACTTGTTTTGCGTGAAGACGAGTTTCCAAAGGGCAATGGCTATTTCCCAATGCACCGAGCGCTGCCCTTCTTCCGAGTCCAGGAAAACTGAAAGGTGAAGCAGTAGAGGTCCTTGAACTTGTCCTCTTGCTTGGCCTCGTTGAGGAGGCTGGGGAAGCAGGTGCAAATCCCATCAATGCTGTCTGTGCTTATTGCTTTGCAGCCCTCAAAGAACTCTGTCCTGTTGGAAAGCCAAAGGAGAAGAGTGTTAAAAGAATAATTGCATATTTCCCCCCACTTCCTTCCTCTTTCTCCATTGTCCTGTGGTGCTTTTTTTTAAATATAGGATTCCCTTTTGGGGTAGGGACCCACCTCTTTTTTCTATGCATTTGCTTTGGACTGTTTAGGCCCCCAAGGAGCTCATGCAGACCCAACCACTCACACAGCCTTCTGTTGAAAAACTGAGATTCTTCCCCCAGTTTCCCACCTTTTAAAATTAAAGCGTCTAATACCAGGCCCAGGAGGAAAAACTAATATTAAGTAGATGAGAGCTAAATAACTTGCGGATTTCATTTAAAAAAGTATTCTATTTTTATCTGCAAATGTGACAATTTTGAGTTGTCTTCAAGGGTATGTGAAATGTGCCTTCAACCTGTTCCCCACCCCCACTGCAAAACAAAAAACAAAACCCAGACAATAATTCTGCACGTCTTGATGCACTTTCTGAAAAATGCCAACAGGGAGGATTTATGTTCTGTCGATGCTGTTCTGCAGCATGTCACAAGTGCCTGAAACTGAAGTTGTAAGCAGCTTAAAAACGATGAGGATTCTCAGCTTTTGACATGAGGGAAAAAACGTACGGTATTTTAACTGTTCAGGAGTCCTGTGTGAGTGGATTTGGATATAAAGTGAGGGAACATTGAGGTCATTGCCTGTAATAAAGGTGCTATATATGGCTCGGACCAGTATTGTGGACAGAGTATGTAAAATAAAAAGTCACAAAATGCAAAAGACAACACTAAAGGCACACGATGGCTATAATCTATATTATAACGAAACCTTTTTGCTTTACCTGGTAAGCCTAATCAATTAATGCTTTACTGGATCAATTTGCATGAGACAGTTTTAATTGATGGGGCTATGCCTCTAGGGATTAAGGTCACTGTTCTGTTGTTTTTAAGGTTATTTTCATTCTGGTATGTAACTATAAGAGGAATGGGGGAAAAAATTAAAGAGCCCTTTCGTCTAAAAATGAGTAGAAGCTTTTGCTTGTTAAATCATAAGGTATCTCAGACTTCCATTAGTATCTGTTTTTTTAAGCATCAGTATTGAGATTTTGGTAACAGGCAGGTGAATTTAAATGTAATTGATTACCCAGCTAATCAGCTACAATTCTTTAACGGGTTGACAGTGCTAATTGCAAAACACCAAGGGATTTTGCACCACTGGTGGAGATGGTGATAAAGTCTCTGACATGTTGGTTGGTTGAGCTGCCTTAACGACTCGGAGTTAATGACTTGCAGGTGCTAGTTCTGAGCTTTTGGCTGGACATCTCCTTTGCTGTTTTGGCTGCCTTGTCACAGTTCTTGACTGTGTTGGACAGTTCCTCAGTCTGAACCACTCTGCAGTGGTTCTGCTTTCTTAGGGTTGAACTAAGGAGGCTGGAGTGTGTTCCAGCTTAGCGCCCTCAGAGTGTGAGATGTCAAGTTCTCACCCACCTCCTGGGGATCAGAAAGATGTGATAGATTCTTCAAGCTGATCTTGGAGTAAATACATTTAGGAAACAGCGAGACCTCGAGGCACTACTAGAGAATTATTTTTGCTTTTAAATTTACCTCCAATTTCTTCCTTGTATTTTTGCTAAGATCCACCCTGAGCATGTCCAATGCCCAAGTCATCTTGTTCTTAGCAAGATGCTTGTTCTATTTTTTCCTTCTTTACATTACCCCCCTTTGTTGTTTTAATAAACTCATTTTTATGTTTTAACTCTTCACTGCCTGTTGCTAGTTGAAGTCTGCCAGAGCTTTTCCCCAGTTCTCCTGGGCTACACACCATTGGATGCATTTTTAGGCCATTCTCCGGGAGGGAGACTTCTGAGAATAGTCTCTCTCAGCCTAGTTCTGTTCTCATGGTGGATCTGCAAATTTTGACTCTGATATTGGGCAGATCAGGAGAAAAGAGGGAGGCACCAGAGCTCTCCCCACCCCCTCACACCATAGCATTTGAAAAGGAGCAACTAATTCAGTGTTTTGCTTTTTGCCTGGCATTTACAAACCATCCCCCAGTGATAAGCCTAAGGCTAGGCAGCCTGCAATCAATTCTGTCCCTTAGGCAGAAGAAAAGCATTATAGAGTTCTGGGTCTCATAAATACGTTGAGGGCAGATGGATTATGGTGGAGTGTTTCTGGAACATGCATCCGTTCAAACACTGGAGCCCAAAATAAACCTGAATTTAGTAAACAAGAGATTATGGATTTGGGATAAGAGTTACAGCTTTCTTTAATCTTTGGGAAGTTTGTGTTTATTTTCTCCAGTTGTCAGATGAAACTGCTACGTCTGGGATTAAAGGAACACACTGATATCTGTGCATGAATAATGAATTTCTTTATTGCAGCGGAAAGCTTAGAATGGTTTTCTGAATTATTATGATGTATCTGAACATTTCCAGCACATGTTTGCACCTTGCAAACACAAGGAAATAGCCTTTCTCTCATTATTTAAACTCAAGCTTGTGTTTCCAACAGTCTTTGCAGACCCAATTTTATGTCAGGTTATTACTAGACAGAGAACCTAATCCTGACATAACTTCGATTTGGCTTTCTACTATACAATACTGCTTTTGATAGATCGGGGTGGCCAACCTTCTACCATTAGGGCCTCTGCGTTCTTAAGAGTTCTGTAGAGGACAGACTCTTGGCAGCTGCAAGTGCTGATGGTGCTGCTAAAGCAGCTGCACCTGCTGAAATGCCCTCACCTATACAGCCATTAAAGGTCCAGGAGTATTCATGTTGAAAGGTTGGCCACCCCTGTGATAGATTATACTGTTATGAACTTGGAATGTTATCTTGGGAACAGCCTGGGCATGAAGATTTGACCTAAGGTAATGGACATGACTGGACTTAATTGTCAGGGGTCACCTTTACCTAATGCCCACTTAGGTGTGCCTGGAATTTGACAAAATTACTAACTGTGAATGGTTCAGAATACATCCCTAATGGGAAAGCTCACTGGAAGATGAAGGGCCATCTGACTGGTGGGGGGGGGGGAAGCAAGCAAAGGTGGCAGATCCTTCCTGCCAGAGGAGAAAGCGAGAGTAAAGAAAGAACAAGAAGCATTTTTCTGGCAGCTTCTGAATGAGTCAGAGGATGGAATGGATGCCAAGAGGGATTGTTGTTGCTAAGAGTTGGAGAATCTTTGGCTGGCATCCAGAGTTGCTTTCTGGGGAGCTGATATATCCCATTGTTGCTTATAAGTCTCGCTCAGCTGTCTACCTTCATCCAATGCTCAACCTGTATTCTTATACATAAAGCAGCTATTACAGGCACTGTAAGGGTCCAGTGCAATAGTATCTCCTTCAAAGGAAGCCACAACCCTGGTAGCGCTGCATCCCTGGAGCCACACACACACACACACACACACACACACACACACACACACACACACACACCCACACCCCATGGAAGTAGGGTCAGGGTGTGTAACAAAATAAGTATAGTGCTAAAGGGTCAGAAACCCAGGCTTCTGTCTGCCAGCTTCCATATGAATCTGCCAGAGAATTAATAAGATCACCATCGGAAAGCCTGCTCCATCCGATATTTGATGGGCACAAGAGACAGGGCCTTTTCTGTAGTGGCACCTTGAATTTGAAAGGCTTTCCCAGGGCAGATGAACCTGATTGCACTATTGCTCGCAGCTAAGATATATTTGTTTCAGCAGGTATTGGTTTGTGTATTGAGTCTTTTCTATAGAACTTGGTCAGCTGATATGTGTTTGTGATGCTGCAACATTTATGATTATTTTATGTGTGTTTTAATAGGATGAGTATTTTACAAGGGATGTATTGCATTGCAATGTTGCACAATGTAAGTTGACTTGACTATCTTGAACAAAAATGCAGGATAAAACTGCATCCGAATAAAGAAAGTAAATATAGGCTGGGCTTAGGGCATATTCACACAGTTCACATTTAGGGGATCGTATGTACGGTATTGATTCAGGACTGTCAATTCTCCAGCTCTGTACAGGCTGCACACTTTACCATCTAGAGTCTCGGTTCTCAAACTGGTGGGTCGCGACCCACCAGGAGAACTGGATGATGTCTGTCCCCTGCCACCTTAAGGGACGGGGACAGCATGGCGGTGGCGGCGATCCCGGAGATACCTGCCGCCGAGAAAAAATGAAATGGTTGCACTTACCAGGGGTCCTGCACCCCACTGGACAGTGCAGGGAGGCCTGTGGACCCCTCTGCGGGACAGGCCTCCCCAAACTTTAGATCACCGATCTGGGGTGATTACGACCACTTCTGGTTTTCGGACAAAAAACGGAAGTGGTCACAATCACCGCAGAGCGGCAATCTAAAGCTCAGGGAGGACCACGGAGTGGTTCTCAGGCCTTCCCGTACTATCCGGAGGGCTGCAGGACCCCCGGTAAGTGAAAACAGTACATGTTTCCCCAGGCAGCAGCAGCAATGCCCATGATCGCTGCCACTACTGTCCCCACCTCCGCAAACACTCGAAATTCTCCCCACCTTGCAGGGAGAACTTTGATAAACACTGATCTAGAGGATTTAAACTTTAATAACCACTAAGCAAGTTTCTAGCCCACTTTGCTTCAAAGAAACTTGGATGGAAAGCTGGATGCTGGGGGTGAGCGACTTCAGAACTCTAGCTTTTTCCTCCTTCATGAGTCAGCAGAAGCAAAACTGTGAGGCAAAAAGATACAAATATGTTTCGTGTGCATAATTAAAGAGCAAACCTGTGAGTGTTTAATTGGAAGTAACCCAGAAAGTGCCTGAAGATCACCGTTTTGAAGCGATCCTAAGTTTGGGGAGGCCTACAGAGGGTCGTGCAGGCCTCACCGAAGCTCCCCCAAGCCCCGGTAAGTGCCGCAATGGCCGTTTCGGGCACTTTTGCGGCGGTGGCGATCTCCCGGCTCGCCACCGCCATCAGCATGCTGTCCCCGCCCCTTAAGGGGGCAGGGGACAGCTTTTGTTCTCAACGGTGGGTCGTGACCCACCACTTTGAGAACCACTCTCCTAGGAAATCAACACAGAGGAGGAAAGTGCATCTGATAAATGCAGAAGCTGCTTTGGCCTGGGTGGTCCATGTTTGGATGTATCAGTCCCCACACCTGGCAGGAACCTCTGCAGCTCTCTCACTTCTGCAGGTTTTCGCACTGAGCAGAAGCACCTGCTTATCCACCAGCACCAATCACTGCAGGATCAAAGCATGGAATATCAGCATGCTAAGAGACGGGCAATAACTCTGACTGGGCCTCTCGATGTTTGTTTGTTTTTAATTGTTATAAAGAGACATTTGCTGTTTCTCACATACACAGGGTTGCGTCCAGGCTAAAAGGAGCGCTTCCTTTTTAAAAGCTCTGAGCACATAAGTGGGACACAGCAATTGATTTGAAGCAGAAGGACATGAGGACAATTTCCTTGGCTAGACTTTGCTAATGCAAAAGCCTCTATGTTCCTCTTCTCCCCCTATGTGTGCCCACTTTCACATTTGCATAAATGTTGAGCCACAGGCGCATATCAAGATATGTGCAATAAGATGCAAGCATTCATTAGACAATATTTCTAAGTGTATCCAGACGGAGAGAAATACTGTTTTTTAAAGAAGGCATTATCACAATATGTACTTTTTGTCGGAAGTACTCTTTATAAATTGAATCAGCTAGTTAAATCAGCTGAAAGGAGCCTGAAGAAGGTCAGTAATGAGAATGCGAGTCAGTCAACCAGTAGGCGATCCTTGAGAGCACAAAACTGCAAGTATCAGGAGGCATGATTTAACGATTCCAGCAGGAACTGTAAACCCAGAGACTTTGTGGAAACTTTTTGCATTAAAGTGAGGAAGCTACGAAGATGAATGCTCTCCCCAATTTCTCCTCCTTGTTTACACCATCTTATATCGATTTCACTGCATTGACTTTTGTAGGGTAAATGAGAGAAAAATTGAGCTTGCTCACTCTGAGCTATTTCATGTCAGCCATTTGTGTACTCGGGTGGGATTCCTGCGTCGGGTCAGTTGTTGGGTGTTGTTGTTTTTGGATCAGTTGGCAACAGTAGATGTGAAGTGCAAATGTGTAATTTTCAGCTCCCCTCCCTTGGGGAGCGTTAAAGAAATAATGTTGCTTTTCCAGCAATATGTGGGGTTGTGTGTATAACAAGATGTTCATCTGTAAAAAGTGGGATATAACTGTAATACATAAATAATAGGGAGGCAGACAGTGAGAGGCCAGACTGTAAAAGGATACCATCAGGAATGTAGTTGTTCATGAAAAATTGAATATTTATATATTGTAAAAAAAAACCCCTCCGATTAAGGGGGTTGGGAAAGCCTGCTCAATTAAACCGCCTTGGATTAAAGTCAGAGGAGAAATCCAATGACCAAGAAAGGCGGTATATAAATACTGTATAATATCATTTGTAGATAATACTGTCATTTGTAGATAAGATCTGGCTTCCAGCGATCCACAGATTCACAAAGAAAGATTAAGATACATTTTATCTGTGTGTCTGTTTTTGGTGTACCCAGCTACTTGCTGTTACAATGTGTACCTGATTCCTCTGTGGCTATGCTACTGTGTTCCCTGCCTGAAATTGTTACTAGCGACATTCAGTTTAACTGGCGAACGACTCCCGCTGTGTGGAGATTGATCATTTCCGCTCTTAATTAGCACACCCTGGTCTGTGCGTCTTGGGTTTTCCCGCACTTTTCGCTTCTTCAATGGGAAGCTGTGGCATAGCCCAGCTAACATCCTGGCAGCTTGCTGTAGCTTTTGACCTGAAGAGGGCCATAGTTTTGGTGGACGAAACGTAGTCAAACCGTGTGGGTGGTTTATATTGCCTGTCTGATTGTTTTTAACGTTGTTTTTACGTAGGATTTTAAACTATTTTTACGTGTGTATTTTTAACCTAATGGGAAAAAAAATCTATATGGCTTTTAAACCTGTAAACATTAAATCGATGAAGACTGTAGTGTACTGTATATGATGATGATGATGTGGTGTTGGAATGGTCTCAGCCAGCCTTCCAACAGTCCTATAAAGAAGGGCTGCTGCTGTTATCTCCATATTATTGTTCAGGTGAGATGTGAGCAGGGACTTCCTTGGGCACAGTTGGTTGCACTGTTCACATGTTATGCTGTATCCAGGTATAAAGTGCCTCTACTCTGGGTATACACACAGTCGTGATTGACTGGTTCGTTTTTACAGATGAACAATCTGGATATACTAGACACAGGTTGTACCTGTATTGAATTGAACTGGTAAATAACTGTGCCAGGTACTGGCTAACAATGATTGTACCCAAGTATAGCCTAACACAGGGGTTCCCAATCTTGGCGTGACCAGGACCCACCTTGTTCCCCGCTGGTGGTGTTACGACCCACCTCCTGCAGCTGCTCCTGGTATGGTCTTTGGAGGCCTCTGCAGGCCTCAGAGAGGCCTGCTGACGTGACCAGAAGCCGCATTGGCGAAACCGGTAGCAGCTGCAGGAGGTGAGTTGCGACCTGGGAGTGACCTCAGGTTACTTCCATTTGGCTGCAATTTGGAGCCAAATGGAGGCAAGCGTGGGTGGGTGGGCCCAACCCGTGACCCACCGTTTGAGAAGCCCTGGCCTAACATGTGAGCAGTCCCAGCCAGCTCTCTCCTGGATGGTCAGGAATTGTGCATACGAGTTTTTAAAAGTCACACGGGGATGTATGGCATTAGAGAAGAGGCAAGCAGTCCCAAAGAGAAGAAACACAGGAGGAAAGCTTCCTTTATGTATGTATTTATTTATTTACTGAGTGAATTTGTAAGCTGCCCTTCCATTTAACAAGGCTCTCAGGAAGGGGGATGCATTCAAAACAAGAAATCCAGGAAAATATAAAATGAAGCAGGAGGGGGAAAAACCCAATAAAATAGCAATAAAAGTCACAGAAGCTGCAGCAAAAACGTGACAATGCAGCACAGCTCAAAAGCTCTGTTTTTGCCGTAATTCCTTTGAGATGATTTACCATTTTCAAGGATTTCAAGAGGACATGGGGTACCATCTGATGCACACTTAAAAGGTTATTCAGAGAATTGAAGGAAATACGGGCACCCTAATGTGCTGCTTTGTGAAAAGAAGTTTCAAGGGAGAGGAAGATTTCAGAAAATAAAAGAAAGCGGAGAAAAAGATCACTAGACCAGGTACAGAAGTGTCAACTTGCATTTAGAATACGAGGCTGAGTGCAATGCACAGAAGAGGCATCCGTTTTTTTCACAGTTGCCAGCACTCTTAAGGAAGAAAACAAACCTGGGAATGGTTTTGAATAAACCCAACTCTAAAGTCTGACAGGAATATTATCTTTAAAAGTTCACAGCTGCCAAGAAAAGTATATTTGCATGACTAAAGGATAAGTGCACACAGGGCCGGCTCATATTGAGGCTGACTGACGGGGTCGCCTCAGGCAGCAGCTTGGTGGGTGGTGCTCAGCTCTGCTCACTACTTGCCTCCTCTGCTTCTCCTCCTCCCCCTGCTCCCTGGACTGGATTGGAAAAGGAAGAGAGGAACAGAGCAGGTTAGGAAGTGTGGAGGAGAGGTGGGCTAGAGCATCTCTACTGTAGCATACCACTCTCCTTTCCTTCCAATACACTCCGTCCAGTGGCGTAGCAAGCCCGATGGGGGGGCACCCACGTGACACCCTCTGACGTCAGAAGCCCCATCTCTTGCTCTTGACATCAGCCTCCGGCGGGTTTTTCAGCAAATGAACACCCCCCGGTGTTTTTTCGCCAGAAAATAGCCACTAGGCGCCCAGGCGGGCAGGGGACTGCTCCTTCCCCCCCCCCCCGTCTGCGCTGAAAAAGTGCTGAAAACATGCTTTTTGGTTGCTTGTGTCACCCTTGGCGGCTTGTGCACCCCCTTCCACCCGGGGGCAGTCCACCCCCCATTCCTATGCTACTGACTCCGTCCCCCTCTTCCTTTTCCAGTCCAGGCAGTGGAAGGAGCAAAGGCTGGCACATTCCCAGGTAAGAGGAAGGCAGCATTTTGCCCACCACCTCAGGTGCCAGGAGGTCTGCCCTAAATGCACACAAATGTTTGATGCTTCTCTTTGAACTGTGGCCTCCTACAATTTCACTTGGGGGAAAAAATCGAGTGGCCATAAAGCAAAAATGATTAGTGTTCTTTTGCCACATGTCTTTCACAAGTAGCGATGCATTTGAAAACCGTAGTGTGACGAGTGTATTTCATTTCTGTTTCCACCTTCCATCCGTTGTGGAATTCTAGGTGGTGGTTTGCAGGCAGTGACCAGAACTCTGGATCTCCTTTGCTTCCTCCAGATTGTTGATCTATCTTGTGCCTTCAGACCACGCCCTGGGACCTGGCACTTCCCCTTCCCCAATTCTGTACAACTGGCTTCCTTCCTCCCTCCTCGTTGAGAACTTACTCCTTGTGTTGTCCTTGCCTATAAAACCCTCCATGGCCTTGCTCTTTTTTTTTTTTACTCTTATATATCACTACTCCAAACTTGCATCAGTCCACCACTGTTAGCTATCTCAAAAGTCCTGCTGCCCTTTGTGCTTGGAAATCCCTTCTTTCATAACCCCAAATGGTGTCACTTCTCAACTCCTAAACGTAAAGGATTTCCACTGCAGGTTTTTATCCATCAGGCCTCTGACATCATAGCAACCATTCTGGTGAAAATAGGACCCAGTGACAGAGACCACTAGATGGGGGCTTAACTTTCATGAAGTTAACTCTGTCACTGTGACCTTCACTTGCTTCCCATCTGACGTTTCCCCCCCCCCTTGCTTGCAATACTGCATGTTTGACTCAGAGGGGGTGAGGGAGAAAGTCCCAAAAATACTTGGGAGAAGATCAGAGAGATGCATAGCTGGAGAGAGATGAGGATTTGGTGGGCAGTGTAGATGAAGAGGAGGAGCAAAGGCAGCAATTTAGTGATACTGAAATGGTGTTCCCCACATCCTCAAGCAGTAGGAAAGCCCAGGGGCAGCTCTGACTAGATTCTGACTTCATTTGGAGGAGAGATCACTGGAGACTTATGATGATGTCTTTGTAATAGTTTGTTTCTTTCCAAAATAGAGTGCATTGTAAGTGTTCAGAGTGCTTCAAGCATATTGTGTCACTTAGTAATCTTACAACAAACCTGAAAAGAACTATTGATAATTCCATGTTGCAGATGGGAGGAGAGCATTGCTGCTGAAGTGAGATTTGAGCAGGAGCAAGTCTGCAAGTCACATGTTACTATAACTCCGTGTTGGCCCAAGACCTCCTGAGGCAGCCTGTCAAATGCTCCCCCCCTTGCCTGATGATGCTCCAGCCTCCGCTCCGCCTCTTCTCCAATACTCTAGCTCAGCACTTTCCTCCCCTCCACATTTCCTCTCTTCCATCCCTTTCTTTCCAGTCCAGAGAGTGGAAAGAGGAAGAGAAGCAGTGGAAGCAAATAGGGAGATGGAGATGAGCAGTAGCATCACAAGCCGGCGCGTCACCCCGGGTCAGGGGTCGGCCGACTTGGCGCATCACCCCCCCAACCCACTGTGTCACCCCACCCCCTCACTGCATCACCCCCCAGTACTCACCTCACCTCCGTGCCAGGAGAGGGTGATGCGCCGACAGACCAAGCTGCATGCGCCGGCAAGCCGAGCTTTGTCTTCCTTGGGAGTTTGGCCGCTTCTAAGACCCCGATTGGGTCTTCATTCGGCCCTTCTGAGGGCAAGGCTTCAAGCGGCGTTGTGCGCATGTCGCTTGAAGCCTTGCCTGGCCTACTTAGAAGCGGCCGAGCCGCCGAGGAAGACACGACTCAGCCTGCCAGCATGTCACCTTCTCCTGTGGGTGACGCGCCGGGAGGGGGTGACGCACTGGGATGCCCCTTCTGGCACGTCACCCCCGGCGTCCCGCCCCCCGGCATGCGGTAGTGCCGCCACAGATGAGTGCCCCTACCAATCTGCTGCCTGAAGCAACCGCTTCAGTTGGCCTCATGGATGGGCCGGCCCTGCTATAACTCCTATCAGCAACAACAGGTTCCATCAGTTCTCCAGAAAGGCATTCTGCACCCTACAAGGTGCTTCAACTCTTAGCTCAGTCTCTCTCAGCTTCTTCATTTGATCTCTATCTCACACAGATCAACTGCCTGTCCTTTCTCAAGCTGCTGCTTTCTTTGTCCTTATTCTCCACCCCTGTGAAAGAGGCACCTTGCCCGCTTGCCTCAACCCCTCCCATCGGGTGATGAAACATGTCGACTTACTTCCCCACGTAGGATGTTCCAGAGCCATTAATGCCTCAGTCAGAGACCTCCATTGGCCTCCTGGAGGATCAGCCAGTGATCTGTTTGACAAACGCTGGTCACCTGGTAGCCACCTCCAACAATATGTTCCGGTGTTTCTTTGCACTAGGTCAGAAGTCACTAGCTGGGACACATTTTCCTCTTCAGCAAAGAAAGGAGGGCAGCTTCAGAAACACCAGGCTGCCCAATGTTCCAGCCAAATGCTTTAGAGCTATGCTCGCTGCTGTGCCATAGATGTGCAACTGCCAAGTAAATTAATTCTCTTAAATTAAAAACACCCAAGCAATAAGAAAGGCAAAACAACACCCCCAAGGAGGGACAAAGTGAAGCACTGATGATAGAAATATGGAGGAAATAAAAAGGAAACCTGCCAACAGCGCCAGCAAAACGAACTGAATGTTCACAGTAGCTGTGGTCTGCACAATGGTTAGAAGAGAACTGAGTGGGAAGTGTACCCACCCCATCCTTTTTAGAGCATGCATCATAGTGGAATCTCCCCTTTGAGGAAGTGGTGAGTTCAGGCAGTTCCCCAGCTCAAGTTCTAGAATGTTCCAGAGAGCTCTGCACAGGAACAGATTCCATAGGTATGAAGGCAGAGACCATGAAAAGGACCAGGGTTCAGGGTCAAGGAAGAATGGTTTGCTTTACTCCAACTCTACAACCTAGGAAGCACCAGTGGAGTAGCTCCTGCTTTTGCTTTCTGTTGGTTCATGAAGAGACTTGTACCTCACAAAAGGTAACATAACATGCAACAACTGTTGCAGTACACAGTACAGGATTGGATCATTGTACTGTAGTTCCACTGGATCAAGCTGTAACAGCTGATTGAATCCACCTGTACTCTTTCTGTTCATTTTTTTAGGTAAGGTGGCTGGACTTTATTTCTTCCCTCACAGACGTCTCTGAGGAACTTTCCTAAGGAAGTTGGAGTGAAACTATTCAAGCAATGACTTTGCTATCTAGTTCCCACCCTCACTACCATCACACTGCATTTGTTGAAAGAGGAAGTAGAAAACCAAGACGGAGCTGGTTTCTGTGAACGACTCGGCTCCCCAGGAGGGACTCCCTTTTGCGAATGCTTTTGTGTTTAGGAGAGACTGCTGCAGAAATTACCGGTAAGGCATGAAGCTTTTTCTTTAGCAGTTGGCTACTGCTTTGAGGACTGCTATTGGGTTGCTGGGTTGTCATTTTCTTTTAAGCAGAACTTCTGAGAGCAGAAATTCATTCTCTGCAGCTTTTCTTTGCACAGTGACTTTCTGCTCGTCATCACAGCTGTGAAAGCGATGGGGTCTTGCCAGAAAAACATGGCACCTCTAGCTATGGTACAGGCAGCTGTGTTGCTTTTGGATAGCAGCTACTTTGGGGTGATAATGTTCTGCTCAGGACAACTGCTGCTGCATGTAGCTTTAGGCCCCATGACTAGTGTAGCGCATGTAGCCATATCTAAATTAAGAGAAGGGACAAGTAAAGCGGGGAGGGAGATTCAAAGCAATAAGTGAACAGGTGTATAGAACTGGAAAAGGTACAAGAGAGAGCAACCAAAATGAGCAGCAGGCTGGAGCACCTTCCTTATGAGGAAAGTCAGGGCTGGCCCATCCATAAGGCCAACTGAAGTGGTCGCCTCAGGCAGCAGATTGTTGGGGGTGTGTGTTGCCCATCTCTGTCCACCTACTTGCCTCCTCTGGTTCTCCTTCTTGTTCCACTTCCTGGACTGGAAACAAATTGGGAGACAAAGAGGAAATGTGGAGGGGATGAGATTACTCAGCTAGAACATTGGAGAGGGGGATGAGCAGAGGGTGGCACATCATTGGGGAAGAGGGGGAACAGCATTTGGCATGGCTCCTCAGTTGTCAGAAGGTCTTAGGCCTACCCTAAGGAAAAACTACAGTTTTAGCTTGAAAAAAATACAGATAAGAGAGAACATGATAGAGACTTATAAAATTGTGCATGATGAGGAAAGAGCATTCTCTCCCCCCCACACACTGTTAGAACCCAAGGATCATCCAATGAAACTGGTTCTTGAAAGATTTGTGATGGACAAAAGGAGATACTGTACTTTGCACAGTCTGTGGAACTGGTTGCCACAAGATGTACTGCATGAATGGCTTTAAAAGGGGGGTGGACAAATTAATGAATGACAGGTCTATCCATGATGAAGAGAAGGTTATGATGGCTATGTGCTACCTCCAGGTTCAGCAACGGTGTGCCTCTGTTTACCAGTTGGGGAGGGGCAATGCATTTCTCTCCTGCTTGTGGGCTTCCCAGAGGCAGCTGGTGGTGGGTCACTGTGGGAAACAGGATGTTGGACTAGATAGGTCGTCTTTGGCCTGATCCAACAGGGCTTCTCCTGTGTTCCTATGTATCTACATTGAGCCAGGATATCAAAAACCAAGACCTAATCCTGCCTGATTATACAAGAGGCTGTGGTGTGGGCTCTACCCCTTGTGCCAACTGCTCGTGCTGGAGGTCCAACTTGTCTCTTGAGCAGTTCTTCACTGCTTCCTCATAATCATTCCCAAGCAAGACCAGTTCCTTCCCTTTTCCTTTGAGCAGCTGACCCTGAGTTTGGCAAACCTCTCTGTTTTGCGTTGAGCTCCTTTTGCAGAGACTTAAGAAGTTGTTTTTTGGCCTTGGTGAGACTCACTGTGAGGAAGCTTAATGCAGCCCTGACACAGAGTGGTATATAATGAAAGGATTCAACTTGACCCCAAAGGGAGGTCAGGTAGCTGAGTCCCCAAGAAGAGACAGCAGATGGACTCCCTGCCTCGCAATCTTTTTTCGTGAGGTAGATTTTTGCAGTCACTTCATGATGTGACAACAAAACAAAACCCCAGTCCAGGAAAGGATTTAAAACGTGGGCCAAGAAATGGTCAGCAACAACCAGGGACATAGCTGATGAGGAGGGAAGATCTGGGACTTCTCTACGGCAGGAGTAGTGATGTCATCAGCAGGAGTGGTCAGTGATGCCTTAGGTCTGTGATGGCAGACCTATGACACGCTTGTCACAGGTGACACGCGAGGTCATTTTGGGTGACACGCCAGTGTTTCCCCCAGGGCCCTGACACACCTTACATTTTCGCAAAAGTTTTACAGGCTTGTCCTGAACATTTAGGGCAGGGATTTTGGCAGACCTCTTTCAAATTACTAAAACTCAGCAACAAAAAAGTCACTAATTGATGTTAAATAAAATGCAATGTGTTCTATAATTGTTTTCAGTTCAGTTCAATTCAAAATTACTATTAAAAGTAGCAATAGTCAAAGTACTATTAAAAGTTTTTTTTTGGGGGGGAGGGGGAGGTGACACCAGCAGAGTCAAGTTAGGCATTTTCAAAAATGTTGACACACCAAGCCCAAATGGGTCGCCATCATTAGGCCTTAGGCTTAGAACATACTGCCTGAGAACAGTATGTGGTTCATGCACAATCCTAGCCAAATTTATCTGGGAGTGAATCCAATTGAATTAGTTGGACTTATTTCTGAGTAAGCGTGCATAGGCTAGCACTCTTAACAGTGCTACTTCCGGGGACTTCTGGCTGGGAGGGCATGGCAGGCTGACAACTCTGCCAGTCGCTCCGTAGACGGTTTACATCTGATGAACTTAATTATTCTACCCCTAGATTGAAAGGGTGTATGAAGAGATAAACCACATTTCTTTGAATCGCCCCCATTCTGACATCCCAGGGCAACGGCTCTGAGGTTCTGGTTTGGTTCGGGTGAAGAAGATAAGGATTACCAACTATCTCAATCCACAGACGAAAAGTAAACCAAGCCACCTTCCACATGCTTTGCTTTACTTAGGCAAGAGGCGAAGAAATGAATTATGAGCTGAAGAAATTAGCCTTTTGATTTAGAAAAACTTGGTGGTTTTTTTCCTTAACAAATTTGAAGAAGAAAAATGGGTTGGCTTAATATATTAAAAATATTTGAAGCGGGAATTAAGACTTTTAAATGATAAAGGAAAAGTTAGTTAACCCTTTTGTGAATAAAAGAAAAATAATGTTTTATTATTTGAAAAGACTTAAATAAGATGTGATTTGTTTTCAAGAATCTTATATAAAAAGGGGGTTATAGATTTATTTTTAGACAGAAAAATTTGGGAGGTTTTTCTTTTAACAAATTTGAAGAAAAATGGGGTGGCTTTATATTTTAAAATATTTGAAGCAGGAATTAAGATTTTTAGATGATAAAGGAAAAGTTAGTTAATCTTTTTGTGAATAATTGGAAACCACATAGATTCTTTGAGAGAGAGAGAGAGAGAGAGAGAGAGAGAGAGTAGTATACTAATAAAATTAAATATATATAAAAACAGTGCAATCCTATATGCGCTTACTCAGAAGTAAGTCCTACTACATGCTTATGCTCAGGTAAGTGCGCATGGGATTGCAGCCTCATACACCTTTTAATATTTATCTGGTATATTTTTTATTTTTTTCTACACTTGTTTTCAATAATTGCAACCCACTCAAAGGGTTCAGGATGAAATTAGATTTTTTAACTGAAGTATGGCATAATAAGTTTCAAAGGAGGAATGAGTTGCAGGAGAAAGCAAACTTCTAATGAACAAAGTTGATTCATTTTGTTGCATAGTTTTACTGGGGCTGGCTATGGAGAGTTTCATGATGAGCTCATGCACTTCAAAATTAACCACTACATTACTGGCAGCAACCACTATCCCATTCAGTTCACGGTGGGGGGCAGTGGTGTAACAAGGGTGGTGCGAAGGCAAGTAGTTGTGCAAGACTCCGTTACACTGGAGTCAGCGGCCCTCCCTCTTGCTGTTGGAGCCATTCCAGCAGCAACAGTGAGTGAGTGAGGGAGTGTCCTGCGTGTTGCCTTTGCTGCTAGAATGGCTCCAACAGCAAGGGGGAGGGGCCGCTGACTCCAGTGTAATGGAGTCTTGCACAACTACTTGCCTTCGCTCTACCCTTGTTACACCACTGGTGGGGGAAAAAGAGTTTTCTATATCCTCCCAGTAAATTTTCCTCAGAACTAGTGGGAGGGTTTTCTGTGTGATGAATCAGGGAGATTATTGTCTCTGTGATACCATCAAATGATGGCTGTACACTGGAATTGTGATGAGTGTTCCCAATGTTGATTACAAATCCACTCCGCGTTACCAGTTTTCTTCAGAGGTTAACACAAGCCTGCTCAGCTTGTAACCCACTGACCTCCAGGCATCCACCATTTATGGCGACTCACCAGAGGCCTAATAAAACACTTAGGTTGGCTGCCTGACTGGAAACAGCAGTTGCCAAGCTTTGAGCAAGCCACAATACATGGCTGGCGGACTGTGGCAGAATGGATCACAAGCTGTGCTCTTAAAATTAAACTCCTAGTTTTGTCTCACATGTGGAAAAAAGTAGGATTTTGCTAGTTAGGTTCTCATAAGAAGAGATTATTCTCCCAAGCAGCATTGTACTCTTTCCTGATGAGAAATAAGTATATCTGAATATTACAGTTGTGACACTGGTAACAATGGACAACAAATTTTGACTTTTTGTGTGTATCTGAGATTAAACCAAGTCACCTTGGCTGCTGCATATGAAAATGGCCATTAAAACACCAGATACTAAATAGATAATAAAACTCTAGTTTTTTGGGGGGTGGTGGTATGGCATTACCACCTCACAATGCGAGTCAAGCAGCTTCCGTGTGAGGAAGCTGATGCCATGGCTTCCTTACGAGGAAGCTGCTTGACTCTCATTATGAGGTGGTGATGCTGTACTCCCATACTAAAGCGAATAGGGCAAAATCGATGCCATTTTTTGGAATCGGCTCCCCAAATATACCCAAGAATAGGTCTCACTTTTAAGAACGCAAAATGTGTGCAGGCCCTGTGTAATTGTCCCCCCCCCCTCCTCATGTGATATAACCTCTTCATTTTCTTCAGCATGGGTTGGAAGATGGCTCCTTCCTCAACCTTCCTGCTCCTCCTCATGCTTCTGCTGAATGGCGGCACACCCTCTGCTCCAAATGGCAGACTCAGGCAGCGGAATGACTTGACCCAAGGCATCTCCTGTGTGGGTAAGTGAGATCAAAAACGAGGGGTTTGGGTTTTTTGCTTATTTCATATGTGATTACACTAATTAGAGGCAGTGGATGACATAAGAGACCACTGTTAATGAGCCCTAATAAAGGTAAACTTGCACATGATACCGTAATTTCCATGAGGATGAGAATGTAGTTTGAAGTGGGATGGTGGACGTGCCCCTCTTTGGAGTGTGAGAGGATATTAATGTGTCAGGAGACTAGACTGTTTCCTTGTTGCACAATTGGGGTCTTGGAAAGTCTGTCTACAAAGCTTTTGTGGTCTTGAAGGTTTGCAGTTTTTCATTCGCCATGATGTCAGTTAGTTCTCGCTTAGTTTGTTGTTTCATTTCTTTGAGTACTTCATCTACTACGTTTATCCTGCCCTTCCTTCAAGGAACTTGGGGGGCAGCAAGCAGAGTTCAGGGTTTTATGTAAAAACTATGACAACTGAGGTGTCTTCTGCCCAATCAGTACAGAGTCTTCTGTGGCCTGTCATGGGTTGCCACTGTTTGTGGGGTTTTTTTTAATTATTTTGTGTTTTGGAAAGAAATTCATACAACAGAAACAAAAAATATACGATAATGTTACAAGAACTGGTTAATTGCTTGTGCCTCAGTTCCCCGAGTGTTGAGTTGTAGGGGTGCAGAGCTATCTGGGCTCTTGCTTCTTTTTGGAGGAAAGCTCACTGGAGAGTCATGGTTTCTTTGTAATGGCTTCTTTATTTACAAATACTGTACACAGGTTGGAGCATTTGGATGGAGTTAGGTAGCAATCAAGCCATGTGTGTGTTTTCCAAGCATTACTGCAGTTGTTCCCTGCCAGCTCCTTCTCTTAGCTTCCCTTTCAGCATCTCCCAGATCAAATACTAACTCTGCCTTTTCCAGATTCTGCTTTTGTCTTCCTCACTCGCTCAAACAGGGAGATGAGAAGTAATCATCTCTCCTCTCAGGTGAATGTATTTGAGGGTCTTGTGAACTACTGATGGAGGCTTCCATTCAAGGTGTCCCTTGGGCCTTTAACGGTTGGTTAAAAGGGGTTAACCCTTTTTAGTCCATTCCAGGCAAACTGGCTAAGCATTCCCTCAGGGTCTGGCTCTAGTGTCCTGTTCACTCACAACATCAAACCCCAATCTCACCACTTCATTATGTATTGCTCTCAGCCAATTCCCTGTTATAAATTTAGCATTCCCGGGCACAAATAAGTAATCAAAGCAAATTACGTTTCCTTTACAAATGAAGAAATACTAACTGGCTTATAGAAGTCACTATTTTATTTTTGTTTGTTTTGCTTGTCCTGACAGGCTCTTTTGCCTTTAATGCAGACCTGCACATCATGTGACCTCCCAAAACACACAGCTCCCCGCCAGTCACATATTGTGATCTGCCACGTGTTTGACATCCTCGATTTTGCAGTCCCAGAGGGGAAATAAAAAGAGAAACAAGTGTATTGAGCTCTTGTTGGATCACAGTACGTAGCTGATGGCATGCATCTTGATTGGAGAGGCCAGAACCACCCCAAGGCCTCCTGGTGCCTCTGAGGTGGTGTGCCAAATGCTGCCTACCAGGTGATGCACCTCTCCTCCACACTTCTTTTTCCGATATTTATCATGCCCAGGGAACGGGAGGTTGGTACCCTGCACTTCCTTTTGCCAGTCCAGGGAGTAGGAGCAGTGGGTGGATGGAGGTGGGCGCCCCCCCCAGCCAATCTGCTGCCTGAGGTGACCAGTTGGCCTCAGGGATGGACCAGCCCTGGGTGGGGCCCAGGTTGACAAGGTCTGTTTTAACCCCTGCATGACCGGCAAAACATGTTCTGCTGCTAAACTAGCATGGCAAAGGAATACGGCAATTTCAGTCAATTGACTGCTGGATGTGTCACTTTTAAAGAGGAAGCCTGATTGTGTTGGGTGGCTAAATTGTGTTTTGGGTAACAAACTCACTCAAAGTTATCTCAAAAATCATATCAGAGTTCCAGTGATAAATCATTTGCTCGTAAGTGTGTATTGTGACCTAGAGAATGGTTGACATTTATGTTGAACGGTCCTTATTCTGTTTTTCTAGTGGCTAATGGAACTCTAGCACAAGAGCTTTTTCTTCAGTAAAAACACTTTCTGCACCATGAAAGTAGTATCTTTAACTCTCTCTGACCTTTCACTTTCAGAAGACAAGCTCTTTGGTTTTGCACCAAATAATTTCTCGCCCAATTTTCAGCTGAGAGTCTTTGCAGTAAAGTGAAAGTTAAAAATGATCCACACTCCTGTTGAAATAATGCAACTGGATTACATTAAGTTTTTTTTAAAATGTATGTACATGTTAGGTGCAATTTTACCTTCAAGTTTGACATGCAGGTAAAAGTAGAATAACCATCCTTTCTTAGGTCAGTTTTGAATGTGTAGAAAGTGTGTACTGCCATGATAGCTCAAAATTCAATGAAAGTTGGCATTCTTACAGTTTTAGTGAGAATGTATGAGATGCATAAGTTATCTGCAAACCTCATCAGGGAATTGCAGGCCATAGTTTCCTCACTATGAACAAATACAGGTTATCATCGCTATAAGGTAAAGCTATCCCCTGCTTGAAAGCCAGTTGTGTCCAACTCTAGAGTGCAGTGCTCATCTCCGTTTCTAAGAAGAGTCAGCGCTGTCCGAAGACACTTCCGTGGTCATGTGGTCGGCATGACTGACGGAACGCTGTTACAATTTTTGTCCAATACGTGGGTAACAAGGCAAATTGAGACTGGGGTTCATTTGGCACCATGGTAACAAATATACAAGTTGAACTTTAAGAGGATTTGGCATGCTACAGTAATTGCTTCTCTGTGTTTGATTTCATTCTGGCCTGATCTCTCAGTAGAAAGTCAACAACAGAGGCATTGAGAACACACAGTTCTACATTCCTCAGATTTGGGAGGACAGCCCCCAGGGGGAGTCGTTAATCAGGGATAATCGATCAGGATTAATAGTCTCTGAACAAAAGAGATCATGAGAACAAACCTTCACTTTGCTGCATGGTAGCTAATTGCACAGAGAAATAAGCACAACTAATAAGCACTATGTGTGCAGATAATTTACCTGATTATAGATGCAATCATGGAGCTAATTATTCATTAGAAACCCCCACCAATGTCAATGGGGCTCTTTACAAGTAAGTGCTTTCAGCATTACAGCCTCTGTATTCAATCCTGGTTACAGCACATGTAAATGAGATACAGTGCTGTATATATGCCTGTTTCAGTGACGATACTTGAAAAAATATTGAAAGGCAAACAAAAGCCAAAGAAAATCAAGGTACAAAGTCCCATCATGCATGTATATAAATACTTTTTTAGGAGTGGCACTGGCCTGCCTTTCTGTCCACCCCTACCCCCAATCACAGCACATGCTCGTTTGGGAAAAGAATAATGTGTGGGTAATGCAGGGAGCCATTTTTAAGCTTGCACTTTGCAGCATATTATCATGTCTCTTGGAGAGCCAGTTCTTCTGTTAGGCAGACTACTGGCGCATAACCCAGGACGCCTAGGTGATGTTTCTTTAATGGAAGTTAATGGTAGGGAGATAGCTGGAGTATCTCTCTTGGGTTTGTGGAGAATTAACAACAGGCCAGAAGCATCTTGAGAGGTGCAGGATGCCTCCCTCTGGAGATCTGGTGTGATGTAGCAGATCTGCAGAAATTCATGCACACTGCTTGCATCTACCTATCCCGTACTTGCATATTTCTACATGTTTGTTTACATATGGTGCCACCATGTATATGATGTGCAGCTTTGATGTATATGACACAGAGAGAAAAAACAAGCCCCTCTTGTGAAGGTTTGCCATCCAGAAGAGACACTAGAGGGGGAGGGGAGGGTTGTAGGGACATGTTGGGGAAGAATATATGAATATTTATCATGTGCACTTATTTATTTACTTAGGCTCAGTGTCGTACAGGGAGGTGGCACTACAGAGGCATTTTGGGAGACGGTTTCAGGCAAAAGGGGCAGCAAGAAAGGGTGGAGAAGTCTGAGAACAGCAAAGAAAAAGGGCTGTCTAGGATTTTTGAAGGGAAGGACGAGATTCAGGAGCCGTCAGATTAGACATATGCCTAATCATGCAACATGATCCCATGGACGTTCTCATGATCCCATGATCCTGTTGGAAGCCAACAGGAGGTTTCTGCACTTTGAAAAAGCACGTGTGGGGAGGGTTTCTTTTCTCCCAAGGTGGCCCCACCCAGGTAATGCTGCCTGGTGAAATGAAGAACGTGTAACTACTGTATATTGTTCTGAGCTGGAATTCCCAGGAATGTTTCTAGCAGAACCTGACCTTTGATTCCTTTTTTTAACCCATTTCCTCCGAGCTCACAGGCATTTAACTCCAGATGCGTATATACACCTTTAGGTAAAAATGGTTTAAGAAGAGAGGCTTTGCAATGAGAAACAGGAACATAGCCTCAGCTAGGGCATTTCCCTTCCCCCCACCACTTCCCACTCTCTCTACCACAGATGAAAACAGGCCCAATGTGCTTGTTGTTACATCTCTATTCTCAGACCAAAGATCATCGTGTTCCCATACGCATTGTGAAGCTCTGCCCTGCCCTGTCTTGCGCAGCAATTTACTCTGCAATAACCTGCCCATCATCAGCCATGTAAAAGCCACGATGATGATGTGTGATCTTTGGAGTTACAGATATGCAACGTTGTGTTTTTCTAATAAGTGATGGCAGTTCAAAACATACCAGTACCTGCAGTGTGACGAATGGCAGGCTTTCCATGGCATGGTGCCTTAAGAGGAGCCCTGCTGGATCAGGCCAAAGGCCCATCTAGTCCAGCTTCCTGTATCTTACAGTGGCCCCACCAGATAGTGTGCCACCAGATAGATTAGTGTTCAAGTCATATGCATTTGTTTGTGCGTGTGTGTGTGTGTGTGTGTGCGTGCACTAGAGACAAAATATATCTACTCCCCACTCAGAGATTTAACTTTTACAGCACAATCCTCTTCTTTGGTTGGACGGTGGAACGAGCGTTCTGCTGCCTGAAGATGTTGTAAAAGTGCCGTAAGGCACTTTTTCGATGACTCGTGAGCAGGGAAGGCCAGCGCCTTCCCTGCTCCACCGACGGAGCTCCCGAAGGACCGCTACCGGACCCAGGTAAGGATCCAGCGGGCAGGGGGCGGATCAGGGGCAAAGGGGGGGTGGCCATAGGCCCAGCCGCCTCGGGAGGGGTCGGGGGACGGCTTTGGCCAAATCCTGTCCCCCGCCGCGTACTGGGCTGTTACACGGCCTCCTCCTACTTCCGCCAGCGATTTCGCTGGCAGAAATCCGATGAGGCCAATTGGCCCCTGTGCCATTTACAATTGGGGAAGGGGACAAGCGTTCCCTTCCCCGAGTAGACTTTCCGTCGAGTGGTAGCCTGCCTGCGGCGGAACATGGGATCTGGCGGGTGGCCTGGGCCACCCGCCCAATCCTTAGGCAGGATTGGGCTGTCAGAGACCTTGAGGGGGGAGCCAAAATCTAAAGACACTAGCAAGCAGTTGTCATGCTGACAACATTAAGTGTTCCCTAAGCACAAACATAGGGACAAAATGAAGACAGTCGTTTGGATGACCAAAAATAGGGACCGACCATCCCTGATAAACAAGGACCACCACATTTCAGTGTGTGCATTTTTATTTGCCTTCTCAGCCGTGTCTCCAAGCCGTAGCTCATCCATTCTGCCTGGCAGCCCAAAACGTGGTTATTCCTTTGTTTCTGGCCCTGGCATATGATCAGGACAGGACTGAAAATGCTCAGGAAGACTGTCGCCCACCACTTTCCTCTCCCAGACTTTTTCTTCTGCATCATTCTCCTGTTCCTTTTTGAATTTAGGAGTGGTGCTAGTGCGCTGCCAGGTAAGGCTGATTAATGCACAATCTCAGTCTTGCCAACCCACCAGGGTCGTCCCGGAGTCTCTGACCAACTACAGAAAGCAATCCTGGAGATTTTAACATTAAGCCTCCTTGGCTTATTGATGTTATATCACACTGGGGGGGGGGGGAGAAAACTCCAGGAATAAATTCAATCAGAGTTGGCCGCCCTACCTCAGCAACAGGAGATCTTAGGCCTATGTCCTTCATGTAAATGCACCCCCTGGAATGCATGTTTGAAAGTACTGTACCCCATGTCAAAACTAGGGAAAAAACAGGTGGACTCACCTTAATTTTTAGAAACCTAATCAACTTCAAAAACAGCACACGTTCCCTTGGAGAGGAGACATGGAAATCTATTGAGTTCAGTTTTGGGACAGACTGAAACTAATACAGCCAGACAGTCTGGTGTAGATGTTCCCTAAGAAGCCTTCCTTTTGATGTATGTCATGAGCTGACCTTAGCTGTCAGCCAGCATCTGTCCCCCAGCCATGCAATCATCTGCCCTTTGCAATGAAAGGTATTCGCCAGGCACAGAGCAAACCATTTGAGCAGCAGCCCTGGTTATTCTTCAGCTGCAGTCAACTGCTGTTCTGTGGTTGTGCAGCCCTGCACAAAGGCAAATGTTTCCTTCACTAAACCGTGACCATTCCTCCATTTCTTCAAGCATGCTCCACAGACCATTTCTTTCTCTTTAGGCAAGCACCACTGATTAGAGTCTGATTTTTATGCACATGTACTGTAACCTGAAGCTAATTAAATCAGACTCTGGATGGCAGGAAGAGGAATTACGAAGCAGCTTTATTTGTAAAGTGATTAATCACTGGCTGCGTAGCCCGAGCTGAATAGCTACAAAAAGGGGGCTACCACCCTGAGCATAGCATGAGTATGAACTTTTATACCTTCCAGTTCTTACAAAAAACATGAAAAACACGTCACTGCGTTTGGAGTACATACATTGGTTGTCTTCCCCCCCTGACCATCCCAACTAGTTAGCTTTCGTTTCCTGGATCAGTTTCGTCCACCCAACTATAGGCCTCTGTCCTTAACTTTCGTTTCCCGGCACTGCCCTGCTTGGACAACTAAGACTTTGGGCCTTTGTTCTTGTATCCCTATGCTCCCAAGGTTGTCTGCTCTCTTATCTCCTCAGGGGGCCCATACAACCAGTTTGCTTGTTATAAAGTGATACTTTTTATACATACAAAAGATGTCTGTTTTTGCCTCATACATTGGCCTTGATCATGCTACATTCCTTTCGCAGTGTCAGCTGTTTTACAGAAGCCAGAAATGCTATTCTAACCTGAAAAACCAGGTTAGAAATTAAATATGTTATGCAGCAATCTTATAATAAGGAAAACACTCTTAACATGCTCAGGAATAACTCCCCTGCAGGTCACATGTACGAGGAATTAAGTCACACTGGACTCAGTGAGGCCCAGGTTAAGGGTGTATAAGATCACAGACTTAAAGTCAGCACAGTTCTCCTGTGAAAAGTAACAGTCATCTTATGGAAAAGCATTTGTGTTGACCTGTTAACTTTTGCTAGTGAATGAATTTGCTCAAGGACATTCTTGTGGCAGGATTCTTTCCTCTATATGCAATGGCAAAGCCCACCTCTTTAAGGTTTAAGGCACAAGGTTTAGAATTCATGTCAAAAGCATGGAAGTGAATTATTAAACAATTCCCGCAAGCAGCGTTCAGCCACAGTAACCTTAGCTCCGCCCTGCAACATAAGGTAGTGAAGTGAACAAATTGTCTCGAGTCAGGCCCATCCACAGCTCCTTAATTGGACACCGCAGCTATTCACAAATGGCTAAAGCACATGATTCCTTTTTCTCTCTCTGTTGCACAGATTTGATCTGAATTAATTACCCATACTTTATCAGATTTCAGTGTTTCTGATGGTTGTTGTAAGGCAGGTCTCTTGCTTTAATTACGTTACTCCCTCAGTGCATTTCAGTAGCATGTAAGCTCATTAAGTGATGCACACTTTGCAAAATAAATTGGATGGGGTATATATTCCATAGTGAAAAAAAAATACTTCTGTGTAGTCAGAAAATATTATATAACCCATACTGACTCCAAGACTAACAAATACTTAACTTGTGGACATGCACTGAAGACTCTGAACCAAGCCATACTGTGGGAGAAATCAGAGTGCTAGAAAATATTATTTATAGTCCATGGGGTGCTGTCAAATACCGTATTTGGCCTCCCCGTCGAAACTGCAATTTATTTTATACTGAACCCCAATCTCAGTTCTGAGCTTTTAAACCAGCACCACTCCAGAGTGATTTTTGCTTACGCGCAGGTATTAGTCAGAGCCAGAGATGACTTAAAAGTAAGAGGAAATACCCAAAGTCTTCCATGTCCTTTTTTTTCCTTTTGGGTTTGCAAAACCATGTGACACCATATTAAAGACTCCATATCCATATTGGCTATTATGCATATAATTTGCAAGCACAGATCCTGTTGTGAATTGAACGAAGCATCTCGGGATTTGGGTTATAAAACTTCAATTTATAAAATATCAGAATGTAAAATACACCAGCAAAAATCAGTAAAAACATAAAGTAAGCACAAAGTGCTAAAAACCTCATGTAAAAATACTTTAAGATCCCAGAGTAAAATACAATAAAGACATTTAAAAACTGCAAGGGCATGACGTTTCGTTTACCAATCTGTAAACTTTTTCAAATGCTGAAAAGCCTAAGTAGGCAAGAAGGTTTATAGGGTTTTAAATAAGGATCCTACTAGTAAAATCTTGAAAGAAACTAATGTATTAATTAAAAATTCCAGACTGGATCATGGAATACAGTTAAAATTGACTAAATCAGAGGCAGCCCCTCCAAGATTGTATGGGTTGCCTAAAATCCATAAGAAAGATGTGCCGTTAAGACCCATTGTAAGTACTATTGGGTCTCCTACATATGAGTTATCTAAATATTTGGCAGGATTGCTACAGTCTTATGTGGGGAATACCAATAGTTTTGTAAAAAACTCATATGATTTGGTTGATAAATTAAAATATGTATTTCTTACACCACAGTCAAAACTGATTAGTTTTGACGTGGTATCTCTTTTTACTAAAGTACCACTGGTAGAGACTTTGGAGATAATTAAAGATATAATGCCTGAGGATCTTGCAAAGTTATATCAACATTGCTTAACCTCTACTTATTTTCTGTGGAATGGGGTCTTCCGGGAACAACGGGATGGAGTGGCAATGGGGAGTCCTCTTAGCCCAGTAGCAGCGAACCTTTTTATGGAGAAATTTGAAAAAGAAGCATTGGAAACTGCGAGGTTAAAACCAGAATTATGGTTAAGATATGTTGACGATGTTTTTTGTATATGGGAACATGGGGATGAAGAGTTAGAGAACTTTTTAACACATCTAAATTCTCAATGCCCATCCATACAGTTCACCATGGAGTCTGAAGTAGAAGGAACTTTACCTTTTTTTTTTTAGATGTTTTAATTACTAGAAATGAAAATTTTAAATGTTCATGCACTGTATATCGTAAGCCAACACATACTGGGCGTTATCTTGATAATAGATCCAATCATCACCCTAGCCAGAAAAAATCTGTAATGACTTCCTTAATATATAGGGCTCTGAACATCTGTGATTTCAATTCCTTAATGCAAGAAAAAACTAAGATATTTGAGACCTTACTAAATAATGGTTATACTGAAACTCAAATTAATAAAGCATGGGAGAAACAGAGTAGGATTAAACAAAATGGGAAAGAAGTTAAACAAGTCACAGATGAGGAAATCAGACCACCAGTATATTTACCGTATATTAAAGGAACGACAGACAAAATTGGCAGGGTGATGGGTAAATTTAATTTTAAACCAATTTTTAAACCTACCAATAAAATAAGTCAGTTTCTAAGGAACCCGAAAGATCCTAGACCCCCATTGGATGCACCTGGAATTTATAAGGTACCATGCAGTTGTGGGAAGGTTTATATTGGTACCACAAAACGTTTTATAAATACCAGGCTCAAAGAACATGAACGGGCATGCCGGATGAATCAAATAGAGAAATCTGCGTTAGCCCAACATATGATGGAGTCAGGACATGGAATTAAATTTGAAGACACAGTAAAATTAGGGCATGAAAATAATTATAGAGCAAGATTAAGTTTGGAGGCCATTGAAATATTTAAACATGGATCTCAGGTACTGAACAGGAAACAGGAATTATCATTTATTAATAAAGTTTGGACCCGTGCAATAAGCAGAAGTAATAAGAAATAGTAATAATGTTATTCAGAGGTATTCTCTAGGCCACCACTAGATGGCAATGTAGTAGGGTCATCTGAGGACGTGTCTGAGGTTGTTTGATTTCCGGTCTTAATTGTGTTAGTAAAATGCGCGCCAAATTTCCTTTTTAAGTAGCAAGACTGCGATGTATCATCTTCACCATCTTCTTGCCTACTTAGGCTTTTCAGCATTTGAAAAAGTTTACAGATTGGTAAACGAAACGTCATGCCCTTGCAGTTTTTAAATGTCTTTATTGTATTTTACTCTGGGATCTTAAAGTATTTTTACATGAGGTTTTTAGCACTTTGTGCTTACTTTATGTTTTTACTGATTTTTGCTGGTGTATTTTACATTCTGATATTTTATAAATTGAAGTTTTATAACCCAAATCCCGAGATGCTTCGTTCAATTCACATCATTGCGGGTTATAATAGTTTGCGATCACTTTTACAGATCCTGTTTTCATGGGGTCGTTGAGTTCTGCCGTTTTATTCTGTGAAAGTGGGACTAGAGAGTACACTCCACCCAATCAGAATAGGACTCACCATGGCCCTTTCCAGGCAATTTTGATTTGAGTGTACATCATAGCTACAGCACAGAGCTGTGTATGCATCATCCTATCGATTCTAATGGGTCTAAGCACATCAAAGTACCAACTATGCGCCTGATTTGTAGCCAGTGTGTGCTGATTCTTACTACATCATTGAAGGGGGATCCAAGCATTGTTTTTTTTTTTTTTTTTTTTTTGAAGCATCATAGTTGCTACTTGGGCCATCATGGAAAGAGATGATGTGAGCAACCATCCTCCAAGATCTAGTGAGATTTGATCAGATTTGAGAACTAGAAGCTTTTCCATGTAGACACCCTTCATAGAGACCACTTGTGCATTTTCAGAATGGGCACAGAATAAGAGATACAGAGTCAGTGTGGCAGGAACAGATGGAGAGAATGACAGATTAGGAGAAGGGGCAATGGACACAAAAGGAGTGAGAAATAGTAGCAAGTCTTCAGCAAGTCTCAGATGCTTGAAATCAGAGTGACAGTGCAATCCTATCCAACTTACACCATCGGTGTAACCCAGCAGTGCAGTGAGAACAGGAGGCCCCTGAATGGAAAGGGGATTCAAATCCCCCTTTGGAGAGGATTTGAATCTCCTTTCTGTTCTAGGGCCTCCCGTTCTCGCTGCACCGCTGGGTTACACCGGTGGTGTAAGTTGGATAGGATTGCGCTGTCAGTCACGTCAGCATCTCTGTAATTTACTTTTTTAAAAACTTTTCTATAAACAGACTGGAAAATAAATTCTCAATTATTGTCTTTTGAAAACTTTCGGATTATACGGGCCATTTGTGCATTATCTTCAAAAGCTGCAAATCCTCTTAGGTAGCATGTTATGTAATATGTTCTCGCTGCAAGGTTTTGCATATCATTAAACAGTAAATAGTGTAGGAATGCATACTGAGCAGCGATGGGGAAATGCATGAATTTGGCAAGTCATAAAACGGAATCTGCTTTGCATGGAAGATCTGACTAGACAACTGAGAAAAAGAATGATTGAAGAAGTGACAGAAAGGGGGGTAGGATAGGAAGGAGGGGGTGGAACAGGGACAGGAGAGGGAGAAAGTGAAGTGGAGAAATAGGAAGAAGGAGAAAGCAAAGATAGTGAAGAAATGGGAAGGAAGGAATGTAAAACATCTGTGCAATTCAAAAGCGCAACTGGTCAAGTTGTACTTACTTTATGTCCCTTTCTGGTTTTGGGCATGAAACTGGCCTCTACGTTGGTTTTAGGCAGAGGCCTTTCCCAGCCCTACCTGGAAATGCTAGGAATTGAACTTGGGACCTTCAGATGCTCTACCACTGTGCTATGGTCCATCCATCCTAAGAGTCCAGAGTAGGTCTAACTGAAGGAGACATTGCAGATGCATTTCAAGGCTCCCTTTTCTTGCACATTACTAGCCATATGCAGCCATTATGCCTGCCATGTGCAGCAGACCTGTGATGATGGGAAAGCAGGAGCATGCCATACCAGCTAGCCATGCATGCCCCCATGCATATACGCCTGGGTATCCGTGCATTCACTGCTTATCTGCAGTGGCACTCTCCCTGTGTTCAGCACTTGCCTCTGCAGACAAGTGCTGAATGCCAGGACACCCGGGAATCATTAGCACAACTAGATATTGTGTTCCTATGTCCACCCTCACCACCATTCTGGATATTCAGTATCCATTCAGTACATGGCAGACATAATGCCTGTAGAGGACTACTGTCTTGAGATTAAGAATACCCGGTCAATTTTATGAACTATGCTGTTTTCTCATGTGCATGCATGCCCAAAGCCCGTGTTTTTCATTTCAGTCTGTGCTGTGGGGTTCTTCAATCTGAAGATAAGTAACTATAGTGTCCACCATCCCTGAAAGACAGCTTGCCCACTGCGACTGGTTCTTCCTCTACAGCAGTGGTTCTGCTGGAGCTGCGACCCACCTCTATCCTCCGGGTGTGGGTCATGACACACCCCCTTGCACTGCTGCCTTGTCACTCCAGCCCAGGGACGGTGTCCAGAGGCCTCCACAGGCCTCAGAAAGGCCTCCCAACACAACTGGAAGTTGTATCAGTGAAACCGGAAGTGACCTCTGGGTTACTTTCGGAGGCCTTCCAAGGCCTCCAAAGGCCGTCCCCGGGCTGGAGCGATGAGGGAGCAGTGCCAGGAGGTGGGTCAGGCTCTGGAAGTGGGTCCCAGTTGCTTCCGTTCAGCTACAATTTGGAGCCAAACGGAGGCAAAGGCGGTTGGGTGAGCCCATCACACCACCCACCGCCACCTTGGACCGCGACCCACACTTTGAGCAGCCCTGCTCTACAGGCTCTGCATAGGGCTCAGATACAGGGCAGTGGTGAGTGTTATAGGGTGTTATAGGGTATGTTCTCACTTTTGAGAACAGCACCTCACATTAACTGAGTGTGTACCCTAAAATTCCCCACAACCGTTTACAAGGCATAGATGTGCAGAGCTTTAGATGGGTAAAGTGTGCTCTCTAGGCAGAAAAGTTAGAAAACCACTGCCCTGATGTGCCCGTTCATCATCGCGTTACCGAAAGCCAAGGTATTTGTTGCAATAATGCAGAGTGGTGCGGCAACCCGCTTCGGATATTGGTCAATGCTGTCGGTTGTGAAGCCTTTGTGGCCATCTCACAACCGCAGCTTTGATGTTTCGACAGAGAATAGCTGTGATGAGAACTTGAAGTTCTCAATGTTGGACCCTTCAGAAAGAGGTCCACAACACGATACAATCACAGTTTATTATGCCCACAATGATTTTTGACACCCACGTCTAGGAATAATTTATTCCCTTTTGAAGAGCACATCCTGAAATGTGTTGTGCCTTAAGGGTGATAATGAAGATTATTTTCTACAGATGGTTTTTGGCTGCTGTTTTTCTCACCGGGTTGCTGCCTGTGCATAGTGGGGGAGGTGACTGGTTTTGCGTCCCTCGAGCCGCTACGAATCAAAAGGTTCTGTTTTACTGACGGAAGCGATACAAAACAATCCCCCCAGGATTTAAGTGCAGTCCATCAGATAATTTCATCCAAATGTTTTAGTTGTACAGGACTGAGATTATATATCCAAGAAAAGAAAACCATTCATTGTGTTTCCATAAAGATGTACAGCCTTTGAGAACAGATATTCATTTTCATAAAGGTCATTTTTCTTCCCCACAGACAGGAGGTAACAGGCTTTGTTATGTCTGTCCTTATTTTCCATTGAATTTGAACCACATTTCATGGCATGGAGCTCTGTCAGTGTTTAATAACTAGGATAACTCATTCCCCTGAGCTGCTGACGGCTGAGAGAAGCAGCAAATGATCACAATCCAAACAGACTCTTCCTGCATGTTTATATGGGGGGGGGGCATCCCAGAGAGACTTCTGTGTGAGGTATGGCGTACTTGTATTTGGATATGGGGTTTAGCAAACAGAGCGATTCGCAGTCATTCTCCACGTTGGCAGGAAAGGCATATTCAAAGGAGTTTGTAGGCTGTTTGCCTGACCTCCAGCTGGTTTGCACATGCACATTTATCCCTTGATGATTGCAGCATTGTGTGACACCTTGGATGTGTGAAAGATCCCTTACCAATCTCAATAGCAGAGGCAGAATTTTCAAATCCTTCTGTGAAAACACAGAAAAGAAGCCTTGAGTTGTAACCCTCTGCACACCTACCCTTGAGTATGCATCACTGAACACAGTGGGACCTAGTAGACCACTATAGGGTTGCACCTCGTCAATGCTCTTGACCAGTTGAAATCAGGTCTGCTCCGCCCTGTGTGTGTGTGTGTGTGTGTGTGTGTGTGTGTGTGTGTGTGTGTGTGTGTGTGTGTGTGTGTATCGTGCAGTGGCACGTTCCCCAGATTGCTGCCGCCACCATCACAGGTTGCCTCTCCCCTTATGGGGGGGGTAGCAACCTGCCCCTTCTCCAAGTGGTGGGTCGCAACCCACCACTTTAAGAACCCCTGCCTTAGTTTCTTTGATAAATTCTTTGGGAGATGTGGGGATACTTTGGTGATACTAAACTTACCTTCTCTGTTTTGGTTACTGACTACAATCTTTACATCACAACCCTTATTTCTGTACACACACACACACACACACACACACACACACACACACACACACACACACACACACACACACACACACACCACTGTATCTCATTTGTGCCTTGTCACCTGTGATGGGTGCATTTAAGATTTGAGGTACAGACACTAATGATGGCATGGAGGCCAAGAAGCCCTAAGCCTGCACCAAGTGGCTGACTCAATGTACATGTTGGAGCCCCTCAGAGCAGTAGAGTTGCCCTATTTGAAAGGCCAAGGGGCTGTTCACACATTATGCTATACCGTACATGGGTATACATTTCCATGTGAATGAGTGTACCTGGGTTCATGTTTACAGATCGACAATCCATGTATATTGTATACACGCAATAACTGTCTTGAATGGAATGTGTGAATAACTGTACCCTAGTACAGTCTAACATTGATTACACAGGTGTACCTAGGTACAGTTTAATGTGTGAATAGTCCAGCTGAATCCCTAGTCAGCCTCAGACCTGCAGTACCAGAGAAGCACTTTATAAATACTGGTGGTGGTGGTTGTTAGTCCACTTCATGCATGTAATTCCTACTGACTGCAATAGTACATAGCACTGCAGTGTAAGCCATAAAGGGGAGAGCAGGGTGACATCCGGGATCAGCCAGGGAACTGGCTGAGGCCCACACCTCTCAGAAGGTACATCTGCTCAGGCTGACCCCTGAATCCCCCTCCTATTAGCTATGGTGGTGGTGCAGGTTTGCCAAGTGACTTGTCCTGCTGCTGCTGCTGCTGCTGCTGCTGCTGCACCTGGCACCCCATCTATAAATGGGAGCATCCTCTAGGGGGCCTCTGCATCACCACGGAACCTCTAGGGCAGCAATTTTCAACCATTGTGCTGTGCATATCGGTGTGCTGCGCTGCGAATGGTCCACAGGTGTGTTGTGGGAGTTGGGGGGGGGGAAGGTCATTTATTAGTAGGGCCATTGGGGGATGTGAGCCCCCCACCAGCAGTGCAGTGTGCCTTATCAATTGTCAAAAAACTGATGGTGTGCCTTGACAATTGTAGTGCCTTGTCAGTGTGCCTTGAAATGAAAAAAGGTTGAAAATTGCTGCTCTAAGGCATGCTGCTGTAGACTGGTGGGGAGCCTATTACTGCCCACTTACTACCAGGAAGCTTAGGGAGCATGGGACCCCAGTATATCATGGGGAACCCATTGCAGAGCTTTGTCCGAGGGCACCCAGCAACCTGGCATTAGCAGTGGGGGAAAGGAAAATAGCATGCTAAGCTACTCTCATTTGGTTAAAGTAGCACAAACAGGATAATGCAAAATACCCCCCAACCCATATAAATAGAATAATAAAAGGGGGTGTGTTTCCCGTATCTCAAATCTGTATGCTAAAAAAGGCAACTCTTTTGTGCCTGGCCTTTTCTCTCCCTTCATTGATACCATACTAATTAGAATTTCCTTTGTATGTTTGCTGCAGAAGTAGATTAATTTAAACAGTCTGTTCAGTTTGCCAGAGGCCTTGTGGCTGGCAAACTCTCGCTTCGACTTTATTAGCTGGGATGTGATTAAAAAAAAAAAAATCCCTCTAGTCTATTGGAAATGTCATTTTATTATTAAATGCTTTTTTTAATATGATAGGAGAGCAGCTTCTTGAAATGTGAATTTTCAGATTACTGCTTGTTGAACTGCATGCATATAGTTTCCTCTTATCCCTCCTCGTAAATTAATAGCAGGTGGAACAAACTATCTTGGAAAAGCGACAGGCATTTTATTAATGCTCAGGTCTAGCTTCGAAGGGATGATGGACACTGTAATTCCGAGGCACTCCTGAAAATAAAAGCAGTTCTTCATTCTGTCAGGGAAGAGAGAGTCATTGTCAGGTGCCACCAAAAACTCAATCTCTATTTATATACATATATATTTTCTATAACTCCAAAGTTTTCAAATGCTGGGGCACAACCCAGCAGGTTTGTAGTTAAGCAGGTTTGTTGGTGGGTTTTTTTTTAAAGTCCCATTGATTTCAGAGAGAGGGGGGAGGGAGGGACGAACTCAAGGCAGGGCTGGTGCCAGGTGGTGCAAAACCCTACACTGGGCCTCTGTGCCCACCTTCCTCCCAGCTCATTGGGTAATGAGCAGCAGCACATCTCCCTCCCACCCTTGGAAAGTAGAAACAGAAGGAGCTGCTGTTGCTGAGTCGTTGAGTGGCAACTCCCTCCCCTCCTGCTAGCCAATGGGCTTTTTCCCAAAGGCCCCACATGGTCATCATGATGAGGACCTTTTGGGAGAAAGCTTATTGGCCAGTGTCAGCAGGTGGGAGGAGAAGCTGATGCACAAGTTCCAATTCACATAGCATCTCCTCCTTCTCCCCATAGGACAACTGGAGCATGATGACCCAGGGGCCTCTCATCTGCTCCCATTTGCAGATTGGGGTATCCGGCAGCAGTGGCATAAGTCTGTCAGTGGACTAGTGCCCTGCAAAAGGTTTGGTGAGGTGGATGAGCATGGTCCCGAGCACCCATGCCTGGCCTGGCCCACTTGTAATGCCAGCCTTGACCCAGAGGACTTAACCATTCCCTCGCTGGTGAAGAACAATCATATTTGGTTAGCTTCTGCTCATGCTGCTAAGTCAAGTCATGTCTTATGTACTATGGAAAAACAAACTCACCTTAACAATTCACTGCATCTCAATACAATTTAGCCACCAATCTCTCCAAACGAACTCAGTAAGGTCTGCACCATCTGATGCTACAGAGGGTTTGACCCTAGCGAGGCTCCTCGCATCCGTTGTCCTACCAAATTTGAAATATGAAAAGGATGCAAGGCATTTGGGATGCTACAATGCAAAGTGCAAATGGAATAGTTACAACCACACAAGATCTTCCTTCTTGCTACTGCCAGGCAGGCTCCATGCAGTATTGTCAGTTGGAATTACATCACCAGTGGAAGTGAATTAACAACATACTGTGAGATTGCAGCATCACCAGAAGCCGTTGTATTCAGGGCACCATAACCACATGATGTTCAAATCATACGGTAAGGATAGATGCCAATGTCTGAGGACCCAGCTGAGGGCAGTTTAGGCTCCTTTCCCTAATCATGTCATCTTCTCTACTTTGTCTCTGTAATGAAAATAAAGACAATAAAATCCAGGTAGCACTTTGATCAGATCTCGTTTCAGATCTGTTGATTCACCTCCGATTTCTGAAGAGCAAAGGCGTTGGCCAGGTCAATTCACATTGACCTGCTTTCAGCCTATGTATACTGAAATATTGTTCATAGCTTTAAATATTCTGAAATATATGGGGATTTTGTGCTGTCTGTACATTCTGGTATGTGTAGCATCTATTTCCCTTGTTGACAAAGGAACCAGTTAATGAGTTAATCAAGAAACTTTGCTAAACCTTATCCATAGAGATAACACAGTTTACCTGCAAATGTACAGCAAAAGCTAGAGAAAGTTGTGTTGGGTTTTTTTTTTAAAAAAAGCTTTGCTTTTGATTTGAAAAGCTCAGCTCTTGCGTAATTTCCAGTTAGTGATTCTGCTGGTTTCAAGATCCTTTGGATGTTCTTTCATCATCATAGGCAAAGTTCTATTGGATGTGGAAACAGCAGCATACCAGACCTTTTCTGTGTTTTGTATTGATTGCTGTAGTTTTATGGATTGTTTTCTGTGTATCTAAATGTCCGAAGATGATCGTTGTGAGCTGCTTTAGATGCTCTTGAAGGGAAAGGTGAAGTGAATGTGTTGGGCAACAATGCTGCTCAGTGCATAAATCTCATATTGGTTAAAAAAAAGAGAGAGTAAAACTTATCTGAGGATTATCTCAAGTTTCTAGTCCATCTAGGGCCTAGGACTTCAGACCTCTGAAAAAAGCATACGCAGCAACCACTTACATATGCTTTTGCGGCAAAATTGAAAATGTTTCTCCTCTCACGTGTTCTTTTCATCCTGAGGCTTTCTAAGGTTGCCTCTTTAAAACAGCACCTTACAACAAGAACCCCCTGCTCTTCCCTTCCGACTTATTGTCTGTTTCCTCAGAATAGGTGATTGTGTTTTCTGCAGCTCTCCTGCTAATTTTTCACCTTGTACTAATGCCATACAGTAATATGAAGAGACTTGTAACTATGGCTTACCCAACCCACTTGAAACCATAGTTATACTCTCTGGTTTGAAAGAGAACCATAGCTGGCATGAATCATGGTTTGCAACAGAAGGGAAGGGTTGTAGATACATTTAATAATGCAAAAAGATGGAGTTTAGAATTATGTTCCTAGAAAGCTTCTACAACCAATTGTATAGTTTTATACACCGTATAGATTCTCAGAAACATGTCCCACAATCTCTGATGCATGCTGGAGATTATCAGATGAGGGGCACTTATGCCCATGTTTGACATGAGTGTAGAATGGTGAAACTATATTGGAGAAAAATATTAATGCACCCATGTGATAAGGTATGAAATGCCAGAAAATCCATTGACTGAGTTGTGATTTACCAAAGGGCGTGTAAGAAAGGAGTTTAAGGTCAGGGTATCTTGCACATCAGTAGCAGCTCCACTATTGTTTATGAAGAATTGGAGATCAGCATCTATTCCCCCTGGCCATTGCCATTTGGAAGAGGAAGTCTATTGTTTCAAAAGTTCACTTCCTATGGGAAGGGAGAATTCAGACACTTTCCAGGATAATTGGCATCTTTTTTTTTTTTTTGAATATTGGAACTGATTAATGTGGAGACAAAATTCAACCATGTACATTTTGACTCAACTCGGTATGTGATCTGACCTTGAATATGTTTATGCTGCCCTGAAGGACTCTAGTTGGTTGGTTTTCATTAGTGTGTGTGTGTGTAATTAAAGTTTTTTCTTAGAATTAAGGGGAGGATAGTTCCCATTTGTTCCCAATTTGCAAACTATAGTTTGCTGGGAACTACAAGCCGATTGGGAATTGGCTATGTTGGATAAATATTCTTGTTTTCTACCCAGGGAGCCTTTAAATGAATGAACATTTTAATTATTAATGTGCAAGTGGCCTTAAAGGGTCATTGCTCCCACAAACACTACAGCTTTGGTTTTTTTTAAAAAAAATTGGTATGAGTAACACGGATTTTTCTTTCTCTCGGTCCTCTGCAGGATGTGTGCTTGTGGTGTCCGTAATAGAACAGCTTGCACAGGTCCACAACTCCACAGCAAAAGAAGCTCTGGAAAGACTCTGTGGCTACTTACCCGGTAAAAACCATGTGTTCACTGATTGTTAAAAATTCACACTTCTGTCTCAAAATGTTGTACCTTCTATTATTAGTCAGAACAACTTGGATTAATGACACTGAAAGGTATCAGACAGTTATGCATGGAATCTATTTTTACTCCCTTGAATTGGTATATCTGACAGCATTTTAATGTTTATCTTGTTTAAGAATGTAAAAATAGCAGCAGTGACTCAGATTGAGGGCCAGTGTATTATACAATCAGCAGAATGTAATTCTTTTCCTGGACTGAAGCACTTCAGGCTGCAGGTCAGAGTGCACATCTGAATGGTTCTCCATGGGGGAAAAAAATCCTGCATATAGAAAAGTAGCATATAAGATAGAAGGCTAAGCTCAATCCCTTTTTTCCTGTGACAAGCTAGGTTTCTGTATGGAGGGAGATGGGGGGGGGGGCTCCATTCAAGCATGCATTTCCAAAGCACATGCTGTCTCAAGTGGTCCAAGAAAAAACATGACCATTTTCACTGCCACCACACACACACAGTTTATTTATTTAGTTTGAATTTACTGTTCACTATGACTCCAAGATTTCTTTCCTGGATTGGTGTAGCCAGTTCAAACTTCATTAATGTGTGTGTGTGTGTGTGTGTGTGTGTGTGTGTGTGTGTGTGTGTGTGTGTGTGTGTGTGTGTGTGTGTGTGTGTGTGTGTGTGTGTGACTGGAGTGTGCATCATTTGGCACTTACTTTCACTGAATTTTGTTTACCGTTTTGTTGCCCATTCAGTGAGATTGGAGAGATCCATATGGAGATATTCACTGCCTGCTTGGAATTCAGCATCCAGGATAATTTGGCACCACCTGTAAACTTAACTACTTCCCTTCTCCCTATGAGTCAAACAGCACTGGTCCCAGAGCAAGTTCACTACTTTATGGAATTGATTTGCAGCACTCACTGTGACGTATTTATTCATAAAAAATATTTTTATCCTGCCCCCTTTCTGTCACAGTTGATATCCAAGGTGGCTGACTAGATCCTCCAGTAACTATAATAAATGTACACACAAAATCTGAAAAACTAAACAAAGACAAAACAACAACAACAAGCAGCAACATCTGACATAGCACTCACTTGGGTTCAAGCCAGACATTAGACGCAATCACGTTTTATTTAAGCTGCATGTGCTGAACCAACCCTGCCTTGAAGTGGGTCGTTTCAAGCAGGAGATTCCGGGTCATTTCTCAGGGGCGGCAGGGCAGCCTATCCTGCCCCCCAAGGATGGCCTGCAGAGGAAGGAGAGGGGAGAAATGGCACCGTCTTGCTATTCCTCTTTCCATTCTGATGCAAAAGGAAGAAAAGGAGGAAGGAACTGAAGGTGTGATTTTAATAGGAAAAAAGAGAAAGGGGAGGGAATTGAGGGGTTGCTATTTGGTGCTCTGCTTTGAGCAGCAAAATGTCATGAGCCGCCACTGAGCACCTCTTGTTCCTGCAGAAGAGAATTTGCCTTTCCCCCATCTTACCTCTTCCATTGCTCTTCTTAACCATTTTCTTCCCAGCTGGGCAGGCTACAATATATGAAGTGAGGCAGGCAGGAACAAAATTGCTTTAAAGCAGCCAAGCACAGCAAAGTACAGCTGGGGGGGAGGGGGGGTTGCTCCCCTTCTCCTTGTGGTATAGAAGACAGACCCACCCATGTTTCATAGATGAACAGGGACAATGCACATCTTTAACAAATGCACCGTTGCCCCCCTTGCATCTAGTTTGACCCCATATGATGATGGCCGCTCACTCACAAAGTATTAGAACCAGGCTTGGAACCAATGGCTGTACAGTTCCCACTTCAAATACTACTTTGCTCTACCTAGGATTGGGGAGGGAAGGATTGGCTTTTTATATCAAAACTGGCTGAAATGAATTTTCATTACAATAAAAGATGAAGAGATTTAGCTGAAAGGTAGGGTGAGATGCGGATAACTGATCTTAGATCAGAAGGAACAGCTGTATACATTGAAGTTTCAGAAAGGCATAGCAGGATGCAGCACTTACTGCGTTCTTATGTCATTGTCTCCCAAGCAAGCATCTTTTATTACCTGAGTTGTTGAGTTGCAAAGCTGCAACCTGGATGTTTGTGCCTTTAAAATATCGGACGGAGCAGGAGATGAAGCAGCCGTGGCTTCTCCTGCCTGACGTTTTTGTCTGCTTTCGCTGCCGAACACCTGGAATCTCACCCACTACAACAGGTGGGGGGGGGGGACAAAAGGAGGCAATGGGACAAGCCACAGTTATTTCATCTTGCACTTTTGGTAATTTTAAAGGGACAGAGCAAATATCTGGGTTGCAATCTGGCGATCCTACTTGCTGTTGATTCTACTGACCTCTGTGGCATTAATCTCAATGAAGCCACGAGAGAAATAAGAAACAAACTGCACATGATGTTTGAAGCATGTTTTTGTGGTGGTGGGTTTAGGCTGCAATTCTATATATGCACTTACTTGAGAGTAAACCTCAATGGATACACCTGCGTCCAAGTAATCATGTACAAGATTGTGCTGTGTGTTTTTCTTTAGTTAATAGCAACTGGCTTGGGGCCCTCTTATGAAAGGGAGGGTGGTTCCAATCTGCCGGCGGGGGGACAGGACACACACAATCTGGCCACTATTTCCCCTGGACATCAATGAGAGCTAGGCTTACCAGATTTCTTCCCAGGACAGAATGTAGCCCTTTAGGAGAAGGAATGTGGGCAGGTGTAGCTTATTAAACCTAAAAGCACAATCCTAGGCATGTCTACTCAGAAGCAAGCCCCATTGTGTTCAATGTGTTCAATGGGACTTGCTTCTGATTAGACATGCCTAGGATTGTGCTCTAAGGATTGCCGCTGGGAGACCGGGCGAAACACAGCCTGCTTGCCTGCGTGGCGCGAGCAAGCAGGCTGGCCCAGTCTCCCAGCGGCACCGCACGGAGCTGCTGGGCGACCAGGCGAAACATAGCCTGCTTGCCCACGCGGTGCGAGCCTCTGGAGGCTCGCGCCGCGCAGGCAAGCAGGCTGTGTTTCGCCCGGGGAGCAGGAGGCCGGGGAGCAACAGCAGGAGGAGGCTGGGGAGCAGCAGCAGCGCAGGGAACAGCAAAGGTAAGGTAATTTATGCCCTCACGAGATTTGGGTGCTGACATCTTGGATCACGCGAGATTTCGAGATCCAAGATGCTGCCAGTGCCCGGGTAAGTTTTAAAAAAGAAGATGGCGGCGGCGGCGGTGGCGATCCCTCCGGAAACCGGTCCGGGACAAAACCAGGAATCGTGGCTGATTCCTGGGACTGTCCCAGAAAAACTGGTACGGATGGTAAGCCTACTGCTAGGAGATCAAATCAGTCAATCCTAAATGAAATCAACCTTGACTGTTCCCTGGAAGGACAGGTACTGAGGCTGAAACTCAAATATTTTGGCCACCTAATGCGAAGAGAGGACTCTCTGGAGAAGACTCTGATGCTGGGAAAGATTGAAGGCAGAAGGAGAAGGGGAAGGCCAAGGATGAGATGGTTAGACAGCATCACCGATGCAACAAACATGAAAATGAGCGAACTCATAATAGGATTATGCTGTATGTTTCCCCTGATTACCCCTGGCTGCCTGCCTGCCTCTTTCTGCCTTTGTTGTCTCTCTTTCATCAATATCAGATTGTAAGCCCCTTGGGCAGGGACCTGTTTTTTCCCGTCAGTGCAAAGCGCCATGTGCACTGATGGCGCTTTATAAAGAAATAATAAGTTTTGGCTGCATGTCTGGGAGTGAGTGTTCCTTGGATTGATGTCTGTAGAACAAAAGATTCTAAGTATTACTGGCAAAGAAATATGTCAGTTCTGGAACAGCATCACTGAGAAAAACAGAGTGAAACTTAAGGAACAAAGGCTTCCTTCCCAAATCTTTAGCAACTGTAATTGCTCCTGTAGTTGCATATTTGATGATCTAAATCCGGGGTGGCCATTAGGGCTTCTGCGTTCTTAAGAGTTGTGTAGAGGACAGACTCTTGGCAGCTGCAATTGCTAATGGTGCTGCTAAAGCAGCTGCACCTGCTGAAATGCCCGCACCTATACAACCTATACAAGGTACCGCTTGCGGGAAGGCACCTATACAACCTATAAAAGGCACCTATACAACCTATACAAGGTACCGCTTGCGGGAAGGTAAACAGCGCTCCGTGTTCCAGCTGCATGCTACGCGCTGCGGCAAGGAGAGTCATGCCGGCCACATGACCACGGAGGCGTCTTCGGACAACGCTGGCTCATCGGTTTTGAAATGGGGATGAGCACCACACCCTAGAGTCGGACACGACTGGACTTAATTGTCAGGGGTCACCTTTACCTTTTTATACAACCATTCAAGGGCCAGGAGCATTAATGTTGAAAGGTTGGCCACCCCTGATCTAAATGCTTTGGTCCTTCCTCTCTGACTCTTCTCTAGGAGCACATGTAGCAGATAGTGCTGTTTCTGAAGATAGAATTTTGGCTCCTGTCACTTGGGAGTTACAACTGGGGGTGTTGTTGTTGTTGTGTGTGTTTCCTTCCAAAAGACTTATGGACAGCTGGAGCAGATCAGTTACAGAAAATCAGTTACTGCTTGCTCTCTCTTCCTCTTAGCTAGGTTCTCAGGGAAAACGATCCGCCCAACAGTCACTCCATTCAGAAAAAGAAAGGTTTACGGTGGCAGGTGGGGGCGGGGAAAGAAGAGGAAGGAGTGGGGGAGCTGTATGTAATTATAATGCCTCTGGGGCTCAGTGGGGTGGTCAAAACGTGTTGGTGGGCCAGATGTGGACAACAGACTGTAGTTTGGGGACCCCATAGTCTGGGGGAAATAACCACTGGGACCTCATGTGCTTTCCCTTGTCGTCTGAAGAGTCAGTGTCCATCAGCCGGTTGTGGTGTGATGCGGCTGCAGAACAAGATTCCCCTGGAAGCAGGAAAGTATTTTTCGTAGAGAGCAGCAAACCAGAGTTTTGATATTTGTCATGGAAACTGTAGCAATGTCTTTTTCATCCCACTGTTTCACTTCAAGTTCCATCTCTCCTTGCTTTCTTCAGAAATGACCTGTGATATTTCCCTTCCCTAATTAATTCATGTAGAGTTTCCCTTCTCCCAAGGGGTCCCAGGGTGGGTAACAATTTGAGCTGTAAACTTTAGGTTGTTTTATCAGTTCATTAATTAACTAAAGCATTTAGTGATGGGGGCAAATTTTAATTGGAGGGGCCAAGATTGAAGGGCACATTTGTTTATTTTTTGAAGCTGCTATTCCTTTAATATGCTGCTGTAATCTAGGATGGAAAAGAAAATATTAAAGATCACCTTTTCTTTCTTTCTAACGGTGAGTGATAGCATTGCTTACAAAATTAGAAGTTATTTTTTTTAAAAGCACCTATATTAAGGTTATAGTAATATGCAAATTTATCAAAACTAAGTTTGCTTTGTCAATTAAAAGGCAAACAATTAGTCACCAAACCATCAGTCAGTAATCAGCTTTAGTTACAATATATTCTTTATGGTGTATGATCAATTGTACCCTTACAACTGTTGGGTATAGCAGAGGTGGCCAACCTTCCACCATTCCATTCCACCCTCCACCAGTGGAGGATGTCCATTCCCTTTTTAGAGGATGCAACTATGAAATGGCTATTGTCTCAATTAGGGGTGGCCAACCTTCCACCATTAGGGCCTCTGTGTTCTTAAGAGTTGTGTAGAAGGCAGAATCTTGGCAGCTGCAAGTGCTGATGGTGCTTCTAAAGCAGCTGCACCTGCTGAAATGCCTGCACCTAATGACCATTAAAGGTCCAGGAGCATTCATGTTGAAAGGTTGGCCACCCCGGGCTATAGTCATTAACAGCACAAGCCCCAGCATGTCAACTCATAAGTAAACCCCACAGAGTTTAATGGGACATACTCCCAAGTAAGTGTGCATATACACACTTTATCTGTGAGTAAGTCCCATTGAACTGAATGAGGCTTACTTCTGCGTAGAGATGCATAGGATTGTCCTGTAAGATACTTTGCTCAAGGGTGCTCATTCAACTTTATGGAAACAGGTTTGGAACTATGCCTCCAGCAATGAAGCCCAGCCTTCAGTCCATTGCTGGTCACAATGTGTTGGTCTTCAAGTGACTACGTGATGCTGGAGGTAAACAGGGCATGACTATTACCCCAAGTCCTGCTTTTGAGCTTCTCATAGCATCTGGCTGACTATGGTTGGACAAACACCTCTTAACCCAGTGGATTGTTCTCTGATCCAGCAGGGCCAATCTTATGTTTTTAAGAGTTCTTTTGTGTGTTCCTCGAGAATGTCCACTTACTTTTGGATACGTACTATTTTTCAGAAGAGTTCAATTTACAAGGCATTTGCTTTCTGGTTGCTGAGCTATTTGGACCACGTATAATTATACTGTGAGTATTCATGTACAAAAATTATATTGTATATGGAGTCTATGAGATATGTATTTCCAATTAGTGTATGATGGGGGGGTAGACAACTCCCCCCATCTCCACCTCCAGAATGGTGAGTCAATGAATGCACCAGAGCATTTTTTGATGTTCTATGTTGAGTAGTATTTTTGTTGTTTTTATATTTATCTAGATCTGTCTTCTGTGTGTGGCTAGATTTATTCTCTTTTTCTTTTCTTTCCAACCAAAACTCAGTTATAGTGCAGTTGGTGCAACTGCAGTGGTACAAGAAACCCACTGCTATAGATTTCAGGTCTTGTGCATGCACACACCTATGCAATATCTGAGGATCTTGTGTGTCAGCACATTAGATAATATTTGCATAACTAAGGCTGCAATCCTATACACACTTTCCTGGGAGTAAGCCCCACTGAACACAATGGGACTTACTTCTGAGTAGACATGCATAGAATTGCACTGACTGATATGTAGCTTGCACACACACCCTCATGTGACAATAGAGTTGTTTTGTGGTGATTGGACAGCCACTCAGCATAAATGAGAGTATTCTAGCTAAACCATCTTGTGGTTTGGACGTTTTGTCATCTTCTCAACCCCTCACTTTAATATTGGAACTTGAGAGCCTTGTAAACTAATTTAACTTTCTTTTAACATTAAAATTGGGGATGTGACAGCTCTGTGATTATGTAATTATGGTTTCTTTTGAGGGCTTACGTATCTAATCAAAAAATCAAATAGTGCCTGTAGAATTAAGATACTCAGTAAAATCATTTTGATTAATTTATCACATACCCCAAGTACATCAGGTCAGAAGGAAAGGTTGCATTTAGCAATTGTAGAGATTTGGTGCGTTAAGAGGATACTTTGGTGAGCTGGGATCAGTCAAGCTAATGATTACCCTTACGCTTTCAATCCTTGCCTGGCATATCACTCATGATAAGTGTATAAATATAGGCATGTTGATGTTTGATTCACATATTGTACATGAAGCACGGTGTCCCCTCTCCAGGGAGAAGTTTAACCCATCTAGTCCCGTCGAGTCCTTAGAGGTACGGCCGAAAAGTAAATAGTTAAAAAAAAAAAGGCTTGCCCCAATGTTTCTGGAATTTTTTTGTGGAAAGTAGACAGATGGACCTATGTTTTAAAACAATTGTCAGAGTTCTAGGGTCACCCCACTGACCCCCCCCCAGAGGAGCAAAGATCACTGTTTTTAGGGAAAATGATGCCCCGAAATTGGGGGGCTGCCCCCCCCTCCTCACTGAAATTAAAAATGAAACTCTGGCTTTGTTTTCATGGCCAGGGCCCTGGCTTTTGAATCCACCTTGTTTGGAGCACCTCAGGTGCAGGGGAGCAGCTGTACACAGCTGTACACACGCGCAACATTTGGCGTACCTCAAAGGACTCAACGGGACTTTATGGGTAAGCGTTGCTGAAACAACTCACTGGCCTTTTACATGCAGAAAAAGAACCAAAGCTGCGTATTTCAAGAATTTAAAGTGCCATAAAAAATCCCTTGAAGGTAGGGACTTGAAACTTGAGGTACACTTAGGTGAGACATCCCCCTAAACACCCCTAAAGCCCTGGAGCTGTGTGTAAAACACAACTATGTTTGTTTGAGCATTTTCGTGCTGGACTCACAACAAAATCTGCGTATTTCAAGAATTTAAAGGGCCATAAAAAAATCCCTTGAAGGTAGGGACTTGAAACTTGAGGTACACTTAGGTGAGACATCCCCCTAAACACCCCTAAGGCCCTGGAGCTGTGTGTAAAACACAACTATGTTTTTGTTTGAAATCTTGTGTTGTCAGGTCCATGCTTTACATAGGAGTAAATGGACTAGTTGGGTTCACCTTAAGTCCCGTTGAGTCCCTAAAGCACCGCCTGTGCACCAGGTGCAAGGTACACCTGCGAAATTTTCTGCAGGTGATTTTTTCTACATGGGGGTCTCTTACACATGTGGATCACATGGACATTTGGGAAGTCTAGGAAAGTCATAGATTCCGTGGCAGGAAATCATTCTGATCCAGCCAGAAACATTGAGCTAAGCTCAAATGGACTCATAATAGAGTCTTAAATTAGTATTTGAGAGGTTTGCCTTTTCATTGAAGCAGTTGCTCTATTCTAGTATCCGCGAGAATGTAGACTAGTCTTTGTTTTTGCACCATTTTCCTTTCAGGATAGAGAACAAAATGAATGCTGATGTGGTGTGCCATTCCATTAAGCTATGCAAACAAAGAGCAGGTCAACCACTTTGTCATCTGTACAATCCTCCCAAGGTGAGTTCCTCCTGGGAATCTAAAATGAGAGCAGAGTGAAAGCTGGAAGGAAAAGCCATCTTTTGATTTATTCTTCATGGGATTGTGTCAATGGAGACAAAACCAGAACCAGCATTTCTATATGGCAGTGGTTCCCAAACTGGGAGGCGCGGCTACCAGGGGAGCCGCGGAGTCCCACGGAATTATCTCGGAAAACAGTGCAATGCCAATTGGCAGGCATCAACATCATGTCATGGGGAGCTTCGGCCAATGGTCACCAATGGTTAAGGGAACCGCAGGTCAACAAAGTTTGGGAAACACTGTTATATGGTGTTTTGTGCTTCAGTTTCAGACTCATCTATTAATCAGTGAGCACATTTTAATCTCTGCTTAAAGCTTTGGCTGGCTAAGCTAGCAATCAAATCAAAGTTTCTTGTAGTACCTTAAAGACTTATACATTTATTTCAACAGAAGCTTTCATGGGCTACAGTCCACTTCCTCGAATGCAGATGGTTAGTTGTTAAGGTGCAACAAGACCCTGCTGCACCATTAACACAGCTACACTTCTGGAAGCAATTGAAGTTTATGGCCGAAACTCTGGTTCATTTATTTACTTCTTTTATTACATTTGTTTCTGCCTTTCATCCATCATGGAACTCAGAAGGTTTCCAGGAAGTCATCCATCCAGAAATTGACCAATTGTAGACCTGCATAGCTTCAGCAATGGGCAACATTATGGGCCAGGGTAGCTTTCGATATGCTTGCACATGGCCTTTGTCCCATCCCTTATTTATTTCATTCCTTCCATGTTTATGCCGCTCTTCCTCCAAGGAGCTCACAGGGTGCTTTCCTCTATTTTATCTTCACAACAACCCTGTGAGATATATTGGGTTAAAGATGCGGCTAGCCAAGATGGCGGGAGATGCATGCATTCCAGCCTCCATTCAAGAACCACTGTGCCTGGTACACAGCATGGTAACACCCCACACACCCCTTCTTTTTCTGGCTTTTTCTTTCCTCTCCCCCTGAGCACTACCAAACTGCTGAAGCCAGCATAGGCTGGTCAGACAGCCTTCTTGGGCCACATCTCTCTCTCTCTCTCTCTCTCTCTCTCTCTCTCTCTCTCTCTCTCTCTATCTATCTATCTAAGCAGCCCTAACCTCTCTCTCTCCTGGGAAGAAAGGCTCTCTTGCCCAGCACCCTTCAAGGCGACTGCCTCCTGTGTATGTCAAGAGCTTGCTATTTAGCTGGCAAGGCATACGGCTGAGAAGCCTCAGGGACAGTGTTAAGCTGGGGAAAGGGATATAGGAGGCCTAGCATGTACAACTTCCGCTGTGATCCACCCCCTCCCGCCCTCGAATCGCCCCACTCCAAACCTCCCCCCAAACCGCCCCTACCCCGCTGTCACCTTACCTGGTCCAGCACAGCCTGGGTGAGCCACTGGCATGTGTGAGAGGCCTCCAACCTTTTGCACCAGCAGTCCCACAGTGCATGACAGCTGTGTGCCTTTTACCACACCGCACCAGAACCTATGGCAGCCGATTGCAAGATTGGCCGCCGTAAGCCCAAGATAGGATTGGGCTGTGAGTGTGTTAGCAGAGCGAGTCCCAAACCAAACCTGTTTTGCTTCTCGAGCATTTTTCAAGTAAACTTTGGTGCACCTTAACTTTTGCCTCAGTCATCTTTCCCCATCGAATTTCATGGACATGCCATTAACTTTGACACAGGATCCCTGCACACGATTGCTGGCATGCTCATGCTAAGTGTGTTTTAAAAAAGCACTTCTGCTAACAGGCATGTGGGGTTGTGGTTGGTATCATGAGGGTACCTATATATTTTGCCATGGTAAATACAGCCAAGGGCCAAACTGAACTTTCACCTCCTGTGACTACATTCGGCATAAAAAGGGGAGGATCCAATCCTGAATTTGCCACCATCTTGTCTACTTTGACCTTAAGAAATAGAGACGGATTCAAGGTCATCCAGAAAATGTCATGACTCAGTAGGGTTTTGAACTCTCGTCTCCTTGGTCCAAGTCCCGCATTTTGTCCACTTTATTTCAAGCAGTCAAGCTGTATGCATGGGCTCAACCCCAGAAAACACACAGAGTTCCTTATTTCAGAATACAAAGTATGTGATGCCTGACTGAGAACGTTTCTGTGACAGGCTGTCCTGGGTGAAGATAAATTGCAGGGCCAAAGATTGAAGATGCACTCACGGCCATAGATGCATAAAGCCGTCACATTTGCATATCCAGTTTATAATTTGATTAATCATTTCCGTGTCGGGAGCCTGCAAATGTCAGCTGAATCACCTGTCAAGCATGGAAACAAAAGTTTAAGACAGATAACTGTTTGTTCCAGCTCTGTTGTGGTTTTTCAGAGATATTGTTTACCCATTTAGGTTGTGGGTGGCCATTTCCCCAGCATCTGTGCAACATTTGCGGACTGGCAGAGGGCATTTTCTTGATAGGATGGTGTACTTTCAGCTGTAAATTGACATTGAAATAAATCCATTTTCTTTAACGGCATCTCCATCTGGGTAGGGGTGGAATGGCTTCCTATTGTTGAGTGCACAAACTCTTCGGAGAACCTCAAAGATGCAAAGCATATAAGAAGCTTTGCTGCATTTAAGGATGCAGTCCTTCAACTGCTGATAGGCTGGTCGCTAGCTTGGATGGCTTTTGAAAGGAGTGAGACAAATTCGTTGAGGTTAAGTCTATCAAAGTCTGCTAGTCATAGTCGCTAAATGGAATCTCCATAATCGGAGATAATGCGCCTCTGATTAAGATATGCTAAGGACAAACTCTTCGGGGGAGGGGCTGCCACCATGGGGAGGACCTGTAGTTCAATGGGAGAGCACCTTCTTTGCGTGCAGAAGGTCTTGGATTCAATCCCTGGCATTAGGGGCAGCCCATCCATTAAGGGTGGTGATGTGGGTTGCATCCCTGGCAAGTTGCAGGGGGCAAGAGGGTGGAGGATTGGGGATGCCCTTCACCCCAAGTGCCATTGCCACCACCTCTCTCCAGCCTGCCACGGATGCAACCCACACTGATCTGCTTTCCACTGGCTAAAAGCGAGTGGAAAGTGGATCACTCACCTCCTTACCTTGCTCCTTGTATAGTTTCTTCAAACACAGAAGTGCAGGACCCTGTTTGATTTACAGGACTGCAAGAATGAAGGAGCCCCTTCATTTGCATGGTCCCTTTAAATCAAACGTGGAAGCCCTGCACTTCCGCAACTGAAGAAACCGTGCGAGGAGCTCAGTAAGCAGCTGCGTTTTATTCTGATTGTGCAGATGCGGCAGCATTGGCCCTCCACTACCTGCCACTCAAAGCAAACTGTGCCATTCAGTTGATGGACGGGCTGGCCCTTATTGTGCCCTGTTTGTGCGATTGCCAGGAGCCACCCACTGGCTGGCCTCTGTCAAGGACCAAATGATGGATCTCAGTCTTACTGAGCAAGGCAGTTCTTAAAAACAACCTGGCTTGTTCTTTGTATTGAAATTAAACCTCTGCGACTCATGGGCATGTTAATCCATAAGGAAGACATTGAGAGATATTAACCAAAGTTATTGAAAAACCTATGGGAGCTATTCTCGTACCATGAGAGCCACAGTGCCAAATTCTTGTGGACAGCTCCAGGCCTCGGCAGCACAATCTCTTTGTATCTGCCAACAAACTCTGTGCTTATCTAGTCCCTGCTATCCAGGCCATCCAACTGACTAGGAATACAAATCACTCAAGTGGCAAAAGAACTTTTCTTTTCCTCTTTTGCTTCTGGCAAGAGATCTCTCGCTCGCTTTGTGGTTCATTCTCGGACTTTGATGTGACATTTGACAGAATCAGATGTTCTACCAAGCAAGCAAGCAAGCAAACCTTCAACAGAATAAAACACAACAGCTGTCTACAGAAGAAGCAAATACTTTTCAATAAAAGTCTACTTTGCCTGGTAACAGCAGCTTGCGTCATGACATAACAGGCAAATCCCAGCTGTTCCATCTTATCAGTCACCACCTGAGACCATGTCAGAATAATAATAATAATAATAATAATAATAAATACCAGTATTTATATACCGCCTTTCTTGGTCATTGGATTTCTGCTCCATAATACTCGGGACTGTGGCCCAGTTCATATATTACTGGCTGCTGAGTCTCTTTCTGTGGGGAAGGAGTGCACTTGTATCCCTCCCTTCCACTAGGTTTCCCTCCGAATGCTTTGCACTTTCATGGGATGACTTTCTTCACTTGCACGTGATGGCTCCTGTCATGCCGTTTTTCACTGCAAAATGGGGTGGATAGGATGGGAGGGAGGAGATTGTGAACCTGGGCATTGTGTGTACAGTCATATGTGCAATGCCCAAGCTGGGGAAAAAAGTACAGTGAGATGACCGAGGTTTAGCTCTCATCTACTGAACTGGGTAACTGTCCGTTCCGTAGAACAGGGTGGAACAGGAGGTCAATGTAAGGGGTAAGAAATCCTTCCAATCAATTTGACTTATGAGCCTGCAAAAGGAAATTCATGTCTAGGACTAAGGTGAGGGAGCAAAGAAGGTTGACTGGCATGATACGGAAAATAGTGAATGAGGAAAACAGGGAGTGTGCTATGGCCTTGTTGGTTGTTAAAGCAGGGGTTCCCAAGCTCCTTACCTTCGCAACTCACTGCATTGCAACTGCATCATCCGCAGTGGATCCGGAGCCCGCCAAGGCCAGGAGGCTGCAACCTAAAATGGCGGATGACCTGGAATTCACTTCCGGATGCGCACACGCGCCACCCACATCATTGACCACATTGTGCCACGTTTCCCAAACTGTGTGTTGTGCCGCACCACGGCAGCACAATACACAGTTTGGGGAATGCAGCACAATATAGTCAATGATTGGGGGCGCACGACCGCGACGTGACTTCCGGGTTGTCCGCCATTTTAGGTTGCAGCGTCCGTGAGCCTGCGACCTACCAGGAATTGGGCCGCGACCTGCTGTGCTAAAGCATAACGCTGCTGTGCCAAAGCATAACGCTGCTGTGCCTTGACCCAGTACTGCATATGCAGGTTGCCTCTTGAGATCCTATACATTTTGTAAATATTAGAAAGTGTTTTACAAGGACTCTAGACTTGAGCCAGGAGTCTGTAATTTTGGACTCAGTCATAAGAACATACAATGTGAAGCAATGGTGTGTGAGCCAGTGTCTCGCAGAGGCTAGAACGGCAAGATCTGGGACATGTAACATTGGCGAGCTACAATTTTAATTAACACTACAGCTAGGGAATAAAAATAAAACTTAAAGAAAATAAGAAGGCAGCTACATATAAAGATTAACACCCCCAGACAAACCTGAACTCATTTGGAAGGTTTCTCTGCCACTACTCTCTATCTCAGGTTTCCACGTTTGGCTTCCCTTTAATTTTTTGACCCTGATACTTTCCAGTTAATTAATTTGTTTTGAGTGATGTCGAAAGTAATTATTATAACAAGCTGAATTTTATCCCCAGAAAACAATGTTGACACAGTGGTCACTTGGAATGCAAAGACACTGCTATTTCAGGAAGCCAAGCAGTGAACTCGGTACGGCAAGCAACTTCCCTTGTTGTTGCCGTCGCACTTCCACTCGCTGCCTGGACAAGTATTCTTTTCCCCGGGGTTTCAGGAATTCCATTTGGATAAAACAGAGAATGTTCAAGCTCTGTTTCCATGCTGTGTGGGACAGACTTCAGACTATGTTAGTGTAGGAAAGAAAATACCCTTCAATATCGGATCCAGTCTGTCAGACGCAGCTCTCTTCACATTGCTCAGGCTCGGGAAAGGAAAGGAGGACATTCCGTGGCCACTGAGAAAAAATACAAGGTTCAAAAGACACAGACACAAGCCTGTCTCTGAATTTCCTCATCAATGGAGGGCTCAAACATATATCCAAGACATTTACCATGTGCGAACCAATGTGCTCTCTATAATATAGAATCTATATCAGGGGTTCCCAACCTTTGAAGGCCCGCGTACTCCTACCCAGGCCTCTGGTTGCCCCGTGTATCCCCAGACTTGCCGCCCCCCCATGTACCCTCCCAGGTACCCCCCACGTACCCCTCCTTAAAATTTATTTTTCTGGATTGCGGCACGGGCAGGCGGGTCTTCCCGCCCGTGCCGCAACCCGGAGGGAAAGGCTACAGCCCTGTAGCCTCCCTGGTAGCTCCTCCCTGTTCTTCTGGGCACCACAAAATCTCATGAGATCCAAGATGACGGCGCCCAAATCTCGTGAGGGCACATGAGGCAGTAGTTTTTTTGGGGGGGGTTGGCCTCCAGGGGCTTCCTCGGGGTAAAGGAACATTTTTTCCTTTGCCCCAGGGTAAGCCCATGCCAGGCTGCTAGGTCTACTCTGCTCCATAGCTGGAACAAGTCTGCGTGGACCTGGGTCGGGGGATCAAGGGCAGGAAGGGGGTTAGGATATGGTGGACGCCGCTGCCACCAAACCTGCCCCCTTCCCAATTCCGATTTGCCCTCCTCCCTGCCCCCGTCGCCACCCATTCCTCCCACCCCCCTCCTTCCTGCCCCCTGCACATACTTACCTGTGCTTGCAGGTGTCCAGCAGCCACTGGCACACAGAGCTGGCTGCTCATTGCTTCTGACAGTGGCCAGGCCGCACGCTTCAACATGTTGCCTTTTGCAACAGCCAGAAAGCACCTAACGCAGCTGGAACACTTGTTCCGGCAGCACTAGGCGCGGATAGGATTGGACCGTCAGTCACACTGCCTGATCTGGGAGCTAATCCCCTATATGTACTGTGAGCTGTTAGCAGGTGCTCACTGGCTACTCTTGGAATGCACTCTGCATATGCTCAGAGCCACTTTTAAAAAATAAAACCATATTTTTTTATTCTGACCAGCATAGGTGAAGGTATCCCCAGTTGTGTTTCAGATAAGAAAACCAGTTGTGTCCGACTCTAGGGTGTAGTGCTCATCTCCGTTTCTAAGGCCAAAGAGCCAGCACTGTCCGAAGATGCTTCCGTGGTCATGTGGCCGGCATGACTAACGGAATGCTGTTACCTTCTCGCCACAGTGGTGCCTATTTATATACTTGCAATTTCTTGCTTTTGAACTGCAAGGTTGGCAGGAGCTGGGACAGGATCTCACTCCGTCACTCGGGTCTACAAAAACAAATGAAAAGGTTTGAGCATTGGAAGATCTAAATAGAATGAATCAGCAGTTCTCAAACTGGTGGGTCATGACCAACCTGGAAAACCACTGGTTCTTGTTGGCCTCTTAAGGGACGGGAACAGTGGGACAGCGGCGGCCGCTGCCTGGGGAAAAAAGTGATCGTCCTTACCTTTCCAGGGGCCCTGATGGCTTTTGAAGGTTGCTGGGACGTCTGCAGACCCCTCTGCAGGCCTCCCTGAGCTTTAGATCTCCGCTCCGTGGCAATTTACAACCATTGCCGGTTTTCGGACAAAAACCAGAAGTGGTCATAAATTGCCGCAGAGTAGCAATCTAAAGCTCAGGGAGGCCTGCGGAGGGGACCACAGTCCTCCCCGCACCCTCCGGAAGCTGTCAGGACCTTTGGTAAGGTAAAGACAACCACTCCCCCCCACTTCGGCGGTGGTGTGATCCCCGGAATTGCTGCCACCGCTATTTCCACCCCTGCAAAGACTCAGAGTTCTCCCCGCCTTGAGAGTAAAAGAAACAGGGTAAGAGAAAATAAGGATAAGTTGCATATATACAGTCTGCTAATATGAGATTGGAATAGCCGCTCCACAGTTAAAATCATGTTTTGGCCTAGACTCTTGGCGAGCACTTACAAGAGCAAAGTGAAGAGGGGTTGCAGGTGCATTGCTGTCACAGCGGTGCGGGCTGTGTGTGAGCAAGTGTAATGGATGAAAGGAAGAAGTGTAAACAAGTCACATTTCTCTGGCAGTTGTTACAGGTCAGTGCCGCTCTGAACACTGCCTGACAGTTGTTGCAGGCCAGTGGAGCTGTTGACAAGAACCTCGAGATGTTAGCAGATTAAGAACCAGCTCTCTCGCTGGTTCCCGTTGCATCCAGCTGGCCTGCCTGCCACGTTACCTATGCTTGAGTATCCTTTTTGTGGTTGGGATCGATCCAACTAGGGCTGCCCTGATCATTAGTGATGGGGACAGATATTGATCTCTTCGCTGAACACTCTGCACGTTCTTTCGTTTTAGAGGGACTTCACATATTAACCCCACATGAAGGGGGAGAGGAAGTGCACATGAGTTCAGTCATGCTTTCTCTCAGTGTGAACGGTGTGATGTTTGAAAAAGAATGCATGTGGGGGAAATGCACCAACTCTTTCTGCATCTGGAGCTTGTAAAACTCTCCCATGCAAATTTCTTTTTGAACAGTACGTCAGCCGTGCCCAGATGGTGTTGCCGACTGTGATTTTACTGGTCTGATCAGTAAAACTGCATTTCAGTGACTAGTACTGGAGTCTGAAAAGATACCCTTCAGGGTCAGGCCAGCACAGATTTGTTTGCCATGATCCACCAAATTCTGATCCACCTCCCATGATCCACCAAATTCTGCCCTAGCTCCACCCCTGAGCTCTCCAGGTGGAGAATATGTTTTGAAATGGTAGCAACTCTCAGAAAACCCAACAACTCAATGCACATTCACCCTCCATTTTGTCCAGGTGTCTTGCTTTGGGAAGCACCCCACTCTGGGGACCCCAAATAATTCAACCCAACTTCTCCTTCTAGGAGCAAGTTTGTTCCCTTTAAATGCCCGCTTCGACTGAAAAACACCTCAATTAGTTAAAGCCGTGTGTAAAAACGAAAGCCGAACTCAGATGGACAATTAACCCAAATTTATTGCCTTACAGCAACCCTTATCTCCCTAACACCATAAATTATCCCACAGCAGAAACCCTTCTGCTTAACAGAAACAAGTCCCAAAAGTCTCCCTCCAAACCAGGCTCTTTCAGCTGGTGGTCCAGGCAGGCAGCAGGCTCCGGCTTCTTCCTTTCCCGTCGGCTCAGCGTTCTCTGGTCTCTGGTCCAAGGTCACCAGTCCTTTGGCTTCGCAGAGTGTGTCCAGCTGTCCTCCTGGTCGTAGCTCCTTTCTTTGGTCGGCTTGGCAGCAGCGTCCCGTCGTCCCTCAGAAATCGGGCAGCGTATCCCCGTGGCGAGCTAGCAAGGCTTTCAGCAAGCCAGGATCCAAGAGCAGCAAGCGAGTCCTCAGCAAGATGCTCAAGCAGCAAGCCCTCAGCAAGATGAGAGTCCTGCTGCAATCTTGCTGCTTTTATACTCTTAAGTTCCAATTAGTGCAAATTGGGTGCAGCTGCGAGCCACACCCATTGCACCCAAAGTCCCAGCTTCTTCCTACTTAGTAGCAACACCTGTGGGCCACGCCCAATTGCTTTCAGGTGTGCTTCCACCCACGCAGTCCTGGGTGTTGACCCTTTGCTGCCCAGTCCTGTCAAAGTCCTGTCAAAGTCCAAGTCTTCCTCTGTTAACTCCTTGCTGCCCGGATCTGTCAACAAGGGTCCACTGCTGACACCACATTTGGCTCCTGCCAGTCTGCTGGATCTTCTTCCACTACACCAGGTGAAATGTGAAATTTCCCTTAGGACTAGTTTGACTGACTATATGAATTCCTGGTACATGGGGACCATGTACCAGAACTTAGTAAGTTGTCACTAAAGCTGATCTACTCGTAACACTTCTTGGCAGGGATCTGAAGTATGCAACTAGTTTTGCACACCCAAAAGGCTTTCAACTTGTGTCCAAAACAGTAGGCTCCCCCACCCCATGACACAACACAAATCTCTTCTGAAGCTGAGGGGAATTTACAAAGCAGTTAGTGATATGATAAAGAGGTGTGCTGGTCAAAGAGCAAGTCAAAAATCCCATATGTCCAAGGCATTGGGTATGCTTAAGCTGGATTCACATATGACTGCGGATGTCCCTGTCCAGCATACGCGCTGATCAGGCGTGATCAGGCGCTTGGAGCAGGGGGAGCGTCGCTCTGCTTGTCTTCCCTCCTGCTGTCCCGCCTTCTTAAGAAAGCGCAGCTGTGATTGGTTACACACAACCGCGCTCTGATTGGCTGACGTCTTGTGAACTCTTGTTCTGCTTGCCTTTTCCTCTCGGAAGTTCTTGCCCTTACTTCAACCACAAATTTTATATCATTATCCCAGCATGAACTGGGAACATTTTGAGAGTTTTGCAATGACATTTTGCAATAACGAGGCTTGCTCTCTCCTCGGGGGTTTCCCTCTCGGAAGAGCAGTGGAATTGTAACCTCCGACGCGATTGGAGCTACTTGTGATTGGCATGCAACCACTCTCCCCCCCTCTCACGTGATTGGTGGCTGCAGTAGCGCTGTGAACCCGCCCACAAGCTCCACGAGAAAAGCTCCGCCAAAGATGAACCAAACCATCTCTAGCGATTCAAGCGTTGGAGCCCCGGAATGGTGTCCTATTACATGATGAATATGCAAATACAGCGCAGAGCGGGTCCGTGAAGCGCACAGCAGGGACAACGCAGTCAAGTGTGAATGGGGCTTTAAAGTACAGTAGTTCTTTGATTCCAGGAGTTGAGACTTAACACCAGCATTACAGCCAGAGTGTTGGAGACTCCATCACTCCCAGGATTGAGCTTTGGCCCCAGTTTAGTCCATTCTGTAGCACCCTTTCCAATGATGGCCATTGACAATTGTTGCTGCTGCATTCCAGGAGCTGGGACTCAAAATCTGCCTCCCTTCTGGGCAAAATCTCAAAGACACCTAACACTGAGCTCTGATTTGTTTTCTTTTTACAATGTCATTTTTTAAGTTCATTTTAATTCTTCAGACCATTTTTTCCTCTAAGATTGTGAGCTCCTTGGAGACAGGTCTACAAACCTGTAAAAAAATAAAAATTGTAAGCCACTCTGAGCCCATGGAGTAGAGCAGGATAATAATAATAATAATAATAATAATAATAATAATAATAATAATAATAATAATAATGTATTTTATTACTCGAATTAAAAATCCGCATGTTGCCGGGAAACTCCGTCGTTATAGATAAATTTATTACAAAAAATAAATTTCACAGATGGTAAAACATACTTTTGACGTTTCGCTCACATAACACTCAGCGAAACGCCAAACGTCAAACTATAACGACGGAGTTTCCCGGCAACATGCGGATTTTTAATTCGAGGATATGGTCGCGTCATGAAAACCTACAAAAATATCTATTTTATTACTGTTTTCAAATTATGTTGTATGCCTTCTGCTGGGGAGGGGAAAGGTGGAATATAAATATTTTACATCAATAAATAAAGTAGATCTTTGGATCCTGGCTCTTGTTCCACAGAGGGAGACATCTAGCCTGAAGCATGGACCATAAGATTGTCAGAATGCAGAAGATGCTGAGCACAGACTCCTGTAAACGTATCCCGAACTTCAAACTGTGAACCATGCCAAACAGAAGTTTGCTTGCTGTGTCTAACAAAGTATACTTGGGATATGAATCTTAAGCCTTAAACAGATTTATGCTCCTTGAGAGAAAATAAATGAGGCCGTACAGCTAAATAAATGAGCGCTTACAAATGGAATGTCATGGAAGGTGATCATATAATTGATGGTGAATTCAAAATGAGATAATTGATGTTGCGCTTTGTCAACACATTCTGTATTTTCATGCCATAGCTACGCTTAGAAATGTAGAAGTTGTTTGAAATGGGGGAGAGCAATAATACGCTGGATTGTGAAATGCTTTCTTTTACTGCTCTAGGTGGGGTTGAATGTGGCTATAAAGAAATCAAAAAGAATGACTGCAGCTGAGATCCCGGTAAGAATGAGCATCTCAAAGGATATTTTTCATCATGATTGCACTTAATCAGAATTGGGTCATTCTGAGCCCAGATGAATATCAAATGTTCTTGAATGAACATTATGATGAAAGCTACTTTTTAGTGCTGCATGAGGAAAACAACCACCATTAAGATAACAGCAAAAAGAGAGAGAAATGGGGACCAGAGAGAAGAAAATATATATCAAAGAAAAAGGGAATGGTGAAAATGTCAGGGAAGGTAATTATAGGAAACACAAAGTTCTGCTGAAATATAGTCAGGCATTCTTCCTTAGCCAAGAATCCATTGTCTCTACTTCCTGCTTTCCTTCTCATCTTCCTTTATTCTAGTCTTGGAAGCTTATAAAGAATAGTTCATTTTCAGGATAACAATGCACAAAGACATCACATCCTAAATGTTTCTGCCCTTTGAATGAAGATCTAGTCACTTTTTTTTTCCAATGATCTGTTTTTTATGTTGAATAAAGAATCTGATCAGCTTCACTTTTTGACTTTCACACACTTCTGACACAACAATTTTACACTATTTTACTAAACCATGTTGTTTAATAAACCCGAGGAGATGCTACAGTATATTTACATAGACACTGTAACTTTTTATGGGCTGATTCATTGAATATGATCCTGTCCAGTATGGTTCACGGATTTAGCTTTGGGGGAATCTATATGGATAACAAATTCCTATATAGCATTTCTACATCTAAGCATTCACCAGGTCCTTGAAAAACTGAGATGCATTGAAGGAGGCTGTTGGAAATCCAACTGTGTTGATTTCATTTTGCCTAGCAGCCACGAAAATTTGTTCTCCTACAGGCTAGTTATGCTTTCTGTATTCTGTTTCAGCTGAGCTATATACGTTTGCTTCCAATGTTCTCTGGGTATTTGAATGTGGTGCTAATGTTTTTGCTGTTTGCAAAGGAATTATGGCATTGTTTCTTTTCAACTTCTTACTGTGAAGTAGAAAAAAAAAGATTTCTAATTAGCCCCTAGGTTAATACCAAACAGTGATGCCAAGGCAATAAACAATAAATTGTAAATAAGCATTTTCAGCTCAGGTGTAGAAGCAGCTGAAGGAACGTGAGCTTTCTCTTTTCTGTTAAACAGAATCAAAATAATTGCCCACTTTTTTTTGCAACAAATTGCTTAAAATTGAAGAGGGAGGCAGACACATCACTAACACATCTACCCATGCCTTAAGCATCTACTCGGGTTCAGGAGGGAGCACCATGTCCCATTCAAAGAGGTTTTTTTTAATTAAGGTAAAGGTTTAATTAAAAACTCACCACAAGAAGATGGGTGAGCCATCATAGGGCCAATGTAGTATGTAGATCAAAGGTTGGACGAACTAGAACAAGCTAGATTCAAATCACGTTTGGGCTAGTGTGAAGGAGTCCGCTTATGCCTTGTACATGTTGTGTATTTCTATGTCTGATGCTTTATGCTTATTGTCTGTTAGAATCTTGGTTTGTAACTAGATATGTGCTGAAGGGGAAGTTAACAATGGTATCATGGTCCCTTTGAAATTGTAATGGGCTAGCTAGACCCTTGTGTCTGGTCGGTGCCTTGATCTCCTTAGAGGAAGGGTAGAACACAAACGTGATAAATCAGTTAAGCCTGGCCTGAATATGTTGGCCAGACAAAGAGAGGAGATCCACTGTACTTTTACAGAATGACTGGGTGTTAATTGTTTTTTGGCCCAATCCTATTCTTCAGTTACGATGCCGGAATACACGTTCCAGCAGCCTAATGCACTTTCCAGCCGAAGAGCACAGCCTGGCTGCCACCATAAGCAGTGAGCGGCCGGGTCCACTTGGCAACAGACCAGGGATGCCCACTGCTGCAGATAAGACTGTGTAGGGGGTGGGAGGGTGGGGGTGGACAGAACATGGAGGAAAACGAATCAGGACTGGGAAGGGTTCAACAGCAGTGGCATCTGCCAAATCCTGACCCCCTTCCCCAGGCCAAATGGACCCCCTTCATGGATCCACTCAGACTTGTGCCAGCTATATACTGTAGCGGGTGGTGCAGGCCTGAGTAGACCCACAGGGCGGGCATAGGCCTTCCCTGGAGCAAGGGAAATGTTTCCTTGCCCCAAGGAGGCCTCTGGAGGCCAAAGCTACCCCACGGGATACAGCGGGCACCCTGTTGGCACCGCTGCATCACCGGAAGGGGAGTGGGGAGTTAGGTAAGATTGGGCTGTTTGTCATCTAACCAGTTGGTGGAGCCACCAGTAAAGATGCTCTGCTTGACCCTTGCCAGTGTGTCCGCTGGAAATGTGAGGTGTTTGACGTTAGTTCAACTTTAGAGTGAAGCTACTTTAAAACGATAAAGCAAAATTGTAGGGAAAGATTCTTAAAAGGCAACTCACGATTAAGTTTAGACATAAGTATGTCAGTGAGTGGAAGAAATGCAGTGCTTTTTATTTATTTAAAGTAGGAGCTTTCCCCCCCCCCCCAAGATTGGCTTGTCTTGCTTATCTGAGCTGTGTTAACTTCAAAGGCTTCTCACAATGCAGAATGTCATGACTCAGTCTGAAGCTGAAAAGCTCAGAGCATCAAGGTTTCAGGCTGCCAAAAATCCGGAGCAGCCCAGAGGACGTTTAAAATTCATCCCTTGGGTTATATTTTCATGGGCAGGGAAGTCAGTTTTATTTTATTTTTTTACAAATTCCTTCAAAAGCATGTGTGCAGTGCACACTTCTGAAAATGGAAGAAACTTTTCGTCGTCGCACTTTTCTCAAGAAATTCTACAACACAATTTGGAAAGTGCTAACTTAGAGGCAAGAGAGGAATTATATCTCCCCCAACTTTGGGTGCTCATGATAGTTGAGTATTCAGAGTTGATTTTGCATAGTCATCCCCATGGAATAGAATACATATGCCAAATATGATACCTCTGCATCTTAGAAATAAGATGGGCTGTATATGAGACTTTTAACTCTTTGCCCCTGCCATGATCCCAATTTGAATCTCCCCAAAGACCCCTGCATTGACTGTTTTTGAAAGAAAAGTTAAGCCTATTATGAATCCAAATGACCGACATATTCAATTCATAAGTATTCCTAACATAGATACAAAAAGTATCAGAAGATACACCAGCAAACGGCCACTGGGTATGACAACATGCTGGGGCAAACGGGACAGTTGTTCTTCCTCTGTTAAATATAATTGGGGCACGGCAGACTTTAAAAGGCTGGCTTTGATCAGTTAGTAAGTAAAGGTATCCCCTGCTTGAAAGCCAGTCGTGTCCGACTCTAGGGTGCGGTGCTCATCTCCGTTTCTCAGGCCGAAGAGCCAGCGCTGTCCGAAGACGCTTCCGTGGTCATGTGGCCAGCATGACTAACGGAATGCTGTTACCTTCCTGCCACAGCAGTACATATTATATCTACTTTCAATTTCTTGCTTTTGAACTGCTAGGTTGGTAGGAGCTGGGACAGGAGACGGGAGCTCACTCCATCATGCGGCACTCGGGTCTCGAACTGCTGTCCTACCAACCTTCTGGTCTGCAGTTCAGTGTCTTAACCACTAAGCCACAGCAGCCCCATCTTGACCAGTTAGCAGTTCATAATTGATACTGTAAGAACAAGTGATATTTGGTTCTGTGTATTTTTCCTCCTGGCCCCTTTGTATTTAGTTTAAAGCCTTCCTGATGAGGCTTGCAAAATTCTTGCCAAATGCATTCCTCCCAGTCCTTGCGAGGTGCAGCCCATCTCTTGCCAGGAACCCTTTCATAGTGTCCAAGAACCCACAGTGTTCCCGACAACACCATCTTTGCAGCCAACTGTTCACTGCCAGCATCCTGCTTTCCTTTGCTGTGTTTTGACCTTCAACAGGAAGGATAGATGAAAACACCACTTGAGCCTCCAACTTTTTCACTTCGTTTCCCAGAGTCTCATAGTCTCCTGAAATCCTTCCAAGGCTGCTTCTGGCAGTATTGTTTGTTCCTACATGGAAAGGCAGAAATGAGTGGTGGTTACTGGATTTGATGAGTCTCAGCAACCTCTTCCCCAGACGACATATCCGGGCGGTCTTCATATGACTGTCTCTGTCCCTCTCAGTAGGGACACCTATCACCATTCCACATTGTCTTCTCCTTCGGCTGGAGTTTGGGTTCTTCCCCAAACTCATGGATAACTTGAATCCTTCTCCCTGATCTGTGGAGCTTAGAGTGGCAATTCTTATCCAGATGGGTCTGAATTGTCCCTCCACAGCGAGAGACTGGCATCAGTTGCTTAGCTCCAGTGGCCCAGAAGAAATATTTTTCCACTACTTTATTAGTCTTTTAAGATACCTTAGCAATGGTTCCCAAACTTGCTCTGGTCACGGCACTCTTATTTATTTTTTACCATAATTCTTACGTAATTCTTATGCAACGTAATTCTTTTTGCGGTGCCCCTACAGTTCTGTTGCTGTAGGGCCTGCATGCAACTGGAACTTCTGGAAAAATCCCTTGGTGCCCTTGTGAGTTCACCATGGTGCAAAGTTTGGGAACCGCTGCCTTATAGCAAAACTCTATGCATGTCTACTCAGAAATAAATCCTACATAAGAAGAGCCCTGCTGGATCAGGCCAAAGGCCCATTTAGTCCAGCTTCCTGTATCACACAGTGGCCCCACCAGATTCCTCAGGGAGCACAAGACAACAAGATACTTGTATCCTGTCGCCACTCCCTTGCACCTGGCACAAAGAAAACCTACTCCTACAACCAGGAGGTTGCTTATCCCCATCATGGCTTGTAAGCTGTGATGGACTTTTCCTCTATAAATCTGTCCAATCCCCTTTTAAAGGCATCCAGGCCAGGTGCCATCACCACCTCCTGTGGAAAGGAGTTCCACAAACCAATTACATGCTGGGTAAAGAAATATTTTCTTTTGTCTGTTTTAATACTCCCTCCACTCAATTTGAGTGGATGTCCCCTAGTTCTAGTGTTGTGTGAGAGGGAAAAGAACTTCTCTCTATCCACTCTCTCCATCCCATGCATAATTTTATACGTCTCAATCATGTCCCCCCTCAACTGCCTTTTTTCTAGACTGAAGAGCCCCAAATGCGGTAGCCTTTCCTCATAAGGGAGATGCCCCAGTCCACTAATCATTTTGGTCGCTCTCTTCTGCACCTTTTCCAGTTCCACTATATGCTTTTTGAGATGTGGTTACCAGAACTGGAGGCAATACTCCAGATGCGGCCTTACCATCAATTTGTACAATGGCATAATAATATTGGCCGTTTTATTCTCGATCCCTTTTTTAATGATCCCAAGCATGGAATTGGCCTTCTTCACAGCTGTCGCACACTGGGTCGACACTTTCATCGACCTGTCCACCAGTACTCCAAGATCTCTCTCCTGATCCGTCACAGACAGCTCAGAACCCATGAGCGTGTATGTGAAGTTTTGATTTCTTGCCCCAGTGTGCATCACTTTGCACTTACTTACATTGAAGCGCATCTGCCATTTTGCTGCCCAATCTCCCAGTTTGGAGAGATCCTTCTGGAGCTCTTCACAATCCCTGCTGGTCTTCACCACCTGGAAAAGTTTAGTGTTGTCCGCAAACTTGGCCACCTCGCTGCCTATCCCCAACTCCAGGTCATTTATGAACAAGTTAAAAAGCACCGGTCCCAAGACCAATCCTTGGGGCACACCGCTTTTCACCTCTCGCCATTGTGAAAATTGCCCATTGACACCCACTCTCTGTTTCCTAGTCTTCAACCAGTTCCTTATCCATAGGAGGACCTGCCCCCTTATTCCCTGACTATGGAGTTTTTTCAGGAGCCTTTGATGAGGGACCGTGTCAAACGCCTTCTGAAAATCCAGGTATATAATATCCACTCAATCCTGTTGAGTTCAGTGGGGCTTTCTCTCAGGTAAACGTGCACAAGAGCACAGTCTTAATGATGTTCATAGTCTGTGAGCAGATTTGTCTGTTAAGTTGAAATTTCAGTCTTTATTATTTTCCTCCCGTTACCAAAGTGGTTTAAAATGCTTGGGTTGGGAAATAGATCTATAACCCCTATGAGTAATGATCTGTTTTCTATTTCTAGAAAAACATGGATAGGTTATTCGATATATGTTCACTTCCTTTACTGAAGAACTTGTGCAACAAAATCAAATCGTATGTATCACTTTTTTAAACTGATCTTTAACTCCCCCTTTGGTTTTCATTGATAAATGTATCTTTAGACTACTGTAGAAGGTTACGCTGTGCAGAAGGTTTATTTTTCATGTTTGACATTTTTCAGACAAGCATAATGCCCAGCAAATGTGTTGGGTTGGATAAGAAAAAACACCCCAAAAATGCTGACAGCTTTGGTGAGGGTCTTCATTATTTCCAAAGCATTTCAATCTTTTCAAGGGAATTTCTATGAAAACAAAATATGCACATTTAAATGACAAATAAATCAAAACCAACAATTATGAAAGAAAATATCACATACCAGTATTTATAAACTCACACTATAATTGAATCTTAAAATATAAACGATGAGAAATTAAATGCTGAATACATTATCAACTCATGAAAAAATATTCCAGCTCTTGATGCATTTTCCGTGCATTACTTATAAGGGGCCCAGACGGGAACCAGACCTCTTATCTTTTGTGATGCATTCCTAGTGGCCCAATCCTATCTGGGCCGTATGCAGGCGGATCTTGTAATGGGTCATTGGCATGGCAGCCATCCTGCCATTCTGCAGGCTGCTGCCTCCAGTGCAAAGCCTTGGCAGCTGCACACGGGCAACAGCGTCCTGCAGAAACCTCCATTGTCACCAGTAAGTTGGCAGTGGGGGCAGATCAGGGCAGGGAGTGGGCTGGTTAAGAGGTGGGAGGGGGTTGGATCTCATTGGGGATCAGGCAGCCTACAGGGAGGTAAGTGAAAAACGTTTTTACTTTTTTTAACGTTTTTCAGCCTGTTTTGGAGCTGAGGCAGCTCCAGGGCGGGCGGGAGGGCCCAGCTCCAGGGCGAACGCAGCGGAGGGAATGCGTCCTGGAGGTAAGCGCGCCCCTTCACTGCCATGGCCGGTCCCCGCCCTGGGGCCCACCGCACCAACCCCCGCGACGCTTCTGCCCCTCTATACAGGTTAATTAGTCTCTTTTAAAGTGTACGGGAATGATTCAAGCAAAGGTTTACATGCTTTTAAACTCACTGATTTCAGTGGGAGAAACGTATGCACATGCTCCCCTTTGAAATGGGTGGAATGAACAGCCTGGTCCTAGCCATGGTTGCTGAGAAGTTTAAAACCTTTGGTTTTAGGATTATGGACTTCATGTTTGGTTTGGACCAGTTAAGTGTCTCCTATATCTTGCTGTAGAGATGGTGCTTGCTTGAAGCTCACTGGCCCATTTTTGAATGATGTCCATCGTTAGCTCCTAAAGGCTAGCCCAAGGCCTCCTGATGCCTGAGGAGCTATGCCAAATGCTACCCCCCCCCTCACCTGAGGGTGCACCAGCCTCTATCTCCAATGTTCTAGCACTCTCCTCCCCTCCACATTTCCTCTCCCTCTCTGCCCCACTCTTCCTTTTCCAATCTGGTGAGGGGAAGGAGGAGGAGCAGCACTGGAGGCAAGTAGGCAGACCGAGATGGGCTTCAGGTGGATTTATGAATGGGACAACCTTGCCTATACTTCCTGGCTGTATCCTTTTTGTTTAGAAAGTATGGAAAGTTTCTCCTCTTTGTTTTCTTGGCTGTTCAGTGACTGTGTTCTAGCATCCCAGCATCTATCTCCAACAATTGCTTGAAAGGAATGGCACTCCTCCAATAGCATGGTTTCCCCTACCGGCTTTCATCTGAGAACTGGGATATTAACTTCTCAGTTATTTACTGCCATTGGAAGACACCACCAGCCAACGCGAGCCCTTAGAACATGTACAAAACCACTGGTACCCTATTTTCTATCAGTGGTACGTTTTCGCACCACCGGTAACAAATAGAATAGAAAGTAATTTTGGTGGCACCCGGTTGTGGACCGCATGCCCCTAGTGATGCCCCTGGCTATATTAATCTTTGTGGTGACTTGGACACTATCACATTTTAATATGGGCCAATGCTTATGAGCATTAAGTTTTCTCCAAAGATTCTTGCCCCAGTCTAGCAACTGATTTGCCCATGAACTTCGGGCTTTGCACTGAACATGTTGTTGTTCAGTCGTTAAGTCGTGTCCGACCCTTCGTGATCCCATGAACCATATCCCGCCAGGCCTTCCTGTCCTCCACTATCTTCCTGAGTTCGCTCATTTTCATGTTTGTTACATCGGTGATGCTGTCTAACCATCTCTTCCTTGGCCTTCCCCTTCTCCTTTTGCCTTCAATCTTTCCCAGCATCAGAGTCTTCTCCAGAGAGTCCTCTCTTCGCATTAGGTGGCCAAAATATTTGAGTTTCAGCCTTAGTACCTGTCCTTCCAGGGAACAGTCAGGCTTGATTTCATTTAGAATTGACTGATTTGATCTCCTAGCAGTCCAAGGGACTCTCAGGAGTCTTCTCCAGCACCACAGTTCAAAAGCATCTATTCTTCGGCGCTCAGCCTTCCTTATGGTCCAACTCTCGCAACCATACATTGCTACTGGGAACACCATCGCCCTGACTATACGAACTTTTGTTGGCATGGTGATATCTCTGCTTTTTATTATGCTGTCTAAGTTTGCCATAGCTTTCCTTCCAAGGAGTAAGCGTCTTTTAATTTCATGGCTGCTGTTTCCGTCTGCAGTGATCTTGGAGCCCAGAAAAGTAAAATCTGTTACTGCTTCCATTTCTGCCCCTTCTATTTGCCAGGAATTGATGGGACCCGATGCCATGATCTTAGTTTTATTAATGTTGAGTTTCAAGCCAACTTTTGCACTCTCCTCTTTCACTCTCATTCGCACTGAACATAGAATGGCGTAACTCTGCTAGTTGCTGTTATTGAAAGGAAGACGAGAAGGTAGGTAGATCTGCCTTCCACGTGTCTCATTCAGCTTTAGATGTCACCGTGTTTAGGTTGTCAGCTGGTATATGCATACAGATACGGAGCAACTGAAACTAATGGTTATACAGATTCCCATCCAAATTGCTCTAAGTACAGTACATCGAAAGAAAGTCAGTTCTCACAATTAACAGGAGTGCCTTGATTGATGGTCAACTGGACCAAAGAATTAAACTCGGGTTTTAGCTCTTTACATCATGGTACAAATATGGTATCTGTGCTTAAATGTAGAACTGGATAAGTGATAAATTGAACAGAAAATTAACTCTATAGCACGTATTGTTGTTGTTGTTGTTGTTGTTGTTGTTGTTATTATTACAAAAACATTCCCTTTTGTGCTATTTCCCCCCCCCTCCAGTTTTATAAATCACCAGCTTCCTTTTAAAGACTTGGATGGAGATAAATTTAGTACTTTTCCGGTAAGTAAAACCCTGTGATTTTTCTGATAGCAACAAGATTTCGACAAGAGTCCCTTCTAGCATCTACAAACTCCTTCCCTTCATGAACAACCAGAATAGGACAGTGTGAGGAGGTGTTCTTTATTATTTTTGAAATGCAATTCCTTTTATGGAATGAGGAAAAACAATCATTCCTTTATATTCCTTCTAGAGATTAGGCCATGAAGTTGCACTGCCCCTAGAAGCAAATTGCTCTGCCAGAGAGTGTCATGTTTATTGAATTATTAATCAAAGGTGAAGCAAAGTTATCTGAAAAAATATTAAAATTGCCACTGTGTTATATTTCTGCATTAAAATGAGCAATGTGTCATTTTTCTAAAGACAGCTGGGAGGGAGATGGTTGATTTGCTAGCCTTCCCCCCCCCCTCCTTGAGCTAGAGTCTTATTTTCAATCTTGAAAGCTAGAAGAGGGGAAAAATAATAAATGTTCTTTCTTTTCTGTCCTTCTCTTACTGGTTAGACCTTGAGAGGATACAACTGGAGAGGCAAAGACTGTGACGACAGAGCAGCATCTGTGTATCCGGGTAGACGGTAATATGGGTGGCTCCATCTCATTTGTTAGAACAACCACTTACTTAAAAATAAATTGTTGTATATTCTGAGGGGATTAAGCTTGGAAAATGTTTAATATTACAGTACAGTTATCCCTGTCTGGTTATGTTTCAATCCAAAAGGGTGCTTGGGAGCCAGGGCCCATGAGAGGGGGAGTAAAGGGGGTAAACTGTACCCGGGTCAAAAAGGGGGCCCGGAAGCCAAAGGAGGGGCCCCAGAAATGTCCTGAGATCTCAGCTGGCCTCATGGAGAATGAAAGACAGAGGCTGGGCCAACCGGGAGGCCAGGTCTACCAGGCAGGTACACCTGGGTGCCACATCTGGAAGTTTGGTGGACCTGGACTTAAGATACTTTTCCGGCCGTTGCTGCCCCATCTGCCCCCTTCCCCTTTGAGAAGGGGCCCAAAAGAAACTTTGTAACCCCCCCTGATAAAATTCCTCTCAGAGGCCCTGTTTGGGGAGCACACAAGAGGATCTTTAATTTCTCCCTTTTGGATGAAAGTTCCCCATGGTATTGTGCCACCAACTGGCTTTCCACAAGATGTATATGGGTGGTAGGAAATATGCATTTTCCACAATATGTGTATGGGGATAGGGGTGTGTAGTCAGGAGCTTTGCATAGCAGAAGTTCACTCATGAGGCCAAAGGAGGCGGGTACGGCAGATGGCAGGTTGACGACACCTCTCCGTCTTCTCCCCACCACCAGATTCAAATTCTCCTCTCCTCCACACTGCTGCTTCTTCTCCCTTCCCCTCTTCAATGGAGCAGGAGAGGAAGTATGGAGGAGAGGAAAGTGCTGGACTAGAGTATCCCCGTTTTTCGGTCTAGACTGAGGAGCGATGGCTGCTGGCTGGCATGCCATCGGCTAAAGGGATGGGCATTTGGCATACTACCCCTCGGCATGGATATGTTGAATGGCTGTTTACCAGTTTCTCCTCTTGAGCATTGTTACATTTCCCCAACCAGTTGCTTTAAAAACAAAAGCACAAAACAAAACATGTCTAAACATTCTTGTGGGGTTTTTTTTAGCAGATTTGTACTAGGGATGGCTCTCAGTTGCTCTTACATTTTTCAACATACTCAAGAACTCTTATCATCTGAAAAATTCAGATCAAAATGCCATATCCTCCCAGCTCATTCTTGAGGGGATTGTACTCTGAGGGATCACACCAGATGCTTCACTCTGATTGTTTGTGTTCAGGATTTTGTCTCCTAGCACAACATCTGATATGTGACCTACCTTTGTCCTCATCCTTGACATTTCTATGGGCCAGTGTGTGGCTATGCCTATCAGCCAGGTCTGCTTTTATCATATTTTTTTTTCCTGCAACAATATTTGGTCTCCTTGAAGATCACCATCAGTCGGCGTCCGCCTTCAGTCACTGTTGTTGTTGTTCAGTCGTTAAGTCGTGTCCGACCCTTCGTGATCCCATGAACCATATCCCGCCAGGCCTTCCTGTCCTCCACTATCTTCCTGAGTTCGCTCATTTTCATGTTTGTTGCATCGGTGATGCTGTCTAACCATCTCATCCTTGGCCTTCCCCTTCTCCTTTTGCCTTCAATTTTTCCCAGCATCAGAGTCTTCTCCAGAGAGTCCTCTCTTCGCATTAGGTGGCCAAAATATTTGAGTTTGAGCCTTAGTACCTGTCCTTCCAGGGAACAGTCAGGGTTGATTTCATTTAGAATTGACTGATTTGATCTCCTAGCAGTCCAAGGGACTCTCAGGAGTCTTCTCCAGCACCACAGTTCAAAAGCATCTATTCTTCGGCGCTCAGCCTTCCTTATGGTCCAACTCTCGCAACCATACATTGCTACTGGGAACACCATCGCCCTGACTATACGAACTTTTGTTGGCATGGTGATATCTCTGCTTTTTATTATGCTGTCTAAGTTTGCCATAGCTTTCCTTCCAAGGAGTAAGCGTCTTTTAATTTCATGGCTGCTGTCTCCGTCTGCAGTGATCTTGGAACCCAGAAAAGTAAAATCTGTTACTGCTTCCATTTCTGCCCCTTCTATTTGCCAGGAATTGATGGGACCAGATGCCATGATCTTAGTTTTATTAATGTTGAGTTTCAAGCCAACTTTTGCACTCTCCTCTTTCACTCTCATCAAGAGGCTCTTTAGTTCTTCTTCACTTTCTGCCATTAGGGTGGTATCGTCTGCATATCTGAGGTTGTTGATATTTCTCCCGGCAATCTTGATTCCGGCTTGTGATTCATTCAGCCCTGCATTTCTCATAATGTACTCTGCATATAAGTTAAATAAGCAGGGTGACAATATACAGCCTTGCCGTACTCCCTTCCCAATTTTGAACCAATCAGTTGTTCCATGACCGGTTCGAACTGTTGCTTCTTGACCCGCATACAGGTTTCTCAGGAGACAGGTAAGGTGGTCTGGTACCCCCATCTCTTTAAGAATTTGCCACAGTTTGTTGTGATCCACACAATCAAAGGCTTTTGCGTAGTCAATGAAGCAGAAGTAGGTGTTTTTTTGGAACTCTCGTGCTTTCTCCATGATCCACCGCATGTTGGCAATTTGATCTCTAGTTCCTCTGCCTCTTCGAAACCCAGCTTGTACGTCCGGTAGTTCTCGGTCCACATACTGCTGAAGCCTAGCTTGTAGGATTTTGAGCATAACCTTGCTAGCATGTGAAATGAGTGCAATTGTACGGTAGTTTGAACACTCTTTGGCACTGCCCTTCTTTTGGAATTGGAACGTAAACTGACCTTTTCCAATCCTTTGGCCACTGCTGAGTTTTCCAAATTTGTTGGCATATTGAATGCAGCACTTTCACAGCATCATCATTTAGGATTTTAAGTAGCTCAGCTGGGATATTATCATCTCCACTAGCTTTGTTGTTAGTAATGCTACCTAAGGCCCACTTGACTTCACTCTCTAGGATGTCCGGCTCTGGGTCAGTGACCACACCAGCGTGGTCATCAGGAACATTCAGATCTTTCTTGTATAGTTCTTCTGTGTATTCTTGCCATCTCTTCTTAATCTCTTCTGCTTCTGTTAGGTCCTTGCCTTTTTTATCCTTTATCATGCCCATCTTTGCACAAAACGTTCCCTTGATATCTCCAATTTTCTTGAAGAGATCTCTAGTCCTCCCCATTCTGTTGTTTTCCTCGATTTCCTTGCATTGTTCATTTAAGAAGGCCTTCTTATCTCTCCTTGCTATTCTCTGGAACTCTGCATTCAGTTGTTTATATCTTTCCCTTTCACCCTTGCTTTTTGCATCCCTTCTTTCCACAGCTATTTGTAAAGCCTCATCTGACAGCCACTTTGCTTTCTTGCATTTCTTTTTCTTTGGGATGGTTTTAGTTGCTGCCTCCTGTACAATGTTACGAACTTCCGTCCATAGTTCTTCAGGCACTCTGTCTACCAGGTCTAATGCCCTAAATCTATTCTTCACCTCCACTGTATACTCATAAGGGATATGGTTTAGGTCATATCTGACTGGTCTAGTGGTGTTCCCTACATTCTTCAGTTTAAGTCTGAATTTTGCAATAAGAAGCTCATGATCTGAGCCACAGTCAGCTCCAGGTCTTGTTTTTACTGATTGTATAGAGCTTCTCCATCTTTGGTTGCAAAGCACATAATCTATCTGGTTTCGGTATTGACCATCTGGTGATGTCCATGTGTAGAGTCGCCTCTTGTGTTGTTGGAAAAGAGTGTTTGCTATGACCAGCGTGTTCTCTTGACAGAACTCCGTTAGCCTTTGCCCTGCTTCATTTTGCGCTCCAAGGCCAAACTTGCCTGTTGTTCCGTTTATTTCTTGATTTCCTACTTTAGCATTCCAGTCTCCTATAATGTAAAGGACATCTTTTTTGGGTGCTAGTTCTAGAAGGTGTTGTAGGTCTTCATAGAACCGGTCAACTTCATCTTCTTTGGCATCAGTGGTTGGGGCATACACTTGGATTACTGTAATGTTGAATGGTTTGCCTTGGATTCGAACTGAAATCATTCTGTCGTTTTTGAGGTTGCACCCCAGTACTGCCTTTCCCACTCTTTTATTGACTATGAGGGCTACTCCATTTCTTCTAAGGGATTCATGCCCACAGTAGTAGATATGATGGTCACCTGACTTAAATTCGCCCATGCCCGTCCATTTTAGTTCGCTGATTCCCAAGATGTCAATGTTCAATCTTATCATCTCATTTTTGACCACATCCAGCTTGCCTTGATTCATAGACCTCACATTCCATGTTCCTAAGCAGTATTGCTCCTTGCAGCATTGGATTTTCCTTTCAACCTCAGACACATCCACAGCTGGACGTCCTATTGGCTTTGGCCCAGCCGCTTCACTCTTTCTGGGTCTACTTGGAATAGTCCTCCGCTCTTCCTCAGTAGCATATTGGACACCTTCCGACCTGAGGGGCTCATCTTCCGGCGTCATATCTTTTAGCCTTTTGGTACTGTTCATGGGATTTTCTTGGCAAGGTTACTGGAGTGGGTTGCCATTTCCTTCTCCAGTGGATCACTTTTAGTCAGAACTCTCTGCTACGACCTGTCCGTCTTGGGTGTCCCTGCACGGCATAGCTCATGGCTTCATTAAGTTACGCAAGCCCCTTCGCCACGACAAGGCAATGATCCATGAAGGAGTACGTCAGTCACTGTACGTTTGGACTATTTTCTTTTTCTAGAGCTGGAGTTCTTGTCCTTATATTGCTATGTCTCTTGCCAATGATTCCCTTCCTGTTTTGTGACCCCCTATTCACAAATACAATTAAAACACACACATACCATACCATACCATACCATACCACAATGTGTTCATTCAAACAGGGCAAAAGTGTCTTTTGCTCCCAACCACTCCTAATATAGTCCTACTCCTAATTGCAGTGCTCAGTATCTGTTGTTGGGTTGAGCCGGGATGATGTCATTTGCCCATGTTGATCACAGAGATTGCTGCACACATGTGACACTGCTGTCTAATTGTCTTTCTGAATCACCATAACGAGCAAGAAAAATTCCGTCTCTTTGGGTGGAGAGAACTTGCAGGCCACTTGCTGCCCAGGGCTGGGCCTTGGCTGTAGCTCGTGGTAGGACAGGTCTTGTTCAGGAAGCCTTTTTGGCCATCCAGCCACATTGCTATCCAAATATCACACATCAGAAGCTCTGTGGCAATATGCTAGTTCCTTTATTTGCTTCCCTATGCAAACTGCTTTTTCATTTTTCAGTCTCTGCCCATGGGTGAATATGTGACTCTCAAAGAACCATTTTTAATGTGGTTTTTCATGTCACAGAGACGTTTTACAGTGCAATCCTATTCATGTTTAGTCAGAAGTAAGGCCTGTTCTGTTCAGTGGCACTTACTCTTGGGTAAGGGTGTATAGGATTGCAACCTTAGGCACTTTATAAGCGGCAATATAAATAATATGCTTTTCAAATCTCAGTAGGGCTAGACAACAGACATCTTGTATCAATGGAATCAAACCCATTTTCTTTGGACCCACATCTGAATAGCTAGTAACAGAACATTTTTATCCATGTTGCAAGCAACTTATTTTACAGTGACTTGGGAACCTGACCCATCCTGGGTGGTGGTAGTTAGAGTCATTCAAAAGCAGTATGCACTGATTAACAGCCCAATCCTATCCAGCACCGGTGCAGCATGGCCGCCATACACACACTGTATCCAGTGCTGGAGAGGAGCGGGCTGGAGGTCTCCTCGGAGTAAGGGGATGTAACCCCCCAGCTCAATTCTCCAGCTCAGTTCAGTTGCTGGCGCCGAACCAAGAAGCCCCATGTTGGACTTGCCCAGGAGGGGGGATAGGATACGGCGTGTACTGAGGCCACCAATCCCTCCCCCCTCCCAGGCCCAATCCTCCCACCCTTACCCTCCCCCTGCCCCGTTATGCTCCCCCTCACTCTCCTCCAGCCCCCGTGCCTCTCAGAGCAGCCTTACCTACTCCGAAGCAAGGGGCTTCTGAATGCAGCGCTGGTAGGATGGTGCAGGCCTTCCCGCCGGTGCCACCTACTCACAGGGTGCTGCAGATGTGCCTTATGGCATATTTGCAACACCCTAGGCTGGTGCTGAGGCTGCAGGACTGGTGGCAGTGAATATTAGGATTGCACCGGTAGTGTTGTTATGGGTTAGTTCACTAACACCTCTGCTTGAAAAGGGGATAGAATAAATCTCTTCACAGACCACAGTGCCAGCAAGCCTTTGTCTTTGTGGGATCAGGAAGTACAGGTGGGCCCCCATATCCACTGATTCGCTATCCACGGTTTCAGTTATCCACGGATTGTGGGGACCCCCCCAGGCTTTTACTTTTTTCCCAGTAAGCTTAGTTTCTTTCTTAAAGAAACAGGAGAAGCAGCCTCTGGCTGCTTATTACAGGCAAGTAGAACGAGAATAAGTACTAGAGAGGCTCTGCAAGGTTACCAGAAACCTCGCAGAGCCTCTCTAGGACTTAGTCTCGATCTACTTGCCTGCAATGGAGGCTGCTTCTCTGTTTGTTTTAAGGAAGAAACAAAGCTTGCTGAAAGAAAAATAAGAGCTGGGGGGGGCAAGCATGCCTGCCTGCAGGGGAGGCAGGGTGGGGGGCCCCTCAGGAAACCATGGAGGGTTTTTTTCGCTCTTATCCACGGTTTCAAGTATCCACGGAGGGGCCTGGAACATATCCCCAGCGGATAAGGGGGCCCACCTGTAGAGGGATTCTTGATTTTTGTACTCTGGGTAGAGCCAAAATGTATGTCAATAATCAGAGAGGAATCATCCAACCCCATGTGCACCCAGACGTTCTGCATGTGCTAACAATCCTATTCACAGCAGTGGAGGGGGCAGCATCACTCGTACACGTGTACACATCCAATTGCCTCTCTCTGATGCACCCAAAGGGATTGACTTCACATATATGCTAGCTATGCATCAGAGCCTCACTACTCCTAGCAAATTGCTGAATTGGAGTGACTATATACATGACCCTGTACCACCAGCCGGGCTTTCATTATCCTCGTGTAATTTGGTCGTATGTGAAAGCTAGTGGATCATTCACCCTTAGATCCTGCAGATGGCAGGAGTATTGTTAGGGGGCATAAAACAGACAGCCTGGATCCTACATATTGTCTGAAAATATGGAACAAAGTTATAATGCAATATACAGTTGGACCTCACTATCTGTGGGGGATCCGTTCCGGTCCCTGTCCCCCCACGGATAGTGAGGATCCACAGATACCGGGGTCCACGTTGCTAAAAAAGAAAAAGAAAGGTTAAAAACGTGGGGTGGTGGTTACCTTTTAGCAGGGCTTTTAGCAACCCTGCGGAGGCTTGGAAATGTTTGCTGCTAAAAGGTAAAAAAACTGCGGGGTTTTTTTTTAACCTTTTTTCTTTTTTTGTGTGATTTTAACGTGGACCCCATGGATCCAGGACCCGAATCCGTGGATAGAAAGGGTCCACTGTACTTAGGTTTCTCTTTTAAAACAAAATCTGCTTAATCAATTTCTACAAAGCTATTTTAATTTCTTTTCTAATTTCCTTTTTATGTTTAGCCCTGATAACTGGGATATACATGTGGATTCTAACTGTAATGGCATATGGGTGAGTGGCTGAATGGTACCCTGACCTTTCTCTCTCGCATCTTATCTTCTCTCTGTATTTTGGAATCTCTCTATGAGGTGCGCATTTCCCCCCTTCATGGCCTCTCAAAAAGATGGGCTTCCCCTGAGATTTTTTTTTTAAAAATGCATCCACCGTATAACCATGGACTGATCCTGTTACCACTACAATGTTTGCCTCTGAGTCACTCCAAGTACATTACTTCTTCTGACTCCTTTCCACAATGAAGCAGTCTTGTGTCAGCCTCATCTCCCAGCTCTTGAGGTTACAAGATACCAAACAGGATGTCTGACACCAGCTTTTGTAAAACAAAACACAACAAAGGTGAGGGTATTTACTTGATGATATGCCGAAAAACTTCACGACTGACTCCATGTGCTGGGGCTTTGGCTTGTGTTTCTCAAACAGCAGGTCTCCATGCCACACGGCAATCCACTTTTCTGAGTGAGAGGACTTTCAAAAGTGTTTGCTCTTTGGCGCTGGGGCTCAAAGGAAACAAAAAGTCCAATTTCCAATTCCAAAACCTTTATTGCCATCTTACATGTATACGCATACATTAACATAGACATAAACATAAACAAGCATACATACATGTCCCTTTAACAATAATCTTGGTCAATATTCTAAAACTTTATACTTTAAAATATTATAGCACCTCATAAATTAATAAAAATCTTTACTATAGAAAAGCGCTTTTCTCTCCTCTTAAGTAATAGGCCACCTTTTCTGTTAGCTCCACTTCAGTCCCCCCAAGGATAAACCGAACCTTATCAGGGTCAGCACAACCTGTTTTCTTATTCAAAAGGCCCTCAAGGTAAACCCTGCGCAAGTCTGAATAGAAGGGGCAGTACAAAATAATGTGTTGCACTGACTCCAACCCCCCCCCCAACAGAGCAGGTACAAGTCCTACTTTCTAGAGCAGCGGTGGGGAACCTCCGGCCCCAGGGCCGGATCAGGCCCCTGGAGGCCAGGAGAGGGCCTTTGCATGTCCTCCCCGGCCACCGCCTCGACCACTTCTCACCAGGCCGTTGGCCATTTCGCAGATGCGTACCACGCCGATGAGGGCAAGCTCTTGCCCTCATCGGCATGGTACGCCGGAGGTGACGCGTGGACCCCGGCGGCAGCTTTGGACGGTGAGCGCGGAGCTTCCGGAGGCCAATGGGGGGTGGGGGCAAAAATTAATTAAATAAATAAAAATGGTGCCCGGCCTTACAGCCGGCCCTCAAGCAAATTTCTAATATTTAAAACGGCCCTTGCCAGGGAAAAGGTTCCCTGCCCCTGTTCTAGAGGAATACCCCTAAATCTACCAGAAGTCACAGCTGAAGGGAAAACATTGTTTCTGGCCAGGGAAAACAAAAAGTCAGAAATAGCATGTTCAAGTTCCTGAGTGTATCTAAGGTAGCTCTTTGGATCCCCAAAGTTGTATGTTTTATGATACGATTGTTGCTTTATAACTGGGCGTTTAATTGGCTGCTCATAATTTTTTATTATGTAAACTGCCTTGAGTCCCTTGCTTAATCAGAAGGATAGGTGGGCATAACTAAATGTGGAAGGAACACAAAGTTATGTGAGATTTTACTTATCATGCATATAAAACCATTGTGTGAAATGGATGTTCCATGTGTAGCTCCAGCCATGTATAGGTTTGTTTTATGTGAACAACTCCTCTCTTGTAATGAGAGGGAAGTGTCACATAATTTGGCCTCCACACATCTGGGTCATCCACAGAGCATTCATCTCCCATAATACCTTAATCACATAATGCCTCCACTACAGAACCAGCCAGATGGATGAGTAAACTGACCACTGGTGTTTTTACCACTGCAGTTTAAGACTGCAATGCTTGTAATTCAAGTTCGTGTTGTGATGCTGGTACAACAGTTGTGGAAGTGTATGAATTAATTGGTGTTTATCTGTTTCCTGGCTTTACTTTTATTTACAGTCAGACCTTTTTATCCATGGTTTTTCCACCCATGGATTTGACTCAACACGGGTGGCAAAACTTTGGAAGAGTGAGTCCAATCGTGCCACATTACCTCTTTTTTCAGCATTGTCGGGGGCCTGCCAGCCGCTTCCCACCTCCTGCATGCGTCCAAACCACTGGAAAAAGAAAACTGCAACTGGGGAATCTGTCAGGGGCCTGCCAGCTGCCAGTGTGTTTAAGCTACTGAAAAAAAAGAAAAAAATGCAATTGGGAGTCTTGGACACCATCTACAGGTTGCTTCCAGTAGTGTTTCTTCTTTTTTCAGTCAGTTTAAACAAACTCAGGAGGAAGGAAGTGGCAAAGACGATGGAAAAAGGTAATGTGGCACCGCTCCCCACCCCGGTTTTCCTATAACACTGTTTTTATATCCGATGGGGTTCCACAGAACCCCCAGTGAATACGGAGGATCAACTGTATTTTGTTCAGATGCACAAACTAATTTTTTCTTCTCCCTCTGTCAGGGTGTTGATCCAAAAGATGGCATCCCGTATGAGCAGAAATTCTGTAACGGTAATTCTTTTATTTTTAAGAATGTAGCTGAAATTATTCTTCATAGGGAGTGCATTTCATACATGCTTTGTTTCAAGTAGTTTCAAGTAGTTCTGTTCATCTCTGAAAATTGTAGGGTTTTGATCCGTTTTATTAAAGAGCAAGGACACAAAGCCGCGTGTGCTTGAAAACAAAGATCGCTTGCGCTTGACAAGAGCACTTGCTATATTGTCCTCAGATAAGCCTATCACTTTTCAGGACTGAGCTCAGGGCAAAGTGGTTCTGTGGCATGGTGGCAGATGCTTGACTACGCATGGTGCTCCATGACTCGTGGTTTTGATGTCACGATCCCGTTGTCGTCATTCTTCACTGAGCAGCTTTGTATACCAAGAAAAAATGATTGGTTGTAAAAAACAAACAGTAAGGCTGTTTGTCTGTAAAAAACAAACAGCCAGGATGGTGTAGTGGTTTGGGAGTCGGACCTAGACCTGGAAGATCCAGGTTCAAATCCCCTGGAAGATCCAGGTTCAAATCGCTCAGCCATGAAGCTTCCTGGGTGACCTTGGGCTAGTCACTATCTCTCAGCCCCACCTACCTCACAGGGTTGTTGTGAGGACAAAAAGGAGGGGAGGAAATATGTACACCACTCTGAGCTCCTTGGAGGAAGGGTGGTATAAAAATGTGAAAAAAAATAACCTCATAAATGTACAAACTGGGCTTAAGCAATTAAAAAGAAGACACAACTTATCTATAGTATGGGAGGGAACTCACATCTAACTCAGCATTTGGAGCGAAAGCAAGTGTGTCTGATAATTGCAATGCTAAGGCGGAGGAAGTCAGGCTATTCACACTGGGGGGGGGGGGAATCATCCCAGCTCCTACTTTCAGGCATGTCACTCTCTCCTCGTCCAGATTTGCTTATCTTCTTCCTGCAGAATTTATGTATTTATTTAAAATGTGTATGTCCCGCCTCTCCCTTTCCCATTGGGAGGCACCCAGGACAGCTCACAGCAAAATGATTAAAAAACAATAATACAATAGTAATGAAACAATGAATACCAACGCATAACAGATTACCTTGCAGCAGCAAAAACAATCCTCAAATCCTCAAGGCAGCAGAGATCACCAACAGTAAACTTGAACAAAAGCAAAATACCTCTATCCCCCACTCCTAAGCTAAAGGAAATAAATGGGGTTTCAGTCCCCCCTCAGGCAATAGAGAGCCAGCCTGATTGCTAATGGCAGAAAGTTCCTTATAGAGGGTGCGCCCACGGAAAAGGCCCTCTCCCAGGTTGTAGGTCTCAGGGGCCAGACTGTTTCCTAAGGGGGGAGGTAGTCTGTCAGGTACCTTGGTACAGTTGGAGAAAGGGGTCTGTGGGTGTAAATTAAACAGAGTCATAGAGCAGAAGATCCTTTTTCTGTTTGCTCCCCACCAACCCCTGTTAGCTTGCTACTCATAATAAAACAGGGGCACAGACAGCAAGATTGCCGTATCTCTCTGACCGCTGCTTTTAGGGGTTTACTGTTGGGTTTTTCAGGGAAATCACCATCATTTAGGGACTCCCTGTTCAGCTTGGAGAGATGCTTTTCCAAGGTGGTCTTTCTCCCAGTCCAGCTCCTTAGCTTGGGGTGTAACTTTTGGCAGCTGGTCACTATCAACCCCCCCCCCCTCAGTTTGCTCAGTAAAGTGAGGGAAGTGGAGATCAGGGGCGGCATTCTAGATGCTAACCACTAGGCACTACTCTCCACCAGCCCGCTAGGCTTTCTTTACACTTGTATTCATTAAGTTCTTAGCAAGCACAAAGCAAGATAGTAGTGGACAAGAAGTGACAGTATTTTGAAAGGATTTTAAGATCCAGGCTCTTTTCTAATTCGGTCTTTTTTTGTGATATAGCATTGCAAAACCATTGTTAAGCAGTGATTCAAAACTGCTCTGCAAAGCTCTTTGGGTTGTATTCAAAGGAAATGAATCCTGCCTAAGCACCATTGAAATCAATGAGACAAGTTAGTTGCAACCAACTTAAGTCTCATTCATTTCAATGGTACTTAGGCAGGATTCATTTTATTTGGATACAATCCTTTGTTATCTCTGAGTTATAAATTATTGGGTATTATCAAATAACATTAATTTGGAAAAACTGGATGGTGACCAGCCAGCGTATATAAGAAGCTTGTAATTTTGCCCTAATCGACCAAATTGAGAGCAATGCTTTCAGTATTGTGATTTCATTACACGTTTTAAATATAATTGAATGCACCACAGATAATAAAAAATTATGTTGCTCCTAGTTGGGTCCGCATTAAAACACCAATCTCAGCCTTAAAAGAAACCTAATAAAAATTGGTCTTATTTAGCGCGTAGTCTTTCTAAAACTGATATATGCGTCCGTTTATAGTCAAAGTTATTTATAGTGCCGATGGAGTTGAAAATCTTGTTCCAGGTTTGGAAATGAGCACAAACGGTCAATTCATTATTTTGATTGCCTTGGTGCCAAAAGCATTGCATGGATTTTCTTGAGGTGGTTGTGCGTTTGCCAGCACGCAACTTTGCAGCGTGAGTAAAGTTTGTGAGCATTTTAAAGGAATTCATGAGATGCTTTCCATAGGTACGGAGTCGGAGGGAGTCATTTTGCTGGGAGATTCAGCTGGGGCTCATTTTCATATCCCTCCTGAATGGATGACAGCATCGCAAATGTCAGTGGTACGTCATGGCTCTTTATTGTTGTACTGATGCCAGTAGGGTGTCCAATAATTTTGCATCCTTTATCTCTGTTCTAAATGAGAACAGATACAGAAATGTTATCATTTTCCTGGGAATCATTTGTTGAGGAAGCCGCCGCCATTATAATGATGTATTATGGGAGGTGTAAAAATGTTATATGAACAAACTCAAGAGACCAGAAACTCTTCTTTTAGAAAAAGGAAAGTGATGGTGCAACTTCTGGTACTGTAGATGTGGATTTCTGCTCCCATGTGTCCTCATTGTCTACTGTTCTGAACTGCAGTGGAGTTATTTTTTACTATGGAAATGCTCATCGTTAGGATGGAGAAGGAAGAGAAGGACCTGTGTATATTGCAGGCATCTTCTGGCAGTCATTTTTTTGAGCGTTTTTACTACACTGCATGTAGAAAACTAAGAGGGGTTCCAGTCTAGCCTTGGTGTGTGGGCAATTTGCTTGGCAATTACAAATTCTGAATTCCTTTCACCTCTGGCTTGTAGTAGTAGTAGTAGTAGTAGTAGTAGTAGTAGTAGTAGTAGTAGTAGTAGTAGTAGTAGTAGTATCTGTATTTATATACTGCCTTTCTATGTCAGATTTCTCCTTGGACTTTATTCAAGGTGGTTTACATAGGCAGGCTTTTCTAAACCCCCGTAGGGATTTTTATAATAAATGTTCTAATTGCATAGAACCCCATGGTGTAGTATGGTTCTCCTGAGACCTAAGGCCAGTGCTGGGGATTGTCTTATCCTCAGTCTAGCCCAGAGGTTTGTTTTTGTTTGTTTGATTGCACATGAGTACCAACCCCTTTTCCCACCAAGGTAAGAGACTGGCAGGTGACATTTTCTAAAAGAGTAGAACAGAGCCCAGCCTACCTTACGGGGAGTGTTTGAGTACTTATGGATCCATAAGTACCGTCCTCTAGCATCACTCCTCATTCTGAGAATAAATGGTTGAGACTCTTCATTTGCAGATATCACATTATTCATGGAGGCATGAAAAGTGTCTTCATTTTCCTTTGGAAATTGAGTACATGTGCAGCATATTGAAACCCTGAGGGAGAAGAAATTGCAACTTTGGAAGCAAATATTTAGCGCCAATAATTACACCATTTTGGGGCAGCATGCAAATGACAATCAGCATTGTTTGCGATTTTAATTGTCTCTTTGGAGAGCCAAACAGTTTTAAATATTCAAGATTAGCAGTTGTTTTTCTTTGTCAATGCTCGATGAAAAATGATTATAAGGATGACACTGATGGCAGAGCAGGTGATGAACGCAATAAATCAGAGATGGTGATAATTGAGAATATCATGCCTAATAAATATGGTAACAATACTCACAATGACACTGGTGACAATGGAGCATGAAAGTGATGTGTTTGAGCTAGAGATTTAGATTGTGTCAGCATTTTGTTCAAAAAGTTTTAGATGGTTACATTGGTTACAAACTCCTCCATAAAGGTGTTTCTCTATATGCAAATGTCTTGTGTGGCATTTGCAACTCTGAATATAAGCAGTGCTTACTTTTAAAACGATAGATTCCAGGGCATAGGTTGGCTTGTGTGCTCTCATCTCAGACCCAGAGGCTCCACCGCCGTTAATAGTTAATCATAAAACAGTCCTGGTTCAGGCAGGGGTGTCGCATGGGTTGGTGACACCCGGGGCTAGATCTCATGGTGTCACTCCATGGACCTCCTCCTATACCATGTCACATGATGTGGAGGGCCTCCTGGGAAATGCGATCCCTGCACGAGTCGTAGAAGGGAGCGGGAAAAACCTATTTTCTACCAGTGGTGCGTTTTCACACCACATAACAAATAGAATAGGAAGTCATGTTGGTGTCTCCCCTCCCTGGGGTGACACCCAGGGCGCCCCCCCCCCCACAAAATGAATGACAGCCCTTGGTTCAGGGCTTGTCTGAGCTCAGCCCTGGAATCAAGTCACATAATAATACCAAAAATAGTACTACTTAATTCTGTATCCATATCCCACCTTTCTTCCACAATGGAGCTCTCTTTAGGTGCCTAGGTGGACCCACACCCAGGCACTGATCAGTTTCAGACCTAGACAGGGAACATAAGGAACTCATCTTCTCCAAAATCTCAGGCCATTGAACCATCTCTAGATCAGTAGTGTCGACACTGACTGGCAATGGCTCTCCAAGATCTCAGGCAGATCTTCTGCAGGGGATTGAACCTGAGACATTCTGCATGCAAAGCAGGTGCTCTACCACTAAGCCACCAAGCCCCAAGCTTTGCTTCAGCAAGGCTGTTGCATGCAGACAAATGTTGCATCGGGTGCCCTCAGACCGTACCTTGGGGCTATTTCTGAGCAAGGCTAACCAGAGCCTCCTTCACAGTATCTCACATTGTTAAGCAATGGCAGAAGCCCCGACTTTGCAGCAGGGCCTTCATCATCCAGCACCAAGCTGTTGCAATATCGCCTCTTCCAGTCCCCACAGCAGTCATTCTCCTGGTGAATAGAGCCATGTGATTCTGCTAAGCACCATAGGATCAAGGATAGCTTCAAGCCAAGAAAGCAGCCATGTCCTGCTCAATGCCTAGTTACTCTTCAGGAAGAAAAACTCAAGGGAAACGTTTTGTGACTTGTGTTTTTCACATATATGTACATCCCCCAGGAAAATAAATGCCTGATCTGTAATTACTGATTATTCACAGTATTCAATTTGATTAAGGTTATTAGCCATATTTAAACTGCTTGAACTTCCCCTCATTCTTTTTATGCCAGCTGATAATAGCAATCAAAGTAATTACTAATGCTTCATGTGTGAAAGCAAAACCACCCTGATTTGTTCTCCTTCTTTTTAGAAAACATTTTCCAACCTTCCCAAGGCATTTGCCAATGAGCTCGACTGGCCTCAGTTTTCATCAACAACTGGATTTCTCAGTTCCACAATTGGGTAAGTAAGCTAATACAGATGAATATTCCAGGAACAAAAATGAATGAATAAATATGGAGAGGAGTTCTTTGTACAAATGAAAGTACTGAAATGTTGCTAAGACTGCCTCCAGTGTTCCTAATCATCATCTCCTAAGTTGTCTTTGGCTACTCGCTTGGGCAAGTGTGAAGAGATTTAATAAGACAGAATCTTGAGTCACACTCAAATTTCTGTTGAGTAGGTGAAATCTGCATTTCAGAGCCCCATGTATACTTCCTTGGATAGTATTGATACTCGTCTATTAGTCAATCATACATAAGTTGAGAGCACGTTTTGAGCCCAAAATCATGGAATTTGCTATGATCCGTGGATGTCAAGTGTAAAACTCCCTGTGACCCACCTTCAGTCGCCCCTGTCTCTTGTCCCAGGGGAAGGCTCTTTGCAGCTGGGCTGCTCGGCGTTATTCCAGTGATGTGAGAGGCACCGTCTCCCATCGTGTACCACCTCTATCGCAAGTTAGGGGAGTGGCAACACGTGGGTGAGCCTTCTCTGCTGTGGCGCCACAACTGTGGAACTCCCTGCCAGGGGATCTGAGAACCACCCCCTCCCTCATGACTTTTCGGCAAGGGCTCAAAACGTTTTTGTTTCGTCTAGCGTTTGGGTGATGGGTTGTAGTCTGCGTCCTGTGTCTCAAGATGCCATGCTGCTTTTGTGCTCCATATTGTCGTCCCCCCCCCCGTGGATTTTATTGTTTTTAAATTAAGTATGTATTGTTTTAAACTTATTTTCTGTATTTTAAACTATGTTTTTTAATTTTTGTTGTAAGCCGCCTTGGGCATTTGCCTGGGCATAGGATAAGGCGGGATATAAATTTTTTAAATAATTAATAATAATCTTGTTCAGCGCCTGGGGCCACCGCCAACCAGCATGTCTGGCCTCTCCAACGGCCACAGTGGCTGGGTAGCGCCCCAGCATGCCTTGCTTCCTCACGTCCTCGCTCACATTCTGGCGAGGAAGCGGCCAACTCCAGCCTCCCTTGGGGCCTGGAGACCCACAGGCGCTCTCACCAGAGGCTCCATGACCTCTGGAGCAGGTAAGAGGTCTCCCTGACATCCATTGACCCATGGATAAGTCGACCCAGGTTTTCAGGGTAAATTTTAAGACCTACATTTCTAGACTTATACTGTACACGAGTACAGTCAATTCTCGCCATATGCGAATTCGCATATCTGCGAGCAACAGACGTAAGACCGCCTCACCCCCAGCACAGTTGCTATCACGATCATCAATTGGTTTTCAGCTGAATCTGTTTTTAAACTATACATAGCATGTCGGGGCAGTGTGCAATCATGATAGCAACCATGCCTCCCCATGGTGTTGTGACATTTTGCAGCCCCTCCACACTGATTTAAAAAAGAAAATACAAGGGTCAAATGCATGCATTTCCCATAACATGCAGTTTGGCCCAAGATTATTCCTTGAATTCTCAATTCCTGGGCAATTTATCTATTCCCATACCCATATCTGTGTGGGACATATACACTGAGTCCTATACACTGTATTTTTTGTTTGTTTGTTTGTTTGTTTGAAGGATGATTTGACTGGGAACTATTTGCCTCTTATAAAAATCTATTTTTCCCCTTGGAATTGTAGTTGCCCCGTATATTTCTCTATGCTTATTAATAAGAACCAGACTGCCAGGTATATAAAGCTATTTATAGGACGATCTCAAACTCTTGAGTGATTCAAAAGCTATACCATATAGATTTACAATTTTTGTCTCATCTTGACATTAATGCACAATTGCAGACACATTTCTTAGTCGGAGACCTCCTGGTTACTTGGAGAAGCATTTTTTGTGCAGTCTGTCAATTGAATAAAGGAAGTGCTGTTGAGCTTTCCACTGTCTTGAAAAATGCGTCCAGCAAATTATTTCTTTTCTGTCTCTCTTTGATCCCTTTTTAAGGAAGATTTTAAAGCTTTCTTATCCCCAAAGGTTCAAGTTGGGAAACAATATTCAAAATGGTAATACGGCACTTAAAACATCAGTGAGTTTAGCAGATTTAAAATCTGAGTATCTTTAATATACTGTAAAATAAAATAAACATACCTTTAAAATAATCTCTTGCTCATCTATGGCTGCTAAATGTTTATCTGCCATTTCTGGAAGATAACTGGCCTTGTCTTCCATCAGTAGCTATCTCGTCCCTCTAGGTTAGAGTGTATGTCAACCATGATTGTCTAATTATCTCATCTCATAATTGTCCCCAAGGGAGGTATGAACAAATGAGTTTAGGTTTGCTTCTGTGGCCATCACCAGTCAGTAAGGATAAGCAATATATTACCCACATGTCAGTAATGTACCCTACTTGCTCACAGTCCCTGCTTATAGTGCAGAGACCTTATCAGAGACCAGGAAGTCACTGATAAGCTGTCATGACCCTCGGTGGCAGAGAGGAGTCACTGTTGCGTGCTGCGGTGAGAGAACAGACTGGAATGCTGACAGAGCAATGACAACTGGAAAAATGTTTCCCTGTTCAGCATGATCTGTGGCGTCCTGCGGAGAGCTCGAGGCTTGTGTTTAGCAGCTAGTGAAGATGACTACACCGTGGAGGAAACCAGCTGGAATTGTAGGGTTCTATACAGAACAATATTGTAAAGATCCTTATCGGATCTAGATAAGCCTGCCCATGTAAACCGCCTTGAATAACATCTGAAGAGCAATCTGAGGATAAGAAAGGCGGTATATAAATACAGAAAATAGAAAAAATAGAAATAGAAATATGGGTGATATGTCGAGCAGCACTAGAGTGATGCAGGAGGCTGGTGTTGGAGGGACACAAGCATCACAAATAAATATTACCATCACAGTTTAAAAAAAAAATCACAAAGCAAACTTTTGCATGGGAAGGCCCTCTTTCAAAATAGGGATTGAGTTGGATGACGATCAGCCCAATTCTATCCTTCCCCCCCACACACACATACACACCGATGCAGCTACACAAAAAAGGCTTGTTCTGCATCCTGCGGGGGGGGGGGGGGGAGACGAGACACATGAATTGGGGGACTTGGGAGAGATAAGGGGAAATATTTCCTCTTACCTCCCCATAAGCTTCCTGCTCACCAATGGGTCTCCTCGGACCTGCACCTGGCACATGTCCGAGGAGAGAAAGGGGGCATATTGGGAGGCAAGGGATCGCATCTGGTGCAAGTCGCCCATGCCAGGTGCCACCACCTCCCGACACGCCAGCCCTCCGCCCTGTTCTGCCCCCACCCCGTTCTGCCCCTGCCGTCAACTCTCTATTGTCGGCAGGCGCTTCTCCATCCTCCTGCACGCGGTGGGCCTCACCGCCAGCACTTCAGCGGTGCTCAGCTTTGCACTTTGGGAGTGACTTTTACAACTGCCACAAGGGCAGGCTCTGTAGCCAGAACACTAGCTCTGGCAGCGGTGAAGCCCAAAAGGATTGGGCTGTATGATTGCTTGCTTTCTTTTATTTAGGCCATTTTTATCCCACCTTTCCCCCCACAATGGGGAGCCCAAGGCCAAAAAGATGACTATAAAAATAAAGAATTTTTATTATTCTTACACTGTTATTTCTTTGTGTCCTTCAGATTCACTAACTAATTCACTGTTAATATTGTTTCAGTGGATGGACAGACTCGGTCTACCTCCATTTATTGAGAAGAAATCTCTGCAACCATAGAGATTACCAGAACATTTCCAAAAACGGTACTTTAATCTTATTCGTCATGCGCACTGGTGCTTGTCTTATGTGGGGATGGCTACTTTTTCTTGCTAGTGGTAGTACCTAGCAAACAAGCATATTGGGTTGTATCTCAAGAAAGTTAGTCATGACAAAACACCATTTAAATCAAGTTAGTCATGACTGACTTTAATCCCATTGGTGCTTAGTTCAGTCAATGGTGCTTAGTCAGGATATACTTTCTTTGCATATACACCACATTAAACCATTCACCATAAATACAACCTGTGACATCATATGCCTGCAAAAACCTTCTGAATGAAGGTTGAGCAGTAGCAGTTTCTGTCTATGGCAAACGAATCCATCAACTACCAAAAAAGGAAAATGATCCCTAACCAACAGTCAACATACAATATATAAGCGTCAAGGTGAAAAATCATACCAAGGTTCATTAAATCAATTCTCATATAACAACAAAGGATCAATTTACACATATATCATAAAGCACACATTGCTAGCAAAACACATTTGTGAGATGTGTTTCATCTACTAAAGTCCTCTTCAGCAGCGTAAAGACAGTGAATATTTGTAGTCTTCCAAATAGAGATATGCCAGGCCAGCCTTTTTCTGCAATTAAGGCTGCAATTTTATACACACTTTCCTGGGAGTAAGCCCCATCGAACACAGTGGGACTTACTTCTGAGTAGACACGCCTAGGCTTTTGCTGTAATTCATGTCTTTTTGTAGCCTTTTCAAAACAAGATATACCGTATTTATCGGCGTATAAGACGCACCTTCCTTTTGGCCCTGGGTTTCAAGAAAAAAAGATTTAAAGCATTTTTGGGCCACTTGGCCACTTACTGCTTGGCTGCTTAATTAGCTAATTTACATAAACTGCACAAAAATACCAGGATCTTTTTTAAAACACACAGCAATAAGACACATGAACAAAATGCACCAGAACATAAATGTACAAGTACAAAAAAAAACCCAGACTCAACTCTTTTCCCCCCAACCCACCCATGCAGTTTCCAAAGTAAAAAACATTTACTCCAAGTACAAAAAAACCCCAGACTAAACTCTTTCACCCCACCCCACCCCACCCATGCACAGTTTCCAAAGTAAAAAACATAAAAGTACAAAAAAAAAAAAACCAGACTCAACCCTTACCCCACCCCACCTATGCAAAGTTTCCAAAGCCTCCCAACTAGGCCCAGTTCAGAAGCTTATCCTTCCGAGGAGAGCTGGGAAGACCACGCCCTCTGCAGCTCAGCTGAACACTTTTCCCCCACCTCAACTCTTTTCCCCCACCCCACCTAACCTAACCTAACCTAAGCACAGTTTCCAAAGCCTCCCCAACTAGGCCCAGTTCAGAAGCTTACCAAAGCTGATTCAGCATCGGAGGAAAGGCCTTCTGCAGCTCAGCTGAACTGAACTGAGCACAGCGCCCTCTGCTGGCTGCTGAGAAGCTCAACTCAAGCTCTTGCATAAATTAAACCAGACAAACAGCTGTAGATCAGATAGATTAGCCAGGGAAGAAAGCACAAGGGAGCTCTCCTGCTCCTGAAAAACCCCGGTAAGCCCAAAAATGCTTTAAAACGGGCGGGGGAGGGAGGGATTTTTTTAGTATTGGTGTATAAGACGCATCCTACTATTTTGGGTCACAAATTTAGACAAAGTGTGTCTTATACGCCAATAAATACGGTAATGCATCAAGCAACAGGTCTTCTATTACTGAAACCTGCATCTGGAATACGAAGAGGTTTCACTGTTAAAAGAAACATTTATTATTATCATTGTTCTAAAGATACACATATGTAAGATAATATGTTCTTAAATATATACTTAGCCAGTGGGTGGCACAGTGGGTTAAACCGCTGAACCATGAGCTGTCGATCGAAAGGTTGGCAGTTCGAATCCGCGACAGGGTGAGCGCTCGTTGCTTGGCCAGCTCCTGCTAACCTAGCAGTTCCAAAGCATGTTAATGCGAGTAGATAAATAGGTACCGCTTGCGGGAAGGTAAACAGCGCTCCGTGTTCCAGCTGCATGCTACGCGCTGCGACAAGGAGAGTCATGCCGGCCACATGACCACGGAGGCGTCTTCGGACAATGCTGGCTCTTCGGCTTTGAAATGGGGATGAGCACCACACCCTAGAGTCGGACACGACTGGACTTAATTGTCAGGGGTCACCTTTACCTTACTAAATATATACTTATGTACATTTTTCAAGAACAAAAAAAGTTCACACAGTGATTTATGTGGTAAGAGAGATGAGATGTCCCAAAGGGGATCACAATCTGAAAAAGACACAAGAAAATCCTAGCAGACAGTCAATATAAAAGATGCTATATTGGACCGAAAAGGGACAGTAGCTCTCCACCTGCGATATATGAGAACCAGCACTGAGAAGGTGCCTTTGAGCCTAGTTCACAGGGACTTACCTGCTCCAAAAATTGCCAACGTATCTACTCTTTACCAGTAGGAATAGGCTTACCAGAGTCCCGGAATCGAGTCGTGCGTCAGCCTAGAGAGGACCCGAGCCGCTCCCAAGTGTGCACCGCAGCAGCCCAACGGCGGTTGCGTCGTTGACCGGAAGTTCCGGAAGCTGCAACCCCATCAGACTGCCACGGTGCACACTTGGGAGCGGCTCAGGTCCTCTCTAGACTGACGCACGACTCGATTCCGGGACTCTGGTAAGCCTAAGAAGGAAGCCTGGCCACAGACATGGTTTAGTTGAATGGTGTGAAATAGATAAGTACTCAGGGTGCCTCTGTGTTAATGCAGTGCTGTTTTTCTGTCATATCCTATTTGATGGATGCAGCCTCTTCCGGAGTTCCCTTCCCCTACACTTTGTCCTGAAGCTTCTCACCTGTGTTTCTTCTTGGATCTTCTTGAGCCAGGATGGTGTAGTGGTTTGGGAGTCGGACTGAGACCTTGGAAGATCCAGGTTCAAATCCCCACTCAGCCACAAAGCTTCCTGGGTGACCTTGGGCCAGTCACTATCTCTCAGGGGTTGTTGTGAGGACAAAAGGAGGGGAGGAAATATGTACACCACTCTGAGCTCCTTGGAGGAAGGGTGGTATAAAAATGTGAAAAATAAATATCTGATCAGCTCATGCTCTGTATCTATTAATGAGTGCTCTGGCCCATTGAACACTAGGACGCTAGATATTTCATGGCAGCATTGAGTGCCGTTAGAAGAGGGAAAATGTTGTCTTAATCTTGCCTTCCTGGGGAATCGTAGTAGTTCACCTGGATGCACTTAGGGCAACCTGGAGCCTCTTTTTCTCTTTTTGCACCATTACATTTTATACTGCCTTTGTGGCTTTGGGGAGCAAATGGTTCATAAAGCAATAAGATAGCCAAGCAGCTCTAGCACTACCTTTCCTCATGCCTGCATATTTCGCTTCAAGCCAAGCATCCATCCATCCAGAACTAGCATTCTCAAGGCTAGATAGGAAGTTGCCTTCTCCTGGGTCAGCCCATTGGTCCATCTAGCTCAATATAGTCGACATGGACTGGCCGTGGCTCTCCAGAGTTTCAGACAGGTATTTCTGAGCCCTACCTGGAGTCACCAAGGAGGGAGTCTGGGATGTTCCCCCATGCAAAACAGCTACTCCACCACTGAGCTATGGCTCCAGCAAATTCACTATATCCAAGACCTTGTAGAAGAATCTTCCAAAAACGTGATTGGAATGGCCTTTGTTTTTAAGCAAAAGACATTGCTGCAGAAACCCTAGGAAAAGGAGACCACTAGTTTTCTAGGAGGAAAAGAAGGGGATGCAAATCAGCTGATGGGGAACTTCTTGTTTCATTGATTATTTGGAAAGACCGTGTTGCCTTTTGAAGGACTGACTGTTGCCTGTCAGTCGGGTAGTTCTTCATCAATGCAATCCTGATTCCTCCCCCCCCCCCCCGGTCTTTTTAAAGTATTGCAGTGTCCAAAAGAGGATCATCAGCACCTATTGTTGATCATGTTTCTCATGTCACAAGTTGCTAGCTTGCAATGAGGGATTTCCCCTGCTATGTTTAAATCCACCACTGAATTGGGAAATGAAGTTGTCCCAGTTCCTTCCACCTGATTTCCTCTGCCTGCTGTAATGAGGTGGACCCCAGGTGTGCTGAACAGCATTTGGAGGAGAGGATGGGCAAAAACCACAGGTGCAAAACATGAGGGGATAACAGTGGCTGCTTCCTCCCCTAGTTCAATAGCTGATTTCAAGTTGCAGGTGGGGGGTTTCAGGCAACACTAATAGATCAGATAATAAGGTGTGAGGTAGCCTAGACTCAGGCAAATTATTATATTGGTCTGCAAATTCAATTGTGTTAATTTTCCTTCCTTTTCTCCAATGTGTTCGATCACTTAGGTGGCTCTTCAAAGAACATTCTGAATCTGGCAAAAAGGTAAATAATGAATGGGAAGAGGGTCAGCCCATCCAGGAGGCTGACTGAGACTGTTGCCTCAGGCGGCAGTTTTGGTACTGGGCATCTACCTCACTCCAGCCTCCATTGCTCCTCTCCTCCCCCATCCCTGGGTTCAAAAAGAAAGAGGAGACTGGAGTGGAAGAGGGTGGTGGGCTAATGAGTCTCCGACAGCTGACGTGTCAGGTGAAGGAGGGGTGGTGACAACTGGGTGCTGTGCAAGAGGGGAGACATTTGGTGTACCACCTCAGGCTGGGCCATTTTGGGCCGGCCCTGAATGAGGAATTTGACTAGTTTGATCCAGGATGTTGGAAACAAGGTAATTCCTGCAAATACTTAGTTGGGGCAAACGTCTGAAAGTGTGTGAAAGTTTTTTCGGAGCCATGTTTTATTAGTCCTTGAGCTCCCAGTCCCTTTGTTCTATATTTCTCCTGCCCATGGTCTGCCATGAAAATTGAATCAAGGGTGCCATCTAATTTCAATTTATTTTGTGGAAAATAGCATACCGTTAAAAGAAAATGTGGCAAACTGTTCCACTGTAGCAAAGGTGAATTCTGTACTTTTTAATCATTGATCAATTAGTAGTTTCACAGAAAAAAGTCCTTTTGAGCTTCTCATGTCCTGTTTGTATATGATGTATGGATACAGTAGATAGTAGAAGAGAGTCATCTTTGAATTTGAATTTGAATGCATATTTTAGCCAATATAGGTTTTGCGTTTGCCTTATACACAGAAAATGCAAAAAATGTTTAAAGCTTCATGCATGGAAAAAAACAACTACTCCAGAATTGTGAGGAGGGTATCCATAAGGGGAGACACAGAGTTGTTAGATTCTGCTTATACAGTGGACCCTCCACATCCGTGAGTCCCATGTCCGTGGATTTCACCATCCCTGAATCAAGCAAGAGGTGCCTCTGGAGGCCAGTTTCAGGTTGCACTGTGCCCACGATGCACTCCATTGGCCTCCGCGGGCCCCAGGACCCCTTGGGGAAGCGACTTCCGGTTTTGCGTCAGAACCAATCCCCCCTGGATACCGAGGGCCCACTGTACAACCCTCCCCTTTTCGTGGGTGTTCTCCCTGAGTGAGGCGATGCATATACCACCCTGATCTTTTATCCACATTTACATACCTGTGTAGTTACTTTGTACCAATAAATTCAGTGCAGGAGGAACATACTACTATGCAATATATGTAGAGAGAATTATCATTTGTGCTAAGTGTACATTTTTGGCACTACAATTAATTGTGTGTGGTTGTTTTTTTCTCCATTTCTAGCATGGCTAGGAATCAGCAAAATGACAAGCCTGCAATCGCTGTCTATGAACTGATTGGGAATGATGTCTGCAATAGGTAAGATGTCAAGAAACAGTAATGTGAATGTGTATCCCCATTTAAACTGCTTTAATGGTCATTCCCTCACCCCAAGGGATCTTGGGGACTGTAGTTCCATGAGGAACCAGGGATGTCTAAATGGGGAGTTCTCAACACCTATACCAAACAACCATTTCCAGGATCTTTGGGTGGGCAGTAAGGCAAAGATTGCTATATTGTACAGTTTTACTCCAGTACCATGCCCAAAGCTCAGTAATATGTCTAAGGAACTTCTCTGCAATTGGTAGGAAAGAATTGGCTGAAAGCCAGTGTATTTCCATGCTGCAAGCACGGAAGCATTATGAAGCAAATAAATAAACAAATATTGAAGAAAAATCTGCTTGAAATACCAAGATATATAGTTCACTATACAACAGCTTAGACATGGGGGTGTAATCCTATGGGTTTTATTTTTTCTTTCCCCCCTTATTTTGGCCCGTTCACATTGAAATCAACTGCTTGCATGCATCTGATGGTTTTGCCTTTGCTGCTGCATGTACTTGTTAATCTGTCATGAATGCAATCAAGAGGAATTGTCGTTTCCCTAAATATGCTAATAATGCCTACCTTACCCTCTCCCCGTGATAGTCACAAATGTTGTTCCAGCCGCTTCTGCCACTTAATCCTTTCCTGGTTATCTTTCTTTCTGTTTTGCAAGATACTTTTCTCCTTTGGATTGTTTTCTCTGCTGTCAGAGCCCGTGTTTCGAAAGGGCACAAACTATATAACCATTCCTGGCTTTTGATTCAAAAAAGGAATGCGTCAATTCTGCAGAAGGTTAAAAAAACATTAACATTTGCCCATGTTCAAAATTGCCCATGGTCCCAAGGGAAACTGCTGCTCATTCATGTCACTTGTAATGATGATCACTTCCTTCACAAAAGGCACTGGGATTAACCCATTGGAGTAGCGAGGGAAGCGGTAAGGAGGTGTATGGAACTCAGTATTTCAGGGGTTCTCAACCGGTGGTATGACACGTACCACATTTGGTGGTACTCAAAACGGTAGCCCCAAGTTGGCAGAGCTCAAGCACGCGGGCTTCCTGCACTGGGAAGGGCCCTCCTGCCCACCCTTGCCTCCTTACCACTTGATTTATGGGCTCCACTGCAGCGAAAACCCAGAAGTAAGTGGCAATGATGTCATCACCACATACTTCCGGGTGGTACTTGGCGCAGCAATACCCAAGATGTGGTTCTCAACCTGAGGGGGTTGAGAACCCCTGCAGTATTTAATCTGTAACATTCCAGGTTGTTTGCACCTCAATAGACTTACATCCTGTCTTGGATTGAGCTCCATCAAAAACCTTGCTGACTGACAAAGGGTTTTTTGCACAAGAGACTGACATCTTTGTTGCTCAGTTTAACCAGCAAAGATGTGATTTCACAGATATCAAAACCCCACACATTGGCTTTTCAGGAGTTAATATTGAATGTAGTGAAACAACAGCATTAAGCTGCATGTGGGGGGCAGAGGAGAAGGTGTGTTAATTGTGGCTGTTTTACAAAATGGCTAATGAAATCTAGTGTCTCGCTATGTGATTGAAACCTAATAATCTGGAATTTAAAGTCATTTTGATTGGACTAATGAAGCCCTCTTGGTCTCGTTCAGGCATCTGTTTCCAACGGAGATAAGTGCTGCAGCTCGCCACACTGCAGAATCATGCCTCCGCCAAAGCACAGATAAAATTGCCAATTTTTCATGCCAATGTGGCAAGCGAGACATTGAGAGAAATATGGACATTTATAAGTGACAAAGATAACAAAATTGGCCACTCTTGCACTTTCCCAGTAGAACCCAAACTGCAATGTCGAAATGAGGAGGGTGCACAAAAAATATAGACAGATGGCACATACTGGTAGCTCACAGCTTACCAAGACACAAATGTAGGACAGAAAAAAATATAATAAAACAAGAAGCTTAAAAAAAATAAATGAATGCATGCATAGAGGAGAGTATTTTTGAAGAGGGGGGAGAGCAACATGGTTAGATTTGCTGGTTTTCTGTAACTGATTGTTTCTACAGCTTTCTTCTCCTGCTGCTGTATTTTATCTTTGACATAAAGGGATGATAAGAGGAGGGAAACAAGAGCTGACTGATTGGGGCCAGAGGCAATCTGTGCTTTGAAATAAGGGACAACTGAGAGATGCGATGGAAAGAGATTAAACTTCCTTAATAGTAAATCAGCCATTATAGAGGCTTCACTGCCAGAATGCCCCCAGCTCTGGAAAAGCTTGTGCTTGTGAAGCACTTGGGTTAACTGGAGTGAGGCTGCTTGCATGTACGGATGGATTCAGTTGTCAATATTTAACTTTGCAGGATCATTTGTTTTTAAGAAGGAAATATCCCCATTTTCTTAAGCCAAGCAGAGGTGGCATCAGAGGTTGGCTTAGTCAGACACCGGCTGAAGGCCCATGCTATCAGAGGATGCACTTTAGCCAGGGGGCTCAACACACCATCAAGGGGCAGGCAGAAAGCACCAAGGAGGGCTCAGTGCAGGGCTTTGCCCCAGAATCCACTGCGATCTGGCGCTGGTGAGGGTTGCCAACCTTCCAGGAGAATCTATAAGCAATACCAAACCCCAGGGGATTACTGAAGCAATCCTGAAGATTTTAACAGAGCCTCCTCCCTGGTATAATGACATTGCACCATGTTGGAAAAGAAACTCTCCAGGAATAGCTTCAGCCAGACTTGGTGACTCGAGTTGAGCGCCATCACAGAGGTTAACACGAGGCACACAGTGCGCTCAGTTCTGTTGAAACGCAAAGTATGATCACTGGGTTTGAATGGACCCATTCAACCACCCAGTCTAAGCCTCCTCAATTTGTGGCCCAATAATTGAAACTGAGCCTACTGTACAAGTATGGCATCCTGGTTTTGCTGCCAGCTTGGAACTGTAAAAATGGGGTGTGTCAAGCACCTAATTTACAAGCTTCCAATAATGAATCCCCTAACCCCCCCCCAAAACCCAGTACATATCCAAACAGGAGACAGTTGACGTAGTTTGCTCTCGCTAGCCAACATAAACCACTTTCCCTTCTACTTTTTCTTTCATAGGTACCCTGACACTGTGAAGCACATGACCCGGCTGGAGGAAATGCGCTCCAATGCTATCCAGACTCTGCAATATCTTGACACACAGCTTCCCAAAGGGAGCCATGTGCTTTTTGTCGGCTTGGTCGATGGTCGCTTCCTTTGGGATAACTTGCATAATAGATACCATCCTCTTGGTAAATATTCCAGCTTTCTTTTTTCTCTCTTAGGCATGAGACTGACACAGTAAGCGGCAATGGTTTTACAAGTGTTGGGCTTCTGAAGACAGCTCCGTGCTGCCAAGTCTTTCCCTTTTGTTCAAAATTTGGCTTGGGCTGCTGCACATGGGCTGCGTTTGTTTTTCAGCTAGGAGTGCTTGAGAGCTGTTTTTTTTCTCTCCTTCTAGTGTGCTCGGGTCGCTTTTTTTCTCCTTCCAGCCTGCTCACCACGCTAGAAGTTTCAACTGCAAGCTCGAAGCTAGAAAAGATAGCGGCCTCATGGACCAATAGGAAGGCTGCTTGGCTGCAAAGGAGCTTGGGTGATATAGTATGAGGGATGAGGAAATAAAGATGGTGGCCTCATGGACCAATAGGAAGGCTGCTTGGCTGCAAAGGAGCTTGTGAGATGTAGTGCGAGGGATGAGGAGCAACAGCAGCCCTTTTTATTTTTGGTCATTTCTGTTCTTGTTGGAAGCCCCGGTAGGTAGCAGCAATATTCCAGCATGCTAGGAACATCACTTCCTGCTATTTCCAAGCTGAAAAACAAATGCAGCCCTACAGTTGTTTTAGACAGGAACCATGTACACGAGGGCTTCCAAATATCAACATGCTTGCCGGCAGCCATCAGCCCCTGTTGAGGTCAGGCCCATGGACGTTTGAAGGGCATCCCTAGCACCCAGCCTGATCCTTTCTCTACCAACTCCCACAGTGATTGGTCACACTTAGATCATTCCATGTAGGTGGGGCCCAAGTCTCTGCATCTGCAATTCCAGGAAGGAGACAGAGGAGCCGTGGAGAAGCTGTTGGCCAGTCACTTGCCCATGCCATCACATATAATCCAAGGTCCTGTCCCGCAGCAATTGCTTTAAGCCAAATTAACATATTATTGTATGAAGGGCAAAGGTAGTCTTGAGTGAGTTACATAGATTATGGGCAGCCCAGTCCTGTCTAGCAGGACGCGGCGGCGTGCATAAGGTGCCCACTGCATCCTGAGCAGGATTGGGCCTGTCCCGGCTCAGCTGGAGGCCTCCTCAGGGTAAAGGGACTTTGTTCCTTTACCCTGAGTAACGGCCCAGCAGCCCCAATGGGGCTACTCGGATGTGGAAAGGGGGATAGGATATGGAGGAGGAGGCCACTGCCGATCCCTGCCCCTTCCTGGGCCTGGCCAACCAATCCCACCCCCTCGGAACGCTCCATTTTGCCTTCCCCACACCCCTCCACTGCCTGGCAGGGACTTACCTTCCTGCCGCAGTACCCCACCATTCTGCGGTGCCAGAGAAGGATACTGGTGCAAGCCTCTCCGCCAGCACCTCTTACTCACTGGGTGCCACAAATGTGCTTTACGGCATGTTTCTGACACCCTAGACCCTATTTGTAGATAGGATTGCACTGGAACGTACCAAATCCAGCATCCTGATTTAGGTACCAGTTTTATCTGACAATGATGCAGGAAAGCTACTCTACAGGACACTGATCAAACATGAACTTTGAGTAATATGGAGCACGTCATAGGAAAACTGTAATCTATTTAACTTAGCACTGGAATACAGCTCACCTACGCACAAGAGGGATGTGTTCCCATCTCCAACAGGAAATATTATTTCCACCTTTAAAGCCAGCCTACCTGAGGTGCAAAACGTGAAAGCTCTGATTGTACGCAGTCACCTTTAATCTTCCTCCTTGATGTGAAATGGCTAAATTTGTTTTGGAGTGAAAGGCTTGTTAATGGGTAAAGCATCAGTCATTCACCCCTGAGATTGAACTGACTATTACGTGACTCAGTTCTCTTGCTAGCTCAATTGCCGGAGAACAGGGAGAGACAGATGTCTATATATGCAGGAGAACAGAAAACAAGTCCGTCCGTGCACAAGTCTGTGCTGAAATGCTGCTGTGGAGACCTGATCTCCCTTGCATTTGCTTCCACCATGTTTAGGCACAAGTCCTTGATCTGTTGATCAGCTGGCAAAGAAGCATAAATGATTTGAAGGGAAGGTTTTTTTATTTTTTGAAAGAAGAGAATCAGTATCCTTAAGGCCCATCTCCTCCTATATGAACTTGCCTGAGCCTTAAGAGAACCAATGTGGTACTGTGGTTAGAGCAGGGGTTCTCAACCCGTTCCCAACCGAGTACCACCTCCAATGCCACTCTCCTGCTGCGTACCACCAGAAGTGACTGGCAGTGACATCATCACCAGTTACTCCCAGGTTTTTGGAGGCCAGAAAATGCAGATAGGAGGCTCTGGTGGGTGGGAGAATCCTTCTCAGAGTCCCTGAGAGGCTCAGCCGAAGGCAGGAGCCTCTCGGGAGCGAAAGTACTGCGCCAAAAGCACTGCATCGGAGCGGGGTTCCAGCAGTCCGGCAGTCCGAGTACCACCAGCAGTTGGCCGAAGTACCACTGGTGGTACTAGTACCAGTGGTTGAGAACCCCTGGGTTAGAGTGTTCCACGAGGATGTGGAAGATCCACATCCAGGCCCACTGGAGGGTCTATGTGGCCAGGCCACCGTTTGAACCTTCAGTACAAGTGGCAGAGAGAATGTCCAAAGCACTATCAGGGGGCAGGCAGGGGACACCGAAGAGCCCCAGTACGGGATTTGCCAGAGGTTCCCCAGTGGTCTGGTGACAGCACTGGTCCTAAGTTACTTGGGTGGAGGAAGGGCAATCGTAAGAAGCCCTGCACTGTGTCTTGAAACCATTAGAGCTACTACAGGCAGGCACAACAAATATGGTCTTATCTGTCCTGGCATCTAAATTGTGGAAGGTCCTCCCTGGGGAAATTTGCCAAGTCTCAGTTTAGATGTTGAGTCCTACTTCTCTGTTTCAGCAGGTGTGCACATTTTTATGATTGCTGTGCTGGATCCTCTAAATTGATGTCTTGCTGCTGCTTTTGATTCTGTGATTATTTGTTCCTGTTTTTATTGTGATGTTTTACTGTTTTTTAAGGATATTTATGGTGAAGGGTGGTGTGGTGTATGGTGGTTGTTTTTTAAACCAAGTTGTTATTAAAAATGGGATATATAGATATGTCTAAATGAATAAATACCCCCCCCGAGGGTGTGATTGCATGAAAAGTGTTTAAAGAGACCTAGAATTGTTTGGTTGGGATTTTTTTTCCTTCCAAGTGGAATTAATGAAATTGTGATGCTACTTTAAAAAACTCCGTTCCAGGGCTTTCAGATATGTATAGAAGAAATGTATGCATATACAGTATACATGGGGGGGGGGGGAGGAATTCTGATGTTAGTGAGAAGCAACTGAGCATGTGGTGTGATACATGCTGTTGTTTAAGGCATTACGTCTGTGTAGTGCAGACTTGTGTAAATCAGCCTGGACAATGGCTTTGTGGCAGCAGTTACAATAGCAGGGCTGGCCCATCCATGAGGCCAACTGAAGCAATCGCCTCAGGCATCAGATTGGTGGTGGGTGCCCATTTCTGTCTGCCTACTTGCCTTCACTGCTGCTCCTTCTCCTTCAACTCCCTTGACTGGAGAGGAAGAAGAGGACATAGAGGAAGAAAAAAATGTGGAGGAAAATGCTGAGCTAGACCATTGGAGAGTGGGTTGAGCAGAGGCTGGCCCATCATTAGGCATGGCACATCATTAGGCATGGCTGGCAGCATTTAGCATACTGCCTCAGGTGTCAGGATGTCTTTGGTCAGCTCTGCACAAAGGTAATGAATCGGGCCAGCAAGAGCCAGGTTCAAATCCTCACTTAGCCATGAAGGTCACTGAGTTGGACGTAGACTGAACAGGAGTTTTCTTCTTCTTCGGTGCAAAGTAACTATGAACATGAAGTGCCTTACCTGAAACCACTGGAGGAGGGCTGGAAAAGAAATTGTTGAATGTGGGCACAGCTTAGCCTAAGACTAAGGAATCCTGAATTGGGCTGCTTCTGATTTTGGATCCAAATGTTCTGCCTAAACAGGCATTGTCACACCCTGTCCCCTGTGCCTGTTTTTGCCTTTGGTAGCTTCATGGGAACTGTATGAATGTCAGCTGTCAAAATAGCCACTGTACACAAAAAAACAACGGTGACACTCAGTGAAGGTAGTAGAAAGAGCTCAGGAATGAGGCGGAGTTGAAAGGTTGGCTAGCTTACTGTATGTGCTAGTTTGACACCTGAATACAAATAGTATAACCCTTGTCATGCGTCTTGCTGGTGGGTTTCTAGCAAGAAACATGATCGGTTTCAATGTCAGGCTTGAAAACCTTTCTGTTTTCCAGGCCAACTAAACAAAGACATCACTTATGAACAGCTGTATACGTTTCTTGGTTGCCTTCAGGTACGTTGTCCAGATGTCTCACATAATTCTGCTTTTAGGCTGAAAGATGAAAAATAAGGAAGACAATATGTTCTGTCAGATCCACACCTTGTTGGTATGGAAGTCAGTATGATTCCGAGCTTCACAAGGACCTTCCTTTCGGAAGAAGGGAAGGGATCCAGGGGCAAGGATAATTACCGTATTGTCCCGAGTATAAGATGCACTTGATTATAAGACGCACCCTTAAAGTTTGGTGCTATTAAAAAAAATTAATTAAATCACTGGTATTAAATTGCAACAGCCTAATTATAAGACGCACCCCTAGTTTAAAAACTTAAATTAGGAGAAAAAGTGAGTCTTATACTCAGACCAATACGGTATTTGTGAAAACATTTGTAAGTGTTTTAGCTAGATGGGGAGCTAATCACAACACTATTAGCCAGGGCTGGCCTTACCAAGAGGTGGTATTTTGTAGAGCACAACACTTGTGAAGTAGCGGCAACCTGCAACCAGAGGTCATTTTTTTCTTTTGTAGCTTGCTGTTCTTGAGCAGCACACTTACTGAAGTATTGCTCAAGGCTGACGCAAATCTGTTAGGACTCGGAGCCACAAGCTCCAGGGCCAAAGTGTACTTGGGAGGAAAACTGTGCCATTTTAATATTTAACAGCCCAATCCTAGGCCAGCCTCCGCCAGCAGAACGAGTACGTGCGCTGTCGCAAACATGCCATAAGGCACATTGTGGCAGCGTGGGGGCTTGTGGTGCTGGTGGAAAGCCCTGTGCCAGCCTGCTGGTGCCAGATCCTTGTGGCGCCCCCGCTGAAGCAGGTAAGCTCCAGCCAGGCTGTGCAGGGGGAGGGAGCATTTCCAGGCGGGGAGGAGGGCAGATCAGGCATGGGAGGGGTGCGGGCTTGGCAGAGAAAGCCTCCGCCGAATTCGATCCCCCTTCCTAGGCCCGAAAGCCCGACACGGAGTTGCTTGGATTTGCGCCGGCCATTTAGCTGGTGCACATGCAAGTAGCCCCATAGAGGCTGCTGGGGCTTGACACGGGGTAAGTGGATGAATGTCCTCTTTCCTCAAGGAGACCTCCAGCAACCTCCAACCCCACGCTAGATATAACGGAGCCTGCCCTGGCATCGCTGCATCCTAGCACAGGAGGTTGGTTGGAATTGCACCATAAGACTTTTGTAGGCCAACCCTTCCCTTACTATTAACATGTGCCATTTATTGACTACCAGAGATTAGTTTTGAGATATCGATCTAGATACCTGCATTCAGAACAACTGTTTCTTCAATTTCAGTTATGCATCTGGATTATCCCATTCGCTGTATGCATGCGCCCAATCTAGTTCTGAAAATGTAGCACCCTACAATAAGACATCTACCCACCCCTGTTTTTCCATACTCTTGATGATCTGATGTTCTGGGTATCTCCTTGAGCCAGTCAGATGATCAAGGCTGTTTCACACACAATGAATAGCTAAAACATTTTTCATACTCCTACAGATCTCTCCTTGCATTGGCTGGATGTCTTCAAACAGCACACTTCGGAACATCACCTCAGAGGTATGTTTTATATAGAATATAAAGTATATTTATATTTTTATAAATACAGTGGGTTCTTGCCATCCATGGGTTTCACTCCCGCGGATTTGACCATCTGCGGATGCCTGTGGATGGCAAGGGGACTGGGAAAAAAGTTTTTTAAAAGGGTTTAAAAGTTTGCTTTTACCTTCGCGTGCCAAACCACTCCATTTTCAGGTTTTAATAAGGCTTTAGAAGGGGGCATCACATTCCCAAAGCCTCTTCAAGGTCATGCGACTCCCCCCTCCCTTCTCCCAGGCTCACCCATTGCAGTGCATTATGGGGCAAACTTGGGAGAAGGGAGGTGGGAGTTGCAGAACCCGGAAGAGGCTTTGGGAGTACGATTTCCCCTTCTAAAGCCTTATTAAAGCCTGAAAACCGAGACGTTTTGCATGCAAAGGTCAAAGCAAGCTTTTAAACCCTTTTTTACTTTTTAAAGGGCCAATCCACGGATTTAAACATCTGCAGATTTGCCTTATCCGTGGGGAATCTGGAAACGGATCCCCTGTGGATAAGGAGGGCCCACTGTATATATAATACGTATAAAAGTGATGTATAAAATTATATAATATAAAAGTGAAAGTGGATATTTCAAAAGATATTAGCATGGTTTATGTTTAAAGACAGTATTTGGTATTTTTTAAAACTAAAAATACTACCTTTTTGTTTTTTGCTAGAGAAGTCAGGTCTCCTGAACTCTAATATCATTAAGATTCTAGATCAGTGGTATCCAGTGCTACCTAGATTGTTTTGCTTCACATAAGAAGAATCCTAGACCAAAGACCCATCTACCATAGTCCTGGTTCCCAACTAGATCCACTTGGAAGCCCTGTTACTCCCCGGCCAACATATTGCCTCTGAACCAGGAAGTAGCATATACTGTAACTGTAATGACTAAACACTATTGATAGACTTACAGCCCAATCCTAACAGGGTCTTACGCTGCCGGAAGTAGCGTTCTGGCCATGTAAGGTCCTTTATGAGTGTTGCAAAACATGACATGCTATATAGCACGGCCTGGCCACCGCCACACATGGCGAGCAGCTGAGCCCAGGCACCAGCAAATGGAGAAAGAGCCCTGGTGCTGGTAGATCAGGGCGGGGGGCAGGAGGGAGGCATGGGGGTGGACAGAATGGGGAGGGAAGGGGGAGGAATGGGGCTGAGATTAGGGCAGGGATGAGGGCAGACATGGACGTCGACAGGGGGAAGCGCGGAGGGTGGGCCGCCGGGGGGGTGTCGCGCGACCCCCCCTTACAGTTTGCCGGTAGAGCTGGGCCCGCCCGCCCTTGCGTCCATTTGGCTCTGAAATGAGCCGAAAACGGCGCGGGGGTGTTCCGGGCATGCGCGTGACATCACGCGCGGGGGCGGGGGTGCGTCCTGAAGGGTGATGCTCACGCCCCGCTCCCCGGTGACGCGCGTCCTGGTGACGTGCCTGAGGGCAGATCGAGGCTGGAAAGGGGGTGGTATCAGTGGCAGTGGCACCGCCAATATCCTGTCCACCTTCCCGGCTCCACTTGGACTTGCGCCAACTATATAGCTGGTGCAAGTCTGAGTAGATCAAGGGGGAGCAGCACGGGCTTATTCTGGGGCAAGGGAACAAATGTTTCCTTACCTTGAGGAGGCCTTTGCGGCCCGAAACTCCCCCGTGGGATGCAGCGTGCACCCCGTTGGTATTGCTGCACCGACACGCAGGAGTTAGGTAAATTGGACTGTTGTTCTCCGTGTTTTTTTTTTTTTAAGATTGTGAGCCCTTTTGGGACAGGGAGCCATTTAATAATTTGATTTTGTCTGTAAACCACTTTGTGAGCTTTTTGTTGAAAAGCGGTATATAACTACTGTTATTATTATTGATGATGATGATGATGATAATAATAATAATTCATCCAAAATCTTTTGCCAATTAGTTTCATAGGTTCTACTTCTGAGAGGGATCTGAACATTCTCTCCACCAAGGGGTGATGGCATCTTTAGATTTGTTAGACATGTTTTGAAAATCTGATACCTGTGGTTGAACGCTGAGCGTCTATTGAACCAACATCTTTACAGCATATGGGCCCAGCTAGTGTATAAGCGAGGCCAACTATTTGTACAGATAGTTCAATTTTGGGAACTCACACATGAGTTCAATTTTAGGACTTGATTTTAAATGACATATTTAATTACACATTTCTTTTCCTGCACAGAAGCTGCAGCTCTGTGGTACTACAAAGCTCATATGTTGTTTTGTTGTTTGTATTATTGGGAGCCGATCTGAACTCTTGGCAGGCAGAGCAGGATACGAGTCCTTGTAACAATAAAATAACAAAATCATATATTTCTGGTGGATTATTGTCTTTTTTTTTTATTCCAGAGAGCCTCACAGCTTTCCAATGTCCTGAAAAACATAGCAGAGTCTGAGAAATATGTTAATTTTGATGTCGCCTACATGGATTTTCCTCTGAAAAAAGGTAAGTTTGCAGGTGCTGAATTAACAAACTACCATTCAGGGCATCAAGGAAGGGAAGGGGAATGAAACACTGCTTATTCTCCATGAATCAGAGGCATCTTTGGGGTTTGTGCTCTCTATCTGGCCCAAGTTCAAGGAAAAGAAAGGGGTGTGGAGGCTTGAAAAAGAGAGTATAGGATCTGGCATACCACTGCTGCTGGATCCACCCCCTCCTGCTGCCTCCCCTCCCAGTTTCGCTCTCCTCCTCATCCACCCCCACCCCCACCGTTGCCATACCTGGTCCGGCAGGCATGGCTGGGTCCAGTGACTGAGTTGCAGCGCTGCTGCATCTTGTTGCAGCGCTGCTGCATCTTGCAACAGCATGCAAAAAATGGGAGCGCAGAGCACTCCATCAACAGTCATGCTACGACAGCGGAAGTTACTTCCACTGTCGTAATGGGCTCCACACGACAGCCCAATCCCCGATAGGATTGAGCTGTTGGACACTACTTCAGGCATCACTTTGGTTAGGGCTGGGTCTGCTATCAGCAGCCTATGGGACAAGTTCAGCAGCTCCAGCCTAGCACCGCCTCAGAAAATGAGGTCATGGCCTCACTGGCAACAGCAATAATTGAGCTAGGGTGGGCTGCCATGTTTGCAGTAATGGTGGCTGCTCCAATTGTTGAGGGAACTGAGGTGGCTTGCTCTGTTGGGGCTGAACAAGATCCCTCCCTGTTTGGGGAAAAGGAGTTGTTGGGAAGGACAAATGTGGAGTAAGTGACCAGCCAGGCCAGCTACAACATACGAACGCCTGGCAATGTGAGCCTGCATCTGCACCCAATCTACTCATGAGGTTGCCAGTCCGGCAAGGAAAGGGTGCACACAAGCCTGCTTCCATGGGCGGGTCTTCCTTGCTGGCTTGGGGCCTAAGAGCTTTGAGACTCACCACCCTCAGTAACTTAGCATTCTTTCTTTCCTTCGTTATGCAATCACTTATTCTTTACTTACGATAAATTATTAAGGGAGCCAGTCACTTAAATCAAAACAATTCTGAACACCCTCTCAATATTTCATAAGAGTCAATATCTGCTTGCTGATGAGCTGAATTACTTTAAAGTATTAAATTTATTAAATCAAATTTGAAGAGAAATCCATATAATTTCCTTGATATGGGTAAATAGAAGTCAATCACAGCAGAACGCAATCTTTTTTTCACAGCCCCATAAGCATGTTTGTGATTAAAGCCTTCTGCTTAGGAGACGTGTCAGTTGTCAGGTTTCCTTCCTGAGCTGCCTCTGCTCTAATCACTGACCTATTTTTCCAGTTTCTTTTGCTAAAGTTGGTGCAAACCTGTTTGAAGTTTCAAACTATACAATATTTAACAGCAGTCGCAATCTAAAATTTTGAGTTTGGATTAAGTCCTAATTCTTTTAGGGTTTGACAGTTCTGGCACTAATAATTTCATTGGGGACAAGGCTTCATCTAGTAGTTTCGGATGTTTATTAAGTGAGGCTATTTTCCAGTGTTCTTTTCTGTCAGGCTGAAATTTGGGTATTACTATTCTAAAGCCCCCGCAAAGCTACTTGGACTAATAGAGACAACATAATAGGATTCCGTGACTACAGGGACAAAAATCTGACAGCTGGATTGCTACATGAAAAGGGTGGAAAATAAATTGGGCCAGGGTGCCCTCACAGAAATTGGGAGAAAGTTTGCTAAGTGGGAAGTACACAATGATCACCAATAAACAGTGATTTTAACACATTTTCCCTTAACAGAAGTCTGAGGAACATATTTTTGGTGTCTCACTGTGGACATTTTTGTCAAAGAATTCATTTTTGTCAATCTGAAGTATTCATTGAGACTTCTAGACCAGAGGTTCCCAACCTGTGGTACGCCGACCGTTGGGCTGCCGGCGACCAAGATGGTGACTGCCATCTTGGCTGCACAGTGTGGTGTCGGAGCCCGAAAAGCAGTGGCTCTAGTTCTGCCAAGCCAGCAGAGCTCGAGCGCATAGGCTTCTAGTGGACAGGCTTCTAGTGGGCCTTGTGCTTTGCTCTGCATTTCTGTGCTCCGGCGCGGCTGCAAACCCGGAAGTGCTGATGACATCATTGGCACTTACATCCGGTGGTATGCAGCAGGCTGGAGGCCCGCAACGGTGGTATGTGGACGGAAAAGGTTGGGAACCTCTGTTCTAGACCTTTAAGAAGTTTATCTGGACTTTTTATGGGTTATTGTCATTTTATTATTATAGTTACTGTAATGTACAGAGTGACAGTGGCATTGAGAGTAACCCTGAACAAATTGCAAAATAAATGATTATGGTACCATTTTCTTCAGAAAGTTCTTTATAGCATATTAAAAAGTTGAGGAATGTAACTTGATTACTTGAAGCACTATAGACTTTCTGAGGATATCAATGTATGATGTGTATATTTGATTAAATGGGCACTTTAACCTCTCATAACTGTATTAATACACAACAGATTTTTATGAAACCAGGAAGGGCAACCTTCCAGCAATTTCCAGATTTTTTGACAGACTCTAAATCAGCAAAAGGGGAGGGAGGAACTGGAGGTCTTTTATGAGTGCACAGGAAATAGACCTGAACAGCTGAAAACTGCAATCCAAAAACAACACTAATTCAACAAAATGGGTAAAATAAACAGATTGACAAGGCTAGACCAGTACCTAGGAATAACCTACTCTAGGACAAACCCAGAAGAGGAAATGAGAGAATACTGCTGGATGTCACCTTCAGCTGTTAGCTAAACCTGTCATCAGAGGCAGAAATCCCTTTCTGGCTACTTCTCTCTCAAAGGTTGTGGGTGGTAGGTCTGTCTTTGCTTACAAACATTCCCTTAAATCTTACTCACCAGCAAAAGCAGGCTATATAGCAGACAGAAACAAGGAGCAGACCCAGCGAAAACATTGAGGCCATCTGACCCATATTGATTCAGACAATATTGCTATAAAAGGTAAAGGTATCCCCTGACAATTAAGTCCAGTCGTGTCCGACTCTAGGGTGTGGTGCTCATCCCCATTTCAAAGCCGAAGAGCCAGCGTTGTCCGAAGCCGCCTCCGTGGTCATGTGGCCGGCATGACTCTCCTTGCCGCAGCGCGTAGCATGCAGCTGGAACACAGAGCGCTGTTTACCTTCCCGCAAGCAGTACCTATTTATCTACTCACATTAACATGCTTTGGAACTGCTAGGTTGGCAGGAGCTGGCCAAGCAACGAGAGCTCACCCCGTCGCGGATTCAAACTGCCGACCTTTCGATCGACAGCTCATGGTTCAGCGGTTTAACCCACTGCACCAGTAATATCAGCTATGCTATCAGAAGCTCATGTACTTTTGGCTTGTTTGTATCCATTTTTTTGCACGCCCGTAACAGACTTCAGTTTATTTAAATTAATTTACCACGGTGTTCAAATCCCCATTTTAATCAATGACATGTCATGATGTGTTCTGCCGGCATTTACGTTCAAAGCGTTTGCCTTGTGTAAATGCCTTGGAAAGGTTTAAATGCTGCCTGGAAGGAAGGAAAGATAGGACATAATATTGGCTCCAACAGTGTCTCATAGCTCATCATCATCTTCACGTGCTGCCATCATCTGATAAAAATACTGCCTGTGCTGCTGTATGAAGTGGATGTAATGTTTACTCATGCAGGTGCATAATCTGTGATTATCTGATTTACAGTTGCTGAGACATGGCAGAAGTCAGGAGGAGAAGCCTGGCAGCTAGCAGAACCTGTTGATGGATTTCATCCTAATCAGGTAAAAGATGGGGGGGGGGGGTTAGGGATAGGGGATAAAAGAGACCATTAGAAAGTCTGAACATTCAAGGATTGTGTAATCTTGTAGAAGGCATTGTTCTTCAGTGGTCACCATCATTCAAACATATGAGCTGGCTCTAAAAAGCACTGTGATCCAGACTGAATTCCCCCTATCTATCAGTCTTTTGACTGCCTTTGAGAATGTTTCTAGATGTAAGAAACGAAACGTCAGGTTTTACTTTGTTTTAGCTGTGGATCTTAGCGATTTTTTGCCTGTCTGCATTGCTGGAGAAATCCGGAGACTGCTTACAGGATTGATTGTTATTTTACTCAGTTGGATTATAAAGTTTTTTTACATGGCTTTTATACCTGTGATTCCTAATTCTCTATGAATTCCCCCTAGTTTGAATCTCATCTCAGTCATAAATTCACCGGCCTTAGGCACAGAGGCATCATTAGGGTTTCTGTCACCCGGTGCGGTATCTCACGGTGCGGTATCCCATTAGCATTATTTATTTTACTATATAACAGTTCAGACCATCCAACAATATGGGGAGAACAATGCTGATCAGTCTTACAGGAATGCAAGGATTACCGAGAGACTTTGACCAGCCAAAAATGATATGTAAATTCCTATGATGATGACGTAAGGAATTGACTTTGGATTCCTACTTGTCCTTGTGCTGTGAAAGCTGCTTCCCTGTGGTGTCTGCATCGATCACACTGTGGTAAATATTTGAATACAGAAACAACGTAAGCAGAATCCATTGCATGGTTCCCTTCCCTCCCCCCACACACACATTTGACTAGGCAACAGTTGGGTGATTGGCCCTGCACATGTGGTTTCTGTATTCAGATACTTCATAGTCCCAGATCTCACTGGGGGAGGGGAAGCAGTGCTGTTACTACTAGCAATCAGTGTGGGTGGGGCCCATGTCAGAATACATGCCTTGTAGTTTGGAGCCGTAAATCAGGTGACAATTTCAGAAGGACTTCTCATTTTAGAGCTAGCAAAGTAAAGCAAAGCTAGATGTCCCATTCTTAGCTCTGTTCTTTAATAAATAGCTGAGAAATTAGATAAGGATGTATTGGTAAGATGACCTCACGTTCCCATTCCCCCCCTTAAATTTAACCAGGAAATGCATTTTTTTTTCCTGATGCCCCCTGTATTCACTTCAAGTCTCAGATCCTGAAAAACTACCTGGGGAATTGTATAGCTTCAAGGGCTATGCTTGCTTTGTGTGGTTGATTGTTTTGTACACATGACATGACCATGCATTTCAACGCAACGGTATAAAGCAAACTACCGGTAGTTATTTGCTTCCGAAAGCCCCTGAGCAACAAAGTCTGCTATATGGGCAAGAGAACACAGCTGGATGGTCCTTGGATTCTTTCCTTCCAAACAACAAAATCTGTTTGTCAGAAAATCCCGAAGCTGGAAACATCCATATGAGATTAAAAGACTGAGCTGAAGACAAGCCCTTGCCTAACTCTGAAAACTTCAACGTGAATTGAATGTAGGTAGCTATGTGGGGGGCTTGGGATGAAACCGGCAGCATTTCAGCCTGACTTAGGAAGGAAAAACGAATGGTAAGAATTATTTTTCAGAGGGCCATGTTTCCACTGAAATGGGATGCTAGTCTGTTTTAAACAAACAAAATAATGATGGTCATTCTTTCCTTCTTCAGAAACCTCGGTATCTGAAGTACTGCATTTGTGTTGCCACATGGAACTTAAAAATGATTCCTTGTAGGAAATCAACATTATAAAGTTTTAAGTTACCAGCAAGCATCCATTTCACTTCATGTACCACCCAAATTGCTACATTTGAGAGCTAGCAGTAAGACAAAAATGACCAAACGAATAGATACATATCTCCTTTTTTCATCCTCCAAGGAATGTTTCCCCCCATTTTGGAGTGATGAGACTAAAACTCTTGGGACAGCGCAATTTGCAATAAAAACAACAAAGAGTCTTGTAGCACCTTAAAGACTACCCAATTTATTTCAGCATAAGCGTTCATGGACTACGGTCCATTTCATCAGATGGACCCTAGTCCGGTGGTCTTCATCTTGTCTAGCGCTGAAGAGGCCATGCACCCACCATCCCATCCCTCTCCCTTTATGTGGGCTGCTTGGCAACTGCTCCTGCTGCGCCACTTCTGTTCTACCCTGCCAGGTGAAATGCATGCAAGAATGGTGTTACATACCTGGCCACAGTGGAAGCAACAGGTGGCTTGTATGCACCCATGCTAGTGGCAGGCAGCTCGTACTGCACCTGCCATAGTGAGAGAATGCATTTTTATTGACCAGCCAATGGGCAAGAGGGGTAGACAAGTGAGCCATCATGCTGCTGTGGCTCCTCCTCCTCCTCCTCCTGATGGCCAATCAACATGCACTGCTACTATATCTTCTGCCCCTTTCTTTCCAGGCCAGTTGGGAGAAGAGGAGGGGCAGAGAATGGCATAGCAAAATACTACACTCAATTTTGAAAGGTGGTGAGAGGGTGAGGGAAAGCAGAGCATATTAGGAGCCTGGGGGGGGGGGCTGCTGAATGGGGGGGGGTGTCTCCAAGATTTGCCTCGTATGAGACCCCCTAGCCCTGGCTACTGCTTGAACTATACAGGTCTGAGCCTCAAAGCAAAATGGTGGGAGCAGCCCTGCTTCAACCCACCTGAGGTTGGGTCACTTTGGGGACCCTGCTGAAGACCTCTGGTCTAGTCCACCAAAGCCTCTGTATTAAATCTGTTGGCCTCTAAAGGCAGAGCTACACTACAGGCAGAGGCTCTACCACCACCTCCGCGCTGGAAGCGGGGGAGTGTCTTCCAGCCTGTTGTCCCTCAAGTTGTCCCGCCTTCTTAAGAAAGCGCAGCCGTGATTGGCTATTGAGCTCTGCAGTGTTTCCTTTCGAATAAGCATGACTGGACTGGCTCCCTCTCCAAATGGAGCAATTCAAACCTCAGTTCCTAGTAGGTCCGACTGAGTGCCGTGGGACTTACTTCCGAGTAAACACATCTGGGGTCGTGTTGGGCAACAGGAGGGGCCAGATAAATTTTATAGGGGAAGAAATGTTCGTAGTGAATGTTACCTCCAAGGTGATTGGTGGTTGTTCAGATTGGCATGCAGCCACCCTCCCCTCTCCTACGATTGGCAGGCTGCAGTAGCTCCGCAAACCGCCCCCTAGCTCTGCGTGCCCGCCCCCTGAAAAATAGGATTCCAGCTTGAGGTACGCGCCGGCCGTGCGGAGGTTGCAGCGGCTCCGCCTGCTCCAAAAATCAGGTCAGAAGCTCCGTGACGCGTGTAATGTAGCTCCGGCTTAAGGCGCTCCGCTACAAGACTCTCCGGTTTTGCTGCAACAGACTGACACGGTTGTCCCACTGGACCCTATTTGTGAGGTCTATTTTGCAGAAAAAGAAAATGGCTTGGCTTAATAAAAAAGAGAGGTTAGTATTTACCAAAGATGAAAAGGAAATTAGAGACCTCTTGGATAGGATCCAAATCCCAAATGGTCTGATTTGGGGTGGTGGTGGAAAAGAGGCTATGTACAAAAAAATTGAGTCATTGGGAATTAAACAGGATGATGCTAAGCTCCACATGACCTTCTCCCCCCCCCCCCTACACAGGGATATATATTCTAAGTATAAGTAGTAGTCATGTGTGCTGTCCTGTCACATGACCTATTTTACCAGGATTATAGCTTCCAAATACATGCAGTCATTACAAAACTTAGCACTCCTGCAATTTTCACACATGAGGATATGCATGTGTGCATGTTTTGTTCCTTATTTTGATATCTCCCTGTCTGAAAATTTGAACACATTAAAGCTATTTTAGAGTTTTGAAAATGGTGTGTTAATGAGAAAAAGATGCTTCCTCATGTCATTGATGTGGCCCTTTAATGGAACGGCTTTCTTACGACTTATTACAGTCACATAATCATTGAAAATCTCAGTGCAGCTTCAGAGATAAAAGTAGATCTACCTTAATATGGCAAGAATGAAAAGGTAAACTTATGGGTCAAAAACTTCAGATAAAGAAACCTGTATTAACTCGATGAGAGAGGAGACTTGATCTGCCTTTCTGAACAATTTTGCACTCCAGAAAGGTACTGAAGATTTCATCTGTGTCTTTCCTGTGTAAATGGAATAGATCTAAGGAAATGGTATACAGTATATGCTAAAAGATGAGTGAGTTTTATAGAATCATATTTAACCTATAGTAAGTTGAAGAAATATCATTCAGCTAATGATGAATCATGAACCAGATTTTTTGTCAGAGGTTGTCATGGATAAGACCCTTCCCCTGAGAGAAACTCTGTTTTTCCCCTAAATGACAGCGTTCTGAGCCTAACTTAGCAAGCAGCCTGCCACATTCTCTATATAATGACCAGAGCTCTAGTCATGTATCACACATAGCCTTCTTCTTTCAAGTATGAATTGAAGTCCCATGATTGCCTGGAAGCACCAGTGACCAATAGCCTTGACTCAAACCTAGCTCACACCTGGTCATTGGTCCAGTTCACTAATCTGATTTGGAAGTGGGAAATTTGAATGTCTGTTAATTCAAACCAAGGAGCTTCGGTGGCTTAGTGATTAAGATGCTGAACTGCAGACCGGAAGGTCGGTAGGACAGCAGTTCGAGACCCGAGTGCCGCGTGACAGAGTGAGCTCCCGTCTCCTGTCCCAGCTCCTGCCAACGTATCAGTTCAAAACCAAGAAATTGCAAGTAGATAGATACCATTGTGGCAGGAAGGTAACAGTGTTCCGTGTTGTCACGCCGGCCACATGACCACGGAAGCGTCTTTGGACATCGCTGGCTCTTTGGCCTTAGACACTGAGATGAGCACCGCACCCGAGAATCAAACACGACTGGATTTCGCGCAGGGGATACCTTTACCTTAATTCAAACCAGCCTGTCAGAGCTGAGGAGGGGGGTTGGCTCCTAAAAATGGGATTAAAGCGAGCTGCCTAGTTGGGTTGGGAGAGCAAGATGTGCAGCAGATGCAAGATGGAAGGTAGGCTTTGCAAGATGACTGCCAAGCCATGAAAGAGTCCTGCTAGGACTCTTTCCGCTAGGAAAGAGTCAAAAAATTCTGGGAAGCTCTTTCCAGTGCCAGGAGGATACAGAATTATAGACGGATGTTTTAAGTCAGGGAAGTCTCAGATTCTGTTTTTACTCTATTTTTGAACGTTGTCTCTTGAATGCAGGTATAGAATTTGATTGTCTATTGTTCCTTGTTAAGCCAAGGGGGTGGTGGTGTGGGTTAAACCGCTGAACCATGAGCTGCCGATCGAAAGGTCGGCAGTTTGAATCCGCGATGGAGTGAGCTCTTGTTGCTTGGCCAGCTCCTGCCAACCTAGCAGTTCCAAACCATGTTAATGCGAGTAGATAAACAGGTACCGCTTGCGGGAAGGTAAACAGTGCTCCGTGTTCCAGCTGCATGCTACGCGCTGCGGCAAGGAGAGTCATGCTGGCCACATGACCACGGAGGCATCTTCGGACAACGCTGGCTCTTCGGCTTTGAAATGGGGATGAGCACCACACCCTAGAGTCGGACATGACTGGACTTAATTGTCAGGGGTCACCTTTACCTTGTTCCATTCTAATCTACAAAAAATCTTTTCCTTCGATTTCAATAAGCCAACCTGCTTAGTGCTTTAATCCACAGGGCACTTGGTCTTCCATCTGACGCCTTGCTCAGCCTTGCACGCTACCCAGAGAAAGATTGAGTGTATGTGGGATTATATGGGGATGTGTGGACCAGTGAGGGGGAAGCAAAGCAAGGAGGTTGCTCAAGACGCTCCCCATTCTTCTCTTTCCTCAAGCTGTCAGTTGGTAGCCAGACCCCCAGCTGGTTGAAGGGGTGAAAAACATGACCCAGATCCAGCATTTCTGGTGGCAGTGAATCTACTCCACATATAGTGCATGGGTGTAGCTGTGGTTTTGATGTGATCTCAGGGTAGGGAGAAGCACCAGATTTCCCAGAGCAGAATGTGGCCCTTTTGGCACTAGCCTGGAGGTCTCCATAGAGGCATTAAAAAAATCATGCTAGCATAATACATTTCTTTCATTGGCAGCATGACATGCCAAAGTTTAGCATGTGAAGTTTCATGACACTGATCTAAAGTGTTGTCAAATTCCTTTGTTTTCATCCTCTGTAGATTGCATCTGCACTTTTGGCAAGATCTGTGTGGCAGAAGATAGTTCACGAATGGCCTCACGCCTTTGGAAAAATGAATCTGTTCAATGATGAGATTGCAGCTGTATTCAAAGATCAAGGTGGATACTGATCTCAACGCTTAAAACGCTGTCAATTAATGTTTCAGAATGCCCATTCCAACGAAACAAGCTCAGCTTTGTACAGCTGGTATTGGAGCATAAAGGGGCAGGCAAATATATAGATGATCCAACAGCTCCCTTTACCAACCAAGGCATCTGTAATTAAAAGGCAAATGCAACTAAACAACCAGTGTTAGAATCTTACTATGTACTGCTCTGTGAGGTCACTTTTATGACGCCACACCATTTTCCAGGTACATGAGAGTTCTGCCCCTTCAGTTTGTAAGTGCACAGTTTCATTTTCTGCCATGGGTAAATGAAGGCTTGCTTCAAGTTTGCTGTGGTATGATTTCAGCTTGCGATTGAGCTAAATAATTTGTTTGGAGGAAAAACTGTGTGCAATATCATTGTACAGTACTGTGTTGAAAAACATACAGAGTGCACATTGTTTGCTGGTGCAGAATATTTGGGCTGAAGGTCTGACTAATCAATCACAAAACTTTTTGTTTAGTAGGGGGAATGTTAATTAGTGTGGACAAACCTAATGGTTGAGGCAAAAAAAGATAAGAGATGCACACTGTACACTCAGCAATTAAACTAAGAATCTGCCACTGAAATCAATGAGACTTGTCTTCTGCTGAATTGTGTCCTGTTTGAAGTTACTATCATTTAAAATATTCAAAATGACCTGCCTGATTGGTAACTTGTATTTTACTACAAAGGTGCCCCGACCTGAGAGATTGTAGGGGAAAGGTTTTGCAGACCTCTGCAAGTCACTTGCCAGTGAGGACTACGCAACTCTCAAGAGAATGCATGTTTTGCCACCACGACAACAGTGTCCCTAACTGTTGCATTTTACATTTCCTCAAAAGGGTATCTGGAAATTTACTGAGGGAAGATGTGAGAAGTGGGTTTGAGGACACAAATGGGAATCTCAACAGCTATAGTGAGACCAAAAAAGAAAAACTACAAGGCGTGGAATTTCTGATGTTTCCAAAAATCGAGAGAGTATTATACTACATTTCTTCGCAACCACTATTGTGGCAAGCATGCTGAACCACTGCACTTTCTATCCAGCTATTTCCCTATTTGATTTTTCAGAGATGCTGTATAAGAGAACATGCCCCAAAATCAGCATGTCTAGATTGACATCTCCAGCAATTATGTTATACTAGTTATAAATACATTTCACTCTGTATTGTGTTAACTGCCACAAACTGTGTGCTAATAACATTTTTCTTTATGTCTGCCGATATTAAAACTAGGCTGAAGGTTATTCCATTTCCAATATTAACACATCCAAGTCTCTCCCAATTTGTTCAGAAAATAACTGTCATCCAAGTAAACGGAAAGGGATTACCAATTAAGATTTTTTAATAGGAGTCCCTACAACCTTCTCTTTAATACAGAATATGTTTCATATTGTATTAATGTAGTTTGTGCTAGACAATTTTGCATAAGGGCAAGTACAGTTGGTGAGAATTATGTTAGACTCAGGACCTAAAGCTAAAATTGTATATACTCAAAATTACCTTAAATTCCTTATGGCAAAAATAAAAAAAGCTGGCTCTTTAAAAACTACAAGAGGCACATGGGAACTGATACCAACTGAGGGAACAGCAGCTTCATTCTTCGATCTCATACTGTCTCAGGTATATATGTAGTAAGTGGAATGGCAGGAAGAAGCACCTAGACTAAAACTATTACTTATCTCATTTTTGTTTACTGAGCACGCAAGTAAAATGTGATTTGTCTAACTGAAAAACCATTGGAAAATGGTATCTTGTCATTATTGTAGCCACCACTTTTACAGAGATATGACCATCTTGCCATACCATAATGAAACATTGCCCACTATATTCATTGCAGCAAGCAATGATCATCCAGAGCTTCAGGTGCATTTCAACTTGTAAACTGGCTGCAACAGAAGGCATTTTCCTCTTTACTCTCAGAACCATATTTTCTCTTCTTCAATTTACTGGTTCTGCTTGGATCACGAAAGCTGTGCAGTTACCTTGGGGTGTGTCAGCTGAACACAAGACTCATTGCATTCTTTAACAGAATCATTCGTAGATCAGTTTTGCTGCCTGAGTTTAGGAAAGTCTGAGCATTCCTTAGCTCTGTTTATACTGCTGAACATTTACTGAGCTACCTGAAAACACACTTATGCCATATGAGTTTCAATATTGAATTTTGCCATTTATAATGCAGAGTAATATTTTTCACACTTTTACATAACTATGAATGTTCTGAAGTTTCTAGGTAACAAATCCTGTGTTAGATTTCTGTGGCAGAAATTTGTTCTATTTAACAAATTACTTCAAATTGCCCCAATACTGAGTATCACATCTAGATAACTTTGCAAAGGATGGAGCTCTTGAGAGCTTATTGAAATACAGTATTTTTCCTATAGTTCCATCCACTTTGAATTTTTTACTTTTATATCCAAAAGTTACCGTATGTTCAATGATTTTAAAATATACAATTCTTAGGCTGTAACAAATGTCAATATCTGCATATATATCTTGCCACTTTAAGTGTTCGATAATACAAATAAGTAACAAGGATGGACAAATCTAACATGGACCTATTGCTAAAAACAAACACTTTCTGAACTGTGGCAACAGTATACCGTAACATACCCAGGGTGAAATGTTTAGCTAGCCTTGCTAAATGAGGCCATTCTTTGTTATCAAGTGCTTTTCCTGTATCTATGCATAGGAAACATTCTTGCTTGTTATAGCCAATAATCTTCTAATAGAGGGTGTTTGCTTATCAGTAAGGAATATTGATTGGAATATTGAAAAACTATTCAAATCAGATTTTAAAATTAAAATTTCTTATTAAACTGAAATAAGACGGACCATTTGTAGTTCTAGCTATGAATGTTCTTTCCCTGCCTCTGGAATTAATTTGTCTCATCTCACAACATATACCTAAGCATGCTATGAATCCACACTGTCACATTTTCCAGTATTATGAATACAACTCATTGGAAGACAATCCCCTTTGATATATTTAAAGCATTTATTTTTGTGAAGATATTTATAGCTTAAAAACAGTAACAAAAGCAAATAATAAAGTAATACAAAAAGAGAGGATAACAAAAATGTTAGTGTTTAAATACTTAAAGCCAAAGAAGATATTTTTTGAAAATCTAGGCAGTAACATGTACATTGGGGTACCCAGTTGAGAGCTGCATATCCAGTGCTTTGATAGATCAGCTAAGGTTAACCAGCATCTTTGCAATATAAACCTATGGGCCCTTAAAGTATAAAAACACTTAGCATACAACAGCTCTATAGAGTCTACATCTATAGTCTAAGTCTAAATGAATTTCATTTTTCCTAGTGCTCTAAGCTCAGTGAAAATTTGAATTCAAACAAACCATGAAATAGAAGATGGACATGGCTGGCAAAAGGAGAGGTATAGGTTTGCTTTTTAAAAACCGCTTCAAGAAAGTGTTCAGGACACATTTTCTAGAAACATGTGCAACACTGCATAAACTGAGCTGAACACACTTGTAAACCATATTATGTGCAAAACCATGCACCAATTTGTTTAAAACCTTATTTTGTCTATGGGGATCTATGACTATTCTCTGTAGTTCTTATCCTAGACACCTATTGCAAGTGTCATGTATGTGGAACACTACATTCCAGAAGATGTTTAAGTTCCTGAAAACATCTTTGTACATAAAACGTTCTGAAGTTCCTGCTTCAGCTCCCCGCTAAACCGAACAACGTTTGAGGCATCCTTGTCTGGAAAAGTATGTGTTCTGATAAAGCTCACTAGGTTTTTTCCTGTGCTGGATTTCTTTTGTTCTTGAAATAAACCAAGCTATGATTAGTAAAGAGAAACTTGCATTTTAATAACATACTGAAGTACAGGTTTCAAGAAGTAACTTTATGTAAAATATTTAGCACAATAAAAAAGCTTAAAAACATAGCTACTTACCATACTCCCATGCTACAATAGTTTAGAACTCAAAATGTAGCAAGGAGCCCAATACAACCACATACCCATTCAGATTTTAAAGCATGAAGTATAAATGAATACACTTGAGGACCATGTACAAAAAAGTCTACATTAAAGAGTGATATAGTCTGCATTTGGCTTTGTAAAGCAAGTGCATGTAAAAGCTTCCCCAACGATTCAAGGCTTTCCAACAGGGATATAGCAAGCATCAGGCTGCCACATGCGCAGGTCAACAAGAACTTGGTTGAGGGTTTGCATCCACAGATTTCGCTCATCCTTAGTATCAGCAGATAGCCAGTTCCTTATAAAAAACACACACACACAAATGGACATAAGTATCAGACACAGATTCCCCTATACAGGGAAAAAATGAATTATCTTCAGACTATCCTCCAAAACGTATCCTTTTAACCATGCAATTGAATCCACAAGAGCAGCAGCATCAAATTCCAGATCAACCTCATGACTGAAGATTACACAATATAACTAGGTTATATATATAACTTTGTTAAACTAGTACTTGAACCTTTGAGACTGCATTGAAAGTATAAAATGATTGGTGATGGGCAAGACTATTACTTGATAGATCTCACAGAAAGTACTTTAACCTTCTAAAAAAACTCAGCGAGTTAAGCAACAGATATTAAAATAAGAGTCTTACTTAGTAACACAAAGAGTGTCTCTGCATTGACTAACTAGTGTTTCCTTGTCGTCTTCCCTTTGCGGCCGGACAGTAACGAGCTCAAAAGTATTGGGTCGAGCACAGAACTCTCTGTTGGCTGGTTCAATCCGACGATTAGTGCAGTTTGCCAGGTTTATGGATCCCATTGGATGCTGAAAGAAAGTCACAAATGTGCACACACAGCAGGAAGTTAGTTTTCACTTGTAGCTTGTAGCTTGGAGATTCCATCTGCAACAAGCATAGCAGTCATTGAACAGCTGTATAGGTGGGTGATATTACATATTCCCACCCATGTGAGTTCTAACAGATATCACAGGCTCTAGCCCCACTTAAGCAATGCCTGTGCCCTGCTGCGATTCTGCCCCGAGTCGATAACTTGTACAATAAAACTTGATATTAATCTAAAGTTGACTGTACGATTTGAGATCACCAACAACTTAATAAATGTGGGAATATAGGTGAATTTTAGAACTATTACCTTTCGTTTTTCATCATCTGGATAAGTCCAATAAGAGATGCAGTTTCCAGAAAGCACACACCAACGCCGATGCCAGGCCCCAAACCCACTAACATCTTCAAACATAGTCTGGAGGGGGGGAAAAATCATGTTAGAACTAGCCGCATTCCTTCAGTAAACATACTTGCTTGCAACTTTCCATTCAACTATGGAACCCTCAACCTATTGATTTCTATCACTGCTTCTTTTCTCCACAATCCCTGCTGCAGATATGCATCCTACAGGGCGCATTCCAGTGCCACTACCCTATACTGAGCCAGCCTTCCTTCCTCTTACACACCAAGTAGCATTTGGTGGCTGAGAATATTCTCACTTTCCTTTAATAAAGCAAAGCAGCATATAAAGTCCAAAAAGCAAAACAGACTTCTCCAGGGTTACTGTTCTGCAGCACATCTAAAGTCTCCTTTCCAGTAAAATTATAAAAATGTATACCCCTGGATTTCCTTTATAAAAAGATACCCAAGGGGATTCATCAAAATAAAAGCAAAAAAAAATCACTTAACACAAAAATAGCAGTTAAACTGTCAGACAATGCATTTTAGAGTGATCAATGACAATACTTTGAGCAAAGCTATTCTGATCTAGGAATTGCCAGCAGTAGTCTATATTGTCCCAGACTTTTTCATAGCACATGGTGCCATCTGCTGGATTCAGTGAGCAACCAGTCACCAAAACTGCCAATTGTTATTTAAAGCTGTTATCAGTCAAACAGCTACTTTTAATATTAGTTTAGGCCTCCTGCATAAGCCAGAACCTTGAGCAGGGGTTCTTAACCTTTTTTACAATTACACACACACACACACACACACACACACAGCCCATGGATTGCCCAATATGTCCCCATATTGTCATGACTGGCACTCCTTTACACTCTAACTGAAGAGGGACTGTCCTTCTGGGTCATGGGTTTGAGCCGTCCCAGCTCCACACAGGTGAAGACAGGATAGGATCATTTTTGTCTCATGACTAATTAAGATAGGATACTTCTAGTCAAGTGTATTTGTAGGAAAGTTTTCAGAATAGCCACCTACAGCTCAGCCATAATCTGTAAGATTCTGCTCTAACCTTGAGACACAGGTGAATAAAGCTATTTGTTCATGAAGCCAGAGTTGCCTAAATAACTTGGGAGTCACTATATGCTGGTTCCTATGATAATTCTGAAAATAATCAGCAATAGATATGTGGTGATAACTTACCAAAAAACCTCTCTCTTCCACACAAGAATCTATTTGACATTTAATCTTCAGGTGTATATGGCCTTCCAAAGGAGACAAAAACGGAATCTGAAAAATAAAGTAGTTGGAAGATTCTAAAAATTGCTCTTATCCTCCGAGTCACAACTGCTTTCAGATCAAATACATTTGGGCTCTCTAAAGAGGAGACTGGTCTATACATTACACCATTTGCTTGTTCACACTAATTCCAGGTGACAGTTTTAATGCTCAGATTTCAGGGGAAATTTGGAAAGGTTACCCCTTGCTTGAAAGGAAATTATTATTTCTAGCCATTTTTGATCTGAGGTTCAAGAAAACCCATGATCCTGAACGACCCCTCCTAGAATTGTCATTGGTTTTCACCATTAAACAAAAGGCAAAGAGTTGGCAGCAGATTGATTGAAGTCACTGTTAAAAAAAGGGAATTAGCCTGTTAGAATTCCAAACCCATGCTATTAACACAGGGTTCGGGCTTTGGCTGGCCTCCCAGTAGTGTGAGGTGAGGGGGCGTCCTCATCCGAGACTGGTAGCCAGGCAGGTGGGCAGGGCATTTGGGGCTTTACCTGGTTGCCCCCACAGCCCTTGTGGCCACTCTGCACGTTTCCTCTTGGTGAGCAGCTGACTGTTTGCAACCTCCTTGTACTTTGTGCTCTTCCTCTTCCTGTACTTGGCTTCAATAAAAGTGGCCCTTTACACCCATATTTCTGACTCGCGTGTTTATTGGCGAGTGCACAGGCAATGCACATGGCTTTGTTTTAAGTGCAACAAGAAGGCCAATTTATATTCTAAAAAGGTCACTTTATTCACAGATGAAGGCTAACTGGATTGTCTTAAGGAGTGGGTTTAAGAAAGCTAAACCAGTATAACAGGTATATGATCACATCCAAGCACCAGCTCAGGTCCCAGGAGTATCTGATCTGTGCACTGCATAAGCACTCCAACGCAGATTAAGTAGACTGACATGGCAGGAAGGAGGGTTAAAGTTAGCAAGTTTAATTTTGAAAAAAAAAATAGTGCTGTACTTTTTAATACTGACCAAGACAAAGACCAACTCAGTAGACGTGCTTCTCTTAGGCACAAATGCACTCTCGCTCTCAGAAGAGAGCTGGCTGCCATTTACACAGCCATGAAAATATAGTTATAAAAGAAGTCCAACCACAAAGTTCTCACAGATTTGCTCGGCAAAAGAATAGCAGGTATGCCCTTAAAGTTACTTGCATTCATCCAATCCATTTCAGAAATCTAAAGGGGTTCTTAAAGCAGCATATCAGTGTAGCTGTGTGCAAAGTCTACAGGCAGACATAAGCAGCATGCATTGGGTACTCTTTTTGAAACATAGCAACCTTATCCTGGAACATATAATTCAGTAGCTCTCTTTCCTTAGCTCCATAAATTATCTATGGGGGAAAAAAGACGTGCAATGCTGAATGCAATTCAAAGCAGAAAAAATGGGGAAAAGCAGCATAGCATTACAGATGTGCATGTCAATCATCCTCAGAAAGTTAGCTTTCCAATTCAAGTCCCTAAGTTTTACCCAAACAGCACTGGTTATATCGGGATAGTTGCACAAGTTAAATTGCATCATTTTTACTAGCAAACACAGCCACTGCTCAAACAAGGATGTTTAGGAATGCACAAGAAAGCCTAAATAAGTTTCTATAAGGTCTGCAGACAATCTCAACAGTGCTGGCCTTTAAGGAAAAAGCAGTTTCAGAAGAGGAGAAGAGGTCAAACAATTGAAGCCATCCTAACTCCTCTGGGTTGTATCTTAAATTATCCTTCCACTTGTGTAAGGGGGCTTGTGCACACAGAAGTGTTAGCACAAGAATCCCGATTAGTCTTTGCATGATGTGTGTGCACGCAACTTGTTGCACAACATACCACTGGTGGGTGTAACATTTAAATTCATTGTTGAACAATGTCTTCCATGTTTGTGTAATTGCACATGGAATAGCATGAAATACTGCCATATTTCTGCATGCATTCTTTAGAATTCAACCGTCTATAGTGGTTAAAAGTCAACTGACTTGCCCTTCCCACAAATACATTACTAGTAGCATGGAATCCACTCTAAAATAAGAGGAATTCCCTACCTTGTGAATCTCCTGTTCTGGGAGAGGAAGGGGGGGGATTCGGTAATGAATGGGTTAACCCCTCCACGTCCAGAGGTAGGGCCGGTTAAACTTCATTGACTCCTCCCCCTCGGGTGCTGCTCCGCCCCAGTCCGGTACTGCAGAACGAAGACCCATGGAAAGGTCCCACAACACCCGAAGTCGTCTCGGCACGGCAAAGCACCAGCCTCCACGGCAAACTGGAGAGGAAATCAACTAACGACAAGTGGATCAGAGAGTGAAAAGAGAACAAACTGTAAAGCAGGCAATTAACTCCCACAGGATAAACTAACTAACACCGAACCGTAAAAATAACCATAAAGAACGAAAACCTTTAACAAATGGAGGCAAGCAGGAAAAAGGAATGGGTGGGATGAATGCCCCCTCTTCCTCTCCCAGAACAGGAGATTCATTCACAAGGTAGGGAATTCCTCTTTTCTCTGGATGAGGAAGGGGGGCCATTCGGTAATGAATGGGATATGCCAGAGCCGTAGCCTCCCCGGGTGGGCCTACTTGCCTCCAACGTTGAGAACCTCCTGCAGCACCCGTCTCCCAAAACGAGCCTCTGCAGCCGCCAATTTGTCAATCTTATAATGCATCAAGAACGTGTTAGGGCGCCCAGGTGGCAGACCTGCAAATATCCATCAGGGAGGAGGACCCATCAAATACCGCTGATGTGGCCGCCCCCCTGATCGAATGAGGTAAGATGCCCTCCGGCGGATCCAACCCCTGAGCCCTATAGGCCGACTGAATAGCTAGGCGAAGCCATCTAGCGATAAGGGAAGCTGAAGCCTTCCCCGGAAGACTAGGAACAAAGCCTCAGTACGTCTGAATGCTTCAGTACGCTGCAAATAGAAACGCAGTGCCCTGCGCACATCTAGAGAGTGCCACTCACGCTCCCGGGGGTGAGAGGGATTTGGACAGAAAGTGGGCAAAACAATATCCTCCGAACAATAAAAAGAGGGAGTTGACCTTGGGAGTGAACGAAGGGTCCACCCGCAAAACCACCTTATCCTTATGAAAAACTAACAGGTTCTTGTTTATGGAAAGTGCCCCCAGCTCAGACACCCGCCTGGCCGAGGTCAAAGCCACCAACAGGACAGTTTTCAGAGTCAGATCCCGAAGAGACGCCTTTGCCAACGGCTCAAAAGGGCCCCGCATGAGGGCCCGAAGAACTAAACTGAGGTCCCAGGTAGGAAACCTATGAACCACCGGGGGATTCAACAGCTTCACCCCTTTCAAAAGCCTTTGGACGTGGAGGTGATCCAACACACAGCCCCTGCCAGAGGCGCCCAGGACACTCTTCAGCGCAGCCACCTGGCGGCGGAGGGTGCTGGTACTAAGCCCCAGATTCAACCCGTCCTGCAAAAATTCTAGAACCTGATTTAACTTAGGTCACAGGGGTCTAATGTTCCGCTGAGTGCACCACCCAGAGAAACGTCTCCAAGTTGATCCATACACCCTTTTGGTTGACGAGCGCCATGAAGCCAGAAGCGTCTCAAGGACACAATCCGAGTAACCCTCCTTACTTAATTCTTGCCTTTCAGCAGCCAAGCCGTTAAGTGGAAGGCCTGAGGTTGCGGGTGGAAGACGGGGCCCTGCCGGAGGAGGTCATCCCGGGACGGGAGAGGCCAAGGCTTGTCCACCGATAGTTGAACCAAGTCCGCAAACCAGGCCCACCTGGGCCACCTGGGAGCAATCAGAATTACTAGCGCCGTCAAATCCCGAATTCTCCTCAACACTCGAGGCAGAAGGACGATCGGCGGGAAACTATATAGGAGTTCCCGGGGCCAGACACACCGCAGGGCATCCACCCCCTCTGCCCATTGCTCGTGATGTCTGGAGTAAAACCTCGCCAGCTGGGTGTTGGTTCGAGAAGCAAAAAGATCCAGAAGGGGCATGCCGAACCTTTCTGTGACTAGATCGAACACAGACGGATTTAGTTGCCACTCCGTCTCGCCTAGGCTCTCCTGGCTCAGCCAGTCTGCTGTGACGTTGATGGCCCCTGCAAGGTGTTCCGCTCTGATCGAGACGAGGTTGTGTTCCGCCCACGTCAGAAGAGCGTCCGCTTCTCTGGCCAGACGATCCAACCTGGTTCCGCCTTGGCGGTTGATGTACGCCTTGGCGGTCATGTTGTCCGTCTTGACTAAAACAGCTTTCCCCAGTAACTGGGACTGAAAGTGAAGAAGCGCCAGCTTGATCGCCCGTAATTCCAACAGATTGATGCTGCACCTCGTCTCCGGTATTGACCACCGCCCCTGCACAAATAGGTGGTCCATGTGCACCCCCCAGCCGAGGAGACTGGCGTCCGTGGTCAGAACCTGGGGATCTGGGGTCTCCAAAGCCGTTTCCGCTGATATGCGACCTGGGGAGAGCCACCACTCCAGACTGTCCTGGAAATTCGATGAGAGAGAGATGATCATGTGCAATTTCCGTTTGATTTGATGCGAGTAGGGACGAAGCAGTCTCTGAATGGGTCTCGTGTGGAACCTGGCCCACTTGACTACGTCCTGGCAAGAAACCATGACCCCTTGAAGCTTGGCTAATGCTAGAAGGTCCAGAGACGCCCGACCCTTGGCTTCGAGAAGAAGGGACGTCAACTTTAGTTGTCTGTCTGGAGATAGAGAGATGGTCAGATTTCTGGTGTTGAATACTAGCCCCAGGTGTTCCATGATCTGAGCCGGAACCAGGGAGCTCTTGCCCAAATTGATGACGAATCCATGTTGTTGTAAGCACAGAATCGTTGCCCACAGATCTCTCTCTGCGGAGTCCTCGGAACCGCCGGTGTCGGGGGTGGATCGGAATGTGCAGGTAGGCCTCGGACAAATCAATCGAGGTTAGAAAGTCCCCCCGTCGCAGGGACGCTGCTATCGAGCGCCATGTTTCCATCTTGAACCTCTTGTGAGCCATGAAGAGGTTCAACCATTTGAGGTCCAGGATAGGTCTGTGCTCTCCGTTCTTCTTCTCTACGAGAAAAAGAATGGAGTAGACCCCACTGCCCCGTTGGACTAGAGGGACAGGCTCTATGGCTCGAATGTTGGAAAGATGAGTGATGGAAGCTAGCAGGTGCTGATGTTTTGTCCTGTCCCTGGACGGAGGCACCTTCCAATAACGATCGTTCGGGATGCGAAGAAATTCCAGGGAGTAACCCCTGGAAACCGTGTCCAGGATCCATTTGTCCAAAGTGGTTACGCGCCACTGTTCCGCGAAGGCGAGCAGACGACCGCCAATAGGCACGGAGCCGTCTTGCAACTCGGCGTCATGCGTTTCTCTGGTTGCTGAAGGGCTTACGCGGGGGCTCTCCCTGGTTGTTTCCAGATCTGCCCTTGGGGAAGAATCTCGACTTGTTCCATCTATTAGGGGCTCTGTTAGGCTCTCTTGGGCGAGCTGGGGCTCAAAAGGAACGAAAGGACTGGGTCTTAGGCTTGGGGACCTCCTTGCTGGAAGACAGGAGGACCTTGCGCTTATCCTTGTTCTCAATTAACAACAGTTCAAGGGCTTCCCCGAAGAGCTTGGCTCCCTGAAACGGCACGCCCACCAAACGGTTCTGCGAGGCTGAGTCCACATCCCAATGGCGCAGCCAGATGTTACGCCTCGCCACGACATTGGATGCAAGTGCGCGCGTGCCCAGCTGGAGCGAGTCATAGGAAGAATCAGCCATAAAGGCTGTGGTCAAAGAAATTTTCTTCAACGTATTCTTTCCCTTCTTGGATAAGCCCGCTTCGGATTTAAGAAGGTCGTCCACCCAAAGGTAAGCAGCGCGGGCAAACAGCGAGGTGGAAGCTGAAGTCCTTAGACTGAGACACCGTTTCAAAATTCTTTTTGAGCGAAACGTCTACCTTCCGATCACAGGCATCTTTCGGACACCCCTCCCCTTCAGACGGAATAATGGCCGACGAGGATAGGGAGGCAACGGGCGCATCCACTGAGGGAACCTTTAATAACCCCATGGTCTGTTCACGTAAGGAGTAAAGCTTGTTGATCAACTTGGAGGCATGCTTAGATTTAATGGGATTTTTCCATTCCTGATCCAAAGCGGATTGAAAAGAGGGAGGAAAAGGAATGGTAGCAGGTGGAACGGGCCCCTGAGGGAAAAGCCCCTTAGGCGCCATAGCATCGCCCTGAGAGCCGGCTGCCTGCTCAGTCGGGGTGAGATTTAGGGCTGCTGAAACTTTGGAGACCATGCAATAAAAAAAGATCGGGAGGGACAAGTCTGCTGGGGTTGCTGTCCTGCTCCCCCCCCAAACCATCATCGGAGAGCTCCCCCTCCTCTCTGTCAGACTCAGCTCCGGAGGACGGAGTGGAGCTAAGGTAAACCGCTTCAGCTTGTAAGTGCTTCCCCCCCGAACGAGAGACCCAATGGGAGCGAGAAGAATGGCCAGCCCTAGGTTTCTTAGAGGGACGTGAGCTACGGCTGGAACTCCTGTGGCCAGAAGGAGAAATAGCGTCCCGCGAACTGGATCGACTGTCCCTTCGGTGCTTCCGACGGGAGGAATGCCCCCCCCGAGGCTTTCACAGCCTCCTCTACCGCTGCCTTCACCATGCTCAGCAAGTGAGCCTGTAAAGCAAGATCCATCTGAGGGGCGCTTACAGTAGCGCTTGCTGAGACGCTGCCCCTTGAAGTATCGGAAGCTGCGCCCTCAGGTTCCCCCATAGCGAAGCTTACCCAGGTCATAGCGTCAGCCGAAGAGGCGAGTCCGCAAGTCCGCGGTGCACCGGGAATTAATGGGCCCACCCGAAGCTGATGACAGAGCTTCCGCAGCGCGTTGGTCCGAAGCAGGAGTGAGCGGGTGCAATCCCAACGCTCGGCCCCGAAGGGTCCGTGTTAGCACGGTAGAGAGCTCGACTGCTGACAAAGACGGCCGGTATCTGGTGTTGAAGCCGGGCCGAAAGGAAAACAAACGGCAGCCTCCGCTGAGGTAAAACTTAAAGGCGGGAACCTTCGCGCGCCACCAGACGCCGATAGGCCCGCATACACAACTTTCCTCGGCGATCCACCGCCTTGCTAGGGACACAGGGTCGGGTCGGGAGGGAGCGGGGGGGGGGGGGAAGGCAGAAGGAAGGCAGGCAAGAAGAAAAAACTCTGATCCACAAAAATAAGGTCTTCTAAGAAGAGCCACACAACAACCGAACTTTCTCTAACGAGGTAGGACCGGACTGGGGCGGAGCAGCACCCGAGGGGGAGGAGTCAACGAAGTTTAACCGGCCCTACCTCTGGACGTGGAGGGGTTAACCCATTCATTACCGAATGGCTCCCCTTCCTCATCTAGAGAATATAGATTTTTCTTCACTCAGAAACCTTCCCCTAAAGCAGTTTTGTCAATTAGTGGGCTGTAAATTTTAGGCTCTAGAAATAAGGATCTACTATGTACATCATAAAAATAAATTATACAGAGCATGCAAAGTATTTTGACATGCAATGGTTACAAAGCAAAGGAGGTTTTCCTTGGTTGCACAGAGTGAAAAAAGATCTGTGTGCAGCTATATGCAGCCTTTGAGTATTTCAAAGATGCTACATTTGAACTGACTATGCAGGATGGTAACACTAAGCTACAACTATGCACTGAAGTAGCCTTTGAACATTCCTTGTCCAACCTTGATAGATTACCTTGTCCAACAGGAATTTGGTGCTACCCACTGAAGACAGTGAAATTTTATGTGTGCCAACAAGAGTGAAATTACTTGTGCGCACAGCATTGGGTCCACCTGGACTGGCCATAGCTGTAAAGAAAAATGTTAGGTATATTGTTAAGGTGATAACCTTCAGACTACTAAATCAATTAAAAACTAAAAAGGCATCCCTGATTGATCTGGCAACACAGTTTTAAAGCAGTTATATGGGTAACAAAAATTGCAGGCAATAGTACAATTTCAGAAGAGGTATTCCCCCCCCCTCAGGGCAGATATGCATCTAAGGAGGCATCTGCTAGGATATACACAATCTAAAAAGCATGTTTTTAATTCAAATTTTAGGCATATGTAAATGTATGCAGATGGGCAGCCCAATCCTGCAGGGCGGAACTAGTGTTCTTGGCAGTACTGGCTGCCATAAGGCAGCTATAGAGTGTGCTCTGGCGGCATGTGCTGCCGGAGCGCCAGCGGGAAGGTTGGACACATACACACACCATCCATGCTCTGGCCGCCCACTGGAGCAGGTAAATCAGTGCATGAGGACAGAACAGGAGCAGGGATTGGGGTGGGGGAATGGGGGCACAGAGACTGTGGAAGGGGTAGATCCTATCCTCCTTACCCACAGACTCCCCACCCACCCCTCTCTTCATACTTGCTGGCGTAGGTCCAAGGAGACCCATTGAAGGGCAGGGGGAGGGCTTACAGAGAGGAAAGGGGATTTAAAACCCCTTTCCCTTCCAGAGCCTCAAGTTCTGCCCTCTGCTGGATACAGTGCACCGCAGGGAAGGATAGGATTGGTCCATGGAAACTAGTTTGATAAATCTACTAAGATTTCCTTGGGCAACAATGGAACATATTATATAGGAGGTCTTGAAACTGGAGTGAAGTTTATTATGCCAGCAACTGTACTTTGCTTTTCAGTCACACTTTTATAGATCAGACTCGCACGACTTTTACGACTGAAGAGGAGGATTATGGTTAACAAAAAGTGTATCAAGGAAAAAAATTTCCTAGTTAGCAATCCGCATTTTATGCAGAAGCAAATAAATCTCCAGACAAAAAAATCCTGACCAAGGATTTTAAGAGGTTTACACATTTCACAGTCAATTCTCATTCAGGCAAGCATTCATCTCACATATGGTTCCCCCTCTATAAAGTCTCACTGGGGCATTGTAATAGGAGGGAGCAGCTATGGCAGTCCAAATAAACAGGATGACACAAACTGTGTAAAAAAAAGGTAGAAAGAACCTCCCCCACACACATATATCCAAAATGCAGACTTGGTTTTATTTACCTGGTGCAAGTAGATTACTCTTCTATAAGAAAAAGATGCATATAAACAGGTTATTTGTGCAACATTAGATCTAAAACTACAATTATGAAGGGTTTTGTTGTGTTTTAGAAGGCTGGCCAATTTTACTGTTTTGGTAAAAAGGAATATACGGTAGTTACAGTTGAGATTAGACAACAAATTTCAAGGGTAAAATTGACAATGATAGCCTTGATCACAGCCAATTGTAGCCTTATGAGCTTGAAATTAATCATATTAGTACTTACAGTGGTAATAGACGTCAACAATCTCTTTGGAGTAATAGCCTATAAAATTAGAGATGACAAATACCAAATGTAATTCAGTTCTTGTCTGGTACAATTAACATTGTAAGATATCACAAAATAAGACCATTTTTAGGTTCTAGAGCAAATCCAACAGATAGTTCCTGATTTGACTACATTTACCCAAATTCAACATCAAAACACGAATTCTTATCAAACAGTCCTGTGAATAAAGAGAGTCTTTTCTGCCTCAATCCACACAAACTTTTAATAAGAGTTTTAGAAACATTTTAGCCAGAACAAGATTTTGATATATTCATATTTGAAAAAAGACACACACACACACACAATATTCCTGTAGTGCAGATTAATGTCACTAGATATCACAATGCTTCTCTTTACCTTGGACTTAACTGACTTTTTCCTTTTATCAGTGCCTGTGAAATCTCTCTTCTGTACCTAATAGAGGGGGAACATTGATATGTCAAAGTCTGCTGCTCCCCCAAGTGTTCTATCTAAGAAATGCATATTAGAGAGATACGTACCAAGCTATAAACGTCAACATTTATCTCAAAGTCACCAGACACATCTTGCCTTTAAAAATTAAGAGGAAGGATTAGACTTGGTTCCAAGCATTATACAATCTGCAGTTTCAAGTTTTTCAACTCGGATAAGTAATTGGAACAGAGAATGGGGCAGTTCATGTTTTTGCTTCTGACCAAACAGGACGACGGGCCAGAAGGCTCCAGAGCCCAACTGAAGGACCAAAGACAGAGGGGGCAGCCAGCCACCCCAGTGTTCCCAAACCAGAACTTAGGAAACTCAGTATTTATAGGCCTGTCTCAAAGTTGATGAGTAAGATACAAGACCCATAGAAATAGTCTCATGCTGGCCTTCACTGCTATACGTTTCTCAACAGATCTGGTAAACTTTTCTCCAACCAACACAAAGGAGGTTTAAGGTCTATAAAACATGCTGCATATTTCCTATTCTTCCAAAGCTGATTGTTGGACTCTAGGACCATGCTACAGCTTGCCATTCACCTGAGGCTAGCTGCCACTATGCCCATATCTGCATCCAAATGGCAAAAATATAGAGGACAGCTGTATTGCACTACTGGCCAAGAAAGCATGACAACTATGGACCTACTGTATTCCCCAGTGGGAAAACAGGAGGCTCTTTGATGTGAAAGGCATCTAGGTGGTTAGCAATGTAGCACTGGGTAGAAGCCTATATTAAATTCTTGTGAGGCCAAGTTGGAGGATTGTAGCTAATTCACATTATGCAAAGTATTCAAAGGGGGAGTAGAAAGCAATATATGGTTTTAGCTATCTTTTGCTCAAAATCTGCCCCCTCCCCCCCCCAAAAAAAAACTTACAGTGTAAATGATGTTGTAAAGGAAAGAGCATCTCCACTCAGGGAATTTGCAGTACTTGCTAGTGGAGTAGCGACCATGTTTTCTGTTCCTGCTCTTAACATGATTATGAAGTAGTAGTTTGCTGCTTCTGTTAACAATTAACAGTGTATCAAAATCCTAACAATCATAAGACTGAAGATCAAGTAGTATTATGTTCAGCACCTTTTCAAATAAATAGCTTAGCAACAAATCACATAGCATGCATCAGCTTGAAGAGAAAGTATGGGCTGTTATTCAGTGGGAAAAAGACATTTGGGGTGAGGGGGAGAAGAGATATTGACTGAATCTCCATCGTTCAAAACTGGGCCCTAATGCAATACCATCCACCCACCAGATCAACTTAGGCAACTGTGCTCCACAAGTTGAAAAAAGGGAAGTATACTGCAAATATCTTCAAATATCTTCAGTGATAGAGTGCAATGAAGACAGACACCTCATCTCCAGAACTCTAGCCAATCAACTTGTTAGTGGAGGAAAATTCTTCCAGATTAAAATATAGTTGTTTAAACGTGGACACAAACAAGCAACACACAGCAAGTCATCTCAACAGCAGAACAGCTAACAAAAGACCGATACAGGTACAGGAGGAGATCTTACCTGGCTTCTGGGCAGTACTGCATACAAAGTCTGCTTTTAGAGGTAGGCGCATTTCTGACAGAGTAACAGATCCCTTGGATGGAGAAAGTCCACCGGTTTTGTTCTTTTTGCTTTGAGGTCCTTCATTCTTTAGTTTGTTTAGCTCTTCCAATAATGCTGTTCTTTTTTCAGCTGTACGATACAGGATTAGAATTAATGTAGCTTCACTTGTTTTTGTAGTTGCACAACTTTGCCAATTGGAGATGTTCGTCCTAACCATCTCCCACAAGAGTGTATTCTGCTGTACATAAGAATTTCACTGCTGGAAGAAATCAAGGCCCACCTAATCCAGCATCTTGTCTCCAGCAGCAGCTGCCACCTAGGGCAGTGCTTTCTCAAAGTGTGGTCTGCAGACCTGTGCCAGTCTATGAGTCATTGGCTGCCAGTCTGCAGCATAGCTCTGGTTGTTTTTGGCTTCCCCAGGGGCGGGGGGGGGGCGGTGTCCGAAGGCATCCAGAGATATTAGAGCTGTGAAGTCTCCCAAGATTTGCTGTGGGACTTGGACATACCAGGGGTTGTGAAAGGCGATAAGACAGCAGGGCACAAAACAAGGGAAGTGGGAGGCTTAAGAGCAGCGGACACGCAGGAGGGGAGAAGAAATAAGACACAGCTGGTCAGAAGGGGAGAGTGATGTGGAATGTGCCCATGGGCATTTTTTTATTTATATATACACACCAGTATATATATATATATATACGTATTTATGCTGGTCCCTGGCACATTGGGGGGGGGGGGAAGTACTAGTCTGCCACATCGAATAGCTTGAGAAGCACTTCTCTAGGTTCTCAGAGTAATCCAAGCAGCACATTAAAAAATGTCCTTTCCCTGTTCATTCCTAGGATTTTGTATTCAGAGGTACAGTATATTGCCTTTCTAAATAAAGCCTTTATTTACAAAATAGCCATTTCATAGATGCATTCTCTAAAAAGGGAATGGACATCCTCCACTAAGCCATCTAAGCTACTTTCCATCACCATTACATAGAACAGAACACCCTCCCTTTCCAAATACAGAAGAGCCTTAACACAACCACAACCAGACTTTACCTATAAATGTTAAGTTTTATGAACACAACCATTTTAAAAACAAAAGACCATCATACTGGCAATGAGAAGTAGCCTCTCCGCTTCTGCCTCTTCTTGCGATCCTTTCCCATGCTCCTCATCAATACAGCAATTCAGAGCCTGGCTGGCTTGATGTATGACAGTCTGTTGCAGATTGATGTCATTATTCAGCTCCTAATGTAGTAAAAAAAATGGGGGGGCGGGGCATTTTGTGAAACCAAGTGAATACCTAACCACTGGAAAAGGAGTATTTTGCAGTTATGTTCCCATTGGTGCCAGGTCTTTGGGAGATGCTGGACTACAGCACAAATAGATTTTTCAGACAGGATGGAGAACCGCAGCTGAAGCTTCTCTCCAAAATTCTATAGGCAAAAAGCATATGAAATGCAGGATAAGAGTCTGACTAAAATGTGGCAGAGGGATGGAAAGCTGCTTCGCATCTGTTGATGGGACCTATTCTATCATAGCTTATGATGTCTGTTGAAAAACAGTCATCCTTTATCAAGGGACATATGCACTACAGTTTGAGGGCGAGCACACAGATGTAAATACAGTACATGCACAGGTTTATTTTTTTAAACTACCAGAGCAATGGCATAGTAGGGACATTGCTGCCACATGGTGGCATCTAGATGTTTAGCATTTCCATCTGAAGACCTCAGCAAATGCTCTTGCACTTGAATAGTGCTAGCCTGCTAAAGCATTAAAGAAAAGAATGTGGGGAGAAGAGCAGCAACTCAATAGGTGCTAGTGCTACACAGGTCCCAGGGCTGGCACAGACGTAATACTCCTCCTTTAACTACAGCTAAAGCATACAATTGCTAAAGGGAAAGATAGACTTTCCCCTCTCGCATGCAAATTATCAGCCATAGGTTTCATGTCTGCAGACATTAACCACGATTAACACACTAGCCCCTGGGGTACTCCCTAAGCAGGTATTCAAAAGCAACCTTAAAATCCAAACTGCTGGTGGCCCCAGATAATTTTAGAACAGGAAACCCATCAAAACATAGTTTATAGTCCTTGTAGGAGATGAAACAAGATGGAGTGAATGGATCTGGAACTCAGTTCTCGCTACCTGCAATTTGCGTTTAATATTAATTGGATCAGAAGTTCCGTTCCTTCTCTCCTCGAGTCTTGATGCAACGTCTTCTTTACGAACGATCACTTGCTTAATTGAAGGTCGATCGGTTTCTTTAAATCGCTGGGACCGATAGGCATCAATACTTCAGGATTAAAAAGAACAGTTTTACAAAAATGCAGAACAGAGTGTATTCTGTCCAACACATTTCAGAAACAGCAGATGCAAAGAAACTCTTAGGGAGGATTTAAGAAGAAAGTGGTTAGCTGATCTTATGCCCCAACTTCAACCATCTGAAGGTCTCTGTCTGAAAATCCTTCCACTTTTCCCGTTTTTCCAGTCCAAGAAGAAATCTTGACTGGGTTTAAAAGCTGCCAAGACATGCTATTCCTTGCCCCAGATTTACCACCATTACTTTAAGACAGACCAGAATTCCATTAAGCCATCTAAAAATTAGAAATAGTTTACCTATATAGGTTACGCTCCTCTGACAAGGACCCAATGCTGCTTTCAGATTCAGTTCTGCAGACAGAAGTTCTTTGAAACTTGCCAGATTTTGGACTGTCGTCACTTATACTGCTCCCCTCACCGACTGATTTACTTGGGGAAGCAAAAACCTGGAACACAGATAAAGGAAGAATCAAGTGTTTGGAACACACAAACATCTAAGTTCTGAAGCAGAATTGTTTTGTTACAGTGCAGTGAATTCCAGTGCCAATCTGTAGAATATCCAACTGAGAACAAAACGTTTCACAATACATTTTCCCCAGACTTCTATTTTCACTAGCTACCCAAGCCACGGCAAGTGGGTTGTTGCCCTCTGGCATGCACAATGAGCTACCTCAGCCTTCTTCCCACCTTCTGAAGTTAGAGGCGGGCTGGATGATCCTGGCTGTTATGTGGTAGTCTCCGTTTAACTGTACTGTTTGGAGGAAGGCTGGGGGAGTTGTTTGGCAACTGCGTCACCATGCCCCGAGACGCCAAGTGAGCAAGCCCCTAGTTTGGAGCAGGAAAGTGAGATGGGGAGCTTCCTTGGTGCAGTGCCCCAGCTGAAGCAACCACAGTTTTGGCTTGGCAGCCAAGGTCAGCCCAAAGTGGCGAACCCCTCATTCTCCCCTTGCCATTGGCTGCAAGGCTACCCCAACAACCCGAGTACATACAAGATACTCCAATATCCATTCTTACCTCAGGACTTGCAACAGCCTCAGTTAAAGGAGTTAAGAGAGACATTGATGAAATATTCAGGGTCTCTTCCTGTTCATCCCCATTCTCAGTTTCCAAGGTCATTCTCATCTCTTTTTTAAGTTTCTCTATGTCAGGTCCATCCTCTTGAAGAACTTCATCAAAGATGTCACTTATCACTTTTGAACTATTCATCTCGTCATTCACCTCAGTTTTGTGTTCCTTATCTAGAAAGTAAAACCCACAAAAAAACTTTTAATCTTTTTCAGATTTAATATCCAACCGTAAAAACAAAAGAGATACCTATACCCTCTCCCCACCCCATACTTACAGAATCCACAATTACACAAGACAGCATATGGTGAGCTGCCTTGATCCATTCAGTTCATTTCAGACCATTTTCCAACTGAAAGACTCATCGATTACCCACCAGAATGCTTCAAGTGCTCTTGACATTGCCATGACAAAGGCCCCCAAACCTTTGCAGTCCCTTGAAAATTCTAAGCCGCCTCTGCTTAAGTACAAGGCTGGGAAGCTGAATTGTTATCTGTGTACATATGGCATAAAGCAGCATTTACCCATCTTGTATCACTGGTGTGTTTTGTGCATCGCCAGTAACAGGGGGTCACAAAAAATTCCCCCCACCAATTGATCTGAATTTTTTTATTGTTAAAAACTCAAAGATGGACGTTTTCAGAACTACAATTTTCATGACTGTCTAGCCATGTCATCATATAAAAAGGGGGGCGGGTGTTAGTTTTGCAGGGCCTCTGCCATTGTAATTTGGCTCATTCATATCTACCCATCCCCATGAAATAAAAATTGGAAATTTGTCTTTTTTTGGCCAGGGCTAGCTTTTCTCAGTGAGTGGAATTGGAATCTTTCAGTGACAACTAAACAGCTGTAATCACCTGTTGAAGGTGATGGTGCGTGAATGCACACAATTTCCTATGGATAGTCAGAATTTGCAAGTGCTGTTTGTTACTGCAAGCTATTTTGCCTTCTTATGAGGAGACCACGGCTTTCACTTGGGGAATCTCCCCCCCCCCCCGCCCCATTGTAGCTACGCAAGTGCCCACATCTAACATTTGTAACGTGCATGTGAAACCTGGACAGTTTGTCTTTTCATGTAAAAACAGTTGTGGTACTGTATGTCCATTCATGTCATGACGATTGTGGTACAGTATGTCAGTTCATTTAAGAATAAATCAGCTTTACTTTTGCACCATCCTTTAATAACTCTGTACAGATATGACAGATAAAACTAATTGTGACCTTCACAAATAGATTGCTGCCAACACATTAAGGATAAAGTAGTCATCTACCACTGGAAACCAGAAGCCTGTACTGGAGCATGTGCTGGCAAAAGGTCAAATTCGGGGTTAACTGCAAAAAGGTAATGGCGCCTATGCATTTTCCATCCAGCACAGCTACTTTCACTCTAACCAGACAAATTCTCATCCTCTGAAACCAACAGTCTGGGGGTGAATGAATCCTCCAATATGTCAGCTTTACCCCTCTATTTTGCAAGCAAACATATAAAGAACAGCGCCCTCAGAAACATCAGAGTCCAATTACTGCTCCATTAGTCGATACAAGAACAAGCTTGCCATCATTGCTGAACTTCAAACCAGTCCACTCACAGGCTCAGTCACCTGCACCTTAAAAAGGTAGGAAACAGATCCTTGTCAAAAGACCAAATGTTTCACCATTTCAAAAACTGACCTTAGCTGCAAAAAGCAGCCCCTCTGGATTGAATGAGCACACAGATTGCCCTTAAGGATGCATCAAGTCCTGACAATTTGAAGAGTGAAGGTTCAAACTGTACCCTCAATTTGAAACTGTACCCTCAGTTTGTACCCTCAATTTGAAAATAGCACTTAGGCTCAAACTACACATGGCACAGGAGAGCTGCAGTGAGATTTCCCAGTGGTTTTTTTTTTTTTAATAAAAAGCAATTACGGAGCTTGTTTGAATCAAGCAGCAACATCAGGCAAAGTCACACACCCCACCAATGTTATTCTCCACCACCACCCCAACTGCTTTTGCTCCAGCGAGAGACAGGAATTACACAATTACAGACGTGCTGCATAGCTATGTAGCTTGGCCTAAATTTCATTAATCTGGAAACTGTTTGGTCAAGGATTCTTGATATTAGAAATGGATACATTCAAAGTTTATATTTCTCAGACTTGGAACAAGTTGCAAGATCTATTTTTTGAGTCTTCCCACTAGCCAGTAAAGTGCCAGATGTACAGTAACAGACACTGAGAGATGAGTGTCTCTCGTAGATTTCTGGCTTTCCAGATATTGATGACTTAAGCCACAGTTATGACTACCCTCACATACCTGCCAGAACTGCTTAGAATATCGAGCAACTCAGTCAAGTAACTTAATTGTTTTCCCTCCACTTACTTATTGCTTTGAGATGGACTCCTGTTATTTCAACTATCTCCCCCCGCCACCCCAAACATCCAGGAATGGTAGGTAATTTGTACTCATATGATCAAGATGCCAGGGCACATTTCAAGCAATCTTCCCATTCAGTTCATGCATAGCAAACACATCTCATTAATTTTCAAGGTTTTGCAAGGACAGCTGGCAAGTTGTTTTTAAATTGTGTGCATCTTCTTCCTGCTTCCCCTCCCACTATGCCTTCATCCTGTTCACAAGGCCAACATATCAACACTTAGATAGCACAACTGTTAACAGTTAAGGGAACACTGTAAGACACAGACACCAGCAGAAGCATTCCCTGCCTCCAGGAATGTTAATTTCATGTGCGATGTTGCAGTTGCTAGCCTTGGATTTGGTCAGCTTCGGCTAGCAACTGCAACACTACACTGATTTTCCTAAGCTTAGAAATTCAGTGCAATTCAGAGCCAGTGAGACTACCGGTACTACAAAACTATTCAGTTTAGAGTTTGCTATAGTTTGGCGCCTATGGACAGACATTGCTTTGGTTTTCAGATTTTACATTCTTCTGAACAGCATTTGGAGTTTCCAAGACATACATCTACCATACTGAAGCTATGCTTGAAGATGTTACATGCCAACACCAACATGCAACACCAATATGTCTTAAAGACCAGCAGTAACCCATTGTCAAGACAAGAGTCTTGTACCATTTATTTAAGGAAAATATTTTAGAAGATGAGGCTGATTCAGGATAAAGAGTTAGGAAATACCAACCGTTCTGTTCGTCAGGAAATTGTTCAAGCTTTGAACTGGACACTGGTTTTACAGAAGTCTTTGGGGATAAGATTTTCAGAGGGCTGAGTTCTTCTGTCTTTTCGTATTCTGAAGTACCTAGAAGTTGCCAGAAAAACCAAGTTATTCAGAGCAGGAGCCTTTTTAAAAAGGGTTTAGACCACCAGAGATACCGGTAATCTACATTGCAAGTGACATATTTGAAAATCCCAGATGTAGAGGAATATAATATTTGTTAGGGCCAGACACTGATTTCTACCCATGTAAACCCAAAATTTGTACATGATTTGGAAAATACTGTCTGGTTAGTATTGTATATAAGCAGTATATAAATATTGTGCATCTGTGCATTGTGATTGAAGGAAATCCTAGTTTGATTTTTTACTCAGTGGGGGGGGGGGGGGGGAAGAGAATTAGCCAAGTACACCTACCAAACATGGTGTTGTGTAAGGCTCCCTTTTCTGAATCTGCTGGTAAAATAGTCATTTTGAATCTCAGCGGAACAGAGATTCTCAAATATCAGGACAATCCTCACAACCAGCTATTCTATTCAAGGCAGCTACTGTTCTTTTTCCCCTCGCATGAAGCGAGAACATGCATTCAGATGTTCACACGACACTCGCATTCAAAAGCAAAACAAAACAAAAATAAACTGATGTACCATCAGCACACATGGTGCTTTACAACAGAAAAGACTAGAGTCCCTGCCCTGAGGGACTTGCAATTAGAAAAAACAGGGTGGCAGGGTGAATGGGAAAGAATATGCTATTTTCACATACACACTTAGGGTAAAGGGTAAAAGGGACTAAGGGGTAGTGCCAAAAGTCTCACAAAAGGGATGAGTTTTGAGAAGGAATTTTAAGTAAGTGGGAAGGCATACTGAAGGTGATCTGAGAAGAGTTTCAAACATTAAGACACAGCAAGGGGAGAAAGAGCACTTGAGGGAACAGGCAATCTTTGTGGGCAGCTGATGTAACCAAAAGGAAGGGAAGTCACAAGCTGGAGCATAGCAAAATGAGACCAAAGAGATGCAAGATAGACTTGGAGGGCTTTAGAGGCAAGGATCTTCAAAGAAGAAGCTTGTTCTGGATCCGAGAACAAAGCAGAAGCTAGTGTAGGAATTTAAGGAAAGGCATGGCATGATCAGCGTGATAAGATGAATGATCATAATGCTGGATGAAGAGGCTATGAGACAATGGGAGATTTGAGAAGGCTTCTGTAGTCAAGAGATAACCAGAACATGAACTAGAGTTTATTAGGAAATAGAGGGAGATGCATTTCTGAATGTTGTCTCCTTGACAGAATGGTAATGTTAATGAAAAAGAGATAGAATGCAAGGAGAGTAGGGCTCAAGAGGAGAAGTTATGTCTTGGACATACTGTGTTTGAGAAGACGATGAAGCATCTTTAGATAAGCTTCTGCATGCAGAAAGTCCTAGGGTCAATCCTCAACCATCCCCAGGTAGGGCAGAGAAGGATTCCTGTTCTAAAACTGTGGAGAATTCACTCAAAGTACTGGGCTAGATGGACAAATGGTCTGACTACTTTACACTGGAATTTTTCAATGTTCCTATGAGAGACAGTTAAAGATGTGGGATTGGATGGAGAAGAAATGTTTTGGGGTAGAGTTGGGTGACACCTGTGTTGTTGTTGTTCAGTCGTTAAGTCGTGTCCGACCCTTCGTGATCCCATGAACCATATCCCGCCAGGCCTTCCTGTCCTCCACTATTTTCCTGAGTTCGCTCATTTTCATGTTCGTTGCATCGGTGATGCTGTCTAACCATCTCATCCTTGGCCTTCCCCTTCTCCTTTTGCCTTCAATTTTTCCCAGCATCAGAGTCTTCTCCAGAGAGTCCTCTCTTCGCATTAGGTGGCCAAAATATTTGAGTTTCAGCCTTAGTATCTGTCCTTCCAGGGAACAGTCAGGGTCGATTTCATTTAGGATTGACTGATTTGATCTCCTAGCAGTCCAAGGGACTCTCAGGAGTCTTCTCCAGCACCACAGTTCAAAAGCATCTATTCTTCGGCGCTCAGCCTTCCTTATGGTCCAACTCTCGCAACCATACATTGCTACTGGGAACACCATCGCCCTGACTATGCGAACTTTTGTTGGCATGGTGATATCTCTGCTTTTTATTATGCTGTCTAAGTTTGCCATAGCTTTCCTTCCAAGGAGTAAGCGTCTTTTAATTTCATGGCTGCTGTCTCCGTCTGCAGTGATCTTGGAGCCCAGAAAAGTAAAATCTGTTACTGCTTCCATTTCTGCCCCTTCTATTTGCCAGGAATTGATGGGCCCAGATGCCATGATCTTAGTTTTATTAATGTTGAGTTTCAAGCCAACTTTTGCACTCTCCTCTTTCACCCTCATCAAGAGGCTCTTTAGTTCTTCTTCACTTTCTGCCATTAGGGTGGTATCGTCTGCATATCTGAGGTTGTTGATATTTCTCCCGGCAATCTTGATTCCGGCTTGCGATTCATTCAGCCCTGCATTTCTCATAATGTACTCTGCATATAAGTTAAATAGGCAGGGTGACAATATACAGCCTTGCCGTACTCCCTTCCCAATTTTGAACCAGTCGGTTGTTCCATGGCCGGTCCGAACTGTTGCTTCTTGACCCGCATACAGGTTTCTCAGGAGACAGGTAAGGTGGTCTGGTACCCCCATCTCTTTAAGAATTTGCCACAGTTTGTTGTGATCCACACAATCAAAGGCTTTTGCGTAGTCAATAAAGCAGAAGTAGGTGTTTTTTTGGAACTCTCGTGCTTTCTCCATGATCCAGCGCATGTTGGCAATTTGATCTCTAGTTCCTCTGCCTCTTCGAAACCCAGCTTGTACATCCGGTAGTTCTCGGTCCACGTACTGCGTACATATACTGTGTACATATACTGAAAATCATGGGGTACACCTGTGTACATATACTGAAAATCATGGGGTACGATGGGAACTATGTTTCTATATGCTGTCTTTGGGAGACCAAGGGGCCAAACACAGATCACGGACAAACCCCAACAGAGAGAAGAGAAAGAGCTTCCACCTGTGAAAACCTTGAAACTACTATCAGATAGTTTGCTTCCTACCCGTCTGAAGGCAGGATCACAAAGATTTCGGTCTTAGTGGATTCTATTTATGTCAGATGAAGCAGAAAGATGGGCAACAAGGACAACAGAGGTACCTTTCTATTTGACAGCAAGAAGATTGTCCTTACAAACACAAAATCACTAAAAACAGAATAAGCTAGGCTTTTCTTGCCAACCCTTTAATGTCACAATTCAGATAACACTGCATGTGCTAAACCAACTTCTCCCAAACTGAGTCATGACCCGATTTTTGCTGGGTCGTGTAAAGCCCGCTGCCTGAGCCTTTGCTTGGCGGTCTTCAGCCCACCCCGGGCCTTGTCACGCTCATCAGCAAGAACACAACACGATGAGGCCTGAAGCAGCCAAAAACTGCTGGACAGAGGATCGGGCAGCGGGCTGTTTGTGAAAAAAAATGCAAAAGCTTGGCAACCCAGAAGTTCTGGTGCTGCTGGCACACCGACGTTACTGCCAAAACTTCTGAGTTGCCAAGCTCTGCACTGAAAGTGGGTCACAGAGTGAAAAAGATTGGGATCCACTGTGCTAAACCCTAGGCCTTCATAGTCATACACTTAGTTTTCAAGATACAGCATTATCACCTGAAGATGTGTTTTCTGTTGCTCTCTCAGGTATGGTGGCTTTTTCTTCTGCTAACTGGGAAGAGGCATCTGAACTGGAAAGGATATTTGGGATAGGTTCACTCTCCTAAAATAAAAAACAACCAAGAATTACATTCAGCCTCTATTAACCAGTAGAACAAGGTAGTATACTTTGAATACACCTCAGAATAACTCCAGATGGTATGAGCTCTGTTCCTCCTACCCCCAAGCATGAAGGACTGGTTCAAACAAAATGCAACACACCAAGTGAAAAAAGTGGCTTAACATGGTACGCCTACAATACATAACTAGAGCCGCAACATTATGTGGCTCACAGATCAAATATACTTGCCACAACTTCTATGGTATCATACTGGAATTGCATATTCTGAAATGTATAAAACCTGCATCTAAGACAGGCAACACAACTTTGAAGGATTAGCCCACATGAGAGCAATACATTTTCCAACAGGGATGTAGTCTGCATTTAGAAAAGACACATGGCAAGTTGCTGCACATATTCAAAAAGGTGCGTCATTTATGGACTCCCTTGGGAAAAAATTCTAAACGTTACCGGTTTTATTTCTGGTTCTTTCCTATTTACGGTGGTTCTATTCACAGTGTTCTTTCCTCTTTCAGCGCTCCACAAGCTGCCTCTGTCAAAACGACCTCTAATGCTTGCAAGCTCTCTCTCCCGTTCCTAAACAGAGCAAGACAAAAGTAGAACCTGAACTTGCACACATCCTCTCCAGTACATGCCCTGTGCGGAAGCAGGACCATTGTACATTGTACTGATGACAGGGCAAGTCACACCTGTTTGAGTTGTTGTGCTAAGCTGGCAGTTGAGGAGGCTTCATTCTGTCTGAAGAGTCTTTCTTGGATTGTCTTTGTATTTGGAGTGATAATGGGAGTTCTGTGTCCTCCAGTGATAACAGGACTTTGTGTACTCTGCTCGTGGCAACGCTCTCCAAAACGCTCCAGAAAAGACTTAATGCCTGATCCTCCTATAAGAACAAAGGGTTTTGCTTCATTAACAAGTTAGCTTCTTCATAATTTAGAAATAATGCTGGAGTGCAGCATGAAGCCGTCCCGAAAACCCTTTCTCCTATACTACACATCTCTATTTGAACATGTTCTAATGACATTGTATTACGGCATAGCCAAGCAGCAGCAGATTTTTTTCTCTCTCACACACCACACTTTTGAGGGGTGCATCATACAAAACATCTCAAGAGACACCCCAATGGATAGTCAACTTGGGTCTCTGAAAGCCCCAAACAGATCTCATGCAAACTCTCTGGCTTTAACAGGAGTATTCTCAAGCCATTGCCTACAACAAAAAGGGTTTTCAACTAACAGAGCAAAAAAGCAGTGGCAATGTGAAAAGCCAGATTTACTGTAGAAAATATAACTAGGACTGTTATAGCATTTCCATAAGAAGTTGCATTCTGACAAAAGGGCTTTTACATATCTACCATGACACAGTTTGCTTTTATGTTCATGGGTTAGGCTTTTGCATAGCAAACAGGGCAAAAAAGACTGCTACAAATCCTTCAAAGTTCCCTCCATACAAAGTCTAACTCCCAACCAATTGATTCCAGACTGGAGGCAATACTCTACATTCTAGGACAGCAACCCCACCATGTAGATTCCAGTTATGCAGTCATATAATTAGATTCTTTTTAAAGAGTTTTGGAAATAACCAAGTTGTATAGGCCGATGTCAACAGTGTGTCATATGGTGTGCGATTTTTACAGCAATACAGAAGGGAGGAATCCAAGACGACTTTAATCATCGTGAGGCGTAGGTATATCAACTCAATACCCTTACTAGCTATAAAGAAAAGGTCTACTCATGGAACACAAGATATTCAATCATTTTGTGTAGCATTCCTAAAATCATAACCAACGATTATTAGAAGTAGCTTGTTGTTGTAACAGAGACCTGGTCATTGGTGCTTTCCCCTTAAACAGCAAGGAGAATCTGATTAGGTCTGTACCCCACCCTCAATACTAGCTGGAAATTTGGTGCAATAGGCATATGCACTCAAGTTCCCTTTCCCTTTTGGTAGATGCCTCTGATGCACTGTACTAAACTAACATTTGGCGAAACATCATATGTAGCCACTAAAATTCTGATCAGTTCTGTTGTCCATATACTTTACAAAATCCTTTTCTATATAAAAATGTACTTAAAACCATCTAATTGTACAATCAGAACAGCAATTCTAACACAAAGCAAAATGCAATATGCTGCTATAGTTTACACATTCCACATTAGAAGGGACGAAGACACTCTACCAACGCTCACTATGGACTCCGTTTTATACTTGTAGCATAAGACACTAGGTCCAGAGAAAGTCATTTTAGTTTGGTTTAAGGATATTTGGTAAAGCAGCATCTAGGCCAAACCACGCCAAACACAAGTATACTTCAAATTGCCACCACTAGGTTTCCATTCAGTTGATGTGCTAAAGATTGGAGTGCCCTCCGGGGAGAAAGGTGGGATACAAACAAATCAATCAATAAAAGTCAGTAGCCAGATGTCAGACAGAGCAGAAATCTGGCGGTTTGAATGCTCACTTGCCCCATTTAGTTCTTTAATGTGACATGCACCCCGTCTTACAAAAGGCTGAGAGGTTTCTAACTGCTTGAATGCAATCTATAGAGGTGTTCAAACCTTCAACAGTGTGTATACTCTAGGTGTAACCGAGTCGATTGCTGCCATATAGAATTTCACTCTTAACACACATCTATTCAGTATGCCGCCATTGTTCGGCCAGCTAATCACATACTGTACACACCTCTTTGGAAACCCTTCGCATGCAAAGCTTCCAATTCAAACTACAGTAAAAATCCATCACCTGGTGTGGTTGGCTTATTCTTATAATCAAGTTGTTCATGTGTTCCTTTGACTGGCTCTTCTTTGACAGGAAGTGGTTGGGATGATACAGGTTTCAAATCAGTCTTTTCTTGTGGCAGGTGTTTTGGCACCTCGGTTTCTTTGCAATTCTGGTTACGTACTCCTGAATTTTTTGCTTTGGAATCATTAACTCCCTGGAGCATAAGGGGGGGGGGGGGAGAAGCAGTTACTGTTTCAATTCAAAGAAAACACAGATATTTCCACATAGAACTCTTTAGTATTACAAGCATGCATTTCTCAAATGTGATATTAGCATTACAGGAGACTATGCTCCAAAACTGAAGTTTGAAAGACTTAAACAAGTGGCTCTACCTCAGCCCACTACTGTTTATACCATTATGGTTCCAACCGGGACCAGTAAAGGGGAAGAAAAAGCAACTTCCACAACATTTAGATTACCTAGGTATTTTCTTGCCACTTAAAGGCCCCATTAGACATACTGTACTTCCAAATATGTGTATACATACATGTGCATTTTTGCATGGATGCTAGCCTTTTCAGCAAACGCATTTTAGACAAGATACAGTTGTACACAAATCCCCCCAAAACTGGTTATACTTCTGCAAATCTGGATTAATTAAGTCAGCAATGCTGTCAGCAAAACAATTTTATTTTAACACAAAGAGAGGCTGCGTGCCTCAGACCCCCGTCACTCCTACAGCACGATCCTAAATCCTTCAGAAATAATGTATTCAAATGTATTTAACCCCAGGAAGCATGGTTAAAATTGCAGCCCAATATTGTCAAGTTTCAATGACCACTGTAAAGGTCTAGGAAGGAAATGCGCAGATGAAATATGATCACTTACCCTTATCCCAGAGATTGCCGACTTGTTCACAGATGACTCAACAGCCCTTTGCGAACAGGATGCAGCATCCTGCTTCACACTGCCACTATTGATTCTAGCAGATGCTCCACTTGTAGTGGACAATTTGGATAAACAAGTAGTACCAGGCTGTTCTTGTGTATTGTTTTGCTTTGCAGATGGATGACTTAGGTCATTTTCCCAGGAACCAATTGTAGCAGCAAGGTTAGCTAAACGGCCACGCCGCCCTATTGGGGTCTCAGCTGTAGGGGGTAGCTGCTTGGGCGGGGAAAGGACACATTCTTTTGACTGGACAGGAGACACGCAAGAACTTTCAGACAAATCTGAAAATTGAAAGAGCACAGAGAGTTGGTGTTATAAAGCTTGGTGACACTTGGTTATTAAAACAGTTCTTGGCCATAGCCAAATGAGAGACAGAACGTTCTGAAGCAAGATGGAGTATACAACTCAGCCACCTCTCTCTCTCTCCATCTACCCCCATCCCAGCCATCTCCAGGGGAGAAGGGCCCGAAGGGGACAAAAACCACCACCCTCCCCTGCTCCCACAAAACATTAGGACACACAAATGCGATCTAGAAAAGAAGCTGGAGCCATGCGAGACCCACCTCACAGATAAAATGAAAAACCAAAACATAGCATAGCTTTATTCTTGGCCAATACACAAAGCTGCACACAATAGCCTTATCACTTGTGCCTAGTAAGAATTGCCTCTAGCTAGTCAGGTGCAAAAAAACTTTAAGAGGAAAACGACAAGAAATGACTGGCATAGCTACCATACATATGGGCAAGCAGGTTTGCTGGCTCATTTGCTAGTCCGAATTAAACCACTTCTAGTTTGCATACATCATTGCACAGATTTGTTCTTGCAGAGAGAGGCACATACCACCATCCCAGCAGCGCCGCTGTTCAGCCAGCTTTTGCATGCGTGATTTAACTGAGGGAACAGAAGCCGGTTCATGCTTAGGGTCCTTCTCTTCTCTCTCTGTGGACCGGGCAAGAAGTTGAGAGGCAGGCGCCATTTCAGGAGCAATATGGTTTATGGAAGAGGAGTTCACTAGAATCCGATTCTCTGAACTAGCAACCTCTAGTTTTGGAACCTCTGCATTGTCTGAACAACGTCTTTTGGATGGCGATGGATTTGTACCTGGTTTTGCTGTGGAAATTTTTGGGGAGAAAACAAAAGTATATTTTAGTTGAGGATGGTTTCAGATTAACCACAACCTTCCATTGAAACAAAAGCAGGAGTTCATATATAGAGCTGGTATAGCATAATTGCAGACTGAGCTGCAAAATCAAGACTTCCCTGGTTTGAATATCACCTGTGCCAGAAACTTACTGCGCAATCCTACCTAAGCTATGAGCGGCGGACCTAGCGTTACGCTGCCTGGAATAGTCACAAACGTGCTGTGAGGCACGTCTGCGGACTAATTTAGATCCGGGAAGGCCGGCCTTCCCAGCTCCGCCACCAGAGCCCTCGGACCATTGCCGGACCCAGGTAAGTGTGGATCCAGCGGACGGCTGGGAGGGTCGGCGGACGGGGGAGGAACGGCGGACGGGTGGCCATAGACCCAGCCGCCCCTGGCGGGAGCATGGCATCCACAACATCCTGGTCCCCGCCGGCGGCTGGGTCATTACACGGCCTCCTCCGACTTCCACTAGCAAAATAGCTGGCGGAAATCCGAGGAGGCCTACCAGTCCCAGCCGCCGTTACACACGGGGAAGAGGATGAGTGTCCCTAAAGTAGACTTTCCATCACGGGCTGCCTGCTGTAGAGCACTGGATCGGGCGGACGGCCTCACGCCCAATCTTTATATAGGATTGGGCTGCCCAGAGGTAGCCCTAGGCAGGCTGCTTACTCAGCCTCCACTTCCCCAGCTGCAATATAGGAACACTGCTACTTACTCATCTGACAGGGTTGTTGTAAGGACAATACATGTGAAATGCTTTGCACATTGAAAAAGTGTTATGCTAAATGTTAACTATGATATACAAGAACAAGAGTTCACTTTCCATAGGTGAACTTATATTAGACAGTTTTTTTAAAAAAAATTCTCCACTTAATCTTCTTCGATGCTGGCAAAATTGTTTCACAAGAAGTCAAAAGACTGCTGCCAAATACAAGAACAGTTTTGCTTTTTAAAAAAACCTGGAGAAATTTAGCATTAATGCACAGAATATTTGTGAAGCAATCCTCGCCCCCACTGCGTCCTCTGCAAGCAGGGAGTGTTTCTCTGCAGCAACTGCAGTGGCCCACGGCGCTAGGCAATGATGCCGGTGCCAGGCAACGAGGGGGAAAAATCACCAAGATCATCGGCAACTGGGGGAGGTGGAGTGATAAAGGTGGGAAGTTGGGAGGGCAGGGGGACAAACAGAGGAGGAGGAGGCAGTCACACATGGGGGGGAGAGAGGTAGCAGAACAAGTAGGGATGGAAGGTACAGGCATAAAAGCTACAGGGAGAGCAGGAGAGAGAGTGAAGCAGGCAGAAGAGAGGATGAGAGGGAACCAGGCAGAGGAGACAAGAAAGTCAGAGAAAGTGAAAGCAAGGAAGGGGTGGAAGAGAACCCAAAAGAGAACAAAGAGAAGAAGAGGCAAAGGATGCAGCACCAGAGGGTGAGAAAGAGGGACAAGAGAGGGAGAGCAAGAACGCAGCTGAGGAGGAGGAGTGGGCACGCAGACCCTAGTAATGAGAGCCCCCAGGGGATGGCGCCCCTATTCTCAGAATACGATGGACTGTATCAGGGCCACCATGCTATCTCCTACCCACTGCCTCCAGGCCACAGAGAGTGATGCCCCCTGCCCTGAGCAAGAGGGGATGCCGGACACAGATGCTTCCGGTAACAGGAACCGGACAGAGAAGCTCTCGGTAACGGGAACCAGAAAGAGGGAGGTTTGACCCCAGTGACTCCCATCCAGCGAGTTGTGCGATGTAACATCATAAGAGAACGGGTGAAGCAAGAGGCCACTCTCCAGTCTTTTTGTCCTGCCTCACAGCCTGGCCAGTCCCCCATGTCCCCCCCACCCCCCTGTTCAACGTGGAGTTGCCAGTCTGAAATGAAGTAGGAGGAGCTGGGCCCCCTACAGGCTGGCTTTACTAAGTTTTGATGCCAGTTTGCTACTAGACGAAAAATAGACCTACAGAGTTTTTAAAACAGGAAGATGCAATGATAATAATGACAAAGACAGACTCATGCTTGTGAAAGATACCTTCTTCACTAGACTGAAGTGGTTGCTGGTTACCAGCTTCTGACAAAGGTTCTCGAATTCTTTTTGTTTGCATCGTAGTACGCGCTGCTGCTGCTGGCCTCCCAGCCATCTTTTTCTGTAAATTTTCTCTCCTGGCACGGGTGCGCTCTAGAAGTTTCTAAACATTTCACAAAATACATTACCACAGTTACGTTTTTGCTAAGGATTACAGTAGCTTGCTGGCAATTAATACCATCAATGTCAGTACAAGGAAGTAGGATGGCAGCAAATGGCATGTTTACAGGGCAGCAATTCTTTAGGAAGTGTGTTGTAAGTAAGCCAGATTTGATGCTTTTCTCCCCAAGTAGGCATCTCACTGTACTTCCAGTTGTAATGTCTTCTTATGCTTCTACAGAAGGAAATGGCTGATGACAGAAAAGACTTGGAACATCTTCAATAAGCAGTATCTCAAGTCCTTTTCTGAACTGATTCAGGTACAATTCAAGGGTCACTTACCAGTTCTAAATGGGAGCCAGAAGTCAGAGAAGGGGCTGGATGAAGGTTAAAAAGAGGACATTAAATTCAGGCAAGAAAGAGCTTCTCCTGGTTAGGAGATCTGCTGGGATGGCTATGGTAGGTCATCCTGTTCTTGATAGGATTGCCCTCACCCTGAAGATCAGGTGCACAGTTTGGGAGTGACGCCTGGACCCAGCTTTGCTCCTGGATGCACAGGTGGCAATTGTCATCCAGGATGCTTTTGCCCAGCCTCCACCAACGCACCAGCTACATCAATTTCCATCTCAGATAGACCTATCCGTTGTTACCCCTGCCTTACAGCGCAATCCTAAACAAGTTTCTAGTGCCAATGCAGCTGTGCCAACAGGGCGCACACTGCGTTTTGTGGTGTGGGGGCAGTCATGGAGGCCTCTTCAAGGTGAGGGAACATTTGTTCCCTTACTTAGGGGTTGCATTGCGGCTGCACCAGCCTTGGAAAGTTGGTTAAGACTGTGCTGTTAGTTACTTAGTGTACAGATCAGCGCAACATGCTTTACATGGGACCGCCTATGCAAACCTTCCAAAAATTGCTGGTGTAAAATGCAGCTGCTCAGGGGCCAACAGTCTGAGCAGCTGGAATAGCATTGGCTACCAGTGTGTTTCTGGATGCAATTCAGGGGCTCTGTTATAAATGCTGTTGTGCATGGTTTAGACTCACTCAAATTTGGTTTGAGTTTTAAATTGCTGCTGATGCTAGCGTATTGTATCATTTTTAACTTTATATATTGTGCGTCTTTGTGCATCTAAGGAAAAGGGCAGGTTATATGTTTTACGAATTAAGTTCTGAGGGAGTTAGTTCACAAAACTATGGTAGTTAAAACCTCCTATAACTGTGAAACCCAACAACTGAGATCCAGAAGCGTCCGAGTTCAGCAGGCTACAATAATTGTAAAGAAACTGTGGATACCATAGGCAAATTGCATTGTATTAAAACAAATAGCATGTTCTTGATCAATTCCAGAGTAAACATGCTACTGCTAAATCAATGGATAATTATACCGCTCTGATATACAAAATACTGTATATTAGATCATTTGTAGTATGTGGAACTCCATCTCATTCATAGCCAGAAAGTTATTCACAGCATCAAGAGTTAAACTTAAATATTAAAAAAAGATACAGCCAGCATTCTCTTTGATCCTCTACCTGAAGGAGCTGCCCAGTTCAGAGAAAGGAAGCAAATCTGTAGCAAGTGTAATTTTAAATTTTCTCAAAGAATTTAGATCTAAACACTAGTTTCAAAACCATTTTTGGACATACAATTTGTCAAGCAGTTAACAGTAAGCTGCTTTGGGAACAATCTAGGCTCGAGAGCCAAGGATAAATTTAACTCAGTTAAATTAAAAATGAATCTTAATCTTCCACGCCGGATAATTTGTTTCAGGCATAACCATGTCTGTACTCTAATTCAGGCACTCTGAACCTGTGGTATGCATACCCCTAGGGGTACGCGAACAATCAGGCGGGGGTACGCAAGAGGCTGTCTGTTATCAGCTGCTGCGATCAGCAGCTGATAATATTGGACACGTCTTTTTACACAGCGCTAAATATAAGGGCTTGGATCTTCAGCACTGTTTTTTTTCACACACTTCTTGTGTATGAACACAGACCAGAATTGAGAAGCAGTCTTAAGAACCAGGTTGGAAGCAAATAAAGCAGGCTGAATGCACTATAGAATATGTAAACATAATGGATAGTGAGACCCCAATCCAGATTCTTGAACAAATGTATGTTCCCACTTAGGAAAAGACAGGCTGCAAATTTTCCTCCCAGCGCACAGGTGTACTCCTGGTGCATATATACGCCCTTGGGTAAAAATGTCTTAAATAAAACATGCATGCATATTAAGAACAGCACCAGACAGCCTGAGCTCAGGTTGTCATTTCTGCTGCAGCCGTTCCTGCTAGAAAAGAGACTGCTGTTGGGTTCAAGTAGCAACCTATTACTTTGGAATCGGGAACTGCTGTCAACAGAAACAGCAAATAAAGCTCTGGCCTATGGTTCACAGCCACATGCATGCTAGTCTTTGAATTACAGCTTAGGCTTTACATTACCACAATCAAGATTTTATCATTCAGGAATAAAACTACATTTTAAAAAAAAGGGTAAACCTTCAGTTTTCACTTTCAGTGATGAAAGCACTGAAGAACTATTTCACTGTGGAACATAGTGTTAACACTAAGTCTGTGCAATGGTGGTGTGGTTTGAACAGGTTAAAATTTTATTTTTGATTGTGCTCCAATACGCTGCTTTTCCCTTTTGCTAGTTTGTATTAAAGATTCCTACAGAGATCCGAGTTGCATATTTTTATAGCTATAAACTGATTTTTTTTTTAAGTTATGAACCCATGAAGCTACTATAACTAGCCCAGGATCGTCTGCTCCAACTGATAGGATTCATTCGAGGACAAACAGGAGTCTTCCTGCTACCTTAGTTTTAAATTAAAACAAAGATCCTAGATTCAGCCCCAGATACCTCCTACATGCAAAGGATGTGCTCTGCCATGAAACTTTTTCTACTTAACCTAGGTTTTGAAACACTTTTTTTAAACGTAGCACTCGATGCAAAGAGACCAGGAAGATAAAACCAGCAGCTACAACTGTTTACCTCAAGCTTAGTTGCATGTCTGAAGAATATCCAGATATACAGAAATCCAGTTGTAAATAGTGATTGCACTACACCATAACAATAGCTTTCTAAAGCTGGGACATATGCCAGCCACATTCCATTATGTTCCGTTTAGCCTACACTAACTACACTACATTGTGTTTCAATTACTACTGCCAGGATGGCATGCATCATGAATGCGCAACTCTTTACAGAACTCAGCTTTGTAGAGCTCCAACCATCTTAGCCCTCAGGGTAGAACTAGTGAAATTGACATCAAGACCCAGATGCTATATGGTATTAGAAAAACAGCCACCACACCCTCTCCAATACTTAAGATGTTTGAATAAGTGAAGAACAGGGTTGATAGCTGAAGCCAGTACTGTACTAAAAATGTTCTGTTGACTCTATAAAGGAGGGTGTGTACCCTCTGGAAGACTTCCAGAACCTAGAACACAAGTAGTTCAGTTTAATAAACGGAATTTCAAGAGGCTTCTCTTCAGAACTGGTCTTGATAAGTCATCAACTACCAAATAAGGAAAAAAATATGTAAAGTTTGTCCACAGTTTGTCCACAGTGTCACAAGAGAAGGGATAGCTGTCAATTTTGATACACCACAAATTGTGTAAGCTAGAGGGCAGCCTTAACATATAATTTTAAATGAAGTCTTACCACAGGATTACTTAGGGAATTCTTATAGGCTTTTTCTAGTAAATGATTTAAGACACTTACAGCACAATTACTGAGTTCACTGGGACTTATGTCCAGATAGGATTGTAGTCTTAAACACAAGGAACAGGATAGGTTAAAATTTAACTTATTTACTTACATCAAGGCAAATCTTTTTACTCTAGACCCATTTAAGAGTTAATTGTTAGAGATGTAGCAAATCATGCTCAAATGAGAGCAGAAGTTTTGACACTGCAGTTACACTCTCAGTCACAGAGAGAGAGAGAGAGAATTTGATGTAATTTGATGTCAACTATGTAAATCTTTAAAGTAAACTCATGTAATTCGGGAAAAAGGACAATCCATTGCTTGGGTTTATATTTACAGAGCCATCCTGACAAACGCTAAAAGAAAAGCTCTTTCAAAATGCCACACCCATCTCTCATTTTTTCCTAGTGAGTCAGGATAAGAGAGGCAGTTTGTGTGTGTGTGTGTGTGTGTGTGTGTGTGTGTGTTCCCATGCAAGTAAAACTACAGAAAATACTGGACAGCCATTAAATACTTAGGGCAAGGGAGAGGTGACTCTTTGCATTGTAGAAGGAAAACCACTTGTAGGAATACCTTCTACCTGCTGGTTTCTTTACTAAGATCCCTGGAAGGGAGAAATCTCCCTCCCTGTGACCCAAGGAAAGGGGGGGGGTGAGAGAGAGAGATCCCACCAGAAATACCTGTTCTCCAGACTCCAATTTTAAATTCTGCAACTTTTACAGATCCTGCAAAAACCTAGTCCACAACAATGACTGAACTAAGCCCCTTTGTGTAAGCTGAGGACTTTCACCTTTATAACTGAAACTTTCAAGGAAACCTTGCACTATCACGTGTATCCTATCCTGAAAACACCAAAACAGGAAAAGACACAAAGTTTAGCATTAGATAAAAACACCATAACCCCAAATAAGACAGTCTTCAAGGCAGAGGCAGGAAAAAACAGCCTTATGCATTATTATACAACCTTATGCATGTTTACCCATTAGTTCCACTCTGCCCAACGGGGCATATTCTTCCCAGGTAGGTGTACTGTGTGCAGAATTGCAACCTAAAGGGCTTAGTTCAGGATTGAGGATTTTAAAGTTAAGACATATATGAATGATTTAAAAGGTCGATTCCATGTCTCTTTTTACTTGGAAGTAAGCATCCCATAGTTCGCTGGGACCTATTCCCAAATAAGCGTGCAAAGGATCTCGAACCAAGGAGAACTTGGCAAGAACAATATCTTATTTCCACCCACCATGCCAACCTATGCAAAAGAGCATAGTCCCCCCAGTAGACTTATCTAGCAGACAGACAGCCCTGTCTAGCACAGCACAATCATATAGGAAATGTCGCCTCTACCACTTGCACGCCCACTCGATGTTCTTCTGCCAGCCTTCATATAATACCCTTATGCAGGCAATACCCACATACAGCCACCCACCTCGGTGAAGGGGTCCATCCCTGCAGGTACCGGCAACACCGCTGGCTCACTTCTGTCCCAAGTCCCAGCACTGCAGCAATAACCGCTCTTCGGATTTGAATTTCAGCGCCTGCCACTTCCCAGCGACACAATGCGCGTGCGCTCCGCCCACGGAGACTCCCAGGCGAGTCTCCGCCACGTGACTACTTCCGCCCAGGCGAGAGTAGTCACGTGGGAGAGGAATGCCACCGAAAGAGTTGTCGGAGGCGCGTGTATTTCTCCCCACCCTCGGCCCCCCGTTGGGTGCTCAACCTAACCAGGTTCCAGTCATCATATGAACCTGCTCTTATTAAAAACAGGAACATCATAGAACAAGGTTTTGGAAATCTATGCATGAAAGCCAGTGCGGGAGGGCGAAGAGGATGATTGACGTAAATACTAGCCATTTAAAAGTGCCACTAAGTTCACTCTTAGGAGTCTCCTGACAGAAGCGTCTCTCATTGGTTGACTGCTTTTCCGCATCTTTTCCGAGTTTGGGCACCAACTTTTAAGGCGGTAGTCTTGTTTTGTGGCTGGGATCGTGTGTCAAATAACGGCTGCGTAGCCCAAGGGGAAAAAAAGTGGTTTTTTTCACTCTAGGGTGGAGATGATGTAAGGCTAGAGCCTAACCACGGTTAAAGTAAATCCCACTGAGTTCATAGGATTTGCTTTAGAAGGAATGCGTCATTTCAATTGGCTAAGAGACGCCGAAGCCAATGCGTAGGATCGGGCTTTACGTTTGCTAAAGGTTGCATTCGGAGTCCTGAGGAATGCTGCACCTACGAATTTCTGCCCTTATGCAAATACCGAAACGGATCAGGCACAGGAACTCTCCCAGAAAAAAAGTGGCAACTCTGCTAACATTCCAAAATACAGCAAACAGCTGTGACACTCTAAAAATGTATACTTGTAGCACGCAGGCTGCCCTGTCTATCACACCACAACAGTATGACCATTTCATTGAAATATTGTTTGATACATAATCCGATTTCTACCCATGTTTATTCAGAAGCAATTCCCAATGACTTCTTCCCAAGTGAGTGTGCATAGGTTAACAACCTTACAGCGCAATCCGACTTAACTTTTGTGCCGGTGTAACCAGCGGCGCAGCAAGAACGGGAGGCCCCAGAATGGAAAAGGGATTCAAATCCCCTCCAAAAGAGGAATTCAAAGGGTATTTGAATCCCATTTTCATTTTGGGGTCTCCTGTTCTCGCTGCGCCGCTGGTTACACCAGCACAAAAGTTAAGTTGGATTGCTTTGTTAAGGGACTAACAGCCCAACCTTATGCATGTTTACTGTATAGGACTTACTCCCAGACTGAGCGTTGAGGACCAACTTTTAGCATTTGAAAGAGTGAGGAATTGTTAACACACTAATGCGAAGTGTGCATACTGGACTGTATGAAACCTACATTTATAATTTGGACATTCAGAGAAGCCATAGTGAAAAATGGTTGTCCTTGACAAGTGCAGTACAGTATAATATTGATGTTATCAATTAGGTTATGGAAGTAATCAAAACATTAGCATAATAAGCACTGTCATATTCAACTCCAGGCCACTGTTGGCTGATATAGCTTGTTTCAGAAGCACTAGGAAGGGGCAGCACTCTGATTTGATGGTTCCTTGGGGTTATTCTTTTTGTTATTTTTCTTCCTGCCAGGTTAATGTAATGAAAACACAAATTAAATCTACAAAATAACTGGAAGTAGATTTCTAGGAGTATATTTGTATATTACCAAACACAGCCAGCCCATCCATGACACTTCCAAGTTCCAGTCATGCCGTGCAAGTCAAGAGAATGGCAAACATTGACAAGTATGAATTTCACGCAGTCAATTTCTCTCTTTCTCTCTCTCTCTTAATATTTTATCTTTAAAATATTGTGAACTATTCTGGGGTTACAAGGCAGATCAAGGATTTAATGTATTGTTTATAATATAAGGGTCTATGACCTGAAGCCTTATGGACCCACATTTATTTATTTATTTATTTATTTATTTTTCACATTTGTATACCGCCCTTCCTCCAAGGAGCTCAGAGTGGTGTACATATTTCCTCCCCTCCTTTTTGTCCTCATAACAACCCTGTGAGGTAGGTGGGGCTGAGAGATAATGACTGGCCCAAGGTCACCCAGGAAGCTTCGTGGCTGAGCGGGGATTTGAACCTGGATCTTCCAGGTGTAAGTCCGACTCCCAAACCACTACACCATCCTGGCTCCATTTGCTGAATGCTGATACATTTGGCAATTTCAGTATAGTGTATATAACAATAAAACTCTAAAAAAATAAACTTAATGCATGATTAATTAAAAATATAAAGCAGCTAGACCTGGGTCCCTTCCAACTCTAAGATTCTATGATACATAATTCTTAAGAACTGTACTATATACTATTTATGCAATAACAGTATATTTACACCAGGGGGCATTTTAAAACAGTGTAAGGTTCTGAGAAATGACTTGTTTTTCTTATTTTAAAATATATAATCATGATGGAGTTGAACCCACAATTGAAAGGGTGAACATTTATTGTTATTTGAACACATTCAAATGTAAATACTGTACAGTATTCTTTGTAATCTTTGGGGGCTGACTTAACATGAAGGGATAACAGAAACAACTGTATCCTGTCATTATAATACTTTTTATTTTATTTTTATTTTTCACATTTTTATATCACCCTTCCTCCAAGGAGCTCAGAGTGGTGTACATATTTCCTCCCCTCCTTTTGTCCTTACAACATCCCTGTGAGGTAGGTGAGGCTGAGAGATAGTGACTGGCCCAAGGTCATCCAGGAAGCTTCGTGGCTGAGTGGAGATTTGAACCTGGATCTTCCAGGTCTAAGTCCAGCTCCCGAACCACTGCACCATCCTGGCTCTGTATGCCATAGTAGAGCATACAACAGCTGTATGGAAAATCTGAACAAGCACAGCTTTCCACATCAGTTATGTCAAGGCAAGGGCCAGCTTCGGGCACTGGGTTCCGGGATCCAGAGAAGTTGGTTGTCATTCATTGTGGGCCAGGGCCAGGTGTGTGGTCCAAAAACCAGTAGAGGCTGAGTTCCTGAGCAGCAAATGAGGACCAATCAGAAGGGCCAGAGGCAGATAGGGGACAAAATTCAAGGCAGCAATCAGAGACCAGAAAAAAGCGCTTCGCCAGTGTCCTCACAACAGAGACACGTTCTTCAAACTGAGGAGCAAGCGCTGGCTAGGGATCTATAGAATCTGGTGGACTGGGATTGACCCCTGGGGTCAGGTGATACTGCCCAGGCCAGCTGGGACTGTAGCCTAGATGGCACATTTGAAACACAGAGCTCAGACTGCCAAGTCTGCAGCAGAATCAGCACTGGTGGTGCAGAGGATGAGGCACTGGTGTCTGACTGCTAGGACCCTTAGTTCAAGATGCACACATACAGTGCCTTAGTACATGGTGGGAAAAGCTGTACCTGTTTAAATTCTCCTTCTCTTAAAAAGGCACTGAGCCCTATCAAGGAAAAAGGTGGCCATTCCACAAGGATCATTATCATGTAAGACCTCACCTTAAGTCTCCAGAACTGAACAAGGTTCCCTGTAAGCTAAAGGTTCTTTGTGGACAACATGTTGTGGAGCACTGTGATGTTCCCCAGTTAGTTCCAATTATCAAAACAATGCATATATTAGCATGTTCCTATACTGTACTGGACAGATCCTTCTGCCCAAAAGGGAAGGTAGATCATGTTCATGTATGCAAGTTCAAAGTGCTAATCTAGAACAGCAGCAGTGAGTGACCTCCGTAAGAAGTTGTCTTTAGGCCCTCATACATGTTCTCAATTTCTCTATCTTTATTTATTTATTTTAAAAAAATTATACCCCGCCTTTCTCCCAACAAGGGCAATCAAGGCGGCTTACAGATAAAAACATGTTAAAATACATAATACACATTAAAAATAATTAAAAACAAGTAATTAAAACAAACAGCCCCAGTGGGTCACCTGTATTTACATTTGTTAAAAAGACAGCCCACCATGTCAGACATCGAATGCCAACCTGAATAAAAATGTCTTAAGGCCCCACCGAAAGGTCTCTAAGGAGGGAGCCGTTCTTAATTCCAGAGGGAGGGAATTCAACCAGAAATCATCAGGAGCTTTTTTTCATTCCATCTTCTGAAAAACAGGAAAAACTAATTTTTGTCTGCTGTGTGGCTGAGAAAAGCAGAGACCCTTGTAGATGGATACTTCTTGTCTTCAATCTCCTCTTTGAATAAAACGGTTCAAATCCCACAAGTCTGAATTTTCATTGGCCAGCTTCAGAATTCCAAAGGAAAGGAGACAATTCTCCAAGCATCATCCTGGAGATAATGGTTCATTTCTGCTGCATTGCCTTGCTTGAAGTCACATCTGTTTGCCAAACAAGGGTTTTCAGTGGAGTGGAAGAAGTCAGGCTTTTTCACCCTGCAATTGTAATGTTACAATATTGTAACATGATTGTAAACCGAGGAGGTTAGGATCTAATAGGATGAGTCACAGTGTGACATCACAGAACACAACATTCCAGAAAGCAGGTACTATACAGAGTGTCAGTTAAGAGGTATGGTTGGAAAACTGCCAACCAGAACCACTTTAGGTGTGTCTTCAAGCCAACTGGTAGAGAGATACCTGCCAGAATGAGGACATTTAGCCTATTCCAAATAATGGCTATTCTAGTTATAGTCTAATCTTCTCGTCAATGCAGCACGAACGGGTACGACAGAAGAGCAAAATACTGTATATGTGTATTCAAATTGTTTTGAACTTAAAGCAGCACTGTTGCTAAGTTTACCTGGAGAAACAAAAGAGCAGGGAGGAAGAGAACCCACATCTGCAGTTCTGGACGACAGGTACTCCAGAGAATGCTGCTCCTACAAGACTGTCATTTTAAGTTGGTGAAGTAATTGTATTTTGCTAAGGTAAGTCAACTTCTTGATACCCATATCTTACTTGGAGAGATAAAGATAGATTACTCTCTGTCCTAGGATGAAGATGAGATGAAGATCGAAAGCTGAGGGGTTCGCATACCACAGACAGCCCAATCCTGCCTAACTTTACGCCCTGTGATGCAGTGACGCTGGTGTAGCCAACACTGCATCCAGGGTGCAAAAAGGTGGGCAGGAGGTCACCTCAGGGGAAGGAAACATTTGTTTCCTTACCCTGGGTAAAGCCCCAGCCACCCGAATGGGTCTCCTCAGATCTACGCCCACCTTTTTGGTGGCGTAACGGTAAATCTGGGAGCCCCATGTTGGGCAAACTGACCAAGGAAGGGGGGGTAGGATTCGGCATGTGCTGCTGCCACCGATCCTGCCCCCTCCCCGGTCTGGTCCGGCCAGGAATGCCCCCTCCTTGCCTCCCACCCTCCCACCCTTCCCCTTGCCCTGGAATGCCTCTGTGCGGAGCGGCATGGATTTACCTGCCCCTCGCCGCCTGCTGCTCTGGGAAGCCGGCACAACTGCCTTACGGCAGCTTTTGCAACAGCTCTGGGCCAGCACAGGATGCACTATGCTGGCCCAGCGCTAGGGAAGATTGCGCCCTAAGGCTGAAATCCTATGCAATCTTTCCTGGAAGTAAGCTCCATCGAACACAAGAAGACACTTCTGAGTAGACATGCATAAGGTAAAGGTGACCCCTGACAATTAAGTCCAGTCGTGTCCAACTGTAGGGTGTGGTGCTCATCCCCATTTCAAAGCCGAAGAGCCAGCGTTGTCCGAAGACGCCTCCGTGGTCATATGGCCGGCATGACTCTCCTTGCCGCAGCACGTAGCATGCAGCTGGAACACGGAGCGCTGTTTACCTTCCCGCAAGTGGTACCTATTTATCTACTCGCATTAACATGCTTTGGAACTGCTAGGTTGGCAGGAGCTGGCCAAGCAACGAGCGCTCGCTCACCCCGTTGCGGGAATCGAACTGCCGACCTTTCGATCGACAGCTCATGGTTCAGCGGTTTAACCCACTGCATAGGCTTGCACTATTAAAAGACTAGAAATCTAACTGATCAGCCCAGCGGCATGGCGCATCACCCCTGGCGGGAGGTCGGCATGTCTCCCCACCGCTGCCGCCGTGTCACCCCTGCTACCGCCTGGCCCCGGTACGAGCCGGGAGAGGGTGACGATGCGTCTTCAGTCAGCAGCTCGGCCACTAGGCCAAAAGCAGTGTTTTCGCACATGCGCACAACGCCGCTTGAAGTCCCTTGCCCTCAGTGGCGTTTTGCGCATGTGCGAAAATGCCACTTTTGGCCTAGTCAGAAGGGGTCAAGCTGCCGGCTGACGAAGACGTGTCATCACCCTCTCCCGACTTGTACCGGGCAGCAGCAGGGGGTGACGCACGGCAGCAGGGGGTGACGGCGAGGTGACGGGTGACGGGGCCGGAGGGTGATGCAGCACATGATGTTGAGCGCGTCACCCCTCCCGGCGCGTCAACCCCCGGTGGCCCCCTCCGCCATGCATCAGTGATGTCACTGGTGCAGCCTCAGATATAAGTGCTTCTTTGTTTTAGATGTTAAAGGTATGATGTCTCGCTTCCTGGCCATGGCCCTGTGTCCCTCTTGTTTCATTACTGGAGATTTTTTCCCCCTTTAACAAAAAATTGCAACTGATTTGGTGCAAATACACACATTCACCATAAACACCTTACTAATTACTTCTGCTAAAGTCTTTGTTTTGGAGGGACTTCAGTTTTTCATTCCTGTTTGTGTGCTCCCCCAAAAATGATAGAAATGTGGGGGCCGGCCGGGGCTCTTTCAAGAGAGTTCGACCAAAACAAGGACTCCTATGTTGGCTCCATCCTGTCGGAAAGCATGCAAGTCCCAACCCTCTGCCATCAAAACAAAGTGAAATCTTAAAACACACACACACACACACACACACACACACACACACACACACACACACACACACACACACACCAGGAATAACACATACGATTGCAATATCAGAAGACTAGAAAACCAGCTTTACAGTCTCAGAGTGCTAATTTGTTTAGACGTTAAAAGTAAAAAGGCAAGGTTCTACATTATAATGTTGTTTAAAACGTACATTTGAATGGAGAACTGCTGAAGACTCCCTTACATTTGTCAGAGTAAGACATAACCGAAAAACATTTCCATATAGGGTTTGCAGCACAGTGTCTAACTGCCAAACAGAGGTGACGAATTTTCAAACTGCAATTTTCAAATCAAGACGCCCCCAGGGCCAGAAACGTACACGAGCCAAACAAATACCTCTGGATCTCACCCAGTCTTAACTGGGGAAGAAAAAAAAAACTACTGGCAAATGGTTTCACTATAACATGAATGCTTTATATGTATAAAAAAACATTTGCAGAAGCACGGTTGAACTGTAACTATGAAATGTAATGCAGTTACATACAGTTTCCTTTTTTCCCCCTCAGCTTTTGACTATCACAAAACATTTAAAACATAATAAAACACAATTCTGAAACCAATACGGCAGACTACACAAAATGTAAACTACCGTACTGTATAAGAATAGTATACATCACAACATGCCACAATGGTCTAATTTTATTGTTACTATGCAATAAAATAAATTTGCTAGAAGGAGACAAGCAAATGCAAAAATTGTGAGATTACCAAGGGGCAACCCCCCACCCAAAAAACTATCTGTTAAATTGCACTACCCCTAAAATATGTAAGAAAGTGGAGTAACTGTGCAATCCTATAAATGCCTATTCAAAAGTAAGTCCCACTGTGTTAAATGGGACTTACTCCTAGGTAAGTGTGCATATGATTGCAGCCTGACAGCATAATCCAATGCATTGACTACTCAGAAGTTAGCCCCACTGAGTTCAATCATGGGACTTACTGTCAGGTAAGTGGGTATAGAATTGCAACCAAAGTCTATTTTATGAAAGTTACATTATAGAATCGATACTCTCTTCAAAAGTTCAAAATTTGTACGCCCCACTCTATGCATGTTCAGCATTTGTCTGCAGAGGCAGGGAGACTTTTTTCAAAGCATTCGGGCAGCCCAATCCTGCGTAAAGATACGCAGCCGGCCTAAAGTGCTGCCTGCCGTATCCAACACCCTTCATGGGCCATGTCGGCACAGAAACACCTCGGAAGAAGGGGATGTTTGTCCCCTTCCCTGGGTGTAGGGCTGCCCGGGCCCAATGGGCCTCCTCGGATGTATGTCAGCTCTGGAGCCGGTGTACATCCGAGGCAGCGGGGTAAGGGTGTCCCGGACCGGGTTCGGGATATCAGTGGAGTGTACCGCCGATATCCCCGCCCCCTCCCAGCCCGGTTCAGCCAATTGCCATGGATAGTTTAGAGGTGATTTGTGCCAATATCTTGTGCTTGGCAAGCTGGGCAAGCTTCTCCTAGTCTGCAGCTTTGCTATCTGAATCCCTAAACAGAAGATCTTCACTACTATAAAGAATTAGGGCTGCCAAGGTAGATACATCATCCAGAAACCTGAGATTTCCAAAGCAAGTCCTGCTGGATGTCAAGGCAGGGCCCAATGATGTCACAAAACTGCCCACCCTTGCAAAATGAGGGGGAAATCCAGTTCCATGCTGAAAACAGAAATGATAAATAAGACATGCTACTTTATCAAATCAAAACACCTATGAATGTTCATGTGATGCTATTTTTTTTAAAACAAAACTCAAACATATATTTGGTCCTTTCACTTTTTTTTAGGTGCCTTGTCCATGCCTTGGAAGTTTCCAGAGTGCAAAGCTTCTCCAGCAAGGAAACAAGGTACCAGCAAGGGACTGATGACACCGCATTCTAGATTCTGCAAAATAATATAATAATGTATACAGCACATGACCATCATTATGTGTGACATAAGGCTGCTAATGAATACAGTATTTCAAGATATTGGTTCAGATGATTCATGGAACTCAGTGAAATAGGTACAGGGTGTAGAAAGAAGGGCTAGCATAGGCCTCCTGATAGCTCACACTTCAGTCTAGGAGCAGGAAACTCCTATTTCTGTGGCTGGCTGTGACCACCCTACAATTACAGTAATTGTTTTATTTGTATTCCACCAGTCTTTCACCCTAAACTTAGGGCATTGTGTGTGGGTTCCCTGGTGGTTTCCCATCCAGGTACTAACAGCCCAATCCTATACTCCAGATATGCTAACAGCCTAACAATACTCCAGATCAAACTAACAGCCCAATCCTGTACTCCAGATATGCCAATGTATCTCCACATATGCCAGCTCAGCGACAGCCCCACCAGCATAGAAGTCCGCAGTAGCTGCTCTTTGGCCCTGAGCCTGCCCATTCCCCTTGAACAGTTAACCCTGCCAGTGCTCCTCTGGCTGCTGTCATTGAGTCTGAGTGGATGAATATCCTTGGATGTCACATCAATGATGTGCTGCTGACTCCATATCAGTGATGCGCCGACATCAGGACATGGCTTTGTGGGTGATGCGCTGTGTCAAGGTTTCCATGGACGCTGTTGGCATTGCTGAGAAGCACTGAGCTAATGGGACTGGGAGGGCTGCACCAGTGAGGCAATGCCTGAACGGGCTTAGGATATGATGGATATCACGCTGTTGTTGGAGCACTATTAGTGTGGGGTTTGAGTAGCACTGGGCCATAAGGCTGTCATTCTATGCAAGGTTATCTGGGAGTAAGCCCCATTGAGTACAGTGGAATTTACTTCTGAGTAAATATGCATAGGATTGCACAGCTTAGCTTCAGCAAGATGGCTGTATCAGGTATCCCCAGACCACGCCCTATGAATTTACTGAAAGTCTTATACCAAGGGGAAACTTGATTCTACTGTCTATGTAGCTTAGGTAAATTGAGAGAGAGAGAGAGAGAGAGAGAGAGAGAGAGAGAGAGAGAGAGAGAGAGAGAGAGAGAGAGAGAGTGTTCGTTCATTCGATTTATATTCCGCCTTTCTCCCCGAAGGGCACCCAAGGTGGCTTATAACAACATTAACATACATATATAGATTATACAACACATAAAAATATAAAATACATATATAACACAATATTAAGCCCCTCCCCCCTCAAAAGCTAACTGAAATAGAAATGTTTTTAAGCCTTGTCGGAACTGCTCCACAGAGGTCATAGATCCTCTGAAAGCATGTTACAGAGGTGCAGTGTCACAACAGAGAAGGCCCTGTTCTTGCCACCACCCCCTTTACCTTGGATGACAGTGGAACTCTTAGCAGGACCCTGCCAGATGACTTAAGGGGACGAGCTGGACTGCATGGGAGTAGAAGTCTGATCGCTTCTGGTCTGATCGACCTGGTCCCAGGTCGTATAGGGCTTTGTAGGTCAAAACCAGCACCTTGAATTGGACCCGGAAATGAATCAGTAGCCAGTGCAGTTGCCGGAGCAGCTGTCCGACAGAATCAAATCACCACTGAGCTCCAGTAACCACATGAGCTGCCGCATTCTGAACCAACTGCAATTTCCAAACCGTCTTCAGGGGCAGCCCCACGTAGAGCGCATGACAGTAATCTAAGTGTGAGGCGTGGACCACCATAGCCAGATCCGACTGACTCAGGTATGACCGCAGCTGACGCACCAGTCGAAGCTGGGCAACCCCCCCCGGGCAACAGCTGTCAGCCCTGGCTATCCAGGAGCAGCTGTGAATCCAATAGGACCCCCAGGCTGCAAACCTGCTCCTTCAACGGCAAGGGTCAAGAGGGCATGCGGGTGGTCTCACACCCCAGAGAATGTCCAAATACTCAGGTTGTATAAGCTGAAAAGAATCTCAAAACATAGTTGCCCAGGTTGCAAAATCTATTTTGCTTGTTGTAGCAATGGGGATGTAGTACACCATAAAGTAGTACTGGATTCTGGCTCTACGTTGTCCAATAACAGCACAGCAAACAGATAATAGAATTCAGGATAGATTTTATTCCATGGAACAAATGACTCCAGTGGAATCAGTTCCAAAAGACTGAGGCCCCGAGCACGAGGCATTGAAAGCTTTTATAGCAAATTAAACGTCATGCATAATCAACAATTTCTCCTCCTGTTTGCGGTGTTTTCTAGCCTATCACCTTCACACCTCCATATATGCTTATCTATGAAATAGTGTCCAGTAATGTCCAGTTTCACAAAGCATGGCTTGTTCATGGCTGAGTCTGCATAGGAGGGGTTGTACTTTCTGATTAGAGTTACATATGTGCGTACATGATTAGCCCGTGCAAGGACACTTGCTTCTACGTGATTAGTGCTGGAATGCAAGAATTGGAGTAATAGTTGGAGTAATAGTTCTCACAGTTACAGGCCTCTACTTCAGAATCAGAGAGGAGCTTTACTTGTGATTAGGGTAGTGTTACCTAGTAGTATTGCAAAATCATAACCATAACCTAGGGTACCTCAGGGAGAGGTGGTCAAGTACAGATGTCCTTTTCCGTCTCAATTTTAGTAGGCTCTTTTATAACCTCAGAGATTCCACCAGGCATTACTCACACATTTTAGATAGATTTGATCTTCACAATCATATACTGTACTGTACTGTACACTTGTTTGTTTGTTTTTGATGGATTCTGCAGGCAAACCCCATTTGCAGGCTTTCCAGAACGTGTGCTGTATCTTTGGACACATCCATAACTATGCCTACTGCATCTGATTAATGCTTTCCGCCCACCCATGTTAAACTTTACTACTTTAAAGACCAATTCACACAACGCTATTTAATTTATCAGCATGCATGCATGCACATGCAGCATGCATGTGACAGCCGTTGGAGATAAACTTTCATGACTAGTTTTCTTAAGCACACGAACACAGAAACCTGTGCATTGAAAGCAGACTTGTCAAGTGAGAATCTTAACACTTATTATCAGCATTTATCATTTCAGCCTGCATGTCTGAGTTTCTGTAAATCGCCTTCCGTGGTTTGCTTGTCCTCGATTTCAAGTTTCCGGGCTGTTTGTGCCACAGAAGGCTATTCCAACGAGGCTGCCGTTTCAGAAACTACAAATCCCAGAAGGCTCTCAGATGCGTCCCTTTGCATTGCATATTGGGAAATGTGGTTTCTGACGAGAGCCTGCCTAGGACCGTCCATTGCGCAGGCGCAAACCCCGTTGTTTCCTTTCCTTGTGCAATGGTATGCAGAAGATGAGCGTGTCCTAGCAACGGATATAGCCGGTCTCGGTCTGCTGGCTTCAGTGTCACTATAAGAAGCAGCAGCAGGAAGGAAAGTGGTCGGTGTTGTTGCTGTTGGGAGGTATTGAAGGAAACGGGGACTCACAGCACAAAGCTAGCCAGGTTTGCTGTAGTCAACTCAGCTCTCTTTGTTCCGTTTGCTTGAGTATTTACATCAACGGATCAACCTGCGTATGCAAACACAAGAATCTCAGCTCCTCCGTGTGCCTTTCCTTGTGTCTGCCCAGCTACCCATAAAACTGGGCAGTGAGATCCTAGGGGAGCAAAAGGAGAAGAGGGGGGAAAGACGTAGCATCCTAAGCACACGCACAGCAGCATAACGAATGATGCTTGAATCCATTCGTGTCACTGGTGAGTATTGCTCTTATTCTTTGTATGTTTCATTCTTAATCTTACCCATCTTGCAGCTGTTGACAGTTTTCATTGCAACATAACAGGCGTTCAATGTTCTAGCAATTCGAAATATCAAATATAACACTAAACCCAAGAGTAATTAATTTGTTTCCCGTTGGCATCCCGTTGGAGCTGGCTTAATTGAAAATGTAGCGAGTACATAAGTGATGGTTAAAACAGAATCTGTTTACACACACACACACACACACACACACACACACACACACACACACACACACACAAAGATGTCAACATCTTTTATTTTGAACAGAGAGTCTACTGTGTCCATAAATGTGGATAAGTTCAGATGTGTTTTGGAGAAATGGATCTCTCTTGGTAGTGTCTGATTTGTACAAAATGATGCCTTTACCAAAAATCGGCATTAGTGCATTTGTGTGAAAAGAATTTCAAGAATGGAACAGCGATTTGAAATGTTTTCCTTACCTGTTTTTGTAGATTCATCTCTCTGTTGTCCTAGCTTGGCTCTGCCCACAAAATATATTGGAGCATATTTTGGCAAAATACCAAATGAAGTCTAGGGGATTATTTACTGCCAATTATTTACTGCCAACTCAATAGTAATGCTCCCATGGAATCAAGCAGAACTAGATGCTACGTTGGCATTCCTTTTAGTGTCTTTTTGTTTTCATGTTGGCTGCCGTTCATTTTAGCACCCTGTCACCAGGAGCAGCTTGGATACAATGGCAAGAAGATTTTAAACATCACAAGAAACATTTACAATATTCAAATTTCAGTGATATTGCAAATATTGTACTATTATTCATTTATTCCAGTATTCTCATAGACTCAAGCCATAGACTCAAGCCTTTCTCATAGACTCAAGCCGGTTTATATAGGCAGGCTGACCATAAACCCCATTTTTTCAAATGGGATTTTTACAAGTGTTATTCCATGAGAGAAACTCATAGAACCCTCCATTTCTCCAGATGTTTCCCTTCATAATGCAGTCGTCATCCTGGCTGCCAACTCTTGCACTTTCCAAGCTTTTGCAGGCAGCTGCAAATCACGCCTCAGACTGATTCTCAAGATGTTATCCGTTTCTTGCCATCTGACTCCTCCGCAGAGATCCGCCAGCAGCTTCCATTTCCCATCCAAGGCAGCTGATTCTGCTTAGCTTTTTCAGGCAAGGCGACAGCTCAACCTCCAGACCACACCTCCTGCTTCTCTCTTTCATAATCTTTCATCTTGAGATCTGAACTGTATCAGCGTACCACACAGAATATAATGGATGAGCCAACAGCAAACAATATAGGCAGAGCCAGCTGCTGATTGTAGGCCATCATTCTTTTTTACAGATACAGAGTATTGTTCAAGTAATTATATAGCAATTATTATAAAGACCAACTACAGGAAACTAGAGATTATAAGCTAATAATATATCTCACAGTAATTGTTATTTATATGATATAATAATACGTTCATTTCTTTTTTTAAAAGTCAACAAAAGTCTACTGCTTACATTGGTTCTTAAGAATTTTCCGAAACTGTTTCAATATTGGGAAAGGCCAATCTAGCTGGGACAGGTCTTGTAAGTTAACATGGCCGTTGTGACAGGAGATCATTATAATGATTTCAGTAATTACTGAAATGATTTATGTTGGTTGGATAGCTTTTGGTTGGTAGTAGTGTTAAAAATGGAACAGTTAAAAATGGATTTCTGTACTGTTACGGTACGGTACTGTTCTGTTACGGTAATCTTAAATAGTGATGATAGTACCAAAAATTAAAATTGACAGATATCTGCCTTAACTACCGTATTTTTCGCACTATAAGACGCACTTTTCCCCCCAAAACATAGGGGGAAAAAAGTGTGCGTCCTATGGTGCGAAGTAAACATCAGGGGGAGGCCTGCAGAGGCTCGCGCAAGCCTGCGCGAGCCTCTGCAGGCCTCCCCCGATGTTTACTTCGACCCCAAAGAGCGAATTTCGGCCATTTCCGGAATGGCCGAAAATTGCTCTTTGGGGCCGATGGGAGGCCTGCAGAGTCTCGCGCAGGCCTGCGCGAGCCTCTGCAGGCCTGCCCCGATGTTTACTTCGGCCCCAAAGAGCGATTTTCGGCCATTCCGGAAATGGCCGAAAATCGCTCTTTGGGGACGAAGTAAACATCGGGGAGGTCTGCAGAGGCTCGCGCAGGCCTCCCCAAAGCCCCCACAGCCCTCCCCGAAGCCCAGGTAAGGACAATTTTTTTTCTCTATTTTATGCTCCATAGGATGCATGCGTCCTATGGACCGATGCGTCCTATGGAGTGTAAAATACGGTAGATGACTTTTGATTTAAACTCATTTTGTTAATATTGCAGTAAGTGTCAATTCACTATTCCACAGCTTTTGGATTCCTTAAAGACTTTCATTTTGAAAAAACAAGTTTCTAGGCTTCCTAGTTTTGAAAACATTGATATCAGTTTTGTTTAGAGAGCCAGTTTTCAAGGGGTGGCTTGAATCTGACACATTTCACATGCTGTAGGGTTGTGGAGAAAGCAAGTTTAGGCCTCTCGGTCATCACTTTTTTGCCGCCCAAGAGAGATGGGAACAGTTACTCCATTCTGTTGTAGCTTAAAATAGCCGGGCAGCACATGATTTTGTTTGGACAGTAGCTTTCTAAAGGACTCTTCCTCTGTCTGTGCACTTCACGTTGAGAAGCAGCCCCTATTTTGACAGCATCATTCTCAGCAGACTTTCTCTGATACAGTATTTGCTAGAATAGCACTTTCTCAAGGCCTCTGGGAAAGGCCAAAGCAAAACACACTAGATAAGCACCTTTTAGCTGGCACTGATTAAAATGATCAAATCAAACATGAACTGTTATGCCCTAGAGCACTTTGCCAAGCATAAGAGAAAAAAGCTTCTTAAACTGGCCATACATGAAAACTAACCTTGCCCATCATCTTTGTGTGTAAGTAGAAGGAAGAGACTTGACTACTTTAGAATCCATTTTTGCAGGAAATCTGAATGCAAAATATACTCCCCCCTTGCCCCGAGTCCCCCTTGCCCCGAGTCCCATCCCACTTTTACATTGGGAAATGCATATAATAACATGATACACTGATCTATCTACTCTTTGTATTGCCAATTACGGCAGCACTTACAGGCACAGTTTTCTATCTGTGAAACAATAAGACCATAAGGATTAAAGCGTTTTGCTATATTTGCATTTGTTGAATGAACAGCATCTAATTTGACTACTAAAAGCATCATCATATTCTATGCATTTTCACTTTTGGTTTATATATTCTCTAATTTGATTTAATTAGAATAGAACAGTATGTTCAAAAGGAGCTCTTCTCTAGCTAACAGCGCAATCCTGTGTAACCTTGCACCTGTGTAACAGTAGATGCACCGGTGTAAGTGCAATTACACTGGCATAAGTGTACTTACACCGGTGCAGCTACTGTTACACTGGTGCAAGATTACACAGGATTGCGCTGAAAATCTGGTATTCCTCAGATGTTTGGAAGTCAGCTTTTCCCGGAGTCAGATCATTAGTCCATCTAGGGCAGTGATTTTCAACCACTGTGCCACGGCACATTGGTGTGCCGCAAATGGTCCGCAGATGTGCTGCTGGAGTTTGAGGGAGGGTCATTTATTAGTAAGCCATTGGGGGATGCGAGCCCCCTGCCGGCAGCCCACCTGCTGATGACAGCCCACCTGGAGTACGGGAAAAAGGGGCAAGACTGAGGGTTGAGCCAGTGTTCTCAGATATGTACACCTGGAACGTCATTGCGAAGGTGAACTCATCCAACAGTTAAGGGGCACCCTGTGAGCTCTATATAGATTATTCCTGCCCATCCTGAATAGGGATGGTCTGGTGATCCACGGCTTTTCTTCTTCAGCCTTTGTATCTAGTTGCAGACGGTTATGTTTATCTTAGACAATGAGATACAGAGCAGGTAAGATGATGCTGTTTTATAGGAATAACTTTTCATTATACAGAACAAAATTCTTTATCAGGCTGATTGAGAGGTCTTGATACTCAGATTTGTCGCAATCTTCAGATGGTAAGGATGGTAAGAGGATGTGTTTTGGAAGTACATACCCTGGATCCAGTTTGGGAGTGATGTGCTCATACACATAACTGTATTATTCAAAGATACAACCTTAAATGCAGAAGAGATGACTTAAAAGACCACAGGAAATGGCTCTTGGAACACCAAATTAAAAAACAATGTTTAGAGAGTAACCATAATTTGCTCAGTTATTTTGTTCTTTTGGCTGAAGCAAACGCAAGTGGGAAAGGCTAAGCTACTTATATACAATAACCTTGAAGAAGCAGGAAAGGGGAGCTGCCAGCCTGGTCCTGAAGTAAATCTAATGCTGGAATGGGCGGGATAGGAGGGGCTTTTCCCTTTCCGAGTCACTTGAGGAAACATTTCATGCACCAAATTCATTCTGTGTTGATCCTAGAAGATGAAATCCACAGAGCAAACAAGGTGACCCTTTTTATGAGTCAACCGGGGCTGTTTTGATAAAGCGGGTAAGGCAATTGCCTTTTCAGAGTTTTCTTTCAAGTCCAGTATTCTTGAAGGTCATGCTCAAAAGCGGAGCAATTTTTACCAAGAATCTATACAGTCTACTATGCAAATAGAATCTATACAGTCTACTATGCAAATAGAATCTATACAGTCTCTATGCAAATAGTCACAAATACAAAATCCCAACCAATCTAATATTGGTGTTTCTGTGTGGAGGTGCCCCAGTGTGTTTGTTCAAGACTTCTTTTCTGGGGCTGAAACACACAAATCTTGTACTTTATTAATGAGGTACAAACTTTCCTGAAATTGACCCAGAGAGAGCAATGCCCCTTGAATGTTGTGCAGCCATTGTCTCACCCGTCCTCATTCATTATTGGGAGTTTTTCCTTTAAAAAAATAATAAACTGTACACTATCGCGTCTATGCTCCTGTTTGCCATAGGTACCTTGCCAGCATTGTCTGCAATTTCTTTTAGCAGAAGCTAATTGCACCTACTTAGCAATCCTAGGAATTGGCCTCTGCACACGCATGCATGCGCGCACCCCCCCCCCCAATAATCTTGTTTTGTTTCTTGCAACACTGCATCAAACTGACCATTGTTTATATGGGTACAGCAGTGCAAGTTCCATACCTTAGGGAAGAAAGTGTGCACAGTTTGGGAACCAGGAGGCATGTAGCAAAGGGAAGCCCATGAGACAATTAATATGAAAACAAGGGATAAAAATGAAATGATATTGGGGCAGATGCACCCCGAGAGATGCTAGTGCACACCTTTTCCAATTTTGTGCTGTTCACAGAGGAGGTGGAGGGACTTGGGATAATGTGCACAGTGTGTCCCCAAAAGTCCTGGCTTCTTTGCCAAGTAAGCACAAACTTCAGTGCTTGGAATAATTTGTGCAAATGTGTTGAATTTTCCTTTTCAGATTCAGACTGGCAATTAACTGAGGATTTGTTTTTCGACAAAGGTATAGAGATACAGGTTAAAGGCTACTACAATCAGAGGGGGAAAGGCTATTACCTCAGTCACTAGAAGTCTTGAGCTATTGAGCTAGAAGTCTTGAGTCAGATATTGTCCATGAATAAGCTTCTCTGCAACCATGAGAGATGGAAACTTGATTTGTTTTTTAAAAAGGAGAATTTAGTTAAGATGTTTTTAGTTGCTTGCGCAGTGAACGTACTATTACACATGTACAGATAACTTGAGCATACTTGTCTGCAAATAACAGGACCTCTTGGCTTATATGAACTTCTAAGTACATGTTAAACAGCACTCGGATACCTGTGTGTTTTTCTATGATGATTGCCTTTGAGTTCTTCCATGCCTGTAAAGCTGGTTGCATGCAGATTGTATGTTCCTTTAACTACAACCCTTGTTAAAATCGGAAAATGCCATTATCAAGTAAATTAGCTTCTTTCTAGCCTTTTCCGTCTGTATTCCGTACAGAAAAACTTCACTGGCCACAACGAGAGCTCTCCAAAAAGACAGTCCTGAGTCCTGAAGAACATAAATGGATTTTTAAGAATGAAAGCAGCAATCGGCGCCTCTCCCAGTCAGGAATCCTCAAGGACACATTCACGACAGGGACTAGCAGCTACAATGTCCTCCTGCAGAGCAAAGAGGAAAAAAAGCACCTTCTCCAAAAGCACCCGTCGGCCCACCACAAGAGACACCGGAAGTCCACCAAATCCTCGAATGCCTCGCGAAGCCACGAGCGCCACAAGTCCAAGAGCTCGCTGCTGTTCCACAGGAGCGGGTGGTGCAGCTTCAACAGGCCGCCTTCCCTCTTTATTGCCAGCCCAGTATCCAGTAGCATCAAGTTAACACACAGCATCTCCGTGGCAGGGAGCAGCATAGGGTTGCTGCCTGCACCCAAAGCCAAGGCCAAAAGGCCCTCTCTCTCCAACCTCACAAAGCCAAAGCCACTGCAGGTGTCCAAAAGCTGTTTGAAAGAAGGGGACGCTGCTGCTGCTGGGCGAAAGCTCTGTATCCTCACTGCCATTAAGCCTTCCAACGTGGAGAGGGAGAAGATGAAGTTCTTCAAGTCCAATTTTACTTACAATCCACAGTTTGAATACGCAAGCCCTGCACTGTCCAATGTGTTAGCTAAGCACAGCCAAGCATCCAGCACATTTCTGAAGCAGGTAAAAATGCTTTTGTTGCACCCACTTCTCATGGCACCCATCACGCTTATGGCCTGTACCCTTTTTTTCCCTTGCTTCGAAGAGTTTTCCCTCTGTGTCTTAAATGTTGAATTCGCTGTCCTTCTAAACTCACTATAGCTTCTTCTCACCACTATAGCAAGCTCCAACCGTGTGTTTAGCACGTACATGTGCTGAGAGCCTCCCCACAGCCACGTACATATCTGTGGAGTAAAGGGATATTTGCTTAGCAGGAACGTCATTTCTTGCCCATCCGTTCCAGTCTCCTGCCCAATTCCAGGCCGACTCATTTGTTCATTCTGGGGCCCACCATGGCCAGGAGCTGCAAACATGCTTTACGGCAAGCTGGTTGGGCCTAGCAGTGTGGCCAGTCGAGGAGTTGAGACAGCCTGCATGCTTGACCAGTCTGTTGATTGGCAGGACGAAGAAGCCACCCAGCCTAGGCAGACTACACTGGACCGAGAAGGAGGAACAGATTCTGCCCTGCTGCTCTTTGCAATGTGACCCAGACTGGGAAAGACCCCAGTCTGAGAGCCCTAGAGAGCCACTGTCAGCCTGTTCAAACAATACTCAGCTAGATGGACCAGTGAGCTGACTAGGCGGCTGTGCTCTTATTCCCATTAGGCCAATATCCAGTTTCAGTTGCCATGATTTGCATTTTACAAGCCTTTTTCAGGAAAGACCAGCAGTGAGCTCTTTATTCTCCCAGTTCATCCATTGCATATAGATTTCTGAACATCTTTTCAGAAATCACGGTCTCTTTGACTGCTTATGCAACAGTATTTGATGACATACCGTAGTTTTGCTGGTCTAAATCCATGTTGGACAATAGGAGAGAGAAAAAGAAATGGGCAATTTTCATTTCTCAGTGAAAATTGTGTTTTGCTTTAAGATGCTGTAATTTCCCTACACTGTACGTTTATACAGTACTGTAAGTACTGCAAAAAAAAAAAAAAGATCATTTTGAAAACGCAGGGAATTAGGGGGGGGGGAATTACATTTTGTTGTTTGCCCTGCAGTCATGGTTTGTGGATTAACATGTACTGATTTCTATGTTGTTTAATTAACTTCGGATAATTTCACATAATGTACTCTGTTCACTTAGGCAGTGAACTGGCTTCTGTGCCCTTGACTGTGATTGAGAATCGGTGCCAGGGACTGGTAGAAAGCAAGCCTATCTCTGCTGAGGTCAATGACTGTTTAGTCACAGATTTCAGTGGCGTTCAGGTTGCAAACTGTACGTTTTCCTATGATTTGCATGCCATGACCATCATTCTGCGCGCAATTTCTGATGTATTCCAAACTTAAAAAGGTAAAGGTGACAATTAAGTCCAGTCGTGTCCGACTCTAGGGTGTGGTGCTCATCCCCATTTCAAAGCCGAAGAGCCAGCGTTGTCCGAAGACGCCTCCGTGGTCATGTGGCCGGCATGACTCTCCTTGCCGCAGCGCGTAGCATGCGGCTGGAACACGGAGCGCTGTTTACCTTCCCGCAAGTGGTACCTATTTATCTACTCGCATTAACATGCTTTGGAACTGCTAGGTTGGCAGGAACTAGCCAAGCAACGAGAGCTCACCCCGTCGTGGATTCGAACTGCCGATCTTTCGATCAACAGCTCATGGTTCAGCGGTTTAACCCACTGCGCCACCCGCTGGCCAAACTTACTTGCCTGGAAATAACAGCCTTCAAGCATGCATAACTTACTACTGTATGTGAAGAGCCACTGCCTTTCTCCCTGATTCAGAGCCTTGTTTCTGCAAGAATGGCTTTTCCCATCATACAATCTTCCTTCCCCAGGCACCTTTCTCCCTTCCAGACTCACTGTTGATATTGGAGTTTGACTGAGGAGAAAAGCACAGGGAGGGAGGGGGAGTGCAGATTGAGGAGGTAAACTGTGGGCTGAGGTGCAAAGCTGTCCTCTCTCTCCCACACATGCCAGGATCTGCCTCTACCACTGTCACATCCAGTTTGGTCTCAAGAGCTTACTTGTCAACATAAGTCAGTTGACATTAGGCTCCTTCTGCCCATTAGCTGGAAAATATCTCTCTCTCTCTCTCTCTCTCTCTCTCTCTCTCTCTCTCTCTCTCTCTCTCTGTGTGTGTGTGTGTGTGTGTGTGTGTGTGTGTGTTCGTTCGTTCGTTCGTTCCAAGTTTTCCTCTTATCCTTTTGAAAGAAGCAAAGAAAAGGGTTATCCCAGAAGATAAAATATTAAAGGGGACAGTCTGTTCAAATGAAACTATTGTTCAAATAGAAACCAGATCTTTGTGAAGACTGACGAATGTCATGATTATCTGTCATGATTATCTGTCAAAGATCTGGGACCCTGTTACAGAAACCGAAGAACAATCGCCCTGAATTATTTAGGCCGTTCCCTTGAAGCGACCTCGCCCTCCTCCTTCACAGCAAGAAACATGCGTTTTCCTGTAACTACCTTCCCCGATTGGAAGGTACACATGTCAGAACTGACGAGTGAGAGAAAAAATGAATTTGACTGAAAGGAAAATACCTACCTTCCTTTTTTTTTGCCCACTCTAGCAATTTGATTGCTAGAAGGCACAGGAAGCTCCGATGTGTACGTGGAGCTCCTGTTATTCATATCAATGGAGGGGATAGATCTGGGCATAGATCCCTTTGCTAGCATGGAGCAAATCTAGCATGGATTTACTCTTCTGTTGGAGTAAACGGGGCATCTTGCATGCAGAGGGATTTATTGGGATATATGCGAGTCTACTTTGAGGCCCAGGTGTTTTTAGAAGAATGTTCCTTAAAAAAATGTTTAAAGGGAGTTAAAAGTACATCCAGATATCATGTAAGGAGCCCCCATATTGCACCCAGTGTAGAATGACAGGGTGTAAGGTACAGAGAGGGGACTCTGGCACTGGGACCCAGATGCCTACTTTCTGTGCCACTGTGCCCCCCCCCCAGCATGCCAAGGAGGGAGTTGTTGGCTTGCTCTCTTTAGCACCATCACTGCAAATGGCCAGAGGTGCTATTGCAGCTACCAACTCCACAGGGGTCAGGTGATCCCAAGGGCTTATAAAGCTGCTGGTTCTGGCCGGGCTCCTCACTCTGAGCAACTGGTGGCTTAGGCTGACTGCCTAGACCAGATTTTCTACTTACTGTACTACCTGTGTCCTTCTGTGCTTGCCTGCTGATTGCTTGCCCTGGATGCCACCGAGTTCAACCCAATTCAACCTTGATTTCAAGGCAGGATCTTGAACACACTGCCTCTCTTCCACATCAGACGGACATCCCTGCCCTATTGGTCCCTGTTATCCAGACTAATGTAATCTGCAAACATTGAGCCGCAACTAATACACAGTCCCTTTGACCTCCAGTTAGAAGCTACAGTCTAATTACATTTATATCTGCTGTGTTTTTTTTTTGTCTCTCTTGTGTAGGCCATCAGAATTATGAATCTGACTCTTGAGAAATATGGAAGCTATGAAAACTTTGAGCAGGCCACCGGAGGCAGCCTGTTGCCCAGAAGCCGCATCTGGGGTCATGTCAGGAAATACATGATGAAAGAAGGCTGCCTAGGCGAGGTTGGATCTCTTATAGAAGCATCACCTTAAACCACAGTCAGGGCTCATCCATCCCTTCTGTAGTGCAGTACTGACCCAGGTTGCTAACGGAAGAAGGTTGCTACAGTGTCTAGCCCGAGGAGCAATGAAGTCACGTGGTGGAATGATATTCGGGGATCCTTTAACAGAGAGGCCCATTGCTATACGAAAGCTTTCATATTGGAACAGGACAGAAAAGGGAGAAGTCAATAGGAAAACGTTCAGATAGCGGCATGGGTAGATGTTCGCTCACTTAGCAACGTCATTGAGTATACATAGTAGGTGCTGCCGATGCCATTCGCAGTGCCACCTTCCACACCCATCCAGATTGTAAAGATTGTGCCTGGTGGAGAGGAAGTGGCATTTTCCCAATAACAATGCGTTGCACTTAGTGTGAATGCTTGGAAAGGGAAATGTTCCAGCAAATCAACTCCACTTCTATTGCCCCATGAAAGATTATAGTCTGCATTCAGAAATTGGAGCTGGGCTAATGCTACACCACCACCCATAGTTGCAAGTGCCCCTGCCAGTGTGGGATAAGCACTTGGTTGCATTTTCCCCCTTACCTTTGCACAAATCTAGTTGTTAAGAATATTTGTAGACTGCTTTTCAACTAAAAAAAGTATATCAAGCTGTTTACATAGCAAAAGAAACAAAGTAAGGGTTCCCTGTCCCAAAGGGGCTCACAAAAAAGAGAGAGGAGACACCAGCAAACAGAAGCATCGCTAGGGGGTGGTGGGCCCCCCGGGCGACAAGCGGGGAGATGACAAAGTGGTGGTGGGGCGATGACTGCGCCGTTGTGGTGGGGGGAACAGCAGGCGGCAGAGACGTGATGGGTTTGGCCCACCCTCTCACCCTGCATCTCCGAAGGGACTTGCGGCGGCGGTGATGTCACTTCCGGTGGTGACATCGCAGGGGGGGGGGGGCCGCATCGCAACACCTCTGCTAGCAAATAGCCCCTGGAAAAGACTAGAGGCCATGCAAGGATGAATGGTGATAGTTCTCTCCCTACTGAATATAAGAGAACCATCATCAACCACCACTTAAAAGGGGGCGCTTCACCCCTTTATTGGGGCTTAGTTAATTTTTTTCTATTGCCGATCTTAGAACAATGTCATCTAATGGAAGCTTACAGTTTCTTTGTGATATCATCCAATGCACGTCACCCACCTGTCTCTATCTATCACATTCTTCTCCATCCTTGTATTTTCTGTAGCCACCTTTATTTCTCACTGGATGCCCAGAGCTTGGGCACAGGTGGTCACATGTTATAGGTACTCTCAGAAGGCCCAAAGCCCTGGTTTGGCTTTGCATAGCTGGGGACTAATCTTGTGCCGTGACAGGCTGTATTTGCCAAACATGACGTTCAGATGACTGGATGGCTGCAGATGGGGAACAATCTATTTGCCGTATTTTGGTGAATGAACACATAGTAATGTAGCCCCCCCCCCCCCCAGATCAGCCCCTGACGGGCCATTCCCATATCAGTTCTCCCTTTGTAAAAAGTACAGGTTGATGAGTCCATTCTGAAGCTGTATTACCTGCTTCAGAAGCTACACTACAGGGTGAAGTCATCAACTTAGGGAACTTGCATCTTTCCTATAGAAGCATAAAGCAAACTTGAAGCACTGCCTACCTGAAAATAGCAGCGCTTCTCAAGGTCTACAGCTCGATGTACCACCTCCCACAACGCGGACCTCTCGACGTACCAATGAAAGTAACTGGCGATGATGCCAGTTACTTCCAGGTAGGGGACCGAGAGGCAACTCTGTAACCGCCGGTAAGAAGCTCAGGGCTGGCGGGAGGGCTATTTTCAGTGCGCGGAAGCTGCGCACTGGAGCTCTGCCCGCCAAGCTTCCTACTGGTAGTTGTAGAGTTGCGTCACCGTCTCCTGGCGCGAGGTGGGTGTCCACAGGTGCCACGTGTACCACCGACATCCACCTCGCGTACCTCCGGTGGTACGCCTACCACCGGTAGAGAAACACTGGAATATAGGAAGTGGGAATATGCTTTGTGAATCCAACTCTATAAGGAGATGGAAACAAGGCTAAAGCTGGGAACAAAAAAGCCTTAATACCTAAGTGTCTCTTTTCCTTCAGATTGTGGTTCATCTCTCCGACGACTTGCTTTCTCGGGCCTCAATGACTGTTGTGAATGGCCGTCCAACTCTTACTATTAATATTTCTACAGCACGTGAGAACTGGCTGGAAGGGATGCTGAGGCATGAAATAGGTACACAAATGATGTTGCAACTCACGCCCCCCCCCCATTACGATGCATCTGTGCTCATTAATGCTTTTCTAGCACCACTGCTATTGTGTGGGGGTAGGTAGGGATTCCTTCACCGGAGGGATGGAATTGACAGTTGAACGGATTTGGTATGGATCTCAGTGATTTACCCCAAGGCTTAGAGGAGTCCTTTTAGTTTAGGGAAAGTGGAAGTAGTGGTTGACATCTGAGGAGGCAGTTTGGCAGTAATAGAGGAGCAGGCAAGGGATGATGGGAGATGGCGGTGCAGATCAAGCAAATTGTAGTAGAGCAGTGCTGGTGTGGTGTAGTTCAGTGGTGGACGAGACAGAACTACAATCAGAAAACCCCCAGTTTGAATCTCACATCTGCCATTGACTCAGGTAGCCACTTCCTCTTTCTAAGCTGCAGTGTGGGGATAATACTACTTACCTTATAATTGCAATAATACATGTCAAGTGCTTTGCAGACAAATATTAGAGAAGTGGCTTGCTGGCCAATGACTTTCAGCCCACCACAAGACCAGGCCTGGAGCTAGTCCGGGTCTGGGAGGAGATATTGTAACCAGTAGGACAAAAAAATGGAGGCTGGATAATGCTGCTGTAAGAGAGAATTGCAACAGTTGCTCTAACTATATGATTGCTCTATATCATGGTGGTCCAACGCGTGGCCCGTGGGCCGCATGCGGCCCCCCGGCTGCTCTTGGAGCTCCCCTCCCCCGCAGTCACCCACGCTCCCCTGAAGATCAGAAAGGCGGTCGGGAGCCGACCGCCTTTTCGATCTTCAGGGGAGCGTGGGCAGGGCATGCTAGACAGCGGGGCGGGGCATGCATCGGTCATTATTATTAATTAATTAATAATTTAATTTATTGTGCGGCCCCCAGGTTTCATGTCGAAGTTCGCATGTGGCCCTCGAGGTACAAAACGTTGGACCACCCTGCTCTATATTCTAGACACAGTCAAAGTGGTGAGGGACTTCTAGACTATGTGGATGTAGCTCCTATGACCACTGCGGCATGAATCAAGCCTGGGGTGGTTGTTATTTCAGTAAGCCAATGTAGAACAAAACAGACATTGGGAGGCCAATATGTGTTTCTGACCTTACGTTCAACTCATAAGCCAGGTTTGTGGGTGGGTAGGGGTGGAGACCGGAGTGGGGAGGAGGGTGTGTCAAGGCCGGGAAGGGGGTGATATCAGCGGCAGCAGTTCCACCAATATCCTATCCCCTTTTCCGGCCTCGATCCACCTACCCGGGTTCACTCGGACTTGCGCCAGCAAAATCGCTGGCGCAGCAACAGGACAGAAAAGACTTACCCCTGGGCAAAGGAACAAACGTTCCCTTACCTGGAGGAGGCCTCCAGGACTGCGGGGGGGGGGGAATACAGTGCGCTCTCTGGTGATGCAGCTGCATCGGTGGGGGGGGGGCTTTAAATAGGATTGGGCTTTAAGTCTCTCGTTGTCCCATTGGGTCCTGATTTTGGTTCTGTTTGTTTCTGCCACAAAGTATCTATTCTTGCTACTTGTGGGGCTAATATTCTGACAGTGCCTATATGATTATTATTTTTTAAACAGGAACTCATTATCTTCGGGGTATTAACAACAATAGCCAGCCTTGGAACAACTGGAATGGGCGCAGAAAGCATGGGCTAAGACCCATAAACCCCACTGAGGAAGGCCTGGCAAGTATTCACAGTGTCCTATTCCGGAAGGACCCCTTTCTATGGAGGGCTGCACTTCTCTATTACACGGTGTTCCAAGCCAGCCGAATGTCTTTTAGTCAGCTCTTTGAGGACATAGGAATGTTTGTCAAGGACCCCAATACTCGGTGGGATTATTGTGTACGAGCCAAGAGAGGATGGACAGACACTTCTGAGCCTGGTACATTTATGTTTTGTTTTGTTTTTTGTCTTCAGTTCAAATGTAATTCAAAACTGTAGTTCAGTTGCAGGTCCCAGCAAACTCAAGAGGCAAAAAAGCACGTTAGGATAGAAAATGTCCTTACAAGTGGAAGTCGTACAAGTACGAAAGGGATCTTTATTGGGAATAAAGTTGGGGTATGAGTAATACAAATTATTCCAACTGAAGTTTTGTGAGTACAGTAGGGCCCCGGTATCCACGGGGGATAGGTTCCTGGACCCCAATGGATACCGGGAACCCACGGATAGGGGGAACACTATCCCCCATGGGCCCCCCACGGCCCCTGCACAACTATTACCTTTTTTTCTCATAGAGCTGGTGCAAAGCCCCTGCGTTTCTTGCTTAACCAAAACGCTATAAGCAGCATGCTGCTAGAGAGGTTCCGTTAACATAAAGCAGGAAGCTTCCTGCTGCCTGTTAACGGAACCTCTCTAGCATGCAGGCTGCTTGCCTGCTTCATTGCTATAAGCAGCATGCTGCTTATAGCATTTTGGTTAAGCAAGAAACGCAGGGGCTTTGCACCAGCTCTATGAGAAAAAAAAGTGAATGGTTGTGCGGGGTACTGACAATGGTTGTACTGACAGCTCTATAAACATAAAGAAAGGTAATGAGTGCGGGGACCCCCCCCCCCCAGCCAACCATGGATAAGTGGATCTGCAGATAGTGGATCTGTTCTCAGTCACTGCTAATTCCTTCAGGCGATCCACATCCTCACTTTCACGGTGTCGTTCCAGGACTTATGCTGACTGATCCCAAGATCTGTCAGTATAAACCCTGGATAGGATTGGGCTAGCTGTCTGATAAACTTGTGATTGCACACCCTTGGGTAAAAATGTACAAGGATAGCAAGGAATTCTTATGCAGACTTGCATTATTGTACTGTATGCTTTGCTTTTTCCAAAAATTGGGGTCACTACCATGAATCTGATTCTTTTAGGCTGCTTCAGTAAAGATCAGGTATACTTGGATGGCATCCTCCGAATTCTGAGATACCGACGATCCATTGACTTCTGCTTACTGACAGCTCTAGGAAAAGTGGGTAAACCAATATGTTACGTTAACCCAGATCTTTTTCACTAGAGTGTATTAGTTGAAGACTCAAAAACCTTGAAATGCAGTTGGAGAGCAGAGTATAGAATGGCTAGGAAATACTGAACATCTTAAACTCATTATCTTGGTTTTGGGAACTTTGGAATTAATTGCTCATGGCCCATATTCTGAAGTTGTATTAATTTGGGATTTCATATTCAGCTTTGTAAATAAAAACACCAAATGCTTGGCTGGTCTGCTTGCCAATCACTACCCCTTCCCCTGCTGACATGCAGCTACAAGTTTTTTTAGTGGGATTTGTAAACAGAACTTCCTTGTTAGATTGTACCATTCGGATGTATGTCTGTATCTTCCCAACTTATTTGAGAGAAGAAAGCAAGAGAGGAGTTTTACAAGGCAGTTTTGGTGCTCCAGAACACATCTGTCCTATACTTTCCAGGAGCTGACTATGTTCATTCAGCATATGACATTCCCAAAGCTCAATCTCTGGAGTGGATCCATGGGGTACCAGCATGCCGAAGTGCATGAAGCACAGTCTGCCCATCCAACCTGGGATGACATTCTCCCACACCACAGTGTATCTGCCTTGTGAAGGTCCTCTTCCCAGCGGTGGAACTACGGTGGAGCGCGTGGAGCAGGAGCTCCAGGCGCTCGGGCGGGTGGGGGGTGCGTTCGGGGAACTTACCCTTGCGAAGCGCCGCGCTGCCTCGGCCCTCCCTCCCTCCCTGGAGCCCGTTTGGCTCCAAAATGAGCGGAAAACGGGTGGGGGCGCGTCGACGTGACGCGCGCAGGCCCCGCCTCCACACGCCCGGGCGCCAGGAGGGCGCCTGTCATTTCTGCCTCTTCCCATGTACTAAAATGCCAGACTGGGAGTGCAGGATGGCAGTAAGATTGTGTTTGGAGAATCAGATGCTCTGAACCTTCTCTTTTTAATATGTAGGTCTCCTATGAGGATGTGGATCGCCTGAAGGAATTAGCAGTGACTGAGAACATGAGGGTTCCACACTTCTTACAAGACTACACTCGGTATATGGAACACTTGGAGAAGATCATGGAAGTCAATGAGTTGTCTGACGACGAACTCCAGGATCTTGTGCAGTAGGCCAGCTGTTTTCTTTGGATTGACTATTTCGTTTACACCAGACTGGAACACGGAGTGCAAAGTGGATTCATTTTAACCTTATTTTTGATGCCTGGCAAAATTGATACTCTTTAGATCTGCTTCTTTTTTTGTTTTGTTTTTATGAAAACAGAAAACTGCAAGTATGGATCAAGAAGTCCTTTACTTTCAAAGGAGAATATTGCTCTTTTCCATTTCCCTCTCAAGATCTGTTTGTGCATTTTTCAAGATTAAATTATTGATGGAACACAGACGTATCCTTCAAGAGATCCTTTGTGTAGATTCTTCCATATTAATATTTCCAAATTCTGTATACCAAGGAAAAGGGTTTTGAATTTTTCTCTGTTATGGCACACTGACATTCAGCACATAGTACTATATTTATTTTTAAAATTTAGCTTTTCTAATTTGTTGACCCACTCCACCCTGGCTGGTATGTTGATCTTGGACAGTCAGTGTTATATGTAAGCAGTTTTCAAAATGTTAAGGAACTTCTGTACACTTTGCTATGCCAGTCGTTCTTTTAACTCAACACCATGTGTTCTGCTTCCTTCTCTGGAAGATTATGTGCATGGATGTGTAACCATGTATTTTCGAGTCCTCCTATAATACGTTGGCTTCTGTTACTACATTTTGTCATTAGTCCCTGTTCACATGTTATCATCTTGGTTGGTCTTCTTCAGAGACGGCATCAATTTGAAAGTTCCTCCAATAGAAATGAAAGGCTTCTTCACGTCAGAACTGACATATCGTTGATCTCTGAGAATACCTTTATTCCGAAGGACTAAAGTCATATAATATGATCTGCTGTGGCAGGGCTTCCAGTGAAAACAACGGGTTTGCCCCCTAAGGCTCAGGGAAGTATGTGCCTTTTATTAATTGTGGAAGCACAGGGCTCCCACCAAATATAAGGAAGCTAGGGAAAGCCTGGTTATAACACGTTGTGCAGTTGTGGCCATGGGATTATAATGTTCAGATTATTGAAAAGTCTTCTTGGGAATCTTTTGGATTGTTCCAGAATTAGATGATGTGAAGATTACAGTTTGGGGCAAATGTTACAAAGAATTTATACAGGTATAGTCCTACGGATGCTAATGGACTGGTCAATAATTTGTCCCATCATTCAGTAAAAGTTTATATGAAATGGCAGCATGTACTGGGTCCCCCATGACACTCTCAACTACCAGTACTGAGTGTTCAAGGGTCGGCCTGCTCAGGTGGGCCCTCTGATACTGCCCCTGAATGGCAACCAATATAATGAGCACTTTTCAAGTATATTCCATGATATAGTTCCATAAGGGGGATTTTCTGTGTGCTTCAAATACATTTTGGAAAATGGAATTTTAGAACAGGGCATTTTTCCTTGCCCTTTTTTATTCTGAGCACACATAACCGTATTCCAAGAGAAAGAGAAGCAGATGATTCTTGGATTTTCTGACTTCCATGCAAGATACAGCGATCCGGGGATGTTGTGGATTGAAAGGCCCCTTTGTTGTATCAGGTAAATGGTTCGCTAGCTGGATAATTCTCATAGAACGTATAAAGATACATGCAGGGTGAACGCACACTTTACTTTCTCAGTCGAAATGTACCTTTCTCGATGGCAGCACAGCTTTCCTTAGAAATGGGTTTTTCAGGATATTCACCTGAAAGTGTGTTGATTGTGGCTTTACTAATTGCCTTTGTTGCTTACCCAACACATCCAGGCTTTAAACCCCACATGCACCTTCCCAGCAGTACCCCATCTAATACTCCCAGGTGAGTTCCCCATTTCACTTATTCTGCATTCCATTTGTCATACTTTTGCCCCATTTTTTTTAAAACTGGTCCCAGTTTTGAATGCTTCCTCAAGAGGGAAGCTTTCCTATAGCAAGCTCTGCCTATGTGAAGTTCAGGGTGAAACTGAAGGTCTGATGGCAAAAGAAGAAATAACCAATATATCGTTCTAGTGATTAGCATCCTAATCCAGCAGGAGAGATCTGCACATCTAAGCAACTTTCAGTACATGTTGCTTGTGTGGATGCATACTTCCTCCACGTTATGATGCCCCAGTGAACTGTCCGCATGCATTTTTTATCTGAATGGGGACGCACATCTGCATCCAGCACCACCAGTTGTTACACAATATTAGTTATCAGTGAATACAAATGGATTATAGCAACTGAAGCACTCAGGCCCCATATACAGTTTCTTGCTGGGATTTAGACACCACCATCTAGACCACAACCAAATACTTTTCTCTTGCAAATCACTGATCAAATAGCACAGTAGGAAAAATTATATGGAGAATTAAAAAAAAAAACACATTTAAAATCAGTGCTAGACTGAACTGCCAAAACACCTGAGGAATTCTGGGAGGGATTCCCCAAACTTTACACTACAGTATTCTACAAGCTGCTTGCATAGTGCTCAAGAATCAGTGTTGGTTGATCCAACGTCATATCCACTCACAGTGAATTCCATCACGATGAAAATCATTCTAGTTTGAACATTAAAAATACTGTTTGTAATGAATATCTCTTTTAGCAAGGGGATTGGGAAATACTAAATAATTTGCCAAGCGAGCTGCCTGCAAACTACAATCTGCATGTGCTAGAGTAACCAGGTCAAGCACAATTTTTAACCAGAGTGCTTTACAAAACATGGACCAAGAATACATATACAATAGCCTTAATTTTCTAGTGTCACCACAACTTATAGCTTTGATTAAATCGAAGAGGGAGAGTACCATTGACTTCAGTACATCAATATCACATCCTGAAGGCTGACTTTTGAACAGCTGGATTCCTGTTCTCCACAGGTAGACCTTGGTTTTCAAAAAGCGAAACCTTGATTTTATGTGTTTAGATCCAAATCCATCACTGAACAGATGCTCCGTGATGACATCAGTATTGACAAACACACCGGCAGACGAATCCATACACACATCATGGAAAACAGAGGCACGAGTCACACATTAGACCCTGCATCAGTATTTAATAGTTTTGACAGCATGGGAAATAGACCGCGGGATGTTTTTCAGCAGTGACTACAACACATTGCTATTGTAACTTTGTGTCACCATGGCAAGTTGTTACCTCGCCATAAAGTGGCAGTGAGATGGGGGGACACACACTCCTGCCCCCTGCTTGGCTCCTCACCCTGTGTCTCACTCACCTGGCCCTCCACTCTTTGAGCTTGTGGTGGGGCAGAAACTGCTAAGGCCAGAACATGAGAAGACTGGCATAGGTGATCCTCCATGGCGATGTGGCGAATGTGATAGAATGTTGGCACAGTGGTGCTTGAACCCACGTGGGTCAGGAAAGAGGTTAGATATGTATTTCTGGCATTACCTTCATTCGCACTCTATTGCCTGTCGTGAATTAAGTTGAAAAGAGGTAACCTTGGCCCTCTTGAAGAACACAATGCATAAACAATACATCTCACGTAATTTAGGTTAAATATGCATTCATTCTTGGGATACAGACAGTGAAGATTTGCATAAGGAAGCCTTAAGCTAAACATGTGTGATTTTTCATTAAAAAAGTTCACAATGCAGAGTTGCGGCTAAAATAAGTTGCCTTTAGTTAGATGAATTTGGCTCAAGCAGATTCTTCTTCTCTGCGTCTCAGTTACATGTTACTAAAGCCATGTACTGTAACTATTACACCACATATGGTTGTGTGCTGTTTGTGGGCAGGGCCACACTCCATCCTCCATCTGCACTCAGGACAGTTGTGGTACATGCATGTGCAAATCCAGCCTAAAAGTGCTGTGGCTTTAAACATCATAGTTATCTTCATTGCAGTTGACAGAGGGATAAAAGCATCTGATGCCATTTAATGCTTACCATTCACAACACATTGTTCTAGTGGCGTTATAGGTAGGTATCATTTGTCCAATCTTTATACAAGTGTTTTAGATTTGTAATGGTGGTTTGTATACCTTTTGAATTGTTTTTTTTTAATGTGACACATATTACTAAGCTGTAGCAATTAAGCGCTGAAGTAATGTGGAAGGATGAAACTGCATGCAAATGGGTCTGACTACACAGTCTCGTGATGTTTATGCGTCACTGAGCATACACGCTGTAAGTTAATAGACGTGTAGTTCCTTCAGATAAATAGAGCAATTATACCAGCGTTTTCTGTATGTAACGTTATGCTGACAGATCAATAGTCATCAAGCTAAGTACTCTCTACCCTTGACTGACAGCAGTGTCCCATGATCTGTTCTAGATGCACCATTTGAGGAGGTGCATCTTCCTGCACCAATATTTCAGACATGTAATTATGTGGCAGGGGCATGTTTACCTCTGGACAGCTCACTGGTTCCAGCCACTGAGTGGCTGTTGTTATAATATAAACAATTCAACAGGTCTTACATAATAGCTATGTGTAGGCTTCCCAGATCTCCAACCGGGACAGAGTGCTAGACCTTTAGGAGTAGGAATGTGGGAAGGTGTAGCTTGTTAAACCTTAGAGCACAACCCTAGGCATGTCTACTCAGAAGCAAGCCCCACTGAACACAATGGGGCTTGCTTTTGAGTAGACATGCCCCTAGGATTGTGCTCTAAGGTTTAACAAACTACACCTGCCCACATTTCTTCTCCTAAAGGTCTAGCACTCTATCCCGGTTGGAGATCTGGTAAGCCTATGTGTCCTGTTCCACCTGGGCTCTTAGCCCACCACATGCTAAGCCAACCAGGCAAGTACTGATCTTCAGTTGAAGTCATTTAGTAGCTTACCCATCCATCAGTCTTGAGGACAAGTTCCAGGTAACAGAAACAGGCTCAGATAGGCACTTCAGAAGCTAGCAGCACTTTCAAGGGAGCCGAATGCTGTTTCTAACCAAGGGGTCTAGGAGCTGGGGGGCAACAGAATCCATAGAATGCATAGAATCCCTTCAATCCCCCTCAGGATATGATGATTGCCAGAACACCGCCTTCTCCCTTCTGGGTGGAGTTGCAGATAACTTAAAAGGCTGGCTCTCTGGCCTGAAGCCTCACACTGTGGTGCTGTTAAATGGTCTCGGATTGCACTTCCTGTCCTCCCCTGAGGACCTTTTGGAGAGTGAACCAACTGCCGGGGGGGGGGGGAGTTGTCTGATTGAGATTCCAAAAGGTCTGCACTGTCTCTTCTGGTTCCAGAACTTAGTTCTTTGAAGAGTTCCATCTCAGTCCCCAGCTATGGAAGATTCAGGGGCTAGGAGACTGGGCAGGTTGTCCTGGTTTAGGCATCAGAGTTGGGAGTTTCTAACCAAGGTGTCTAGGTCCTAGGCTAGGGCAAAACACCATACCTGCCAAAGGCAAAAAATATTATGCTTCATAAAGCATGCTCATTTGTTCTATGTTGCCATCATTGCTCTGGTTATTATGGGGTAGTAAAAAGACAGAGACTATGTTCTAAATGCACCTTTCTTTAAACCAACAAAAATAGAGTTTTTAATGTCTCCACAATCAGGCTTTGGGCCTGGCCCAATCTTGCCCCACCCTTTCCTAGCAGACTCTGAAGGGATGCCCCTACCAGTTTCCTGGATTCTTTTTGCTAACTATCATCTTGCAGCTCCTTTTCATTCAATTTTAAGTCATGCACATGTATTATATTCTGATGGTGGCTCAATATCTGTAATGGAAACCATTTGATTCTTCTCACATGACAAAACCCCTTTATGTGAGAGGACATTCACTGCTGTTATCACTCCGTTCTGACAAATGTACAGTAATATAACACACACACACACACCGCAACTTGTTATCTAATCACTTTCCTGGCAGCTTCCTGCTTTTAATATATTTAAACAAGTTTTTTTTTTTTTTGCTTTGATGACTTTAGCCAAGCACTTCTCATATTCTTTTTTTGCACTTTTTTTTTTTTGGTCAGCTTACATTTCTTTTGCCAGAGCTTGTGTTCATTTTGTTCTCCTTTTGGACAAGACTTTTACGGCCCAATCCTATCCCCCATCCCCGCTGCTGGAACTAGCGTTCCAACAGCGGGGGGGGGGGCTTTATGGCCATTTCAAATGGCCTTCAAAAAGTGCGTGGATCTACATGCTTCCAAAACGCCAGCAGTGAGGCCGGAGCAGCCCAGTGAGCAGTGGTGAGGCCGGAGCCCGGAGCAGAGACATGGAGGGCCCGCTGATGTAGGTAGGTCAGTGGGGGAAGCAGAACAGGGCAGGGGGGGAGGGCAGGGGTGTGACAGAGGCGGGTGGCACCCACCGCAGATTACTTGAGCTGGATGCTATCCTCTCCGATAGCAGCCAGCATGCCCTTTCTCTCCTCAGACTTGCACCAACTAAGGAGCTGGTGCAGGTCCAAGGAGACCCATTGCCAGTCGAGGGGCTTAGGGGGAGGTAAGGGAAACTATTTTCCTTAACCTTTCCCAAGTCTCCTTATCTGCCCCCCCCCCAGAATGCAGCACAAGCCTCCTTGGCGCAGTTGCATCAGCAGGAGGGGGGGGAAGAATAAGATTGGGCTGCTAGTTTCTGACGGAAGCCTTCTTGCCTTTGATAGCTTCCTTGACTCCACCATTGAGCCATGCTGGCATTCCCCTGGACCTGGTGGTGCCTTTTCTACTTAGTGGCATACATTATCGTTGAGCTTCTGTTTAAAGGTAAAGGTATCTCTTGCTTAAAAGCCAGTCGTGTCCGACTCTAGGGTGCAGTGCTCATCTCCGTTTCTAAGGCCGAAGAGCCAGCGCTGTCCGAAGACGCTTCCGTGGTCATGTGGCCGGCGTAACTAACGGAACGCTGTTACCTTCCCGCTGCAGCGGTACCTATTTATCTACTTGCAATTTCTTGTTTTCGAGCTGCTAGTTTGGTAGGACCCAATCGGGTCTTCGTTTGGCCCTTCTGAGGGCAAGGCTCCGAGTGGCGTTGTGCACATGCACCGCTCAAAGCCTTGCCTGACCTACTTAGAAGCGGCCGAGATGCCGAGAAAGACGCGGCTCGGTCTGCCAACTCCTGGGGGTAACGAGCCGAGCCAGCAGAACCTGCACGGGGTGACGCGCCGGCTCATGACGCCACTGGCTGGGATAGGACACAGGAGTTCACTCCGTCACGTGGCACTCCGTTCTCAAACTGCTGTCCTAACGACCTTCTGGTCTGCAGTTCAGCATCTTAACCACTAAGCCACCGCGGCCCCAGCTTCTGTTACTGTGGCTTTAAACAACCTCCATGCACTCTGGAGAGATCTAATCCTCTTGACTTTCCCCATCAGCTTTCTTTTTACTAGCTTCTTGATTGTTGAGGTTCCCTCTTTTGAAGTCAAGTGTGTCTGTGCTGGACTTCTTTGGAAACTTTTCAATTCATTTACGCTGAACGGAAAGCATTATGCTCCCTGTTCCCTGTTGAGTAACGAGTATTACAGACCTCTCCTCTTGCCTCTGAACCATCTTGTTCAACCCTTTAATCCTGAGATTAACACAGCTACACAGTATACACAAACTTGCTGCCTCTTATTATTATTAACAGTATTTATATACCGCTTTTCAACCAAAAGTTCACAAAGCGGTTTACAGACAAAATCAAATCTTACACCTCGGTATTTAATGAAACTGTGTCCGATAATCCCATTATTGGGTTAATGTATCGTTAGTGCTAAGCAGATTGTTAGTGCCAAAATGATCAGCAGTCAATGGCTGGTAGTTAATCAGCTTAGTGCTCACAACCCTATTCAACTCTCAGCATTGATTTATGGATGACAGAACCTCTTTAATGATTCATCTGGAGAACCTCAATGATCAGTTGGATAACTGAGTTTCATTATATTCAATCATCAAGCTGTGATAAATGCAAACTGATGACACAAATGAGGTGGAAGTGAGCAATCCTATGGATGTCTATCAGAAGTAAGTCCCACTGCCTTCAATGAGGCTCATTCCCACATACAACAGACTAAAGAAAATATTTCTTTACCGAGCGTGTAATTAATCTGTGGAACTCCTTGCCACAGGATGTGGTGATGGCACCTGGCCTAGATGCCTTGAAAAGATGCCTAGATGCCTTGAAAATTGGACAGATTGATGGAGAAACAGTCCACCACCGGTTATAAGCCATGATGTGTATATGCAACCTCCTGGTTTTAGTAGTAGGCTCTCTCTTAATGCCATATGCAAGGCAGTAGCGACAGGATACAGGTTTCAAGTTGTCTTGTGTGCTCCCTGAGGCATCTGGTGGGCCACTGTGAGATACAGGAAGCTGGACTAGATGGACCTTTGGCCTGATCCAGCAGGGCTCTTCTTACGTTCTTATGCACAGGAGCGCAGCCCTAGTTTAATATCAAAAGCTCTACTATATCTGTAATAAAAGTAGGTGATATCCAGGATCCTTAACTAGTTATGGTAAAGTACTTGCAGGGCCGGCCTTACTAGATGCCGGGGCCCAATCAGATGCACCCGGAAGTGTTTAGCAGTGACGTGATGACGTCGTAACAGCATCACAGCACAACCAATTGCTCCTGGATTGCCCTGATTTCGGACCAATCAGAAGCGAGGGAGGGTGGGAGGACTCTTCCAGCGTTGGCGGAGCTTTGCGATCCGCCAAGCATTCCCCCCCCCCATATTCCCGGGGCCCGATTGGACCAAATCGGTCCAATTGCCTCAAAGCCAGCCCTGAGTACTTGGATTTAAGCCAGTTCAGTTCAGCTGCCTTTACTGTCCTTTTGAAGTGTGGTGGCCAAATGCAGAGCTATGAGCTTTGTCGTCTTATCTGCTAGATAACAGACCTCCTGATAAATGAAGGGTAAACATGAAAGACTTGCAGGAAACATGAAGGACTTACACCATTAGTGGTACTAAGCCCTTGTTTACCAGCCCTTACCATTGTTAGACCTCGAAACTTCAGGAGCACATTCCAGACCAAATGTTCATGACCCTACACAAGAGGCAACAGGTTCCTTTTGTCCAAGAATATCTCTTCAGAGTATTGTGTTCTGTCTTCTGTCAGGAACAACAGAAAATTGACACTGGGGCTCCCATACATGCCAAGGCAGGACAGCTTGGCCATGTACAGCTACATAGACTAGCTCAGTCTTCATGCCCATTTATGCAATGGTATTGTGTACTGCTAACCATCTCATAGAGTCACAAAGAATTAACATTCAAGTTTTCATCTCACGAGATGTTGTGCCGTGGCTAAGAGCTCCGAATCAGGATTTTCCTGGTTTGAATTCTGCCATGAAATCACAAGTAAGCCTTAAGTATTCTCAGCTGTAAAATGGGGATAACACTACTTGCTTACATTACATGGTTTGCATCAAGATCATGCATGTGAAGGGCTCACAAAGAACTTAGAACTGTTGAGGACGTGGTGTCACTTTGGTAGGTCATCATAAAGGTATCACTACATGCGGCTTTTAGAAAGGTACACTCTGCTCTGTGTCTGCTCCCAGGCTGCTTGGCCAAAACAGGAACTCTTCTCACCTTAGCCAGCTGATTTGCAAAGAGATCTGAAGACTGCAGCTCTAGACATAAAGCTGTATTGCAGGGGTTCTCAACCACTGGTACTAGTACTACCAGTGGTACTTTGGCTGACTGCTGGTGGTACTAGGACCGCTGGACCACCGGACCCACACTCTGATGCGGCGCATTCGGCAGCACATTTTTCACTCCCTAGAGGCTCCTGCCTTTGCCTCTCAGGAATGCTGAAAAGGGCCTTCCCACCTGCATTTTCTGGCCTCTGAAAACCTGGAAGTAACTGGCGATGATGTCATCGCCGGTCACTTTCGGCGATACACAGCAGGAGAATGGCGCCAGAGGTGGTACTCAGCCAGGAAGGGGTTGAGAACCCCTGCTGTATTCAATTCAGCTGACTCAGGGAGCCCACCTTCACCCATTACAATTTTAACAGATGCACGTTTCAGACCTGTGATGTATATGTGCTAAGTCGATAATATTTGAAGTGCATACGTATCTTTAACGAGCTAGCCGCCACCCCCCCATGCCAACATGCTCCTTGTCTAAATTCCTGGACTTCCCAGTGCTCCGCACTTATCTGCAGAGGGATGCTGAATGCAGAGAAGTTCTCTCCATGATTGAGGTCTCCCTTCAGTGACCAGGCTTGTCCCCCCCCAATCCTTCTTTTATTCATAGTGGAATTCTGCAAAAACACACACACAAAAAAACCCATAGAGGGAAATCATGAAAGTACTGTATTAAAAAGTGCATTTTATTTGCAGCTATCCAAGCACAAAAGTCCTTCTCGTATCTCCCTAAAAAGACACAAATCATTTATGGCAATGGAATACTGTGTAAAACATCCACCAAGGGACACAGAGGCAGGGAAGGGAGATGTTAAAAGCAGAAGCTGATTCTTTTTACATGAGAAAAAAAGGCCGTTCTGGTTCACAGTCAGGCCTTGTGCAAAGGGCCCTTTGGACTTTCCCTTCCGCCAGAGGACATGGAGGCTTGCCATTTTTTGTTCATCATCGCTCATGCTTAGTGTTGGAGTCGCTACGTTCCACCATCACCCCGTTTCCATTTTTAGCCAGATCCTTTCTGTTCCAGTCCCTTTCTGTGTAAAATTCAGCCAACACCGGGCAATGGCTTGATGCTACTCCACCCCAAGACCAGTTATCAGGGATCCAGGGGTTTGTAAGGCCTTCTCTCACAACTGCCCAATGACCTGTGTAAACAGACAATGCAGAAAGAGGAACATGAACATTTGGCGGAGGGGGGGGAGAACCCCAATGATACAAGAAAGCATTTGGCTGTTCAGTTTTAACATGGGAGTAGATGATCTCGGATCGCTTGATACTGTACTACTGAAACGAAGTGGGTGTAGACCTACTCAGTGCCTGGAAGCACCACTGGGGAGGCCCGTGTAAACTGTTTGAGGCTTCAAATGAAGAGAATGACACAAATAATAAAGTACAACATTAAAGAAATAAAACATGTAACCGCATCATCGTCTCATCCTGGGCAGCTGAAAACCTCTCCTGGGCAAAACGTCCATTTTTAGACTTCATTTAAGTCCGACTCCCAAACCACTACACCAGTAGCGTCACTAGGACGCGCGTCACCCTGGGGCAGGGGGTGCACGTCACCCTAGTGACGCTCTGACATCGCGGCGCGGGGGGGCGACCCGGCTCCCCCCCGCGTCGCCCTCCGGACGCTCCGAGGCTGGCCCGGGAGCCGGCCTCGGAGCGTCCGACCCCGTCGGCGCTCCAGGGCCTTCCATGCAGCGCGTTCATCCGGGTATTTTTTGAATTTTCGTGCATGCGCAGACCGTTTTGAAGGCAAAAGGCCCTTAAAACGGTCTCTGCGCATGTGCGAAAATTCAAAAAATACCCGGATGAACGCGCTGCACGGGGTCGGTCGCTGCACGGGAGCGCCGACGGGGTCGGACGCGTCACGGAGGTGACGCGCGCAGGGGTGCGCGCGTCACCCCGTGGCGCGCGTCACCCCCTGGCGGCCTGCCCCCCCGCCACGCTCCAGCGACGCCTCTGCACTACACCATCCTGGCTGCAGGTCCCTGCAGCGCAACCACTGTGCGTTGGTTGCCGTAAATCTAATTGACAAGCAACAGACAAGTTGCAAGGGGAATCTTTTTTTCATTTCTTTCCTTGCTACCTAGTTGGCATAACCACAAGATACACAAGCGACGCTGGATTACATATTGACCCTGAATTTCCACCTCCTCCAGAATGAAAGAAAACCTTACCAGTGAAAACCTTTTTCAGGCTGCGACTGATCCAGATGTTATCCAGTGACTTTGAACCCTGAGGGTTCTTTGTGCTGATGTTTGTGAACGTATTGGCAGGAACCAGGTGGTGAAACCTTTCCTTCCTCAACAGGTCATAGTCGCTACTATCTGGGGCTTGACTGAAGTCTCCTAAAATGATCACATCTTTTTCTCCTAAGTTGAGGAACAAAAAAAGATACGTAAAACTAAACATGGGGGGTGGGGGTTTAAGCAACTGATTGCAGTGCATGATAGGGAAGGAGGGTCTATTCCTACCCACAACCCCGCTTCCAATTCTACCCTTCTCGGTTGCACAATGGTCTTGGCTCTCCAATATGTCTGTGCAACGCCTTCTGTGAACAGGAACGTGGCGCCACCATCTCGCCCATCAAATCTCGCCTCAAAATTCCACCTTGTGCACAAGGTTTTTGGCACTAACCCCTTAAGCCTCATTCCCAACTGTGACCAAGTATGTGTAAATATGTGTATGTGTGTAAATAAAGAGCCAGGATGGTGTAGTGGTTCTGGAGTTGGACTTGGACCTGGAAGATCCCGGTTCAAATTCTCGCTCAGCCATGAAGCATCCTGGGTGACCATGGGCTAGTCACTGTCTCTCAGCCTTACCTACCTCACAGGGTTGTTGTGAGGACAAAAAGGAGGGAAGGAACCATGTACACCACCCTGAGCTCCTTAGAGGAAAGACGGTATAAAAATGTGAAAATAAATAAAAAACAGAAGTGGTCGTAAATCGCGGCAGAGTGGTGATCTGAAGCTTGGGGGGACCCTGAGGAGGGTAGCGCAGGCCTCCCTGAACCCTCTGGATGGCTCCAGGACCCCCAGCAAGCCTGAAAATTGCATTTTAAAGCTGTAATTTTGTCGTGTTTTGTAGTTTGTGATGTTTGTAATATAAATATAATGTGTTAAGTGTTATATGTTATGTTTGTTTTTGTTTTGTTTTGACGCCAATAAAGGTTCCTATATAAAAAACATTTTCCGTGGCGGCAGTAATCCCCGGGATCGCCACCACCACCATGCTGTCCCTGCCCCTTAAGGGGGCAGGGGACAGCTTGTGGTTCCAAAGGTGGATTGCAACCCACCACTTTGGGAACCAGTGCCTTAGATTACAAGAGACAACCTTTTAAACAAATTCCTCTGTATAACTCCATCTCTTCAGTGGCAACAGTCTGCTTGAATTTTTCATTTCTTATCTGTTTGCCTCTTTTTTTCCCCTGCATAATTCATCCCTGACACTCTTTTTTGGCCACTTTTTTTTTTTGCTTGTCGTCTGCACACCTGTGTTACAAACTACCAGATAACAAGATGATAATCTTAATTATGCTGATGTATCGATGAAGACCAGAGTCTCAATATGGCATTAAATCCATAATTAGCTTGCAAAGAATTCATGGTATTTCAAGTTGTTAAAGGCGAGAACAGAAATAGATTCAACCCAGCACAAATGCTGATGTCATACAAAATCAGGTGGCCACATCCTACAGACTACAAATCACCTGTTTTAGTTGATATCTATCACTGTGTGAGAAGGAAATGTTTTAAAAATAGCTACGGCTGACTCATAAGACTGGAGTCGCTATATATCTTATGCAGACAGTCAACCAGCAGAGGGAGCTCGTATTCAACAGCAAAGCCTCACCATCTTTTATCCAGGACTGCTTGGACACCTCTCTGCAGAAAAAGAGGGTCTTATGAAGCAGCCACAAAGATCTTCCAGTTTCAGCACTGATCAAATATACCCAAACTATGCCACTCTAGAGACCATGGGAACAAGGAGGAATGGACTAATAACCAATTGGGAAAGTGCTAGGAAAATGCAAACAATGTACAAACCAGAGGTGGCCATGTGGACCTATGAGAAGTAAAAACATCAGGCAATGCTTTATGGAGGACCAACCCAAAGTGCCAAAGAGTGAGCTTTCGAGTTCTGCAGAACTCTTCATCAGGTGGACGGTAACACTGGGCGACAAATTTTAACAAAGGACATGCCCCCAAGATTAAATTAGTCATTTCTTATAGATTTGGAGGTGCTGAACACAAAAATGACAATGGAAATGCAAAATTGGCTACGGTTTGTGAGACATTTGCAACAGATAGTTCCATTGACATATACTGGTAAATGCCGGTCGGCACTTACAATACCTATGTACGCAAAGTGGACTGCTTCTCCTAAACTAGAGCCAATCGACAGATTTTATTGACATTTTCAGCACATCGACATTAGTAAAAATTAGCTATTTTCATTTCAGAGGCAAATTGTGTGTTGTCCAGTATAATCAAAAGGGCAGGGAAGAGGGGGGTTGTTTGTTGTGTGTAGTTTGAAAAATCCAAAGATAGAGTTTAGAGTTTTGGCTGTATGGTTTTTTGTTTTAAAAGTTGGCTCAGGCTCTGTAAGAGGTGAGATGATCTCACTAAATACAACAGGGCTGTTAAGTCAAAGGGAGCAAAAAAGTGCCTATACAGAAAACTCACCCTGCCCACTTTGGAAATACTACACCTATAAATCAAGACAGTCCAGTCTCAGCATGAACATGAAACCCACAGGTTCCTTCCAAGGCTGATGTTCCTGGTGTTAATCTGATCATCAGAAATCTGATGTTCCTGATATCAAGGAATTAAGCAATATGGAGTCCTGTAAGCATCACAAGGATGAAAAACTAAAATTGCCACACAGCAATTTGGACAGGCGATGGATTTGCACTCAGCGCATATCCAATTCCTACAGCCCACTGACACCCATTGTATCCCCTCTGGTTGATCTCCCCAACCCCACCCATCCGCACAACTAAAAGGACAACAGCTTGACCAACACTGGCCATGCAGCCTGCGTGGAAGGAATCAAGCAATATGTAGTATTGGTGTTTTCAAGGTACCCATTTTGTCCTGTCACCCACACGGGTGCACAAAAAAAAGAGTGTCTGCCTCTCAGGGCTGCTAAGCTCATGCAGTGTTGAGCCACTGTATTAAGGTCTCAGTTTAAGGCCTGGCTTCACCGGGTTTGGAGTTGGGTTACAAACTGAAAAAGACTGTACTGGGCAACACTGTACCACCAAGGACTAGCAGGAACCAGGGCTTCAAATACAGGAGGGAGGTGTGGCTTCTCTTTCCAGGGCACTGCTTAAGCTTAGTTCCGCGGTATCGGATTGGTTCCTGATGTGATAAGTGGAGAAGATGGAGCTAGGCTGGTCCATAAGGGTCAGTGTGGCCTATTTGGTAACCTTACCATCAGTATATATACCTTACTAGGATTTGCATTGCCCGTGTGGTATATTCCCATGTGATTTGCCCCAGCTAGATGGATGGAAGATGTAGACAGTAGCTAGGAAGCAACTGTGAAGATGGCAACAACCATGCTGACCTCAATAACAGGTTAACTAGGCCTGAAATGCTAGGCATGCTGAGCAAGGAGGCCACAGGAGACCGCAGAAGGCCAAACAGGTTTGTGGGCATGATAGGGAAGCTACCATGGGCATGGTAGGGAATGTCCCTTGAGACTGTAATCCTATACGTCGGTGGTTTCCAAACGGTGTGACTCCCAGGGGAGCCATGGATACCAGCCAAGGGAGCCGCGGAATAATACAGAATCCTCTCAGAAAACAGTGCAATGCCAATTGGCAGGCATCAACATCATGGAATGGGGAGCCGCAGTCACTGGCCGCCAATGGTCAAGGGAGCCGCAGGTCAAAAATGTTTGGGAAACACTGTTATATGTGCTTGCTAAGGAGTAAATCTCATTGAAACCAGTGGAACATACTTGGGAGTGAATCTGCTTAGGCCCCAGCTGCAAGTGTGTCACAGAACACAGTCGAGAGTGTTTCCATTTAAACAGAAAGGCAATGCCATTTTCAACTCCATCTGAACTGTGAAAAATCAATACTTGACTAATGGAGAAAGGGAAGATCATTCCGGTGGGTATTTTCTAACTTGAAAAACACCCATTTTAAAAAAGTGGGCTGGCGGGTGGGGCACCAACTAGACTTTGACACAGCAACCACCCCAGGAAGTGTGCGCTTTTGAAAGAACTGGCGAGTCTGAGTCAAGTCTGTGAAGCTCGCTGTGATTTATAGCAGGATGATCTAGAGTCAGCAAAACAGTAACATTGAAACTCAAACAAAAACAATGGGTTGTATGTTTGCTAAGTGTCCTCTCCACACACCTCTCCCGAAACTGGAGAGGGGTGTTGATTCAGAATCTTTAAAGTCACTGACCTTGAAAAATGGAGCGAAGTCATCCAACGTTTTTAGCATGCAACATTTTTAGCCTTTGTTAAACAGTAAACAAAGGGCCAGCAAGTAGTCCTGCCCCCCCCCCCAGGCCCAGTAATAATATAAACTATGCTGACATCACAGTGACTTCAAAGGAATCTATCTGAATCTAACCTCTAAGTGCCAGAAAAGGAGGGGGGGGGGGAGATTAGCAATTAATCCAAGGATCGAGCTAACAATACGCACATGTAGGCAGACTCACCCATCTAAAACCAGACTGATTCCAGGCATCTACAGCACTTCTATAGTCCTTATAACAAACTTCAGTGTGATGTGTTTTGTTTTTAAAAGAGCCATCAGGTGATATGACCTTGTGCTGTGAAGCATCTACAGCAAACCCCCCCTTCAATCTTACCCTTCCTGACACTCACTGAACTGATTCAATGAATCAACTGCAAACATTTTGACTGACTAAAAAGGTGTCCCTGTTCAACTGGTTTTAAATGATTTATTGATAAATACTGCAGTTGGAAAGCAGCAGCTTAAAAGAGGTATGATCTAAAAACCTGAAAGCATGTTTTTTTCTCTTTAGAATTACTGCTTTTTTTCCTCAAATGCAATATATATACACCGTATTGTCCCGAGTATAAGATGCACCTGATTATGACGCACCCTTAAAGTTTGGTGCTATTAAAAAAATTTAATTAAATCACTGGCATTAAATTGCAACAGCCTGATTATAAGACGCACCCCTAGTTTAAAAACTTAAATTAGGAGAAAAAAGTGAGTCTTATACTCAGACCAATACGGTATATATGCAACTGACAGCCTGATCCTAACTGATCCTAACTAGGGCTATGCAGCCGTTTACAACAGCGAGACACAGTTCTGTTGGCGGAAACGGCCATACAGCGGAGCACGCAGCATTCTGGCGGCGGACATTTTGGGGCTGCTGCCACAGACGACGGTGCTGGAGACCCACTGCTTCAACGGCTACCCCTAGCAGTGAAGGTAAGACAGCGGTGGGGGTGGATCTTAATGGCCCCAGCGTGAGCTGGATCCTAGCCCTGTTCCCTGTCCCTTTGCTTAAGGGCTCTCCAGAACATGGCGCCCTTTTGGATGCGTGTCTTACAGTATTCTGAATGTCATCACATATGCACTGGAGGGAGAACTTTGCAACGTTAACGCAATTTGGCGGTATACAAAACTGTTGAGAATCGATGCCGGTTTTAAAAATAAGCAGATGTGAACTCCTATGCTAGTGTTCATTCATTTTTAACTATGCAGGCTGATGCCAGAGAAAATGTAGTCTTACCTTTCAGGGTTTCCTGCAGAGTCTGTGCAAAAGCTGCTAATTTGTGGCTATCGTGGTTCTTCACAGCATTTTCTCCCGCGGAGGGCAAAGGGGCCAGATGAAGATTAACCAGTGTTAGATCATTCATTCCAACCTAGACAGGTGCAAGCAATGTTAACAAAGAAAGGATTAGCAATTGAAAAGTGCACAAGGTTTCCATGGGACTTTCCATAAAGTGAATCACAGTTATAAACCACCTTGAAACCTCCGCCCCACTCTTCCCATTACAATTTGTCCCTATAATAGAGATTTCTCCTGCACCTCCCCCCAAAGTATGTCACAGATATCATGACATTCTCAGTACACGTTTCAGTCACATATACAGGCACTCCACGACTTACATAAGGGTTCCGTTCCAGAGAACCTGACGTAAGTCGATTTTTATGTAAGTCAGAGCTATTTTTGCACATGTGCAGATCTGTGAAAGGGCTTGAGATGAGCGGTAAAAGAGAAGAAAAAGTGGGTAGGCGGATGAAGTCGGGATAGAGGCAAGGTGGCCTCCTATTCTGTTATCAAAACAGGAAAAGGGAAGTACTCCCTGCCTCAGCCCCGGGAGGGCAGTACCCAATTCGGATCCATCCTTTGCACCAAGTTTTTGATGGATGGAAACATGTGAGAGGAGCTTGCCCAAACAGGCCCCACCCACATGCCATTAGTGTTATGAGCACACACACACCCCTCCTGGCGCACCATTCCACTTTTCAATATGGCCAGGGGTTTGAACAAACCAGCCCATGTTCTCACTAGGAAGAAGAGTACATGAACAGGTCAAACCTGTTCACATATCAGCAACCTGCAGTGCACCAACGACGCCACAATTCGCACACGGCACCCTGAATAACAACTCTTCCATGCCGTCTCTGTCGAGCACTTATACACTCGGCAGCTGCTACCAAGATTATAAGCTGGCATGTGTAAAGAGCGAGTGGCTCTCGTATTGACAGTCACTCATAGACCTTTGACCAGTTTATACAATGAGAACCCTTTTCCTATCAAGTGTTATCAGGATACATCTGATAGTGAAATATGCCCAGGAGACAGGGCTATTTTAATTGGCCAGTAAAACCCTGAAGACGGAACTCTCATTACACAATGTCCGTGTTCTTAAATCTCAAAACAGTTTCCTGAGGCTTCAGCTCAGGAAAGGGAAGCTCCTCTGGGGCACTGTTACCTTGAAGTGCGCAACGTAAGGGTGAGGATACGCCTGCCTCCCGTTGCCATTTGTGTGCACGTTCTCATGGAAGGCAGCGTCTTTCAACTCTACAGCTGCAGTCGTATCCCACAAGAAGCCAGAATACGCCACACTCTGAGGGAGACAAAAGGGAAAAGCTAGTAAAGAAAAGACCATTTGCCATTCAAATGTATACATACTGTACTCAGTTTGTGCCTCCCACTTTAATTGGGGGCTACCAACACAGAGCAGAATTCATAGCGATGCTGTCTTGAGCTTTGGCTCAGGGAGGGACCCTATTCTAGGGCTGGATTTTGGATATTGGCTGCCCACAGTCTTGGTCAGGCACTGTGGGGTGTGTGAAAATGCTCCCAGAGGTTGGTGGTGCTTTCAGCTATATCAATGACACTTGTGATTAATTGGGTACATGAATCCCCAAAATTCTTTGCATCTGCGATGTCTGTAATATGTACCATCATATCCCGCTCCCTCGGATCACTTTTTAAAAATTGGTGTCCTATCGGCTCCCTATCTTCCAGTAAAGATAGCAATTTTAGTGGAAAATTCTGTTTTATTGTTAGACGATCAATGGTACTTAATATAAATTATAATAATCTAATCTAATCTAATCCTTGGGACGGGGATTATATAGTGCTTGGGACGGGAATTATATAATATAATTATATATTATAATATATACATTATTATTATTATGCTATCTGTGTGCACACAGTGTTTTCCAAAGAGTATGAGTTTCCAAAGAGTTTCCACTGTCACATTGTCGTATTTTTTTCCTTACAAAAAAACATTTTGAAATAAAACGTTTTATTAACTTAGTGCCCCTTGCAATAACATGGATGTGATAACTATGAAATCCCAAAGTGCTGTTAGCTTTTGATTTGCCAGTTAGCCTAGAAATGCACCTCGTTACCTCTATTCATCTTGGTTCTTGCTACATAAAACAACTGCTAATAAGAGCATTGATTTCTATGGATTCAATCTATTACAGTATGTGACTGGATTTTCACCAAGAAGGCTAAGGCAGGCACAGGACCAGCAGTGGCGTCACTGTGACGCGCGTCACCCCAGAGCGGGTGACGCGCGTCACCCCCCCGACTCACCCCCCCGACACCCCCCCGAATCACCCCCCCTACAGAAACTTACCTTTTCCGGCGCTCGTCACCGGCCGGGAAGCGCTCCAGGGCCTTCTGAAAAGAAGAGGCCCTGGAGCGCTTGCGTTAAAACGCGAACTTTGAAGATTTTCGCGCATGCGCAAACCCTTTTCTGAGGGCAAGGGCCTGCCCTCTTGCCCTCAGGAGGGTCTGCGCATGCGCGAAAATCTTCAAAGTCCGCGTTTTAATGCAAGCGCATTGGGCCTTCTGAAAAGAAGAGGCCCAATGCGCTTGCGTTAAAACGCGATCTTTGAAGATTTTCGCGCATGCGCAGACCCTTCTGAGGGCAAGAGGGCAGGCCCTTGCCCTCAGAAAAGGGTTTGCGCATGCGCGAAAACCTTCAAAGTTCGCGTTTTAACGCAAGCGCTCCAGGGCCTCGTCTTTTCAGAAGGCCCTGGAGCGCTGGCCGGGCCGGACGCTCCCCGGCCTCGGAGCATCCGGCCTCCGGAGGGTGACGCGCGTCACCCCTTGGCGCGCGTCACCCCCCGGCGGCCCGCCACGCTACAGTGACGCCAGTGAGGACCAGCATCCTACTGACAGATCAAGAACTGAATTTATCACCCATAAAATACTTTGAATCCGTGCAAAACTGAATTTGTGTGACTGGGCTTATAATTGCAATGAGGCTGCACCTTCATTGTTATTTGGAAATACAATACAGGTTGAGTATCCCTTATCCAGACTGCTTGGGACCGGAAGTTGTCTGGATTTCGGGTCTGTCTGGATTTTGGAATGTTTGAAACAATATAATGAATATCTTGGGGATGGGACCCACGTCTAAACACGAAATTCATTTATGTCTCATATATACCTTATACACATAGCCTGAAAGTAATTTTATGCCCCAGCATGCCTTGCGCTATGCCAGCCAGGTGCTGGAAAAAGTATTAAAAAAAAAGTCATAGCCCCCCAAATGTCTGGATTTTGGATGTCCGGATAAGAGTTAATCAACCTGTACATGCTTCTCTAAGAAATTCTACTAGCATCCCATAGATTTACATTGCTACAGAGTAGCTCCTTACTAATGTTTTAATCAGCATTTTCAGGCAATCAATATATGGGCCATTTTGAGCCACTGGCTTGAGAGTTTCAAAACGCATAAATAAATAAATATCCTGGGAGGAAAATATTACACACACAGGCACTTTGTATAGAAAAAGCATTTCAGTGAAGCTCTTCACTCTCCTGACCCAAAATGTGCTGCAGTCGGGGGGGGGGGGAATCCAAAATCAATCACAAAGTCTAGGGGAAAGCCAGTCCTGAGACGTCAGAAAGGCTGCAGAAGGTTCCAATTCCAACTAGTGTAACCGTGTCCTTGGCAGAACAAAAAACAACAAAACTTTGTAAAAGGTCAAGTTGTTTGGACAAGCATACCTTCTGTGGCTGGCTGGAGGGCTTCTCAGAAACAACCCCCTTCCAGCATCCTCGAGGGCCCTTCCACTTACGGATGTTTGGCAGAGTCGGCTGGTTTAATTCCATGCAAAACTGCAAAAGGACCGAAAAGGGGGGGGGGGACGACACACATCATTACACAGGCACGTTCTCTTCCTGAACGTTTCTTGATATTGTTGTTTTACCATTGTGACAGCGCAATCCTATCCAACTTACACCGCCGGTGTAACCAGCGGTGCAGAGAGAATGGGAGGCCCCAGAACGGAAGGGGGATTCAAATCCCCTCCAAAGTGGGATTCAAAGGGGATTTGAATCCCCTTTCCGTTCTGGGGCCTCCCGTTCTCGCTGCACTGCTGGTTACACAGGTGGTGTAAGTTGGATAGAACACAGGTGATACCTGCACTGGGCAGCAGGAAGGCGTGGGGAGGGAGGGGGTGACTGGTCGGCCAGGCTAAGGACAGGAATATCGGCGGCACGCTCCACCGATATCCTATCCCCCGTCCTGTCCCGGCCTTACACTCCTTTCAACCCTCCTATGATTCTATGCACTCTTTCCACCTTCAAAAGACTAGCCCAGGCAGACGGAAGGGCTCCAAAATCTCCTTGGAGAGATGACACAGCGACACGTTTTAGCACTTGTATCACTGTGTATTCTGGAACTCCTGGGAGTGACACCCAGCATCAACTTGGTCCAGAAGCATCTCTCTAATATATATATATATTTTTATAGTGCACCAAACAAAAGGAACACATTTGAGATAGGGGAGCTCTGTTGTAAGCTGTAATATGGAATGCACTTATCTTTATGGCACAGGTGCCTGAAACAGCAAGCCAGAATACAAACTGAGAAGCATTTGACAGGGCTAATGTTTTTTTAAAAAGCAATCTATCACTACTAAGTAGAACACCTGCAATCTTCTGTGCCAAAGATCTTGGAATGAACAGGGTGGATTTTTTTTCCCCCTGTAAGGAGATTGATTTGCTCAAATAAAAGGGGTAGAACAAAAGATTACTTTCCGGTTCCTTCAAAAGAAAACATCCCAGTTGGTTGGAGAATATCAAAGAGAAATGACAGTGTTGCTGAGTATCTGCTGGCTTGGACAGACAGAAAAGGCACCTCATTTTCAAAACCCATTTTAAGAGAAAAATCACACATGGCATTCATCCACTGGGAGCCATAGCTAAATCCAGACCTACTTACTTACCGGTACTTACTTACTTACTACTGGAATGGAGGATTCCACTAGTATTCCAAACTATTCAGTCAAGCCTTCTCACCTCTACATCACACCAGTCACAATGATTTCCACCTTGCAAGCAAACACAAGGCTATCAACCCTAAATATTTATTTTTACAAATCTACTTGCCAAGCTGGAATTATGCCCCTGAAAACGTGAACAAAAGGTATTACACTCCTCGCCCAAGCAGTAGGAGGTTCCAGTGGCAACCTTATATAAGGCCAGTTTCCTTGGGAAGAGAGCGCAGCAAAGACTTACAGCATTTTCATCGAGTTTATTTACAAATACCAGTAGGCATATTGACTCTGATACAACACAGCAGCCAGGACTCCACACACATGGTCCAACCCCACCAACCAACTGCTTGGCAGGAAAGAGGGTGTGGAATGATCAGAGCGCCAGTGCTGGGAGGGGGTGGATTCTAAATCCAGCCCCGGATCTTCCTCCCAAATAGCTTACCAGCCAGGTTTTAGCTTTTTTAAAAAGGCTAAGAGTTCACCGTCCTGGCTTCTAAATTAGAACGAGGACTCACCCAATGCAACACTTGTTTACATGTGCAATTCCCTATCCAGCTAGAAATGTTTGGGAAATATCCTGCTTCCATATCTACACAGCGCTTAGCTGGATCAGGGCAGCTGAGCATGGAAGAGCAAGAAAGCATACAGACAGAGAACACTACTAGCCTTGAAAGAAAGACTGGCTCCCAAAAGCAAACAGCATGGAAACTGAAATCCCCCCCCCCCCGCCGCCACCAGTGGTTCTTCCCAGTCAGCTGGGAAACTCAGATTTTTGCCTCCACATTCCAACTGCCCAAATGTTCTTCTCCAATTCTTACAGGTGCGGCTAGCCACCAGCCATCAAAAGCCAAAAAAGGAAGATATTTCGCTAACTAATGACACAAAAGCCTAGAGATGGCTATTTGCCCTCGGCATACAATAATACTCTCATTACAACATCATTGTTCGTGATGTTGTACTTTAGCAACAAGTCAGTATGACCTGTTCTTACTGGCACAGGTCTTGGGCTCAAGCGTTTAATTAAAGAGCAAGATTTATGGGAACAGCTGCAATTATGCAATGTCCTCAAGTCAATAGGGTTTAATTAATTTCGATTCATTTCAATTTCAATAAACCAGCCAATTGCACCAACCAAAGACAATGTGTACTAATTCAGTTAGTTTTGCCTTGATGCCTAAACAATTAATCTTGGCTTGGCAATGTAGGCAAGCTAAGCGAATTAAGACAGGACTGAAGCTGAAGCGAACACTATTTCCAAGCCTGGAAGTTTTAACACTTTTTTTCTCTCCCAAAAAACCAAACTTTCCAATTGACTTGCAGGTAGGATGAAAGATTGTTCTGCTAAAATATGTACTTGTAGGAATTTGCCTCCTGTGAGGAAACTCTTTATCTCCCTCAAATGGGGAAAAGAGGGCCAGTTCTGCAGCTAATGCTGACTGACTATGAAACATTTTCAAGAGCCAGCAAAGGCAGTGTTAAGTTGGACTTAAGGCACCAGACACTTTTCTAGTAAACCTTACAACAACTGTAAGCTAGATTATTAGTATTGTCTCTACAGCACCAATGAGACCGAAAGATGGTAGCTTGTCCAAGGCCACACTGATGTCCAAGGCAAAACTTGAATCAAGGATTTCCTGGCTCACAGCCATAGCCACCAACTCATACCCACGAAGGGTTTCATTAAGTGGTACACGTACTTCTGTCTCTGCCTGGGCAGAAGAACAGAGCGCCTTTTCTCAGCCACCTCTGTTCTAGAAGACACAAACAGTCCTTCATGTTGCGGGGGACGGATGGAGACAGGACGGCTTACATGTAGACTCCTAAGTAACGTACTTACAATGGCTCGATAAAACCAGCTGCCTTCCCTGACAGATATAAAAAGAAGTAATATATCAGAGCTGTGCTTATATCCCTTCCTGTCTCTTCACACATTTTTTCTCGCCCTGTATGCAGGGAGAATACTGAGAAGTGCCTATTCAGTCCTTTACAGTTCATTCTCTCCCCATAAAAGATGGGGACAAAACCAGCCTATAAGAAGGCAGGCCTAGACTGGAAGCAACGCTAAGAAGCGCTTCTGGCAAACCAACGTTTTGGCAGTCACTCTATTTTAGTTTTTTTTTTAAATGCAGGAATCGTTTATTACGTGGAAGCTCCAAAGATGTCAATGTCTCCTCTCTAACTGGGATTCTGCTCCTCGTTTGAACTGCCACCTTACTGCCGCATTCAGTTTGCATCAGAAAGGCTGGGTCGTGATGCTTAAGACACCTGAATCTGCCGGCAAATGTCTCAGAAAATCCTCAGCTAAGTGAGAAATTCTGGTCCGCTGGTGCAAAATCACTTCAGGAGCTCGGACGGTGGGGGGCTGATGTACATTTATATAGTGTCAATCAAAGCACTTCATATACATATACCAGGGGTGGCCAAACTTGCTTAATGTTAAGAGCCACATGTGATAAACTTCAGATGTTTGAGAGCCGTAAGAGAGATGTTTGAGAGCCACAATATTTAAGAAGCATTTAAATTCTTAAATATATTTACTCCCCATGAACATTAAACTTATGTTTTAATCCAGTGGACTGCACAGTAAATAATTATAAAGCTTGAAAACGTTTTATGAACCTTTTATGTTATGGTAATTGTGATAAAAAAAAAGGAGCTCAGCCAACATATTTGCGAGAGCCGCACATTATATGTCAAAGAGCTGCATGTGGCTCAGGAGCCGCAGTTTGGTCACCCCTGACATTTACGAAGATGCAAATTCTAGGATAAGTGAATGGTGCAAAATAGGCAAAAGGGCATTTCTCAGCATTTATACAGTGCATTTCAAGGGTTCAAAGCATTATCTCAATAAGCCATACACCAGCTTGTAAGGCAGTGGTTCCCAAACTGGGAGGCGTGGCTCCCAAAGGAGACGCGGAAACCAGCCAGGGGAGCCGCAGAGTGCCAAGGAATCCTCTTGGAAAACAGTGCAATGCCAATTGGCAGGCATCAACATCATGGAATGGGGAGCTGTGGCCAATAGTCGCCAATGGTCAAGGGAGCTGCAGGTTGAAAACGTTTGGGAAACACTGCTGTAAGATAAATCAGTGCTGTTATCCCTCTATGGCAGATGGAGGGCTGAGGCTCAGAGACAGTGACTTGCTTAAGGTAATTCAGCGTGCATGTTAGGTGAGGCAAGGTTTCAATTGTTTCCTTCCCAGCTCATGTTCTTGGCTCCTATGCTAACACCAGCTCTCATACCAGCGACACAGTAATTGAAACGCCAACCCTCAAGTTTCTTTTATCTGAGTTTGTACTCAGAAGATGCAATGAAGCAACCGACAACATAAAAGCAGATGCTCGACTGATTCCGACAGACAGTGTCATGCAATCCCTGGTTTAGCTTTATGAAATACCGCCAGAACTGTATCGCGCACAGACGGCTGTGTGGCTGGCATTCTAACGAAGCACTGTGCATTTGCTCAGGTGTGTCAAGCAGAAATTCACCATGTGCATCGCTGCCAAGTGACTGGCACCTGTTGAATTTCTGCCTCGATGCATCCCTTCCCAGCCCCATGTCAAGATGAAAGACCAAGGCAAAGTGTGGATGCACTGAGCCTAATATGCAAAACTAGTGCTGACATGGTGCAGAAATTAAGGTCTGTGTCTTAATTTACAATTTCCAGTTTCCAGGCTTTGGGGCACATGACTGAAACCTATAAGTACTCTAACAACGCAATCCTATCCAACTTACACCACCGGTGTAACCAGCGGGGGAGGGCAGGGCGGGAGGCTTTGGAGGGGAGATTTAAATCCCCCTTGAATCCCCCTTTGGAAGGGATTTGAATCCCCTTTCCGTTCTGGGGCCTCCCATTCTCGCTGCACTGCTGGTTACACCGGTGGTGTTAGCTGGATAGGATTGCACTGTAACTCTCAAGAAACCAAAGATATTTTGATCACTGAATACAGTCAGGATGAATTTCTCTCTTACTCTTGTATAGTCAGAGTGTTCTTGCTTTATTAAAACTTTGCAGCCCATTTTGTCTTATACGTTCAGGGTTGGTATTACCTCTTCAGTATCCCATTTGTCCTCTCAGTCATCTGAAGAATCAATCACTTTTACCCCCAGATGAATCCATGTTTTTAACATGTATTAACTGCCTTCCTATACAAATACTTCCAGTGATGTGCAGAGGGATTCAGACACTCAAGGCAACATAGAAAGGGTCGAATCAAGACTGCCAAAATTCTACCCTCTCACAGCCATACTAATCTCACAGCGCAATCCTGTGTAACCTTGCACCGGTGTAACAGTAGATGCACCGGTGTAACAGCAGATGCAATTACACTGGCAATTACAAGTGCAATTACACTGGCATAAGTGCACTTACACCGGTGCATCTACTTTTCAGATGCTTTAGTACGGATTGAAATCTTCTCCCCAAGAATGCATGCCATTCAAGTTCTACTTTCATCTAAAATAAGTAATTTATTCAGTGAGAAACTGGCTCACAAATCTAATGGTGTGTGAGCCAAGGTCAGTTGTCCATCACAGTGTTGCCAAGATATGTTTCCCCACCCCCACCCCTTGGGCCCTCTGTGCACCCAAAAATTAGGCCAAAGTAAAAGCAAAAGATTTTTTTTCTTTCATATAGTTGTGCACTCTTGCTAGTGTTGAGAATTAAGCTATGTTTTAGCTCAAAGTTCGTTCACGTATTTATTTATTTTTAATAGTAAAGACTTATAGCCCCATCCTTCAGAATGAATCTAGGGTGGCTAACGAACGTATTAAAGCCATAAACAGTACATAATCAGGATGTACTGATTCGAGAGTTGGTCTTCGACCTGGAAGATCCAGGTTCAAATCCTCGCTCAGCCATGAATCTTCCAGGGTGACCTTGGGCCAGTCACTATCTCTCAGCCTCACCTACCTCACAGGATTGTTGTGACAACAAAAGGAGGAAAGGAACTATGTACACCACCCTGAGCTCCTTGGAGAAAGGGCGGTATAAAATGTGATAAATAAAGAATCAACCAACACTACCAGTACAATTCTGTGCAAACTTACTCAAAAGTGAGTCCTATTGAATTCAATACAACTTACTTAAGAGTAAGTGTGCTCAGGATTGCAGTGCAGTCTCAATGAAATGCAATGTTAAAACAATTGCTTAGATTCTGCTTCGATATAGTCCCCTCCTTAGGGCTGTTCACACATTAAACTGCACACAGGTAGCTCTGTTACCCAGGTACAACCAAGGTTAGTCTGTACCCGCTTACAGTTATTCAATGCTTCCATTCAATGCCAATACAATACTTCAGGGATGTGCAGCACAGGGGCGGCAGATGAGGCAGAACAGCCCTATCGTTGGCCATGGAAATGAGCTGCAGCCTACCCGAGATTGCGTGCGCCATGCGCTTTCACCCGAGAAAACCCACTTCCTTGGGTGAAAGTGGGTGGCGCATGTACGCAATCTCAGGGTTAGTCTGCGGCTCTTTTCTGTGGACAATGACAGGGCGGTTCTGCCTCACCTGCCGCCCCCGTCGCCGCGCTGTACGTCCCTGCAATACGTATACAGTGCACACAGATGGTTGATCTGTAAAAATGAACACAGGTACAGTCATTCGTATGGAAATGTGTACCTAGGCATTCTGTACCTGGGCAAGATAGCATGTGAACATCTTCTTGCAACCATTAACAACTGGGTTTCTGTTTCATGAATCTGGTTTACAGCCCTAGTTGTGTGCACGGGGCTTTAAATGGGTAAAATGACACATATGTTCAATGGCTTACTTGTCCCGAGGATTGGGGACATGGATGGGTTTAAGGACTGGGAGGAAAGGAGAAGAGCCATAGCCCTGGAGAGCACACTGAACCACCAGTGGGGTGACTTGGTTGGGGCTTTAGGGGTCAGGACTGCCTCCACTTTCCAAATGTAGAAACAGGAAAAGAAATAGCTTAAAAGAACTTGGTTACTGTGGCAATGAAGCCCAACGACAATGCATCAACTAACACTGGTCTTGATACATACTGATTTGAGCATGTATATGCTGCACATACACTGCGCACCACGTGGCATGAGAGCAGAAAGCAACAGGTTAACAAGCTTCATTCACAGAGGAACGGCCACCTCTGCACTTAAGCCAGAGCTTTATTTGGGCAGCGCACGACTCTCTCTTCTGCTTAGCAGTCATCTCATGAACAGGCAGCTTTGCTCAGAAAGTGATTTAGCACTAACAAAGGTAACAATGGCTTGAATCATGATGAAGCTCTGATCTGGCTGAAATATACTCCGAAGTGGACAGATGGAAAATGTACGTGCACTCTCCGCATTTTAAAAACTTAGTGTTCAGTGCAATGTGCTGGGAGGAAATATTATTACAGAGCGGAAAACTCTTGTTAAGAAATATTCGTTAACTTGCTTTCTTAGCACCATAATTCAGAAGATGAAGGACAAAATTAGGATGTGTAATAAAAATACAGTCATTTCAAAATCTTGCAAAACTCAGTTTATGTTTGTATACATTGATGCACATGGTGTGATTATGGCCTAGTGCTCTTCCGGGGTACGTGACACAAACAAGCAGAAAAACAATGGAAACTAGGAGGCCATTAAAGCAATATGTTTTTGCACTGCATCATCTGAAAGAGGCCACAGTGAATTAGAGCACAATCCTATGCATCTTTGCTCAGAAGTAAGCCCCATTGTGTTCAATGGGATTTACTCCCAGGCAAGCATTCAGAGAAAATATGGAATCCTGTTGCTAACAGACGAGTTCTGTTTGAATAGAATTGTGTCGCTTTACAAACAGCTTGTTGAAAATACCTTGTCCAGGGCATCTCTGTCGACCAACTCCTGCACAGCCAAAAGCTTGATGCTACAGGGAGAGAAGAAACACAGAAAGGGTGTCATAAAATCACATCAACATTATATTGGCGTATAAGGCCAATCATTTGACTTTTGAAGAAGTTGGTGAACAGGTTTCTGTTGATGGTGTGAAGTGTATTTGGAAGCTTTTAGCCTGGCTGTGCTTTAACACAGGCATATGCTGCAAGATGTGGCATCTCTCTCTCTCTCTCTCTCTCTCTGCTTCATCCAGGCTGCTTTGCTGACTAATGGAAAGCACAGAGTCCCTAAAGCAGCACAATCACCAAGCCAGGATTTATAGCACTGCATAGTGAATGAGAGATCCATTTATCTCGTGCCTCCTGTAGGAAGCAGAACTGATTGGACATCCTCCATGGTTTTTACAGGGCTTGCGGTGCAGCTTATCTAAAAATAGGAGGCAGTCAGTGCTGGTTGTCCGATATATTACACTTCTCCAAGGACTACAAAGGTTGGCTTCAAAAAAGAAAAAGAAAAAATGGTTTCGTGACAAGCAGACACCCCAACCGTAGGAAAAAAATGACCATCCATAGCACAGGAGTTAGGATGCAAGACGACAGCCAATCTTGGCGGCCAATCTAAGGGATCAGGCAAGGCCAGGCAAAGATTCTGAGGAAGCAACTGCAGAGAGACCAGCCACACAAGCAAGGAAGTCCCTTTACACCTCGCGCGACTCCTTTCGAACCCGGCTGCAGCCGGATTCAAAAGGAGACGCACCGAGGGGAGAGCGCGCAGCGCGCTCACCTCGCGCGACTCCTTTGGAACCTGGCTGTTTCTGCGCATGAGCAGAAACAGCCGGGTTCAAAAGGAGTCGCGCGAGGTGAGCGCGCGAGGCCAGCAGCGGCCACCTGAAAAAGGTAAGGAGAGGGGGGGAGGTAAAAGCAGGGGGGGAGGTAAAAGCAGGGGGCGGTGGGTGGGTGCGCGCCCCCCCGGCGCGCACGCACGCAGGGTAACTATTTCCGATGGAGGGGCACACGGCCCGCGGGACATTTTCCCCATGGGAAAATGGCCCTCCATCGGAAATAGGTTCCCCACCCCTGCTTTACACCCATGGGCCAAGCAGACCAGGCAGTAAACCCCAACCCCAAAGAAGGGGAAGGCTTTGGGGCCAGACTTGTCCACTGCTTTGGACTGTCTCTGCAATGCCCTGCATTCAACCTAAGCTAGGTCTAATATAAATTTCAGGAAGACAGGTTCATTCCCATTTTCTTGCCTCTTCCTGCTAAGGAACAGCAAGTACCTTGAATGGACCACCGGATCCACAGTGATCCTGGAGCACCCACAGCGCAAAAAGACTCATTGGTTTCATCCTACTGCGTCCACGCTCAAACAATGACGTTGTGGAAATCACTAAATTGAGAGGCGCAGGGAACCTGCTCAGGGATCCCAATGCCCAACAGTGACAAAAAGGAAGACTTGCTGGCTGAAAGCAATTCGCCTGTGTCCTGGCCTGGGATAAGCACTTCCAAGGAGAAGGGAGCAATCAGAGCTCATTGCATGTTTCAAGGCATCCCAGGCAGAAAAAAAAATGTACAAAAAGCCCCTATTAACAGGGAAACATCACATTGCTTCCAGTGGGTGGATATTGACAGCCGTTTTACCAGTCACCTGCACTTGAGCAGTAGAAAAATTCTCCTTGCAACTTGGTGGGAAGCAGGGCTGGATTTATGCTCAAGCTATGTAAGCTACAGCTTAGGGTCTCACATTATGGTAAAGGTATTCCTTGACATTTAAGTCCAGTTGTGTCCAACTCTAGGGTGTGGTGCTCATTCCCGTTATGAAGCGGAAGAGCCAGCACTGTCCTAAGACATTATTGTGGTCATGTGGCCGGCATGACTCTCCTTGCCGCAGCGCAAAGCGCCGCTCTCGTTCCACCTGCAGCTGGAACATGGAACGCTGTTTACCTTCCCGCCAAGCGGTACCTATTTATCTACTTGCATTAGCATGCTTTCAAACTGCTAGGTTGGCAGGAGCTGGGCCGAGTGACAAGAGTTTACCCCGTTGCGCAGATTCGAACTTTTGATCGACAGCACATGGTTCAGTGGTTTAACCCACTGCACCACCCCTCGGAGGGACCTCTAAATATGAACGTTTCAACTTTTACATAAACTGTTGAAAAAAATAACAGAGATTGGGGGGGGGGAGACTCTCCAACAGCCCAATCCTACGGTTTTCCCTGCTATAGTATGCAGTCGCCCCCAAACAGGGTGCGCTGCATGCTATGGTGGGGGTGGGGGGGCAATTGGGAGGCTTGGGAGGGAAAAGGGGAAAAAAATTCCCTTACCCCTCCATAAGTCCCTCAACCACCAGTAGGTCTCCTTGGACCTGAGCCAGCTCTTTAGCTAGCACAACTCCGAGGAGACAAGCGTGTTGGCTTGCTCTGGAGGGGATGGCATCCGGTGCAAGTCAACTCTGACACACACCCCCGGTCCTCCCTCATTCTGTCTCGTTTCACCCGCCCCCCACCCGGTTCTGCCTACCCTGCCGACTCACCGTCGGTGGGCCTTCTTCCTGCCGCTGCACACGAGGCCTCCAAGTGTCTACGGCAGCAGTCTAGAAGCACGCATAGCTGTCGCCATTTGCGACAGCCGGAAAATGTGTTCCACCACCGAAACTCTAGTTCCGGCAGCAGCAAATAGGATTGGGCCCTAAAACATTTATATATAAATATAAAGTTTTAATAGTTCTATTTTCGTTGTCCATTCTGTTAGAATAATAAACTTTTTGGGTCATGTTATGGGATGGGGCCTTTTCGGTTTGACAAAGCTTAACGCCCCAGCATGGCTTAATCTAGCCCTACTAGGATGACACAGAAAACCAGTTTACCAAGTACTTCACACACGTACTATAGTAAGTTTCCACTTGGTCACTGGGCATCTGTAGCCATCCACTGTCAATCAATTAGTGGGAGGTGGGCTACAAAGAGGGGCATTTTGGACCAATCAACACTTTTACACAAGAAGTGGTCTGAGTACATATGTCCTAGGTGACCCCAGCTGGGAACACGCTCCTTGTGAAATGCTGGTAGGAGGCTGGCCCAAAGGGTTCATTTGTCCCCGTAATTAAGGCTCAAGTACAGACAGCAGAGCGGCAGGAAACACAGAGCCCTACTTAACAGATAACTGTAATCTGCTAGCAAAAACCTATTGGTTTAATGACCTTGTGGCATTGTGTCTGGTAGTACCAATAGCACATTCCCAACCACGAAAGAAAGATTTCTAGCAAAACGCAGCATAAGATGCTGCCTTCCACTGAGCCAGACCCTTGGTTCATCTAGGTCAGTATTGCCTGCGCTAAAGGGCAGCAGCTCTCCCGGGTTTCAGATGGATGTCAGTCCAAGCGATGACCCTTCCTGGAGATGCTAGAGCTTGAACAAGGGACCTGCGGCATGCAAAGGAACGGCCCTATCACTGACCTACAGCCTTGTCCTGCAAATTAACAAGGAGCCCTTAGCAGCAGTAAACATTTCATGGATGATGTAGGAAGAAGAGCGACAGCACGTCACTGAGCTTTGCGTCGCGGAAATAATGCCACTCGCTGGAAAGACGCTTGGGAAATGGAAGAAAGTTCAGCAAACTCAGAGCTTTGTCTAGTCCAGGGGTTCTCAACCCCTTCCTGGCCGACTACCACCTCCAGTGCCACTCTTCTGCTGCATACCACTGGAAGTGACTGGCGATGACAAACGCACTAGGGGCTAAATAATGGAGTTTCAAGCAGGCGAGAAAACACAGGTAGGAGGCTCTGGGCGGGTGCAAGGGCCCTTCTTAGCGTTCCCGAGAGACTCGGCCAAAGGCAGGAGCCTCTCACAAGTGAAAACACGCCACAGAAAGCACCACATTGAAGCGGGGTTCTGCCGGTTTGGCGGTCTGAGTACCACCAGCAATCGGCCGACGTACCACTGGTGGTACTAGTACCACTGGTTGAGAACCCCTGGTCTAGTCAACACAGTGGCTAAAACATCTAGTACTTTTGATTATTTTTGATTATACATCACCCTTGTCAGAACATCCGGGCCATAGTTCAAAACAGTGACATAAATTGTTCCAAGTATTTTCCCCAACATTCACAGGGCCCTTCAACCTGAGCAACGCATGTACAAGACGGGGTCCATTTTTCATCCAGCATGATGTAATTTATTCTGATTGTCACCGACTGCAAAATAGAACTGCAGGCCACACTCTCAACTGACTCCCCATGTCATTCTTAGTCTTCTTGGGTCCTTTGTTTCTATGGAAATGCAGTTTCTAAAAACTTGGGTTTTTTCCAATATGTAAATTGCATCCACGAAACAACTGAAAGTATTACTTTTCAGTCCAGTGCTGATGGATTTCTACTTCACACAGCGAATAGATGGACCGTTGATACAGTACTGACTCAGGCAGTTTATATAATAAAAGGGAAATATAAAAAGCTTTTATTACTATTACACTGATGTTAAAGTGGAATTGGATTTTTATTTTTATTTTTTGGCTGCCTGCACCAGGAGACTGCTCCTGGAGCTTTTGTTGTTGAGCTCCTGGAACTCAACATATTTTGCCTAGGACTTATCATGACGAGTTTTTGTGTCACAGTTCGATTCTACCTAAGATGTGGCGGCCGGCCAAAATGGCGCGGCCAGGGCTCACCTCAGGGAAAGGGAATGAATGGAGTGCGACACCGATATCCCTGCCCCCCTCCCAGGCCTGGGAAGCCAATCGCCCCCTCCCCCGGGACTCCCTCCCCATGCCCCAAGTCCTCCCGACACCTGAAATGGCATGCCAAATACTGCCCCCCCTTCCCTGATGATGTGTTCTGCTCCTCCTATTCTCTAATGTTTTGGCTCAGCACTCTCCACCCCTCCACACTGCCTCTTCCTCTCTGTTCTCCTCCTCCTTTTCCAGTCCAGGGAGCCGAAGGAGAAGCAGTGGAGGCAAGAAAGTGGACAGAGAAGAGAGCCTCCCACCAATCTGCTGCCTGATGCAACAGCTTCAGTTGGGTCTCATGGATGGACCGGTTCTGCTCTCACCTCATACTTCAAAGGGCTGCCTGCCAGAATGACACCAAATTAACGTGGCATCCAGCAAACATGGGAAGATTAGCTGCTAACATTTTTGTTTTAGATTTTGTAGTTTATAGAACTTTGTTTTACAACAGTGAAGTCTGAGTGCAGCTATAATGCTGGCTCCTTGCAAGTAATAGTTTGCAAATCGGGAATGCATCCTCCCCCCTCCTCCCAGTCCTAAACCACGGTTAAGGCCAGTAACAGGGCAGGTGAGTGGACGAGTGAGGGGGTGGATCCATCCATTTCCAAGGCTGGTTCCTGGTTTGCAAAACAGCGTTACGGCTGCAATGGGCCTGAAGCTGCACTTACTCGGCTAGAGAGTAAGTCCCACTGAACTCAGAGAAGCCAAAAGCTGTTGAATGCAGTGACTAGAAGACATTTTAGCAACATCATGTTATTTTGCTGATCTACATATAATTTTTTCCCCCCGTTGGTACCACACCTGTCATCAGATTCTGGAATTTTGATTGAAGTGATAGGTTCAAATTGGACCATCCAACCCCTACCCAGCAGTGCATCTAGAACACTAGTGTTTTTCACTTGTTCTCTACTCTTTGTCTAGAGGGGTTCTCCTGGTTGCACAGCTGCTCCTGGATTCCCAGGTGGTGGCTGTGACAAGGGGAGCCTTTGCTTAGCTTCGGCTGATCTGACAGCTGCAACCATACCTGAATCGCTCAGACTTGGCCATGGTGACCCATGCCCTAGTGATGTCTAGATTAGATTACTGTAACATTGTCTATGTGGGGCTGCCTTTGAAGACTGTCCAGAAACTGCAATTAGTTCAGAATGTGGCTGTCTGTGTGGTTGGAGGGGCTCATCAGTTCAACTCAGTCAGGCCGCAGCTTCGGCAGCTACACTGGCTCCTCTCCTTCCTCCAGAGAACTCATGGCAGCATACATGGCTCTGTGTAGCCCTATTTTATCCTCAAATAGTCCTGTGAGGTAGGTAAGGCTGAGCGTCGTGAGCTTCACAACTAAGTGGAGATTTGAACCTAGGTCTCATTGTTTCAAGTCTGGAATGCTAAGTTACCGCTGCACCACGCAGATTTTTTTTAAACAAAGGGCATTAATCCAATCTCACGGCGGTGAGAACAATTTTGTAATTATGGTGGGGAAATCAGTATTATGAATATGTGCTATTGTGGGTGCTCTGTGTGTGTGTGTGCGTGTGCGCGCACTTTAAAACCTTCCGGATATGCAGCAAGTGCCATACGTTTTTGAAAGTTTTTGCCAGCCAGGAAAGGCGAGAACAATTTGTGTGAGTCTCTTTTTACAGCGACATTTAAATTGGGTTTGGATGAATCATTTAACAGACAAAAAAAGAGTCCTACTTACTGGGAAAAGAGGCAACATTTAAATCGAAGATCTGAAGCTCAGAAAAAACAATGGCTGGCTTATGACTTCCAAATACAGAACATTATTTTGTAAATAAACAAGCTTTTCTCTCTGGCTTCTTTGTTTTGTTCTGCTCATTTCCCTCGTGGGTTGTACTTTGATGCTTCTGAAGTATCTTTTTCCTCCATCTGATTCTGCTCCAGTGGAAGAACTGGCTAGATTAAATTATATGACCGGGGGGGGGGGGGGGAGGATGTCACTAAAACGTGGTCAGCGACTTACCGGCATTCTCCGACACAAAACAAAGCTAAAAATAAAATTAAGGGGCTATGAGAGGAACTCAAGAACTGGGATTGTTTCTCACAGGGATTTATCATCCGAGAAGCTTAGTTCTGTGTCCCTGCCAAGCCCTGAAAGCAATCAAATGTAATTTAAGGTTATTTCATTCCCTGCTTTAACGGACTGCCTCAGCCAAATCCTATGCAGTTCTGTGATGAATGCCCCGTTCTCCCATTTTTTGGCGGGGCCTATTTTTCTGCGTTTTGGACAACTTTAACTCTCCAGAAGCTCCTGTGCAGGTTCAGCAGCCTAAAAAGCTGCTGGGCCATAATTTGCATGCAGCCTTTGTGTGAAACTCCATTATTTTGCCCCAAGTGCATTTGTGAATTGAGGAAATTCCTCCGTATCTGAAGCACGGAGATTGGCAGGCGCTTAGAGATTGGAGAGTCAAACCTGTCCATTTAGGTCAAGGGGGTGGGATGGAGTGACCAGGTGAGTTCCGCTCCTCCAATCGGGTAACTTGATGACATCATTAAATCAAAGTTATCTATTTCCCAGCCCACAAGACGCGGGGGGTTCTCTGCCAGTCCCCTGAGTGACCCATTTGTTGGGAACACAGAGAAGAGCACTACATTACATTAAGCAATGTAAATAGCTTAACATTGCAATCAGGGAGGGACCTTTTGTTGCTTTGTTGGCTAAGTGACTGCAGATAGCATGCAAACTTCCTTGGGTTTAATGCAACTGAGCTGAGAGTTTGAGCAGCATCCCAGCTCCAGCTGCGGGCCATTAATGGTTACTGCATCTACTTGGGGAAAACTTTTCTTTTAGCTTCCTTGCCAAGGTCAAGCTTCTTTCCATCCACCTGCTTGTACTTTTACTACCCACTTTTCTTTCCCCCAAGTTGTTTAATTCCCTTTTTGTTTAGACTTTTAATAAACAACAGTTACATTTTGACTCTTTGCCAAGTCTATGTTCACAGGTAATTCGGTAGATTGTCATGGCTCTTCACCCTGCAAACACTACTGTGGGTTTGATTCTGTAATAAGGATGGCTGGGGTTCAGTGCTCTCCTGGGAGCAGGGTTCCCCCCCCCACGACCTTCCTCTGCCTGGTCACTGTAGCCTGGGATGGTGGCAGCAGATACAAACTGCCAAGGTTTATTCCCCATTCAGCTGCTGGTCCAGTAAAGGGAAAGTGGGAAGAAGGGGTGTGTATGTATTAACCATTAGGCACTACTCTCTTTGGTCAGCATGCCTTCCCCTGGGAATCCCTTTCCTTGACAAGCTGCGTCAGCGACAAAACTTTTATCTCCCATTAATACTCTTGACCCACTTGCATAGATCACTGCAGCCTTTCCAAGATGGTTTTTCCAGGACATGACTGCTGGACTATGCTTTGCACTGGAAGCATAAGACACTGGGTGAGCACATACGAGGGCTGCTTCACATGTCACAGATTTCTGTAGATGGCGTTGTAGATGGAAGCAACTTTCACACAGGACAAGCTGCATCCTGGTCATCATGTGCATCGATGACAAATGTGCCGTTTCACCCTGTAGACACACACACACACACACACTCCAGAGCCACCGTCAACGATGAATCATAGATATTCTGAAAACCAACCCCGGCTTGTTACTGGTAATTTTCCTAGCACTTTTTAAAATGTATTTGGTGCTTCACATATTTTACTTATAACCACCTTTGAAATATAGTTGCCACTTAGCAGATCGCATCGAAAACCCCACCCTGACTTTGAAACTGGCACTGGTACTGACTGAACAAACCCCAGTCGAGATAGCCTGCACCAATGTAATTGTAAGATTTAGGCGGCAATCCTATGTACAATTTCCTGGGAGTAAGCCCCATTGAATGCAATGGGACTTACTTCTGAGTAGACATGCATAGGATTGTGCTGTTAATGTAGCTCAAGAGGAAATGTCCTATAATATCCAGGGGTCAGGCTAATTTAAAGACCATCTCCTCCCGCATGAGCCCACCTGCTCTTTTAGACCTTCAGCCGAGGCCCTGCTTCGTATCACGCCCTCTCCCTGTCCCACTTTCAGAGGTGGGGTGGGTCGGTGTGTAGGACAAGAGCTTAGGGCAGGGGTTCCCAAACTTACCTTGTCGCGCCACAGGACGACGAGATGGCTGCTTCTTCCTGGCTCTCCCAGGCGCCACCATCTTGTCCGGGCCGAGATCGTGAGAGATCTCATGCAATTCTCACGAGATTTCAGTCTGGACAAGATGGCTGCACCCAGGAGACAACTCCTGCAGCGCCCCTGTGAGTTTGCTGCGGTGCCCTGAGGTGCTGCTGTGCACAGTCTGGGAACCACTGGCTTAGGGCCATTGTGCCTGAGCTTTAGAATTCCTTCCCCAGGAGGCTTGCCTGGCCCCTTCACTCCTTGCCTCCTGCCATTTTGTGAAGATCTTTTTTTTCTTACTGAGGGCATTTGAGGTGGAGTAAACATTGATTCTTGCAGCAATGGATTTTTGGGTTTGTGGTTGCTCTCAATTGGTATTCTCTGCACTGTTTTTCGTATTGATGTGTTTGCTGTGCATATTCTTTATTAGGATCTTATGTGCATTTTATAGACATCTTTGTTTAGTCACCTTCGACGTTAGTCAACTACACAGAATGGGAGATATTAAATGTTTTAATATAAAAAAGAGAACTTTACAAGACTTTACTTTAAAGCAGTATTTCAACTAGTATTTGTTTCATGCGTGTAGGGGCAGTTCAGATGGAAACACACACCCCCCAAAAAGTGCATGATTACAGGGCAGTGGGACAGTACCTTGGGTGAGGGGTAGGTTGAGAGCCAGGATGGTGTAGTGGTTCTGGAGTTGGACTTAGACCTGGAAGATTCAGGTTCAAATCCCCGCTTAGCAGGAAGCTTCCTGGGTGACCTTGGGCCAGTCACTATCTCTCAGCCTAACCTACCTCACAGGGTTGTTGTGAGGACAAAAGGAGGGGAGGAACTATGTACACCACCCTGAGCTCCTTGGAGGAAGGGTGGTATAAAAATGTGAAAAATAAATAAATAGGTTGTGCACTCGGCCGCAATTAGATGGGCCCAGTCATAGTATTATCCAAACCGGATCGGTATAAATTTGTGTAACTAGGCCCTTGGCTTCAGGACTGGTCTATGCTCTCCCTGGTGTCAGTCAAAATTCTTTCAACCCCACCCTTCATTAATTTACTTTATCTCAGCAATAAAGAAAAAAAAACCCTGCTCTGGTGACAGTCTCCGAACTACCCAGCTAGATAAGGTATCAGACAGAGCAAGGAAGGACATGTGCAAATTGCCCCTCTGTGTCATGCTCTATCTTTGTGTTAAGGCGACAACTATACAGTTATCATAACAAGGCAACTTTGGTGAGCAAGAGCTCAAATATCCTGATCTGTCACATGTAACAGTGTTCGTCACAGCTCAGCATGATTCTGTTCTCTTAAAGCAATGCTAACAGATATCATAGCCCTCTCACCAAAGAGTGGTCTAGCAACTACTCAACAAATATGGCGCTGTCTCCTGTGGGCAGGCAGAGGGAATTTCCTGTAGCGGCCAGGGTGCAAAACAGCAAATCATCAGTATCTGAGTTCTAATCCTCCTGTGTCTCCCCATGCCCCAAGAATCAGAAGAATAATATAACAACTTTCCTGAGCTTTACAGCTTCAGGATACAGGGAGAGGGGGTTGCACACAGATAGACATCTTTTCCTCCTCCACGTCTGCAGTCTGACGTAGTAAAATCCAGGAAGCAGCTGTATCATTGGATTCCAATGACAAAGTAACCACTTGAGTATTTCACGGTGCAGAAGACGTGCCTTCGGTCAACGCCAGCTTGACAAATTGCTGCGCACACACCACAGCAGCACATAATGCAGGAGAGCATGCTTATCGCCTTGCTTGTCAGATGTAAACGCCATGGTTCCTCCTCTGAACCACGACGTACAAGTACGTCACACAAATCATGTTTTGACATCTGGTAATCACTCCTGGCATGACTAGAATTAATTAACCACCTGCATGCACAGTCATGGTCATTACAGACATGTCGTCTTTTGACGATGCTCGCTGAAAATGTTTCAGAAGGAGCCAGTAGGGCCACCGTACACCCTCGGTGAAATACCTGCGCTCTTTCCTTCTGCAAAGTTTCACTTGAAAGCCACAAGATCTAGTTTTCAAATTCGTTTTCCTTCCAAAATACTTTTTTTTTTTTAAGGTCAGTGAAATAGTAAAACTTTTCTAGAAAAGAAATACAATTAAGAGTTTGCGCAATGTAACCCGCTTGCCATTTCTTTTTTCCCTTTTTGCCCTGTTCATGCTTTGTATTATACAGTACAACTGTAAAAAATGCAGGAGAAGTACTTTCATACCAGGGTGAACTTTGCTAAAAGTGAGTTCATTGAACTCGAGTAACTTGGGGGGACGGGACACACACATGCAGACCTCTTAGAAGTTACTAGGATTCTGTGTAAAAGAAGAGGAACATGTCTGTTTCCTTCTTAAGAATCTACAAAGAAGAAAAACTGCTGAGAGCAGAAGTCCTATGACATGCACACCAGAGAGTATTTTTGGCTATTAAAATGATTAAGCAATGATTAAGCTCAACACCATTGCTCAAGGGAGTTCCCCCCAATCCCTTCAGCCAAGGGAAAACAGCCTTAACTCCTTCTGACATCAAGCAAGTGGCAGGATCAAACCATCCATCTCATTAGGTTCTAACCCTCACCCCTACCAGCACCCCGTCTTACAGAGTAGAATGCTCCATACTGTTCAACAAATCTCAAATCAAGATCAGCAGTGTCTTTCAGCCCAATCCTACTCGAGCCTTATGCTGCCGGAACAAGCGCTCCGGGGGCGTACGGCTCTTTCCAGCTGTCGCAAAAGGCGACATGCCAGTGTGCACGGCCTGGCCACTGCTGCAAACACCTGGCTCTGGTGGGGAGGGAGGGAAGCGGGGTGGAACGAGTGCCAATGGGGGTGGGGAGAAGGGCAGCTCAGGACCAGGAATGGGGTGGTATTGGTCGCAGTGATGCATGCCAAAATCCTGATCCCCTTCCTGGCCGTGATCCCCTGATGCAGGTCCATGCGAACTTGCGCCAGCAATTGAGCTGGTGCAAGTCCAAGTAGACTTAGAGGGCTGGCATGGGCTTACCCCGGGGCAAGGGAACACACAAACACACACACAAAGTATTAACACCAACTTCAAACAAAGGTCAGCTCAGACTCTTACAGAGCACAGCAAAGTAATGTGTGCCCATTTGGGTTACTTGATGGATAGCCAAAGGTCCCATGACACTGGAATCAGTCTATGTATAGCACTTGAAAACATGCTTTCCATAAGACTCACAGCCGATGGAACAAAGAGTTGTCCAGGTGTGTGTGTGTCCCTCCCCCCCCCCATAAAATGCACTGATCAACAATGAGAAGCATATTGAAAGAGAGCGATTGGGGTTTCTCACATCCCCCCTCCACAAAACACAGCTGTGGCTTCCTCTCCACACAGCTCTCATTTTATGTCTAGCTGTGCGCTGGATCTAGAGGTATTTGCTGGTATACCACAGCAGAGAGAGAACGTCCATCCGTCAGTCCGTGCCCCTGGAAAGAAGACTTCTGTTGAGCTGCCACGACAACCACGTTTCTCCATTCTTGGCTCTATGTGTAGGCAAACTATTTTGTCACGTTGGAAGCAGGTCGCAGTAGCCGAGCAAGTGAGCAACCCAATGTCCCACTAATTTCAAGGTCTCTGTGCTTCTTTCTGCCAATCTCCTCCCCTCTTCTTTCCGTTCCACTGTGGCAATTACTGCAACACTGGCTTCAGGAAATATGCCAGAGTTGTCCAGTTCCTCCTGTGGGAGGCTGCTCCCCAGTCACTTCCAGATTGGTCTGACAAGGTTAGGATTTTATTTTTAGTTTCTGCATACTGGGTCACCTTCCATTTTGCCCTGATGCCACTAATTGGCTCACCCTGGCATTCATATTAGAATTTATGTCAAGAGTACATGTACATAAAAAGCGGATTTCCCAAAAGTCTTTGAACCTCAGCAACACAGAGACCAATTCACTGAAATATAGTAGAGCACCGCATCCAATCTTTTCTGGTTTTTTTGCCTTGCTACTGAAGTATCTTAGAAGGACTTCTTCTCCTTTAAGGTACAAAAAAAATAATAAGCCAAATAAATGTATGTTACAGACACATAATAATGAAGGAAAACTAGTGCTCACAGCTTGCCCCTTCATACAGCTTTCTAGATAGACGATGCTTGCATATGCAGGCTTGGTGATGGTGGGTGAACAACTTCTACCCTGTTGGTTTCAAAATCTCAGCAGGGAAAGCTGCCTTTAGATGTCAAGTGACAAGTCACAGAGTCCTTTTTGAAACAAAACAAAAAGGAAGGGACGGCTGTCTCTACGGTGATTAAAATCTCCTATATGCCGTTTAGATCAGGATTTTCCATTCTGAGAAAGAACTGCTCAGAAGTTGAAGAAAAAAAACCCATACATACAAAATAAAATTACAGCATAGCTTTTTATATGAGAAACACCCATTCTGTCACCAAATTATGGCCTTTCGATGAAGGACTGTAGTCAGGAATGCAGGCCAGATGTTTAACACCCAACAGCTGCACTTTCAAGGAAAGCAGAGCCTGAATGAAAAGTCTACAGCACAGGCTTGTAAAAAGGCAATGAGATGGTCACCTGTGGAGAACAACAATTCTGGCCAGGTGACCAGACCAGGAACATTACAGGACACTGATATGCCACAGCTGAACATTGTGTGGACAGATATTTGTGGACTCCTAGTAACCTCCCCCCCTCTCTCATATATATAACTTTCTCTGGTCCCAATATTGGATTTCTCCCCTCCTGATAGTGAACAAGAGACCTCTGCTGTGTTTCATTAACAGCATCAGTGCTCCTGCAGTCCTCAAGAGAACATGAGGCAGAAATTTTAAGTTTGTTATGGCTGAACTCCAGTCTCTTTCTGCTCCTCTTATACTGTACGGACTGCCATGTGCATGTACAGGAGAGAGAGAGAGAGAGAGAGAGTGTGTGTGTGTGTGTGTGTGTGTGTCTGTGTGTGTCTGTGTGTGTCTGTGTGTGTCTGTGTGGGTAATCCAGTCATCATTGTTCCAGGAAAGTGTTTCATAGAATATTTGAGGCAACGTTCATGCAACTTTTATTAGCGTGATTATTGCTATTACAAAAAGACAGAGAGGGGAAAACACACACCAGGGTGAAGGCTTCTGTGAAATGCACAAAGAAGTGGCAAGCTATTACACAGTCATCTAATATTTATGCGTTAGGAGAACTGGTCGAGGGCCTCAGTCTAGCACAAGTCCCACTGAGATCACTTGATAAATACTTGAGAACGAGATCCTAGGTTGGAAGAAAATAAGAGAATAAGAACATGAGAGATTGAGGAAAAACCAAACAGCTGAGGAAAACATGATTAAGATCCAGGTTCAAATTCTCGCTCAGCCATGAAGCTTCCTTGGTGACTTTGGGCCAGTCACTATCTCTCAGCCTCACCTACCACACAGGGTTGTTGTGAGGACAAAAGGAGGGGAGGAACTATGTACACCACCCTGAGCTTCTTGGAGTAAGGGTGGCATAAAAATGTGAAAAATAAATTAAAATCGAACGAAAACTGTTATGACCAGCATTAATATACACAGAACGAAGCATCTTCAACAGGATTATGTTCATAAAAACACTATATGGTTAAAATGTAATTAAAACCTTTTAAAATGACTTTAAAAGTCTTGTTTAAAATGCAAACAAAGTGCAATTAGAATACTTCAAAAGTCTTTGCCAAAAAAAAAAAAAAACACCAAACCACAACAATTTAAAACAACACATGACGTTTCGTTCATGAGCCATGAACATCATCAGATGCAATAAAAGCCTCCAAAACGGAAGAGAAGATGGTAGGAGTACACGAGTATCAAGCTTGAGTTTAAAGAAATTTTGGCGCGCATTTAAAAAAGTTTTAATTACATTTTAACCATATAGTGTTTTTTATGACCATAATCCTGTTGAAGATGCTTCGTTCTATGAATAAATAAATTAAGGGCACCACTGTCCAGATGGGAGCTTCCAACTTTGCCCACAACGCGAGCATGAACTCGAAAGATCTGTGTTCATGCACACAATGCTGCTTCAATGCTCCTGAAGTCCCACAGGCAGAACGCAGGCCAACTAATGAGGGGATGAGAATTTCCACAAAATCATGAGAAGAAAGCTCACATGTATGTCAGTTAGAATGATGTTGTTAAGCTGCCTTGGACAGTTTACAACTCTCACTCGGTGACACTAGATTCTGTGACCAGCTTCAAATTGACCAGTAGAGTTTTAAAAAAAGTGCCATTCAGAGGACAGCACGGAGACATCTGCACCTAATCCAGCATGAAAGGAAAAACTCCACCTGTTGAACTTCTGCTTTGAATCCACTTGTTCAAGCCTGGACAGGAGAACGTGGCAAGCCCCATCTCCAAAGCAATGTTGCTCCCATCTCTGCCTTGCTATGTAACAGGGCATTATAGTTGCCTTTGCTCAATTCAGTTAAATGTTCTTTTAATTGCCTTACAGCACAATCCTCTGCTAGTCTACTCAGAGGTAGTCCTATTGTGTTCAATGGGGCTTACTCTCAGGAAAATGCACACAGGATTGCAGCCTCAGTTATTTTCATACTCAAATACACAATCTTAAATCTATCACTGTGCTGGTGAATAGTCACTAAACTAGGTTCCATTGAGCAGAAAAAAAAAACACTTCATAAAACTTTTTGGGGAAAAAATCTATTTGCAAACGTAGACAAGAATCAGCTGCGTCTTAAGGTTTGGTTTCCAAGGGAAATAAGCAATGATTCAGAAGTATACACTGTTGCAATATTCATACATAAAAAGTGTTTTCCTAAGGATTTTCACTCTAAACTCTACGCAGCAAAAAAAATCTCCAAACACAGTTAGAACTGAGTGAACAGATCCAAAGGTTCAACTGTAATCTCTGAACTATTTTTGCTTCTTGCTAAGTAAATCTTCCAACGCTGTAGAAGTTCTTTGCATTGGAGGAGTCAAACTCAAAATATTTCATGCTGCCTGCAAGCCAGCTATACAGTTCAGTTGTAGCCAAAAGAGAGAGAACGGCCTTCCAAAATAAGATGGATTTGTAAATGCTGAAAAATCCAACAATTTAATGAATCAATAAACAAAATTTTGTTGTTGTTCAGTCGTTAAGTCGTGTCTGACCCTTCGTGATCCCACGAACCATATCCCGCCAGGCCTTCCTGTCCTCCACTATCTTCCTGAGTTCGCTCATTTTCATGTTCGTTGCATCGGTGATGCTGTCTAACCATCTCATCCTTTGCCTTCCCCTTCTCCTTTTGCCTTCAATCTTTCCCAGCATCAGAGTCTTCTCCAGAGAGTCCTCTCTTTGCATTAGGTGGCCAAAATATTTGAGTTTCAGCCTTAGTATCTGTCCTTCCAGGGAACAGTCAGGGTTGATTTCATTTAGGATTGACTGATTTGATCTCCTAGCAGTCCAAGGGACTCTCAGGAGTCTTCTCCAGCACCACAGTTCAAAAGCATCTATTCTTCGGCGCTCAGCCTTCCTTATGGTCCAACTCTCGCAACCATACATTGCTACTGGGAACACCATCGCCCTGACTATACGAACTTTTGTTGGCATGGTGATATCTCTACTTTTTATTATGCTGTCTAAATTTGCCATAGCTTTCCTTCCAAGGAGTAAGCGTCTTTTAATTTCATGGCTGCTGTCTCCGTCTGCAGTGATCTTGGAACCCAAAAAAGTAAAATCTGTTACTGCTTCCATTTCTGCCCCTTCTATTTGCCAGGAATTGATGGGACCAGATGCCATGATCTTAGTCTTATTAATGTTGAGTGTCAAGCCAACTTTTGCACTCTCCTCCTTCACTCTCATCAAGAGGCTCTTTAGTTCTTCTTCACTTTCTGCCATTAGGGTGGTATCGTCTGCATATCTGAGGTTGTTGATTCCCGACAATCTTGATTCCGGCTTGCGATTCATTCAGCCCTGCATTTCTCATAATGTACTCTGCATATAAGTTAAATAAGCAGGGTGACAATATACAGCCTTGCCGTACTCCCTTCCCAATTTTGAACAAATAAGTGCAGCCAAAGTGAGGGGGGGGGGAAGGGGAGCAGTAGAGCTGTGGGAAGGAGAGGCTGCTTTATCCTCACCCTTCCTGCCATTTGTTCATTCCACATCACCCTCTTCACAACCTACTTTTCTCTCACAGGGAAAAAGATACAGGGTCCCCTGCAAATGGAAAAGCAGCTTGGAGGGTGAGGATTCTGAACAGACAACTGGCAGGAGGATAAAGGATTAAGCAGCCTCTCCAACTCACAATTTCAGCCTCCTACGGATGCTTTTCATTTGATTACAAATAAGTCAGGATAACTGCCTGTCACATGCAGCTTTGCCCTCCATCAACTGAAGGCAACGAGATCCAATCATATGTAGTCAACAATGAGCTCACCGATGTAGATAAACCTAGGCATGCCCCACTCTTGCAAGCCTGCTACTCAATCTGCGCATATCACACGATTTGTAGTGTCTTAATGTGTGTCAAATCTGTCAAAGAACTCCAGTTCAGCAGCCTCACACACTATCTGGCCGCTAAACAGCTTTTCTTTAAAGCACAGCAACAGTCAAATCAGAAATTAAATGTTCTGGCAGGTAACCAATGTTCGCCCACTAGTTTCTGCATGTTGCCTATCCATGATCCTTGCTTTGTTTCCATTAATTTTCTTAAATAGAGACTCTTGGTCCTATGAGAACTGTAGATGGACATTGTTGGCAGGCAATAATCTAGCATGCTTGAAGATATGCACGTGAATGAGCCCTTAGGATCATAGCTGATATTATTTGGTTCCGTTATAAATGCTCCTCTTTTAAGTGTATTGTACCATATTTATATCCCATCTTCCTGTCATTATGGAAGTCACGGCAAGATACATGGGGTTTCCAGGTGGTCCCCTATCCTGCCACTGACCAGACCCAGGCCAGCTTAGCTTCATCAAGGTGATTGTATCATGCATCCTCACACCACACCCTGAGTGTTGCCTGAGGAGATATGGGTCCAGGATGACATCAGGTTTGTTTTGCGGCTTGCTTTCCAGATCTGTCTCTATGCATACCTCTGTGTGTACACCCTGCACCCTCTGAACCCGTAGTTGCTGGGGTATAAACAAAAACAAAAACGGAGGAGTGACACTGTCTTCATATCTGACTTGAGAGCGTCCAGGAAGCTGTCTGGGTCCTGTTGGAAACTGAATACTGGACTAGAAAGACCCTTTGTCAGATCCAACTGCCCCTTATGCCTGTGTTTGCAAGGGAATCACTTCCAGGCGATCAAACAGGAAGCTTTACAAAGGGTGGCTCTTTTTTCCTAGCACTGCTTGGGCTAGTAAACATTTTGTGGGCTACTAACATTTGTTGATTTTCTCACAAGGCGACTGCAGTCCATCTTCGTGTGGGATACAGACACGCAGAGCAGTCATATACATGGTTGCCAGGGTAATGTTTCCTGGGAGGTCTGAGAAAGTCTGCACCGTCATTCAGATACCTTGAGGAACTGGCAACAGAGGACAGGGCCCACATAGCAGAACACATCTACTGTGGATCATACTGGTGTCCAAGACAATGGGGAATCTAGGATTATCTGTTTTGTGGCTCTTGTGTATAGTAGAGAAGACCCCAGGCAAAGATTCCTGAGGTGTATGTCTGTTGATTTACTACTACACATTATGTCGTGTCCTCCTTTCCAATATTTCTTACGGGAATCAAAGGAGGAGTGGGTATTTTTCTGTTCTGCCTGGGCATATAAAGTTGTGTTCAGATTGGAGTTGGCCAACAGCGTGTGCTTTGCTACACTGTTGAGAACAGCCTGCTGGCTTGGCAATGGTATGTACACACCCCTAGAAAAACAGGTTAGGTGCCTGGCATTTATTTGAGTAACAAGCAGTCAAGTATGTTAAATGTTACTTTTCCCCCCCAACAACCGCATAACCTCTGTGAAAGCTGGCAGGGCTGTCCCATAGTAGCTACTCGCAAGCCGTTTATGACAATAAAGTTAAATGCCTAGTCATTTTTCACTGCAATATCCTCCTGTACTTCCAAGCATATGTTTTTACACCATCCCTGTCGAACTGGAATGCAGCAGCTTCAGTTTTACCGGTTAGGATTCAAAGTCTTATCTAGCTACCAGAGGTTCACCTTTTCCAGCTACGATTTCCCCCACAATGCAAATGTACAGTGGTCTACATTTTTGTTACCGTTAAAAGAAAGAGACTGAAATACAAAAAACAAGTGCAGAGTACCTGAAGCTTAAAGACTCGCTTTCAACATTCAAAATAGGTTAACTTCTACCTAAAGCAAGAATTCTTCCACATGAAAGGAGGACCAGACTTGTAACAGATTGAGACTGTAACAAAAAGGAACCGAGATTCCATGGTCAAGACAATGGGGGTAGGGGGTGGGATTTGCCCTCGTTTGTTTAATAAAGACGACGACCAAAAATACAGGTAATTAAACAGAAGCTTTTCTAGCTCAGCAATTGCTGCACGTCTGATGACAAGCCACTTCAAGCTCAGCACAAACGCGCTAAGCCCTGACATCAGTCAGCCCTCGCCGAGGTCATTGACCAGGAGTTACTGTGTGGGAATTGCTGGAACAGACCCAGCCAGGGGTGTGGCCAGAGAAAACAGCACACAGACGTGTTATTCCGCAACCACAGGCATGTGATGCAGAGGGGGAAATCAGCTGTGAGCTGTACACAGAATTAGCAGCGTTACTAGACAATATTGCAGAGTGGTTTACAAAACTGCACATGTAATAGACTACTCGCATCTTTCCTTTTCTGACAAGCAAAGCAGATGTACAAATCTCCAATTAGGTTTACATGTCTAGAGTGGGACTCACAGAAGCAACTGAAACGGCTATTAAATTCTGTGGCAAAATTCATTTTTACCCAGAGACTATTCACTAGCAATCCATTTAACTCTCTTCAAGAGCCAAGGCCCAAGAAGACGGACTTGTGATTGTTTTACAACAGGACATTTCTTTTGGTGCATTTGCTTCTTTAGTCATTCTTGGCAGGGCCATTCAGAGGAATTTTATCAGGGGGTACAAAGTTTCTTTTGGGCCCCTTCCCTACATATGAATTTGGCTCCTGGGGCCCCCTTTCCTGCTCCAGGGTCCCCTTTTTGACTCATTTTTCGCCCTAGGCCCGGGTACAAATTACCCCCTTAACCCCCCTCTCAGAAGCCCTGATTCTTGGCCACTGTAGCTAGTTAAAGGAAAAATAGATTAAGGGTGCAGGCCTGTGAACCGTTGCCTGGGGTAAGACTCACTGAACACAGTGGGACTTATTTCAGAGTAAACATGCTTAGGATTTCACTGTAATTTATTTGTTACATTTTCATGCCGCCTTTCAGGGAGCTCAGGGTGGTGTACGTAGTTGCTACGTAGTTGCTACCCTCTTTTAGTCCTCAGAACAACCCTGTGAGGTAGGTGAGAATGAGAGACAGTGACTGGCCCAAGGTCACCCAGGAAGCTTCATGGCTGGGTGGGGACTTGAACCTGGATCTTCCAGGTCTAAGTCCAACTCCAGAACCACTACACCATCCTGGCTCTCAGGATGTAAGACTTGTTTAGTAGTAAATGAAGAACATGGAACTTGCCACATGCATCTCCTTTTACAAATGAATTCCACCACCCACGTATTCACAGACACAAATGTGTCGCTGGATTTTAAGAAACTGGAGAATTCTATCTGCAAAATGGCAAAGAATAATTATTTCCTTTCCTTTGCCCTCTGCAGTTCTCAAGTTCCGGGACTCTGAACATCTCCATCACGTTGTGCTTTTCTAAGTGAAAAAAACCTACAGTTGGGGACTCTTCAAGTATAACTCAAAACAAAAGCTCCAAAGACAGATGGCTTCACTGTGCTAATGGATCACTCCCCCCCCCCCCGAAGAAGCAGATAGTTGTATTAATAAGAACTGTCTGGCCCATCTTGTATAGCAGCACCTGAGGAGGAGCACTTCATGTGAATGAATTACAACCTAAGATCAAATAGAACAGAGGAAGGTTCGAAGTAAAAGGGGGATCAGGGAGAGACCACCTGTGAAATGGGTAAAAATATGGGGCAAAATTAAACGTGGTAATAGAACACTGCATACTCATTGATGATCAAATTCAGGGCAAATCAGTTCTGACGGTTTGCAGCAGAAGCCAACTGTGGAGAGGCTGACTGGCTAGCTCTTAAAATGACACAAATTCACTTCCTTGACATCCCCTGAGCAGTTTTGCAGCTTTTTTTTAAAAAAAAGTATTTTCCAGTATTGTTGGTGAATAAACTCTTAAATGGATGAAATGTTTATGCTGCATTTTAAAAAATAACAAAAGATGAATACCAGGGTGGGGGGAGGAAGAGCAAAACGAACAATTTAGATCAGCATTAGATCAACATTCACATCTGCTGACTGTGTAGTGAAGTTGCAGTCTCACCTAATTCACCTGGAGTCAAAGAATAGCTTAGAGATTAATTGTAAACATGGTGTTTTGACGCTGGATGATACAGAGAGTTTCAAAAACATAAGCAGACTTTGGGAACAAACAGAATTGGAAGAGGACACTACAATTGTGTCCAGTTTAGGTCACCACATGTCAAAAATGATATAGTGGAACTGGAAAAGGTGCAGAAGAGAGTGACCGAAATGATTAGTGGGCTGGGGCACCCCCCTTACAAGGAAAGGCTACAGCATTTGGGGCTCTTTAGTTTAGAAAGAAGGCACCTGAAGGGGGACATGTTTGAGACATATAAAATTATGCATTGGATGGATAGAGTAGACAGAGGGAAGTTCTTTTCCCTCTTGCACCACACCAGAACCAAGAGACATCTCCTGAAATTGACTGGTAGGAGAGTCAGAACAGACAAAGGGAAATATTTCTTTACTTGGCACGTAATTAATCTGTAGAACTCCTTGCCACAGGATGTGGTGACGTGACGGCACCTGGCCTGGATGTCTTTAAAAGGGGATTGGACAGATTTACGGAGGAAAAGTCCATCACAGGTTACAAGTCATGATAACTGTATGCAACCTCCAGGTTTTAGAGGTAGCCTATCCCTGAAAGCCAGATGCAAAGAAGTGGCAACAGGATACAGGTATCTTGTTGCTTTGTGTGCTCTCTAAGGCATCTGGTGGGTCACTGTGAGATACAGGAAGCTAGACCAGGTGGGCCCTTGGCCTGATCCAGCAGGGCTCTTCTTAATAAAAAGGCTGTGGTTGCAAGCAATATTAGTGCAGTAATGAAGGGCCCAGCTTTCAGATTGGATGGAAGGGGGAAAATGTTCTTAAAGTGATTTAACGTTCTTTAAAAAGGGGATACTGCTTTTAAACAAAATGAACACACTCTGCATTCTTCCACAGAAAATAACTCTTTAGGGGAACATGAAGCATATAAAAAGTCTTTTTCAACACCACTGCGTTTCATTTCCAGCAACAGTCATTTTGCGAAAAAATGTGCTCAAATTGCCATCAATTCCTTACATGGTATTGTGCAAGTCAGCTGTGATTAACCAATGCTGAACAGAGAAGAGAAAGTGAAGAAAGAGGAAAAAACAGTGATGTAACAAGTGAGGCTGTGATGATACAGCACAAACAAATTAGGATCATCTTTTGTTCTCCACTGCCTTGTCCCACTTTATATTTTCTGCTCTTGTTTTGCGATATATCCTTGCAAGTGACTGTCACTCCTCCAACTCTCCCACCCTAAGACCTCCTGCTCTCTTAAATGTCTTCACCCGTTCTCTCATGGTGTTCCTTATGCCTCCATAACTCAGTGGTAGAGCGTATGCTTTGGATGCAGAAGGACTCGGGTTCAATCTGGGCACCTCCAGGTAGGGCTGGAAGCCGTTCCCCATTCTCAAAAAGCCAGCCTTTCCTTCCTTCCTTCCTCTCCAACTACTGCCTGGTCTATCCTTTGCCCCTAAACCCCTGGAGTGTGCAATGCACTCCTGCTGCCTCGACTTTCTCTCCTCCAGGTCTGCTCCGGATCCCTTCTCATCCGGCTTCTGCCCCCTGCACTGAAATGGCTCTCAGAAAAACAACCAATGGTCTTCTCGCTGCCAAATCAAAGGTCTCTAAACCAGAGGTTCACAACCTTTTCAGCCCGCATACCACCTATGCAGGCTTCCGGCTGGCCGTGTACCACTGGAAGTAGGTGCCGATGATGTCATTGGCACTTACTTCCGGGTCCGTGGCCGTGCCGGAACTCGGAAAGGCAAGGCAAGGCACAGGGGAGGGTCATTCCCTGAGCTTAAGAGCATGCAAGCTCAAGCTCTGCCGGCTCGGCAGAGCTCAAGTCGCCGCTTTTCAGGCTCCGGCGTGGTGCCGTGCGGCCGAGATGGCAGCCAGGTGGTGGTGAGGAGAAGTTATGTCTTGGACATGCCAGTTTGAGATGTTAATGAAGCCTCCAAGCAGGAATGGCCGACAGACAGTTAGAGATGTGGAATTGGATGGAAGGAGAGAGTTCTGGGGTACACAGGTAGGTCTGGGTGGGTTTGATGGTACTGAAAGCCATATGATTCAAGGAGATCACCCAGAAACAGGGGAGGGGAGAGAGAGAACCTGAGGGACCCCAACAGAGAGAGGGAAGAAGAGAACCATCGAAGGACAGAATCACGGAGACCTAAGTCATGGACTGCTCTCTTCAGTAACTTGAGCACCAATTGCCCAGTCCAACAATCAAACTGGATTTTTTCACCTTTGATCTTAAGTCCTTCAGTTTTAAACCCTCCCTACAGCCATGAGGATTTCAAAATTGCTCTACAAGAAAGAAAGAAAGAAAGAAAGAAAGAAAGAAAGAAAGAAAGAAAGAAAGAAAGAAAGAAAGAAAGAAAGAAAGAAAAATGCTAAGACTCAACACAGAGATCCAGGACCTCAGCTGATTCACAAGCACAGAGGTTTATGCAACAGCATGCTCCAGGTGAAACAAGAAATACTACAAGCAGCAGCACTATGCCAACAGGCATGCTGGCATCTGCACAGAATGTAGCTTCCTGAGAATCTCAGCCACTGTATGCTCAATGAGCAAGTCTCTAGTTCTCCTGGTCACAGAGGGGAAAAAATGCAGAAACTCAAAAAATTGTTTATCCAAAGTGTGGGACTGATTACAGTGATCACTGACTACAGGTTAAATGCCCTTGTTTCGCTCAATGGCTATGTGCCTCCTTCCACATCCAGCAGCAATATGCCTCTAAATATCAGTTTTAGGGGAGCAATGATGGGAGAGAGGTACACCTTCACTCCAGAGTACGTTCCCAAAGGCAGCTGATGGGCCACTGTGGAAACAGAATGCTGTACTAGATAGGCCATTAGCCTGATCCAGAAGGGCTTTTCTTATGTTATGTTCTCTCCTATGCTTCCTACTCTACTAATTATTATTAGTTATATGTCCTTTGCCACTCCAATCCTTGCGCAAAACGTTCAAATGCAGGCAACCTGAAATGGTAGACGATGTAAAGTAGGTACAGTACTGTATATGTCTAAGATTACATGCCTTTCCTCTTCCAAGCTTACCATTTGCAGAACACATTCTGGAAGAGGCATCACTAAGGGGGGGGCAGGGGGGATGGTGACACCCCAGGTGACAGCCACGGTCTTGCGAGGAGGAGCCGCGGTGGAATTTTCATGCTCTCCAGCTGCTTTTTGCAGCCGGAGGGCTGCGTTTGCAGCCATGGAGCATAAACACGCCGAAATTGGTGTGTTCCCCCCCACCACCTGCCCTACATCCTGGAAGGCTTCAAATGAAGGCTTCTGGGAGTGCAGGGGGTGGCTCCCTCCGGGGCCAGGCTAGCTACATTACTGCATTCTGGGTGTGGAACTGGATTTGAGGATGGGGAGTTTACAAGATACACATGGGCTTAGACCTCAAGTGATGCTGAAACAAGAGGATTTTTTCACATCATTCAGGAGCAAAAGATCTGTGTACGTACTCAAGTTGTTAGGGCTCTGCGTTTTCCTGCTCTTTTATTACAGCGGAGTTTGTCTTGGACGCACTCCAGGGTATTATTAGAATTGTTACAGGAAAATATATACAGAGATAAAGGAAGAGATAAGGAAGCAAAGAGACACACCTTATGAGTCTGCCAAGCCACAAAGAGCCCAACATACAAAAATAAACCAACAAAAGCATATGGTGCCTGTTGTTGCTCTGAACCATTTACGGTCCATTTGCAGATCAGCCTCCAAGCAGTAGCTGTGCCAATATGTGGAAGTCATCCCCCTCCAGAACCATCATTGAGGTGGGAGAAAAGGGGGGACTCCGAACACAGCTCTCCGTGGAGCATTTTAACCTTCACATTGGAGGAAGAAAACACTCACATGTTTCTAGACATCATGTTTGCAAAGGGGTGTTTGGAATGTGTGGGCAGGTTCCATAGCTTCCTCATCTCTTCAGAGAAAGCTGGTGCTCCCAAGCCCTGCCACGTCCCTGCAAGAGCGGAGCAAACAACTGGACTTTTCACTCTTCAGCCTCCTCCGTGGACGAGTGTAGTCAGGAGGACAGCGTTGGCCCAACTCATTCTCTCTCACTCCCGAGTTCCCATATACCTTCACAGAGCAGTCAAAAATAATAAGGACAGAAGCACCCCAAAACATTAAGCAGAAGTTCCACACAACAATTTTCCCACAATGAGATGTCAGGGCACAAAAGCAGAGATATGTGTCTGGAACTCAGAACTCGTATAATGGATTTATCACACACCAAGCAACCACGTACCTGGCAAAACTTAAACTTAGATCTCAGCATGCCCAGGAAATACTGCAATCCCCAAAATTAATTTGTATGGAACCAAAAATCAAAACTTGACACCCTGAGGATCACAACTTTTGGGGTTATTGTTGTTTGATTGAGTTGTTTTTAATTATGCTATAAGCTGCCTGGTGACCCCTACCATGTATGAAATCTTTTTTTTAAGTATTTGAAAAACAAATAAGTTTCTAGCTCTTATGTATGTGAAGGTAAGTATGATAGTGTTGCCAATAGTAAAGGTAAAGGTATCCCTTGACAATTCAGTCCAGTCGTGTCCGACTCTAGGGAGCGGTGCTCATCTCCATTTCAAAGCCGAAGAGCCAGCGCTGTCCGAAGACGTTTCCATGGTCATGTGGCCGGCATGACAACACCGAGGCGCACAGAACACTGTTACCATCCCGCCGACGCGGTACCTATTAATCTACTTGCAATTTCTTGCTTTCGAACTGCTAGGTTGGCAGGAGCCGTCGCACGGATTCGAACTGCCGACCTTTCGATCGACAGCTCATGGTTCAGTGGTTTAACCCACTGCGCCACCCGCTGGCTCTAGTGTTGCCAATACCTGGTGAAATCTGCTAGAAGGGCCTGGGTATTATTATTTATATGGTGCCTTCTGTGAATGAGCACTTTACAGATCATAAGCAAAGAGACAGGTCCCTGTTCTGAGGAGCTTACAATTTAAATTTCAACTAATGGGGAAAGAAAAGGACAGAACAGGGGGGGAACAGGGAGGGGCATGAGTAACAAGGAATGAATACGAACAGATGCAGTTACCCATACCATACATAAACTTCATTCGATAGTGACGAGGATTTAGGGTTAAGCAATGTCTCCGTACCATATCACAACTCGCTCCATCATTATGGAAGCATTTCTCATTCATTAACCAAATTATTCTCCCATCTCCCTTTTAACAAGCTTGTGACAATTCCAGATCTACAGAGGGGAGAGGACAGGACAGAGGTGCCGTCTCTCTTTATTGCTAAAGGTGTTCACCATGCTCTCTGAATCAAGAACAGAACCGCTGCAGATTCGGAGAGACAACATCAGTTGCTCAAAGAAAACAAACATCCGCATTCCTCTAATCTTCAGACGAGGGGGGGAAAAAATTAATGGCCAGAGGTTCAAAGGTTTACTACAGGTTAATAACAGCAAGGAGGGCTGCAGCCTCAAGAACACCAACACTCACACTAAGTGCTAAATACTGCAACTGCAGTTACAAAAATAATGAAGCAAAGCGAGCCACCCACCATTTTAAATAGATGGAAATGATTCATGGGGGGGGGGGGCAGTAAGGCCTGCTAGAAGCTGGCATCTTCATTCACAGGGATAGAGGGAGTAATGTGAAAAGCATTAACACGACTGACGCAACGAAGAACAGGGAGCATCACTGGATTAAAGAAACAGCTACAAAGAGCAAAGTTGACCAAACCTCTTCGAGAATATTTGTACAGGCCGAGTTGAGAAAGGGAAGGCCTCATTTCCTAAAGTTGTTATCAATTCAACCATTTCCGACTGCAACCCTGACAGCATTAACTGGGTGGGGGAGCTCTGCAGCTTCGGACTGCTCGGTTACAGCAACTGTAACCTGTCTTCACTGCTCCTCCATAGGAGCCCCAGCCCAAGGAGGTCCAGGTTTGAAACGAATTCATCTTAAGGTCAGCCTATTGGAAACACGGCAACTGCCTGAAGGGTAGTTTGCTTCCTGAACCCAAGAATAGCTCTCACATACCGGTATGCATTAGCGAGAGACCTTTCACAATAAGAAAAAAAGAAAAGAACCCAAAACAAATTGTAACTCTAAACACCCAAGGCGCTAGCTATTGTTTAAACATCGCCATTGATTTCAGGGGAATTTGCAGGGGCGCGAGAGCAAGGGTCCAGAATTCCACTCACAACCCTTGCCAGGGCAAGTATCCCATCACCCTCTGATGAGCATGATAAGAGGGTCCCCAGAACTAAGGTGAGGGCAGCAGGGATTGTGCCCGCACAGCACAGTTACGGAGAAGGTCTCTGCCCTGCTCTCCAGTTCTGAGCTGGAGAGGAAGACGAGGAGCTGCTGTTTGGGCAGTGGATGCTGAAACAAGCTCTGCCTCTCTCTCCCCAACTCTAGCTCCTGAGGGAACCTTGAGTGGAGGTGCAGCGTGAAGTTAGGGACCACGGCTGCAATTCTATGCGTGCTTACTTGGGGGGTGAGCCGCACAGAACACAGTGGAGCTTACCTTTGAGTAACCATGCCTAGGATTGCACTGAAGAGGAGAGGCAGTGTCCTGGCAATCACAGGTCTGGGCCAGCCAAGGCCAGAATGTATGGAGTCTTGTGGAAGTGCATTTAGAATTGGGGCCAAGGTGATAAATCTGAATAGGCAACAAGTGATATCCCCTGTTTTCAGCAGGTACCTGAAAAAGTGACAACCATAACTGGCCCACACTCTCCTGAGCCACATTAATATCCATCTTTGAATCTCACACCGATATGGTTGGAGTGGTACCAGGAAACCCACTCTCGACAGCGATTCTAGAGTTTCTAGAAATTATTATCACCCATTATCTAAATGGGAGAGTTGCCAGCTTTTGGTTGCCCAGGTTTCTGTGCCTGTTACTGCAATCTGACATGCATACATTAAGCAGGTGAAACATCTCCCATTACCTGACCTCTATGTCAAGAAATACATGTGCCCATTGAAATGTCCACACATCATAAAATGTTATGAAAGACACAGGAGCCTGTCTTAATAGCCATGATAGGGAACTGCATACAGTAAGGAAGTAAACAACCTTGTCTTAATAGCCATGAAGAATAGGGAACTGCATACAGTACTTTGTTGTTTTCCCAAAGTACAATGTCTGGAGTTTAGAACAAACATTTCCTATTAAATAATGACCAGAGACTGGGTTGCTATGTCTTTTAGGCCAATTTTATACAAGAATGGAATGGCAAATACCGAGCTATCAAGTGGTGCATGTCCGCCTGGTCTGTACCACTTGAAATTGCAGGCGAGGGAAAACAAGTCTGTATAGTCACCCATGGCAAACTACCTTCTTCATAGAAAGCGAGAATGTTAGGGACAAGGTCTTCTCCCTAATGTGCTAGCTTTCTAGATGCTGGGAATCTGATGTGCAATATGCAATTTTCTCCATCTGCACTTCAATATACAGTATGTTGTACACGTGTTAGCAGAATGACATATTCAAAACTGTCATGCTGCAATGGGAATGAGTCCCAATAAATTATATACAGAATCATTACATTAGTCTATTACAGTAAGAGTACTTCCAGGTCACGAGCTTAAGTTCGGGGTTCCACCAGCTTATTGTCATTTTGAGCATGACAGACAAGAGGTGATCACGGCCCATTTTTCTCCGTGCTTGGAATCATAGAATAATTTGAATTATTGAAAGTGTAAATCTATATGAGACCAGGAGATCATCCACAATTCCAATGACTATGGTGTGTCAGAATCCTACATCTCAATCATTCCCGCCTTGCTTGCAAGTCCAACCACGGATTCTTCCGTTTCCCTGAAAATTCTCAACATTGAATACGTCGCCTCCTGCACAAATGCATGATTCTTGTACCATCTGGATTGCTATTAGCTCTATGCTGTAAGCGAAAAGCATCGCACCACAATCATTACAGAAGGCGAGGCGTACTTGCTGTTTCCTCGCAATCCAACCCAGAGAAGTTTATTACTCCGGCACTGTTTGCACCGGTGAAAGAAACAAAATGGGCTGCAGCATAGACTACCAAGTGCAGAATTTAATCTCTGCATCATGGATGGGTGAACAGGCATTACTCAAGCTCATGTTGCAATGCAGGTAAAAAAATATATTATAGGGCTTTGTTAATAACATGATTAAAGAACTGGATTTGAAAGCACTTCTACCTAACACATCCTATTAATAAGTTTCCATACTTATTTTTTCCTGGACAGCAGTCCCTGCAACGAGCATACACGTTTTATGGCATCCAGTTGCAAACCAGCTGGTTTCTGAGAGTGGGAGAGAGAAAAACTTTCTTTCCACAAGGGGAAAGAGAGAAGAAGCATTCCTTCAGTATCAAGAAGGATGAGATCGCTTCTGGTTAGACTTGGGATGGACACAGCACTGTTTTCAAACGTTTACCATGGATACCATATCCATCCTGGGGCACAAATGAAACGGCAAATTTCAAAATAATGGCAGCGGGTTTTTTTGCTCATCAGCAACTTAAATCACTAATGACCACTGAAAACGGTAACTGGGCAAACAAGGCCTTGCCCTGAAGCTTTGTCCTGAAACACACAGGTTGGTGTATTGCCACAAGCATTGAAATACTACAGGCATGTCAGCGCAGAGAGAGGCCCCTCACCCTGGTACATCATCAGGCTGAGGCCGGATTCACAATACACGAATCCCGGCCCATCACGGAGATGCGCAGAGCTCTTTGACAGCATTTCAGAAGCAAGCGGAGCAGCTGCGCTCTCCCTTGTACAAGATGGTGAAAGCCATCTTTTGAGGGGGCGGGTTCGCGGAGCTTGGGGGCGGGTTCGCGGAGCTACTGCAGCCACCAATCGCATGAGAGGGAGAGGAGCCATGCCATGCCAATCAGAACTACTTCCAATCTGTAAGCTGCACTTTCTTAAGAAGGCGGGACAGCAGGAGGGACAACAGGCGGGAAGACACTCCCCAGCTCCAAGCGCGTAGGCAGGGGCATCCGCGCCTGGATTCGTGTAGTGTGAATCAGCCCTTAGGGCTGATTTAAACATGAATGGTGCCTTCAAAAGACATTCACCTGTGGGCACTTGCATGCTAGCATCACATGGCTGGTTGATGCAGTAACCAGTAGGAGTGCAATGCAGCCACAGAATGCTGACATGCAAGACAGCCCACATATATGGGGCTTTTATGGGGTCAAGAGGCTTTTAGAGATGAAGTGCACCTACACTGGTGTGTGCTTTTCAGCAGTCTCTACACAGTGGCTCTTATATTTAAGACAGCCTTTAGGTATATCAAGAGGCAAGAAGCCGCTTTGGAGATACTTAAGCCCAAGACCGCTTAAAACATAGGTTCAAATTATATGCGAAGGGGGCAGGGGGTTGTTTAAATATGGATCTGTGCCCTGATTGCGCAGAAATTGGGATGTGTGAGAGACGATCCAGTCTGGGGGGGGAATGCATGTGAGAAGTGCAGAACTCTCCCTCTCCCACTTCTCCAGGTGTGTGTGTGTGTGTGTGTGTGTGTGTGTGTGTGTGTGTGTGTGTGTGTGTGTGTGTGTGAGAGAGAGAGAGAGAGAGAGAGAGAGAGAAAGAAAGAAAGAAAGAGGCTCACTTCTTTCTGGTAATGGAGCCTGTCCAAAGAAACGTAACCTGGGAGACAGACTGCAAACTGAGAGGATTAGCATACATGCCCCTTTTGCTTTTTAAATGGGACCCCCTGCTCTGCTTTGTACATGTTTGGAGCATATCCAGGCTTAAACATACAGACCTGTTACTGTCACCTCAAATGGTAGGGTGAGCCTCAAGCTTTATCCGACAGAGTGTGCTTCCCCAACACAGTAGGTAACGAACACTGATGCCTTGTAGCACATGGCGCTGAAAATAGGTAGCAATAATTTTGTGTAGTCTGTAGGTAGCAATAATTTTGTGTAGTCTGTAATTTTGTTAAAACATTCCCTCTGCTAATTCAAGTGAACTACTGAATCAATCAGGCTTGTTTGAGGGGGGGGGGAAGTGCTCAGCCATTTAAGGGTGTTAAGGGTCCAACTTGTTGGCAGAAACAGATAAACTAACAAAGCTCATCTTCAGGTTTAAATCAATGGAGGGGGGGGAGGGAAAAAAAACCCTAAAAAATAAACCCTCAAGCTTAATTCAAAGGAAGAGTGAAGCATACTATGCTGGACAGAGTCAGAAGAAAAAGAAAAGAACGTAACGCGAGCAGGAAACGGATCCACTGGAAACAGTGATCCCACTGGTCAACATAACTACTAAATATAACCATATTGAGTTCGGCAGGTTTCTTGTACCTGCTACAACCTGAACAGCACAGTCGTTGCCTGGGACAACCAAGACTGTCAATAGGCATCCTGGAATTAATAACAATGATCTGGGAAAACAGCTATTGCAACTTTCTTATGATGTTCAAGGCTGGCGTTCGTGGGATGTAGGCCCAGGTGTGTGAGTTTCTGAACAAAATCTCACATATCTCAACAAGGTTTCAAGTATACAAACTTGGGTTGCAGTTGGAGCATGGGGCACATGATGTGCAAAGCCTGTCTGATGGGTCAATAGATAAAGCTGTTTATAGATAAACCTCTTTATCGATGGACTCGTGGATAAACAGGGAACAGTTCAGTTCAGTTTGTTCCATTACATTTTGTTTGCTTAAGACCCAGGCCATCACAAAGCAATGGGAAGCATTAACTATGTGCCAAAACCAATTTAACAGCTAAGTGCTAATGGATGTGCAGGAGCCGGAAGCAGGCAACCATTTTAAAAGCAGCACAAAAGAACGATGAGTAGGCATGTCAGCAGAAGCCCCCCCCCCCTACCTGTTCTCCAATAGTGTCATGCACACGACCTCTCGCACACCAGGGTTGTTGGCTTTTTCAACAGAGCAGGTCTGCAGATTCCAAGTGGCCACCCGCAGTACAGGCTTTCCATCTCTCATCCCACCAAACATTTCCACAGTGGGACGGGTGGAAATAATTTGAGTGGGCCCTCCAGGTGGAAAATCCAAATCCTCACTCTGGAGGCTTAGTGAGGTGGGACTTGGGTGAGGCTTGACGGTGAAGTTGAGGCCACCGTTGGTATTCGTGGAAGGGGGTCTCGACCTCTCGGCAAAGATCTGATGTCTGATTTTGTCCAAAAATGAGGAGTTGATACAGTCCATCTTGACCAGGTCCTCGATGCTTTTGAAGGGCCCGTGCTCTTTACGGTACTCTACAATGCTGTGGGCGATTTTCTCCGTGATGCCGCGGATGCTCATGAGCTGAGCCGGCGTGGCTGTGTTGATGTTGATCTTAGCAGCAGACAGGTGGTCAAGATTCTGGTCCTTCCGAAGAGAACTGGGCGAGTGTTGTGCAGAGTTGCCTTTGCTGCTCACGCAGATCTCAAACTTCACCTGCTCGAGCTTTGCAGCTCCAACCCCACTGACCAAGGCCAAGTCCTCCACTTTCTTGAAGCCACCAATATACTCCCGATATTCCACGATGTTCTGGGCAACCATTCTGGTGACTCCCGGGAGGGTCATGAGCTCCTCCTCTGTGGCCGTGTTAATGTTCAGCCTCTCTTGATTCACCAGGATGTTGCTGAAGTTACACGCTGCGCTAAACTTACGGCTGTGGCACAGGTCTGAGGGGTCTCTGGGAATAGAGCGGTGACAGCCAAGGTTCCCCCCCATGGTTTGTCTGGCTATTTAAAGCGGCGCAACTACCCAGCACCACTTTGGTGAGCTTTGTGGCCCTAACAGGCTAGCGGTCACTTCACCGATGCCCGTCCAGGCCAGGGTTCTCTCTTCAAGTTGAGAGGGCGGCTATGCAGACAACTTCGGAGGAACAGGAGCAAAACGTGAACCGAGGCACTGAAACGCTGACAGCAACATCTTTCATCATGGGACGGAGGAGGGGCTGTAAACACCGGCTGAAAATCAAACTTGGCAACAGCTGCGATATTTGCTGGCTTCTGGTGGCTCTTCAGCAGCCAAGTGGAGGAGAAAGTTAAAAATATTCCAAACACACACACACTCGTCTCGGGCAGGCATGCATGCAACAAAATCAGAAGACCAGACAGCCACAAAACCTGCTAGTTACTATAATAAGCCTCTTTTTCCTCACAGGTACAAGGCATTTCCCGTCCCCCTCCTTTCAGCCACACTGGAGGGAGGACGAAGCGGAGAGGACGGACCGGAGTGACTGCAGCGCGGCTGTGCGGTCCCTTGACACAAGCGGTTCTTAGCGGCGCATACAGCTGGGGCTGCATCCGAACCTTGCTCGGGAAGGTAGCGCCGCGCGGGTCCTTTTCTTTTCTAGCCGCTGCTCGTCCCCCCCACGTGTGCCCCTTTCCTTCCTTCCTTTCTCCGCCGGCCGATTTCTCAACCTCGTTGCCTTCACAACGCCAGGAGGAGCTGGATAGCTGAGCACCACCAACAGCCTCCGTCCGACTCCTACAGCTTCAGGCAGCCCACCTCGGATGTGAGTCTGCTCGGCTTCACTGCTGCCTCTGCCGGCCCTCCTCCCTCCTCTCCCCTGCACTGGCGATCTCCAAGAGTTGTTGTGATCCGTGATCCGCCCTCCGCCTGCGGGACGCAGCGCCCCCTGCAACCACTCTCCGGAGGTGGCAGCCGCGCCAAGCTCTGCTTTCTTCACCGGCATGCCCGACTAGTTGTTATCAGTGGGAGTCCGGAGAGTGCCGCGACGGCCCCGCCCTCTCTGCGCGGTGGAGGCGGGGCTTGAGCTGCTCTTGCTGCTGCGCTAAGCTGGCGGCGCGCGAATCGAGGGTCAACTTTTTTTAACGCGCCCTCGCCTGACGCTGCAAAAGGAAGAGGCAGCCAGCGTCTCCCCCCGTCCCCCCCCCCCATCGTTTTATTTTCTTCTTCTAGGCCTCCTGCGTCTATCACTCCCTTCATCTCCCAGCCCGTCTTTCTGGTACAGTTCTACACACTGCAGGCCCCTTAAATTAACCATGTACTTATGCATGCCAAATGCACAAATCCGGGGTCTTCTCTGCCTTGGTTTTGCAAAACTTTGGCTTGCTTGCTTTGTTTGTTTATTTGTTTGTTGTTGTGGATAGTCCACCATCTTTCAGTATGTCTCCTCTCAGGACAGCTAAGAAACTGCAAAAACAGCTAGCTTATTTCTCTGTCTTTGAAATATGTATATGTCACCTTCCCATCCTTACGGAAGAAACCACCAAAGCAACTCATTAAAATATATGAAGATAAAAATCAATAATTTATGTTTATGCCGCCCTTCCTCCAAGGAGCTCAGGAAACTATCCCTCCAATAGTTCCTTCCCTCCTTTTGTCCTCACAACAACCCTGTGAGGTATGTGTGAAGCTGAGAGATAGTGACTGGCCCAAGGTCACCCACATGAAGCTTCATGGCTGAATTGAATGAAAGGCCTGATGAAAGAAAAAAGGTTTTATTGCTGGTTGAAAATGGGCAGTATTGAGGCCAACCGGGTCTCCTGAAGACCTGAATTCTACAGTTGGTACATTAGGATTCAATATAATGAGGATGTTTCCAGTTCAGCCCCACTGATCTAACAACGTGATTTCACCCCTAGATTCAAATCCCTGTTCAACTCTCAGCCCACCCAGCGTACAGTATGAGGCTGAAGGAAGGAGAAAATGAAATAACCCCATGTGTGCCACAGAAAGAGCAGAATGCAGGTGTGATTTATCATTATTATCTGTGTTTAAATGACCATCGGATGTGATGAAGTCATCTCAGGATTAATTTTTTGGAATGGGTGTAATTGTTCATGTGAATCCTCTGACATGTTGCAAACAAGTGGTGAAGTTGTAGCTGACTCCCTCTTTCCCCTTCCCACTTTACAAAATCATACGGGATTGGACAAGATTGGACTTCTTGCTTCGACCTGCATTTGGCCTTTGGCGCTTATTTCCTTTCTTTAGATGTCCAAAGAGGAAGAATGCAATTTTGTGATACATTTCCTTAGCAGGTCTCTTGCCTGAACAAAAAAACACACAACCAAAAACTTGGCACTCGGACAGAAAATGTAGCACAGAAGGGGAAAAAACTGAGTGGGAGAATGAGTTATAATAACGTTTATTGTATAATGGGCTGCATTTTCAAAGTGCTGAGAAGATACAAGGCTAATTAATATGATTTTGAGGCCATTTGAAGCATTGGAGATTGTTTGCACATGGAATTGCACTTAATCGTTGGGGGTGGTTTATCTTTTATGTGATTCTGGCATTTGAACAGCAGCCTTTGGACTGGTCTGTTGGCACACATCAATAATCTGAAATTAGTCTATTAAAACCAGGGCTTAAAGAATTAGTATGTCTTCCAGTGACTTAACAAATTGTTAGTCAGGATTGCAAAGGCAGCTCTTTGGTCTCCAGATGCACATAACATGAGATAACATGAGATCATCCTGGCACAGGATGTCTAACTTTTTATGCAGTGGGCAGAATAAAAGTACACAGAAGAAAGGTACACAGAACACACTGCATGATCGCAATCTACCGTAAGCACAGCCATGGGTTATCCAAGTAAATCAGAAAATATTGCAGGGAAAGATATGTGCGGGGCTGGTCCATTCATGAGGCCAACTGAGGTGGTTGCCTCAGGCAGCAGGTTGATGGGGTGCCCACTTTCATCAACCCACTGCTCCTCCTCCCCCCACTTCCTGGATTGGAAAAGGAAGAGGGGCGCAGAAGAAAAAGTGTGGAGGAGAGTGGTGGGCTAAAGCATCTCTCTTCTACACTCCTGCTCCATACTCCTTATTATTAATATTACAGTATTAAGAATATTTATATTTAACAAATAAAAAAAGTTATCAAAGCAGTCTGCATAGCAAAAATCCTTTTCCAGTCCAGGAAGTGGTGGGAGGAGAGACTGGCACATCACCGGTAGGGGCGGGCAACGTTTGACCTTAGGGACCAGGAAGTCTTAGGCCAGCCCTGTATATGTGCCCGTTCTAGTCAAGATACGTCACAACACCCTTAATGGTCATTGGTCTGAGTCTTGAGAAAGGATTTTGAGAGGTCCTTTCTCTTCACAGAACTGTAAATGGCTCCTTCTTATGAGTTGGATTTAGGAAACCCCAGGTTCTCAGATGTGACGGTAGTTGTCTCATTCTCCAAATGTTGCCACCTCTTATTCCTGCCCCACGTTTGCCAGTGTAAGCAGGGCCTTCAGGCCTCCTCAAAACGGAGAGGTGGTGGCATTGCAGAAGCTGCATGGGCATATCTCATTCCAAGGTTTATATATACTGTTTCTGCACATCTAATACACCTGGTCCAGACATGCAGAGTGTTTCAGCTTGTCTGAACTGACATTCTATGGCAAGTGCTGGGTCTGTATGGGAGACCTGGGAGAAGGTCACACCTGGTTCCGTGCACCTGATTATGGGTTACAGCAGTCGGCCAAGGAGCTCCCGAAAGCAAGATGCTAGATGGATCCCCACTGCTCCAGCCACTTGCAGTGTACACACACTGCATTGCGTCTGCTATTATGACCTCAGCAAGACTGTTTCATTCCTAAATTTAAACAGCTGACAAAAGAAATGTAGCAAACTCATTCCACAGAAATAAATGCTTTCTGCATAGCTGTAATAGCCTATCATCCTGGAGCAGAAGGTGCTCATTCAAGTGGCTCAGGCGTTCGGTAGCCATTTAGGTTTCCAAGCTGTGTTAAAGACTGCAGTGGTTTTCTTAATGTACAGATCTCACTAACAGAAGCTTCTGTCAAAGTTGGCGCTCTATAACTGAATTTCTCTTCCTTGTTACTTCTGGAATGAAGGCGCTAATCCTATACTCACTAACAGGGCTGGCTCAAGGCCTCCTGGCAGGGCCGGCTGAAGCGAGTAGGCTGCCCCACACACAGCCCTGCACACAGCACTGCCGCGCCCCCAGCACCACTACCACCACTCCCCCTTACTTGGCTCCTTCCACACAGACTCTTGAATCGAAGGAGGAAATGTGAAGCATGCCAGGATCATTCCCAGCACCTGAGGCAGGATATCCAAATGCTGTCCCATTTACCTGGTGACGTGCCAGCCTCTGCTCTTCCCATAGATTGGAAAAAGAGGGCAGAGTGTAAGAGGAAATGGAGAGGAGAGTGGTGGGCTGGGGCATTCTCTCCTTCACACTTCCCTTTCTGCTCCCCCCCCCCCGCCTTTTTCAATCCAGGGAGTGGGAAGAGGAGGAGAAGGAAAGACAGTGAATCCACTTGAGCTGATGGAAGTGAATGCTTCCTGCCAATCTGCTGTCTGAGGCAACCACCTCAGTTGTCCTCACAGATGGGCCGGTCCTGCACCCTTACCTAGAAATCAGTCCCAATAAACACCTTGGAGCTTATTTCTGAGTAAGAATGCATGGAATGGTATTGCACATAATGAAGAATATTGTTGTGCGGAAATAATTATTCCCTTTCAATAAAAGACCCACACACACTAGGCAAAATTCTCTGTACAGCCTCCAGTTCCTCGGTTAAGCTAAGGTGCTGCTGCTTCCATCCAATTGGATTTAAATCTCCATCTGTCACAATGGAGTATCAGCCAAAGACAGCTGAAGGTTGAAATATGAAATATGAATGAGAAAGAAGGGGCTCTGAATCTGGTAACCAGGGTTTGAGGTACTGTACAACTCTTGTGCTTCAACAACAACAACACAATATTGCACAAAGGGGAAACAGAGTACTGCAATCTGTATAAATTATGCAAAATCAAGTTACTGTATTTTTATTTATTTATTCAATTTATACCCCACTTTGCTCCTGAGTGGGCACCTAAAGCGGCTTACTTACAAAATATAAAAACAGTATAATAAATAAAACATAACCTAAAATAAACACATGAAATACACAGTATAAAAAGTATAAAAATAGCATATAAATAACCAGCAGCAATCCCCAGTGATAAAAGCAACATATACAATCACTACAATTTTTTTAGGTTTTTAAAAAGTCAGAGGGGGGTGTTCCCCTATGGCAATCCCTCTGAAACCACTTGGTGACTCCCAGGTTGGGAACATTTAACAAATTAAAAAATAAATACCTGAGCACTCACTGAGCAATACCTGAGCACTCACGACAACATAGCTGATCGGAAGATTCACCTGTTCAGGGTATTATTATCACCCTTCCCAGCATGCCAGGAATGATTTCCTGTGAATTAGATGCTACATTTAAAAAAAAACATGCAGGGAAACACAACTGTGTTACTTGAAAGGAAAATTCCTTCCTGTTGGAATCTTCTGACAAGTCTGTACCATTGGTGCAAAGTATAGATGAAGGTAACTTTTGCTTCAAGACAAAAATGCAAAGGCCAATTTCCACTTTGCCTGGATATACATCCTATTTTTGTACCCTGGTTATCTTTGGGCAATATTTTGAGGCGTCCATCATGGATCATCCAGACTGCAGAGCAGGCAGTTCTAGGTCTGGTGCCAGGTCTATGTGGGCTCCTGGCAAAGTCCTAGTATGGCCTGCCCTTTGGTATAGTGGGGCAGCCTCGCCGGTATATCCGCCATCTTTGTTTACCTATAATGCATCCCTACCATTGTGTCACTAGCAGCAATAGGAATGGACACATTGTGAGGCTGCCCATGTACAGTGGCTCAATGGCCCCACAAGGTTTGGAGAAGGCTTACCTGGATGGCAGAGGTAGCCACAATGCGCAGAGTACTTCGCAGCAGCCACATTGGCAGCCTCCGTCTTCTTTCACCAAAGGGCCTCAGGGATCAGTCATAGGCCCTGTGGTGGTCCTAGTCCCCCTATAATCAAGAACTGTGGGGAAACGCCTTCCAAGGAAGGCAAGAGGGTAACAGAAACTGGCCCCGCTGCATTTGTGAGCAAATATGTTCATTGCTGGACTTTTCAGACCATCAATCTTACGATCATCTCAAAAGCATTCTGTGGTAGTATCACACATCATAGAAATGACACCATGACAGAAGGACCACACATGGATTCATCATTGCTTTGACATTTCAATCTGTCATCCACATGTCATGTAAATTGTTTGTCATTAATTTAGCTGCATCACTCCAACTCATGATGGATTTCCTTAGTGGCTCTCTAAGTTGCCCCAGGGCTGGTCCAAGACTTTCTGGCATCTGAAGTGGCATGCCAAAGGCTACCCTCCCCCTTAGCTGGTGTTGAAAAGGAAGAGGGGAATGGAGCAGAAAAGGAAGTGTGGAGGAGAACCAGTCTCTTCTCCTCCACACTTTCTCTTCCACTTCAGCCTTTTCCAAACCAGGAAGCACGAAGAGGAGAAGCCGAGGAGGCGAGGAGGCAGATGGAGGTGAGCATCCTCTTCCAAGCTGCTACCTGCGGCGACTGCTTCAATTGGCCTCATGGATGGGCCAGCCCCGAGTTGCCTAGTCCTCTTTTGCTAACTTTGTGCTGTACTCTGCTCTGTTTCTTACCCGTCTTGTATGGAGAAAAGATATGCATGAGAAAATGAACCAGAATGAACAGAAACAGCCTTCAGGACTTTAGTTTCTTCAGCAGCAAATACATAATATGGAGACAGCACCTCCTCCATTGTTTCATCATGCTTATGTGTGACAGGCAATGAAATGTTTCGTCATGCTTAAACTGAGGTGAAAGACGGGCAGATTTCAATTTACTTAGAAGCCCGACTCTCCTAAATGCGAAGCATTGCATCACTTCAGCTTTAATTAATTCTTTTTTCTTTTTCTAAAGTTCAGTGAACTCATCTGAACCTGGCCAGAAACCCGTTTTGAAATAGTGTCAAGAGAAAACAGAAGTGAGACACCCATTGCATAACCATTACTAGAAACACCCACGTTTTGGAAATGATGCCAACTGCCACTCAAACCAGTGGGAGTTTTCTACAGAGTGATGCCAGTTTGCATGGGATGCAACGCTGGCAGAACGTCCAACCATTCATTTGTGAGATTAACTTCCCTGCCTCCGATGGCTATCAACCCTCCTGATGACAATAAGAAGATTGTGTTACATTTCCAAAATTATTTCAAATATGTTATCTTAACTGCCACACGGAATAGGAATACCGGTAGCCTTTGACTCTTCTTGTTTCCAGACCTCTAATCCACCATGTACAGTGGTCTACCAGGGGGCTCAGTAAACCTCCAGGCCATTCTGCCCGCTTGAGATTGCAAAAAGAGGGGGCTTGTCAAGCACCTAGCAGGCCACCGTACACGGCTGGCTGGCGGCGTTTATTTGTTTATTTGCTTGCTTGCTGTATTTATCCCCTGGTTTCATTTAAAAAAAATATGACAAAGCAGCTTACATTAAAAACATCACAAACAATTTAAAATACAAGCATACAAAGAATAAGAGCAAATCCAAGATTTGACTAGGGAGAGTGGGAATTTATGAGTATTATGTAGAAATATGAGTATCACACAGAAATAAGCAATTATATGGATGGACAGCATCACTCAGTTGGTGGGTTTGCTGTGGACTTGGGGAAACAGAGGGGTGATCTCACAGAGTTCCTCTCAGTGCTGAAATCTCCAGAATCAGGGTTGGCCCAAGGGCCCCTCAGACCCTGACACCGCCACAACACCCCCCCCCCTGGTATTGTTTTGTCCTTGCTGGTATCAACAACAAGAGTTTGATATGGTGTGAAAATGTTTGAAAATATTTTGTTTGCTTTAATGTTACGATCGTTGGCCATTCAGAGCATCCCCCATTAGGATGGAAAAGTAGGATAGACGTTTTAAAAATAAATAAAAGAAACTATGCAGATCTCAACAGGTTTGGTTATGACTCTTCTTGAGTTATAGGAGGCAAAGTATATGAGCTGTAATTTGGGGTGTAGTTAGAGGAAAATTTCCACCCTGCCCCAGACACTGTGGGGAGTATTAGGGGAAGTGGCAGGATTAGCTCTACCTTGACCTTATCTGCCCCCCCCTCACTTTTGCCCATATTTATGAATGGCATCCAGTGATTACTGTACGTCAGAACAATGCTACAGTGGAGCAATATTGATGTAAGACTTCTGGCATTGGGTGGTTCCACCGAAGAGGGGACCCTGTTAGGGTTGCCAGGTCAAATACGTCCAAAAACATGGTATGTCTGAGGTAGGGACTGATGATGTCACAAGACTGACAACTCTTGAAAATAAGAAAAATCTGGTACCAGGGGGTAGCTTGGCAGCCACGGGGTGGAGTCCAGTTGGCCTAAAACGGCTTGACCTATGGCTTGATCTTGACCTATGACACCCATCTCTCTGAGAAAAGTGGGAGAAATTGGGCCATTTTTGGCAAACTGGCAACCGTAGAGTGCGTGAACAGTGCAAGTGGATACACTGTGCCTCCTCTGGCCCCTGGGACTCTTGCAATACAGAGTCTTTCTCTACACACTTCCTGACTATCATAATCAGAGGCATTTTGCGGCTAAGTAAGAAACATGGACTGTAAACTGTGATACTCAGAATCCTTAAAAGGATGGTAAAACACACAACCAACATAAGTTACACAGACCTCACTCACTCACTTATGGCACAATCCTGTGTAAGTTTAGAGTGGCGAAGTGTGGGCTGGGAGAGGATATCAGTGGCACGTTCCACCAATATCCTCTGCCCGTTTCCAGTCCAGTTTAGTCCTACTCCATCACCTCGGATGTACGCCAGCTTCAGAGCTGGCGTACATCCGAGGAGGCCCATAGGCCCCAGGCAGCCCTACACTCTGGGACGACTCCCGAGGTGTTCCCAGGCTGTGCTGCTGCAGCCCGGAACGGGCTTAGGATACAGCAGCTGGCCCTTTAGGCTGCTGTGTATCCTTACGCAGGATTGGGCTGCTGCTCACTCACACTGAGAAGTGCTTATGTCCTGTTGAGTTTAATTAGGCCATTTACATGCGTAAGTACTGCCTAGTATGAATAAGAATTGTAACAATTGGCCCCAAGACCGTAATTGTGAAATTGACGGTGTTTTTCTTTGATCTTGTAAAGCTTTGGGCTAATTAAAAAAATCATAATTCTAGGCATCATGATCTCTGTTGCAATTGCACATTGCATAATTATCATTGTTAGTATCTTACTGCACATGCTGTGTGGCACCATAGCTATGAGAACAGAAACCAATAATTTAGCAAGCCTGAATCAGGTGACCATACGTACAGTGCTTGTCAAATGCATCCCTTATTTCTGTAGCATTTGGGAGCGTCCTCAGTGCTTTACTATTTTTATCTCATTTATGTATTGATCTAGTCTCGTTAATTGCGAAATTGCACTGCATTCCATTAGACTTACGTTGTGTTTGCGCACTCGCCCAGAGATCTGCCTTCATAAATTAAACAAGTGATGCCAATAAAGGCTGGTTTGATTTGATTTGAACTTAAACAAGCCAGGTAAACTCCGAGAAAACAGAAATCAAAATCAGTTAATGTCCTGGGAAGCCCCTGAGTTGTTTTAGATGATGTGTGACTCACAAAAGATTACAGAAAGATATTCCGAGTAATGTAAATCTGAAGGGTTAGGAATGGGTCGAAAGGCAGATCACATCCCTTAGGGCTGAATAATGCTTAATTGTGCCGGCCGTAATTGTGATTTCCAGTGCCAGGAGAAACCTGAGCCCCAGGCAAGGGGCCGAACTAATTGTGAAATTCTATTAATATAGTCAGTTCTCACTGCTTTTGTTTTCAGAACAAAACTCTTGGCGAATCGCTGGCTGCTAGGAATTTTTGCTCCAAAGTGATTTTTGCTCTATGATGTCCAGGCCCGGTCCACCGCTCCAGTGAGGTGAAGCAAATGTTTCAAGCTGCGAGCTGGGGGAGGTGGCAAAATGACAAGGATTTCCGTTATACTGTTGATAACCACATGTACATGCCACTGGGCCAGCCCCGCCACAGAGGGAGGCCACTCCTGGGCCAACTAATTCAACTATGTGTGCAGCTTTATAGGGAAAACCAGTAAATTGCTCTATGCTTCCATGACAACAATGTGACAAGTTCCTAATGTTCATTCTGAAAGACTTATCTGGACCATAGGAGTTTCTCTGGGGTTCAAAAAGGATAGTACATCATCACTTTTTGTGACCATCCCTTCCGATTTTTAAAATAAGTCATTCCCAAACCAGTGGATTGGATGGTAAGGACCTCTGGAGTGATCATCTCAACCTCCTTGAAACTCAGTCATCTGCCTATTTGTACACACAAGCCAGTTTTCTCTATGAAACACACTCCAACCATCCTTCAAGAATGGGGTCTTGTGAAGAAATGAAACAGAACTGCAGGAGCCCTGGAGGGATCCTGAGGTTGGACCTTGTAAGTTACCTTGGATAGATGGTGCCTGGGAACTACATGATTGTGGCAACTCCCTAAAGTGCTGTTGTGATCACAGCCAAGCGCTTCTGTGTAGTGACAACCCAACTTGGCTCAACACATTTCATTGCTCTATGAATCCCACACATTAAGAATATTTATTATTAAGAATATTTATATAGTGCTTAATCATCCAAAGATGATTAAGAGAAGAGAGCACATGGCAAAACAAAAAGCACCCATGGTTGCTGGGGACCCCGGGGCAAAGCCCTTCACAGAGTCCCCCATGGTGCCCCCCTTGATGGCACATTCAGTGCTACCACTGGCACTGTTATGGAGGGGTCAGGAGCCAGCCTGGCTAGGTGGGCCCTCTTATGAGCATGGATCCTTGGAGAGCGCCCCGTCTTGCTGACCTCTAATGTCTGCATGCCTGCACCCCTGAATGGGCGAACCAGCTTATGTTTTGAAAAGGATGTCTCAATCAATTCCAACCCTTCTAAAAAGGCCTTTAAAGACCCAGGAGTGACTTGGAGGAGCCCTCACCAATGATCACTAACTACTAACCATAGCATGAGAAGCAGCCCTTAAGCTAAGTAGTCCTGTAGTTTTTCTGGCCATTGATATGTTAATTTGTGGTTTTAATCTGATGCTGCTTATATTCACGTTTTTCTAGTCTTTTGTGGTGCATCTATTCAGTTGCCATCTTGAAGGTAGAAAGGCAATATATAAATATCAATATTTAAATAAATAAAATAGAGGTTTAGTTATTGGCCATTGTAAGACAAGTAGGAGGGGTTTATCAATATCCCCGTGACAACGTTTTCACGATACCATCTCATTTTATGAGACCACAGCTATAATTCATGTTTAAAAATATATGTATTATATTTTTATCTCAACCTTTCTCTAAGAAACTTGGGGTGGCAAGTTCCTCCCCCTGTTTTTATTCTCACAGCAACACTGCAAGGTTGATCTCTCCTTTAGCGCGTATCTGAGCACATAGTACCGAATGCATCTGCTAAAACTAGCAGTATTAGCATTTACAGCTCTTCATTAGCAA